>JAJOZX010001078.1:100000-710000 GCA_023014485.1 Bathynomus jamesi | reverse complement strand
GGGCGCAGCTCTTGGGAATGCCTTGCTCCATGACATCAAACACCTACTGAGACATGAAGTTGACATCAATCACATCATGATTGACAAGTGCAAATTAGACAGGGCCAAAGCCCAAATTAGGGTAGTTAGTGAGGGTGTGAAATCAGAGAAAAAGACAGCTCATTTCTGTTGGTGTGGATGGGAAGGTTGACGAGAATACCATGACTTAAAAAGAAATAGAGACACCTGAAGGGGAAACTGTTCTCAGAAAGTGTGTTGACACAGAACATCACCTCACCTTCACCTATGAAGATGGAAAATCTCCTGGCACCTACTTGACCCACAGAACAATTCCTGTTATAGGTGCCACTGGTGAGGTCCTTGCTCAGGAGACATTCAGTGTTCTTGACAGGGATGGGGAGTCGGCCAAAAACAACCGACTCCCGACTCCTGAGTCGGTATTTTTAAAAACTGACTCCGACTCCCGACTCTTTCCTTATCATGCTGATCTACAACCTTATAAATATTGGGATGTTTGTTTCGTAGATGGCGTTTCAAGTTTGAGGCTCTAGTTGGAGCATTAGCATGTTTCCCAGTGTAAGCACTAATTTTTGCATTACACTCTCTACCATCCTTTTCTACTTGACAAATAAAAATACTTTCATCCTCATTTAGCTTAAAATATTGAAAGACTGCTGATTTTCTACTAGGCCCATGACTCATTACTAATAGGGGCTAATTAAATTAATAATTAATATATTGCTAATTTTTATATGGTACCTAGTATCCTAAAATAGAAATATGAAATTCATTTGCTAAGATTTACCAGAACAATAAATCAAATGTGGAAATGTGAATCTAGAATTAGTTCAGGAAGATATTTATTTAGGGCAGAGTAGTATTCTGGTAAATTGTTGGCATATAGAAATTGAATCAAAGAGTCGGGAGTCAGTCATTTTTACCGACTCCCAACTCCGACTCCCGACTCTTCAAAAAAGCCCCGACTCCCGACTCCGACTCCCCACCTCTGGTTCTTGAAGAATATAATAGCCTTGAAAGTATCCGAGCCATTCTTCTTGAGAATACCGCAACCAACACTGACTGGAAGAGTGGTTTAGTGGTAAAACTTGAAGAAACTCTGGGGAGGAAACTGCACACTATTGGTTGTGCACTGCATCAGAATGAACTCCCACTAAAAGCTCTTTTCAAAAAAATGGATGGAGTGACAACTGGCCCAAGAAGTTTCAGCGGGCCCCTTGGGCAAAGGTGCGCAGAAGATATCCAGGATGAACATCAGGTACAGTTTGAAGCTGTGGAAACTCCAATCATTGAAGGGTACATTCAAGAGGAAGTACTGAAAGACCTCAGTCATGATCAAAGGCTTCTGTATGAGTATTGCAGAGGGATCGGATCAGGAAGAGTAGATGACAGATGGGCTGCTTGGAAGATTGGTCCACTTAACTATGCAAGATGGTTAACTCTTGCCATACGACTTCTTTGTACACAAGAGACAACAGACCAAACCTGAATTTGAAAAAGTTGGTCCATTACATTGTTTGAGTTTATGCTCCTGCATGGTTTGAGATAAATGCATCCTCTAAGCTGCATGATTCTCCTCGCATCCTCTTCTCTGCTATCAGCCAACTGAGGCTGATTCCATTTGATGATGTGAAACGCATTGTAAAGCAGAACATCTAGGGCAGAGCTTTACAAACTTTTCACGATGGTGACATACTATTTAAGCATAAAAATTTTCATGACACATTAATTAATTTTTGTTATCAAATATCAGATAATTTTTCAATAGGTGGTTTATCTTGTAGCCAATTTTGTTGATAGAAAAATCAAAATTTTCAAAATATAAAAAACACTAATGTGTTGCGACAGTTTGGAAAGCTCTGATCTAGGGTAATGTTTTCTGCCTCCGACCTGAGAACATCCTCTATGCCATGGTGAAAGATGATGAAGACAGAATCAGGAATCTTGGGCTTCAGACTATACTCACTCTCAGACACAGGTAAATTTTGCGCTTCTTGTAATAATTATATTATTTTTTTTGCCGAAGCTGAGTTATTCTCCAAAAAATATGGAAAAAATATTATAATTGTCACTTGAAGTGGGTAATTTGTTTGTATTATTGAAACAGCAATATTTGAGTACTATTTTTAATTTATATTTATATTTTCATTTATATTTTCATTTTCATTTATATTTTCATTTATAGAATGGAGAGCAACCAGGAAGCAGGGAAGAAAATTCCCCAGGTGAATTGGAATGCAAATCACTGGCATGAGCTCATCGACCTCACTGACCCTGATGTCATGGAACCACCTACCACACAGCACCTATCTGATGAAGAAATCCAGTCATTCATGGACACTAACACTAAGCCAGACATTCCAGACTTGCCTTCTCACTCTCAGTGTGTTGAGAGGAGTGTGAAATTAGTGACAGAGGCTTCCCATACCGTGTACGGGTTCGAAACTTGTCACAGATGTATCCTTACTAAAGTACTGAGCAGGAAGATGCATCCTGCATTTATGTCAAAAGGACATTCTCAATCTTATGATGATTTATATGAATAGTTTTTCTTTTTACATGAGAACGTGTGATTTTTTTGGATTTATCACCTTTTGAAAGTATTTTTTCAAGTTTTGTAGCCAAAATATGTGAATAAATTAGCAAAAATGCATGTTTTTTCAACGAAATGTTATCATTTTACACTTAAAACACACGATATGCATTAGGCATTGTCTCCTCTTGGGATAGAAAATGATATTGAGTTGCTACACCTATAATTAGTTAATATTATGTCTTCAAAAATGACGAGTTTACCTATCGCGTATGACGAAAATTGGGTCAAAAAACATAACAAACTTCAATTGCAAATCTGCAAGTAGGCCCTTATCTGTTTGCTCTAAAAAAATTTTTGGGTTCATTTCTCAACCAAACCTAACTACTGGGCACTTATTCACCTTGCAATTTCAAAACATGTGGAAAATTGACCCGCCCTAATATATATATATATATATATATATATATATAATATATATATATGCACTAAAATCATAGAATAACACACGATCTTATTAACACTTACGCTGCTCCCATCCTCATATGATGCTCAGGAAGTTTGTCGGAAGAATGCTCCCAGCATCATATGATGATGGCGTTATTTTTTTTGTTTTCGCACAAAATCCCAATAAAAATAAATGATTTTGCATTTTAATGCTATTGATGACTCAGATATATTCATAAACCATCCGCAACAAACATACACACATACACACATGCATGCATGTACACATATGCACACATGTACACATAAACAAGCAAGTATTATGCTTACATTTGAGTTTTGAAGAATCTATGACTCAGATATATTCATAAACCATCCGCAACAAACACACACACACACACACACACACACACACACATGCATGTATACATATGCACACATGTACACATAAATGAGCAAGTATTATACTTACATTTGAGTTTTGAAGAATATACATTTTATTTGTCCTCTTGAAAAATAATTTTTTATTCCTTTTCAAAAATAACTCCTTATAAAATAATTGTCCTTTTGGAAAATAATTGTTCATGAAATAAATATTATTTTGATAAATCTACACTTTCCATTATACTTATTTACAACATTGTTTTACACTTTTACTGAATTTAGTATTTAGTAGTTGGCACGGGTGTGGTAGAGAACAAAGCACTCAAGGCACAATGCAACTTTGCATTCCGGACACCAAGTAGAAACTTTTCTAACATGTTTTTCTCTGTGTGTTGTATGTGAGCATACATGACATTGTCGTTGACCTACAGGTCGAGATGGTGTTGGCGGAACTTGTTCCAGGTGATGCCTTTCAATGTAATTAGCTGAGAGAAGTCTGTCAGGAGCATTTGGTCTCACACTTTGTCTTCCAGGATGGGGATGTTATTTGAGCATACTTCGTGAGTAGTTGAGAGACTAATGTAAGATTGAATTCTCTCATTGAAATCTGCTTTTTCGTAGTTTTTTTGTAGAGTACAAAGGAATTGTAAAGAGAAATATCCAAAAGATGAAAGAATACCTTCTTATACCACTTCACAGTTTTCCTAACGCATTCTATGCTGCTAATTTGCATATCAGATTTGTCCACCAGACGTATATTTTTGTTATAGTCCACAACAGCATCTGGTTTGAATTTTATTTCGTTTGTTCAATGATCTACCTTTCCTGAGTCAATCATGCTTCCACTGTGAATTGTTGTTAGCATATGCACATCTCTTTTATCAGTCCATTTTAGTGCTAATAAAGGTTTTGATTCCATCAGATGGCACTCTCCTTTTCTACTTGGGCGAAACTTGGGCATGTTTTTTCTATTTACCTTTACAGTTCCACAAGATCCTGTTTTATTTACATGCAGATATTTGCATAGTAATGGGCTCGTATACCAGTTGTCAGTATACAGAATGTGGCCTTTATTCAAATATTTAGCTAAAAGTGTCTTTACAATCGCTCCAGAATGTCCTAGTGGATCATTTGCAGGATAATCTATGTCTGATCCAGTGTAAATGATGAAATCCAAGACAAATCCAGTTTCACAATCACAAAGGATAAAAAATTTCACTCCAAATCTATGATGCTTGGAGGGTATGTATTGTCGAAAAATTACCCTCCCTCTGAAAAGTACAAGAGATTCATCAATAACTAATTTTTGTCCTGGATTGTAAATATTTGAAAACTTTGACTTCATATGAGTTATACAGTGTCTGATTTTTACAAGACGATCGTTTGGCTGATTTGGAGGAATTGAATTGTCTGTGAAATGCAGAAATCTCATGAGTAATAAATATCGATCTCTTGACATATACTTGCGAAAGGAAGGTGTTTCAGTCAAGGAGTCTGAACCCCAGTAATCCTGCAGTCTATGTTTATTTATGTGTGGCATGAGCATTGTTAGAGCAAAAAAGACATACAGTTCATCATTTTTTGTATCATGCCATCGTTGCATCCTGGAAGATTGAGATGGGCCTAATCTTCTTTTCTCATATTGATAAAACTCATTTGTTTGTCCCATTATATTTTGCATCATAACATTGTCAAAGAAATACTCAAAAAAAATTATTTCTGAACTTGCTTCATTTAGATTGCAACCTTGTTGAAGTCCTACATTTTCTTCAAAGCGATATCTGTTAGACTGGCAACATTGCACACTTTGCCATGAAAATGAACTATTACTACTTGTTGTAATATCATCTCCATTGTCACTTATATCAGTTTCACTATAATCACTTTCACACTCACTACTTCCAGAGCTTATTGCATCTAACGCAGCTATTATTTGTTCACAACTTTCCAGTCTTTGTTTTTTAGCTGCCATAGCGCACGTTTCATTCCCCCAATTTCTCATGCAAGACTGAACATAAACGCTTGAAAACGTGTAAATTTTCATAAAATTCTACTCAACCATATTCCCAAGTTACCCACTAAATTCTGTTTATTTTGTAAGAGAAAATGTTTAGTTTGTAAGAGAAAATCTTTATTTATTAAGGGAAACAAAAATAATTTAACAAAATGGTGCTTGACTTGATTTATTTTACGTTAACAAATGGGTAAATTTCCTGATTCTTTTGCGCAGAGGTGGAAAGTACACGGTCAGGAATTGCGCATCCGAAGGGTTAATAAGGAAACACGAAGTCTGAGCACTTTCGTGATATATTCACATCATCAAGGAGAAACAAAAAAATAGATGGAGATTACAAAGTAAATGAGTTAAATACACAAGCAAAAAATTCCCAATCGGCAACTCAAATTAAAGACCATAAAACCCTCTAAAGATTTTTTCAATAGATAACATAATCTGTAGGCTGCTAAATTACTAAATATAAAAGAACTATATAGATGAAATTAGACAAAAAACTAGTACAGATAACAAAAATTATTATAACGGTTATTAGTACTAGTATTTAATTAAAGCAGGCAATTAAGTGGCAAGAATTTAATGAAAACAAAGGGAATGGTGCCATCATCTTACAGAATATTCCAAAATTTCTGCAAACAGTCTGAAAAAATTGTTTTTCCAATAGCCAACCAGTTGAAAAGTCCAATAAACCACCCAGCACCCAAAGATTATATACGAAAGAAATATTACAATTAAAATAGACACACAAGAATGTTAACAGTTCTTAAAATAATATTTATTTATTTAACCAAGGCAAACCGTTAAGGGGCAAGAATGTGGTCAAGAAAACAATAGGCCCTTTGCCAACTTTCTAACAATGCACGAGTCTAATTTATACAGCCCAGGGCTAATATTAAGGACCAAGTCCACATTATTCTTGATCACACTTGATTCAAGTATATTTCTGCTAACAATAGATTTACTAAACCTTAATTTGGAAGCATTTTTCCAGTCAATGGGATGATTAGTATCTCTTACGTGAATGAAAATTGCGTTAGATTCCTGGCCACTTCTTATACTGTATTGATGCTGCTTAATACGTAACTCAAGGGTCTTACCAGTTTGGCCAATGTAAAATTTATTACATATTGTGCATGGGATTTTATATACACAACCCTGTTCACTTAAAGGGGAGTTCTTAATCAATGACTTCTTAATTACATCTAAATTTTTGAACGCAATATTTACGTTAAAAGTCCTCAGCAGATTCGGCAGATCAAGGAAATTTTCTCTGAATGGTAACACTAAAACATTTTTTGTTATAAGGAATCTTGTCCTTTACTTCGTAGAAGGTTTTCTTTGCCATTTTTAAGGACTTATCTATGCAGTTCTTTGGGTATTTTAAATCAAACGCAATTTTGTATATTTTACTAATTTCGTTGTCAATGAACTCTGGGATACAAATTCGTAGGCTTCTTAGGAACAAAGTAGAAAGAACAGATCATTTTACGTTAATGTGGTGATCAGAATAATAATGTATATAGGAACAATTATTAGTGGGTTTTCTGTAAATATTGTACTTGAACTTTTTTCCAGACCTATATATTAAAACATCTAAAAATGGGATCGAAGAATCTTTTTCTATTTCAACTGTAAAATTGATAGAGGGAGTTAAATTATTAAGTTTGGGTGTTTTAATATATAGGTCTGGAAAAAAGTTTAAGTGCAAGAACGGGTTTATGTAGTAACATGCAGGATAAAAGGTATGAAGTGCAATGAAATTAGAGAAAAGTTTGAGAGAAGGTTTCGTAAAACAGGCCCTAGAGACCAGGCTATTCGCAAATTAGTAAACAAATTTATGAGGACTGGATCTGTGCATGACGAGCGTAGATCTGGACGGCCAAGAAGATCTCACGAAAGAATCAAATCTGTTCAAGGAGCATTCAAAGAGGATCCACAATTATCGATTCGGAGGGCATCCCACAGATTAGAAATTCCACAAACAACGGTTTACAGAATTCTACGTTATGATTTAAAGAAAAAGCCATACCACATTCAAGTGTTCCACAACTTACAAGAAGATTATCCACGAAGAGCAACAATGTGTGCCGAGCTTATTAATCAAATTCAAAGTGCGAATCTATGAAATAGCATGTATTTTGTTTAAATATATATATATATATTTTCATGTTTTAAAGGTGTTTTTTTTATAATTCATATTATTTTGCAAAATAGATGGTTACTTTAGAAACACCCTGTATTTTAGTGTGTTTCACGGCAGTGTGGTTGATGGATGAAGTGGAAGGAAGTTCAATCCACATTGATGCCCCTGTTCCTTTTGCCGAGGAAACTCGTCTGAACAGGTTTCAACCAGATCAGAACACGTTTAGGGGTCCCGAGATTTGACGCTTCAGATTGCTTAGGTATTTCTAATTTCAGCTGTTCTAGTGTTAGTCGACTGCCTTGCTTCCTGATGGAAGGGTGCACTGCTCTCTGTCCTTCATGTCAGTTGTCGAGTTTTGTCCTCATTGTGTCTACCATTGCGTATTTGTACTCTTTTCTAATTCGTCTATTTCCTCATTGCAGATAAACATGGCAACTCAAAGCAAGAAAGAGGTTTGGCTCATCGGACACTCGAATAAGGAGATCCTGGGTAGCTGCCTGCTGATGAAGTTGCAAGTCTTGCAAAAGTGCTTCTTCCATCAAAAACAGGAAAACCTAGGATGGAGAAAATGTCTGAACCTCTGTTTGGATGCTGTGATGGTGTTCTGGAAAAGAGCAAGGATCCCTACTATGAGGCGGGACAGCGCCCTTCAGAAAATGGAAGCTCTGCTCCAGTGTTACGACAAGTTGGTGAAAAGCAGGAACAGATCCAAGGAGAGCTGTCGTGTTGCGGAGGACATGTTCAAGGTGGAACTCAAGAACGAAATCCTTGATATTGGTCATTCCAATGCCCTTTCTATGATGACAAATGAGGAAGACAAGCTCTTCTACAAGAGTCAGCAGGAGGACCCAACAGAGAGTAGTATGGGATCGGCAGACATGAAGCTGGCCCAAATGGAGAGTAGGAAAAGGCGTCGAGAGGACACCAGGAATTTGAGCGGGCCAAGATGGTTACAGAAGCTGCTACTCTTGAAGACAGCTCCTCGTCCTCGGTGGCACCATCTGCGGAAGATGATCCCTCCTTGGCAGCCTCCACGTCTGCTTCATGTCCTTCTCCGAGGAAGCGGTCAAGGAACCTCATCACTCAGGATGTGGCTGTCATGTACGACTGGATGAACATTTCTTATCGTGATGCAGCGATGTCCTATGCCATCGTCGCGCAATCCTTCGGGCATGATTTGAACAAGGTATCCATGTCCTCTTCCACAATGTATCGTGCTCGCCAGTCGCTTCGAAGCAAGCAGCAGAGGCGTATCAAGAGGGAGAATTCTGTCCTGAGGAGCCCTTGGTGTTGCACTGGGACGGGAAAATGCTGCCTGAAATCACAGGTGACGGATCTGTGGACCGGATTGCTGTGCTGGTCACTGGGAATGGCCAGGAGAAGCTGCTTGGAGTTACGAAAGTTCCAGCTGGCACGGGAGCGGAGACGGCACGCATCTGCATTGATTTTGTGGCGACACCTGTCCGAACGAATCAAGGGGTTATCATTTGACACAACAGCATCGAACACCAGGATTCACATGGGAGCCTGCGTCAAGATTGAGGAGGGTCTCGGGAAGCAACTTCTTTACCTAGCATGCAGGCACCATATATACGAAATTGTCCTGGCCCAAGTCTTCCGGTCTTTGATGGGCCCCACCTCTGGGCCTGAGACTGGGATCTTCAAAAGATTCCAAGAGCAGTGGGGTTTCATCGACCGATCTCTTATCACCACTGCTATTGATTCAGATAGCTGCAGCATCGCTGGACCTCTTCAGGGTCTCAAGGACCGAACTGTCCTTGTTGTGAGGGAAGCTCTGGCTTCTGGTCAGCTGCGGGATGACTACCAAGAACTTCTTCAACTGGTTATCCTCTTTCTCAGGGAAGAGACTGTCGCCAATGTGCCACTGCGGAAGCCATTTACAGATTGAAGCTGTACCTCCTTCAGGACCAGTTCAGGATGACCGGGTGGGAGCTGAAAGGAGTCACAGAAATCTGCCTGTTCATCGCCCTGGCCTACGCAAAGGCTTGGAGTTGTGCGACAAAAGCAGAGCAGGCCCCACGTGTGGATCTGGAGTTCTTGCTGGACCTGGAAATACTGCAGGAAGATGCCGTGATCATCAACATCGCCAAGCAAGCGCAAGCGGCCATGAAACGACACCTCTGGTACTTCTCCAAGACGCTGGTTGGCTTGGCATTCTTCAATCAAGGGGTTCCTCAGGAAGAGAAACAAAGGATGCAAGAGAACCTCGCCAAGCCGGCATTGAGGAAAGCGTTGAAGCGCCTGGAGGGGAAGACCATCCTCGGCTCCTTCAAAGGAAAGAATTTTGGATTTCATTACCTCGAGGACAAAGGATCTCTTCACCGCACTCGGGATCAACGGCGCCTTCGTCGAAAATCCCGCTTCATCTAGGAAAAGCAACCCACACTACCAAGCAGGCCTAGCTAGGGTCTGCGTCCTGGCTGTGGTGAATGACTTGGCTGAACGGTGGATCGCTCTCATTGAGAAATTCAATACTGCCCTAACAACGAAGGAAGAAGACAAACAGTACCTGCTGAAAGCAGTTTTCAAGAACAGGAAGGATTTTCCGAAGAAGCAGAAGGGGGAAATGATGAAGAAGTGATGAGTCTGTGCTCTCTGACGTAAGGCATGATTTCTCGGGACCCCTTATTGTTGTCGAAGGAGTCTCATTTTTGGCCAGGAGTGATAAATATGTAAAATGAACACGGGCATCTATGTGGATTAAAAATATGTGGTTCTCATTTATGAAACACCCTAATATATATATATATTAGTATAAATTCTAGTTCTAAAACTGCAGTTCTAAGTTTTTCTTAAAAGAAACCCTGGTCAAAGTTGTACGAGGATAGGCTTAAAGAGTTAAAATTGACTACACCTGAGACTAGGAGACTAAGGGGTGATCTAATCCAGGTTTTTAAAATTAAAATTATGAATGGGTTCAATAACATAAATAGAGATAGCTTTTTCGAAATATCACAATATAATAGAACTAGAAATATTGGGTGTAAGTTGACAAGTAGAAGGTTGCCAAAAACGTTTTTATGCATAGAATAGTAAAGAGCTGGAATAGTTTGTTTGTATAAGTAATTAGTAGCATGTCTATAAACATGTTTAAAAATTGATTAGACACGTATGTTGATAGATTGGGTATTGTTTAAGGTAGTAAAATTAAGGTTTTTGTGGTTCGGAACTGACATAAAATTGTATGTCCCCTCTGCCACCATGGAGGACAATGTGCAATACACAACTACAACCACAGTTAGGTAGACCAGCCATGAGTGGATCTTTGTTTGTCTGAAACATTATAACCTTTTTGTCCTGTTCTTTTTAAGGTTTATTATTATGCACATACAAAAAGGTTTGCATTTTTCAGACTAGTACATGTTTTGTAAGCAATGCCTTTTTTGTTTTAAACACTTACTTTGCACAAAATTAGTACTCATCCTATTTCTGAACATAAGTTTATAAGCCAATGAGAACTTAACATTTACTTTAAGCTCAAGAACCACTTGCATTTTGAGTGCAGCTTCCCAAATTTGGTATCACTGGCTTTGGATATTAAACTCAAAATTTTTATAGCTGTGGTATTTAAATTTATGGACTGACTTGTTTTTCTTTTATTTCACAAAGTGTATGAAATTTTGTACAAGTGTGGTCTGACTAGATACACAAAATTATTTGTTTTTTCCACAAACTGTAAAATAGCTGAAATTTGTTTTTGCATGCTGCTGACAGGAGACATGATGCTGGATGGAGAATTATATAATAGGAAGGATTACAGTATCAAAAAACACAAAATGAAACATATTAGTTACAAATTATGATACTAATAGTTCATGGTATTAATTTACACTTCAAACACAGTTTGAAAAAGTAAAAAATAAAAACTACATGAAACTACAAAAAAATAATGAATTTCTTTACTTAAATTTTATTTTTTATTTTTTTTCAAATAATATGCACATTTGTCAGTTTGTGTAAACCACCATCATTGCATGTAATATTCAGAAGAAAAGTAATTTTTCTCCAAATTTATTTTTTCTATTTTCTTTCAGGTTTTACGGGACTTAAAAATATCCACAGTTACTTATGCAAAAAACTTTGCAGCAATTGGACTACTGTTTTCTTCAGTTGAATGTGCATTGGAAAGTGTAAGTGAATTATTATTTTTTTTTTTAAGAAAATGAGTTGAGTGAAGATTTGAAACTATTAATTTTCAGTATACTATTTTGTTTCAACAATCAAGTGAATTCCTGCATGGGAGGTTTCCTTCACATTAATGTAAAAAGAAAAAAAAATTAGAATATATCCCTGCCCCACCAGAGTTGGAGCCATCATATAATTGATAAGGTTTTATAAAATGATAGCATCTGTGTACCATTGTATTGATTGGAATAATGCTTCAGTTTTGTTTCACTTAAGCAACATTGTTAATAGAAGTATTCTTGAGTCTGCCATTATTCAACTTGCAAACAATTTCAACCCTTAAGAAGGGCTGTTTTTTGCTTGATCCTGTTGTTTTGAATCCATTCAGAACATATTTAGACAAGAAGGGTAAGGTGCTAAAACTCTGGTAGCTTTTCCAATTGTATGCTCCTCCTACCATATTTTTCTGCACCAATCATATCATTATTTTTTTTATAGTCTCAATCTTGTTATTAATTTAATTGTTTCTGAGAATGTCATTAGACAAAAGCACTTGAGCACTATTTCATGTTTTCTTCCTCCTTTGTGGTTATTTTCATCATAAATATTATTCATATGTTACTTTTGTGAAATAATTTTCATGTATTTCATGCTTATTTATTTATTATAATTAAATGAATGAGCCTCGCAAAAATTGGTATATCTGTAATTCCAGGACAGATCATGCAAAAAAAAAATGCAATTTTACACCACATCCCTTCCAATTTTCCTATAATTTGTTGTATAGCATTGCCTGTACCAAAAAAAACCCAAAATTTCAAGTTTCAGATTGATCGGACTTACAGTTCAAAAGTTATGGCCTTTCCAACTTTGGGGGGTTCTCAGGGATGCACAAATTAGAGTACCATATCTTAGCCCCTAATTGAGATAGAAGAATGATTCACATTGCTTTTGAAAGGTAATTTGTCAAATATTAAATGAGTATAGACGGATAGCAGCTTACTTGAGGAGTGAAAAAGTTGTGACAATTTGTATTTATTAAAGGGAGGTTTTACCCCCCATCTCAATGGATTTTTTAAAAAATTTCATGTCAGATTAAGCCCAAACTCTATCTGTGTAAGTGGCATTTAAGAAATTGCTTTGTATTTAGGTGTAAACTGTGTTTTGAGATTTGAATAGTTACCTGCATTTAATTTAATTTTTTTCCTGAAAAGTATGCTGCCTTATATGTAACTACCAGTACTTATTTAAATGTAAATTTGTTTCAAGAATGAAACAATTTAATTACAGTGAGGCCTTGCATAATGAACGCCTTAAATAGCGAATTTTTGCTTAACGAATTACCTCCATAAGGCTCCACTGATTTAAATAACGATTTTACCTTGCAGAACAAATTTGGTAACAAAAATGTAATGATGAAAAGCCAACACTATCATCAGTTTCCTTATATTTGGCATACAGTTCTTTCAAATTACCTAGTAAGAGACGTTTTTGTTTGTACTCCTTTTCACCACCTTTATTTATTATACTGACACACTCAGATTTCCCTGCACATATCCCACTTCTTCATTTTCATAGAAAGCCTTTACTCTGGATATTGTTTCTTCAGTCAATTTTTTTTCCTTTACTGTACTTGGGAACTTCTGGAAGAATACCAAATTGAGCTCTGAAATGTCTGGCTTTGTCAACAGTGTACCTAGTGGCACTGAAAAACTGTTGGGTTCTAGTAATTGTAAAAGGAGATCATTCATCAGCATCTTGTACCTGTTTAAAAAAAAGAAAAATACATAATATAAATCATGGCAATTTTTTTTACTAAATATTATGAATTGAGTAAGATTCAAAAGTTTCAAAGATCATTCTTATAGTATATTAATAAGTAAGTACTGTTAATTTAATTGCCTTATATCATATTTAGCTGCATTTGTGGTTTGACTCGGTCTTCTACAGGTAAGAGACCAAGTATTAAAGTAATCTAATTTACATACAGTTTCTTACATACTTTGCAATGTCTTTCTCCATTTTTTAAGATCTTGTTTATTGGATGGTCCAGCATCATCATCAACTGTCACAGACATTGAGTCTTCCAATTTCCTTTTTAGAGATGTTGAAGCTCTGGTATTTTTTAGATGTCACCTTTGATTTATTGATAAGTACTGCTCAGGCCATCTGAAAATTTATGATATTTTAAAGTGTATCATTAGCTATATATTGAAAATTATAAAATTATAGAAGTAGAATATACACTGCATTCACACTTATTAAGCAGATTACATTTTCTCCAATGTTTTCAAAAGTTTTTCCCCGATTTTAATGAAATTTGTAGCAAATAATCACTATATATAGCAGCATTGATGGTATTCATTTCGATAAAATATTTTAATAATTAAAATAATTATTGCATTTTATTGAAAAATATGTAAAATATTGTGTTCTGAATTATTAAGCAAGTATTCTATTTACGGATCTAAATGGTGAAAATGGGTAAGAAGAAGGATTTAACATTAACTGAGAAGAGAAAAATAGTCAAGTTACTCGCTGAAAATATAAAATCTATTGAAATTGAGAAGCAGTTTGGCAGAGCTTATCGAACTGTAAACAAGTTTGTAGCAGAGGGTACTAAACTGAGGCAGCGAAGTGATAAAGGAGCTATAAGAAAAGTGACAAGGTGGCAGATATCTGTAATCAAGCGCAAATTGCAAAGCATCCATTGTCCTCAAGTAAAGAGGTTTTTGAGCAGGCTGGCATACATAATGTACCAAGAACATCTCGATGTGGAATCCTCCAAACAATTGGCAAGACATGTAAACCTACGATTCAGTCACCATTAACACCCAGGTACAAGAAGCAGCGTGTTGAATGGACGCACCAGCAATTTGAAAAATAGCGATTTTGCTTATACGGCATACGCGCCTATATATGAGATTACACAACCATCATAAGGGATATTAACACAAATCATTTGCCTATCTTAATTAAAAGCTGTTATCACTAACACAAAAAAGTTAATCATTCTTATTCTCTCATGGTACATTAAGGGGTTTTATCATATATTCACAAGGTATTATTTCTCTAGAGCAAGAAACCATGATTTCTGTTCGGAAACAGATGATCATTTGCGCTGATTAGGAACGCGGAGTCTGTCATTTTCAACTACTTGAAGGACTTCTTGAAAGCGCTCCTCATCCCTGGTAACATTAAGAAAGTCATGGCAAAGTTTTACACCATGCTCTGCAACCTCATTGACGACCTGAAGCTTGTCCACAACCTGTTTCATGTTCAGGTAGTCGTCATGATCCGCCCATTCACTGGCTGGACTGTGGAGAAACTGATAGGGCATGCCTAAAATAGTGAAGAACCGGCTTGAGTCAGGCCCAATTAGGTCCACCAGGGCAGTGCCACTTTCTGGGACAGGGGGAAGATATGGCTTTCCATAGCCCCCATGATTGAGCCCCACTCTCTTAGTAACTTCAGTGCCTTCATGGCAAAGAAGGGCCTTCCTCATCTCCTCTTTTGTCCTTTCTTGTACTTGGGATGAGAACAAAGCCAGTGGGGCCAACTCCTCAGTTAGGTACCAAGTGTGTCTACCGAGTGCCACACGTGCTTTGTCAACTATTGTGGCATCATATGGGGCAAATTCAGCCAAGGTTTCAACCAAATTCAAGTCATTCAGTGGTGCACTTGCTGGAACGGGGCAAACAATCCATCATGGGACATAAACAGCAACTGTGAACACAGCAAACCATTCTAACTTGCTGATTTAACTTTTAGTCACAACCTCGACTTTGGGAAACTGCTCTTTGATCTGGCCTGACAAAATAACAATCTTGTGAAGTGCGCTGGGGTAGACCATTGTGAAGTTCACTGGCTCGGATCCTTTAGTTACAAGCAGCAGACAAAGCTCTACCAGCTCCTTGTAGTCGCCACGTGTAAATGGTTGGGCTAGAGATTCACGGAAGAAGTCAGCCATCTCCTGCTAGCGCTCCTCAAACACTCCAGGCATTGCGGGGTAGTAGTATTTATTTTTTTCATTGTACGCCAGTTGAGAGAAATGGTTCTTGAACCTAGAAATGCAATTATTGGGATTATTGTATTTCGTACGAATCTATAATATTGTTTTAGGGGTATTAACATTGATATGATTGATCATTTGCTTGGTGTTAGTATATCTTATACTTCAAATTGAATAACAGGTACTGTGAAATGCCTCACAACTTTTTCCTTGTTTGTTTGCGTTGCTTTCTTTATTCGCCTCCACGCTAATTCTCTTATGGCGCTGCGGTCATCATGAATCATTGATGCTAGAATATTTTCTGGATTTGCAAAAAATGCATTTCTTTGTATGACAGGGTTTACAATATCCTTTACTTCATCATTCAGTGTTCTTGTTAGTTCAATAGTTTTGAAAACATGTTTTGAGCCATTGACAAAAGACATACTTTGCTTAATAGAAAACCACATTGGGATGTAGACCTTCATTATAAAAGAAGCAATGTGCATGAGGTTCTCAGATGGACTTATAGTTGAAACGTATAGACGAAGCAAACGATTTGCTGTAGTCAGCCATTGTGAATGTGCCATTTTGCCTGGACTACGATGAGCAAGATCTGGAGAGCAATATCCCTTTGTTATTGCCTGATGAATATCAATTAGATATTTTTGGTCGGTGCTAAGATCTTCACAGTCTACAGTTGGTTCCTCAGCATCAATCCTTTCAAACTCGACAATAGGAAGACTCTCACAGTTCTCTAATTCCCTGCCAATATGACCGGTGAATCCGCGGGGGCCAGATGTTTTTCCATCCAGCTTTGCAACTAAATGGCGTAATGGCAATTCATTGGCATGGAGCTGGCACACGAAATGTTGAACTGGCTTCTTCAGCTTCAATTCTATAAGCCTTATAACGCCTCCCTTTTCTCCAGTGTTGACTGCTGCACCATCGCATCCAATGGCAACAAGGTTTTCCAGGTTCATGTCATTATTTCCAATATACTCAAACATTCCTTTACATATTTCTTCAGCTGATCCAGAATTCACAGAATAATGGCCCAAATAATCTGAACCAGGTTCTCTCACTAAAGTGATATGTTCTTCTGTTACCTTCTTCTGATATACTTTGGACTCTTTTTTTTCTTGGAAGAGTGTAGAATCTTTTCGACCATCAAAATAGATTCCTCTGATTGGGACCTGATTTTGATCTTTCATAATTTCTGATCTCTTCTTTTGTCTTTCTCTTCTGATTTTACTCCTATCCACTACTTCAGATGTATTGTCAATAGAAACTTCTCCAATATCTTGCAATACTGCACTAACAATGAATGCTGCAGCTCGATCTGAAACTGCAGTCCTGTCACAAGCAGTAGCCACTGAAGGTAGATTTGTAGTTTTCCTTTTCTTGAATAATTGTTCTTCAGGTTGTTCGAGCTTTCTCTTCGAGCTAACTGGCTCTGGAAATGTATCGTCTGATATTTCGCCAGATTCACTTTCACTATTTGATGTCGATGATGATAATTCAACATTTGTATCCTGCAATTTCTCCTGTGAAGATTCTTTGGTGAGCCTCACAGCTTCTTTTTGCTTTCTTAGCAACGTAGATGCTTTTTTCTTTGAGAGTGTAATATCTACTCTATCAATAAACAGTTTTCTTTCACTCCTTTGATCTAAGAGGAACGTCACTTCTTCCTTTGGAACCGTTTTTTTCTTTGGGACAAGAACATTGTGTTAGTACTTTGCACTTGCATGCTGCAATGTCAAAAAGTTTCGTGTGTGCTTCTTTTTGAACATATCAATCTTTGCTTTGTAAGCTTCAGAATTTTTTCTGCTTTGGTATGGCTTCATAATGACACGATACTTTTCGTGGTAGCTTCTGAACATTGTTTCAATTCGCCTGTCTGACAGAATTGGGACGGAAGCACTTTCCCAAATTGTTTTCAATTTATCAACAACTTGTTCTAATATTTGAGATATTGAAGGATCTTTATTAGTATTCTGTTTCAAATCGTTTCTTACAAACAAGTAATATTTAAAAACTCCTTCGTATGTAGGAAGATTCCTGTGCCACAAATCTTCCCCCATACCAAACATGGGGCACTCAGTTGAGGCCCTGGTTGATTTTGCACAAACTCGAGACATTTTGAAAGTATACAAATCTGAAAAAGAAAGCTAATATTAATTATACGTTAATTTCAGTTAATAGTACATGGCAAACTTAGGGCAACACAATACAGAAATGCAAAATATATAAGAAATATAGTTTAGACTATCTGAGTAACGCCAACAACAGAACACCCACCTGCTACGAGAGCGACAGCTACACTGAACCGAGGTACTCACGTGACAGCTGAGTGAGCTGACTATAGAAAACTGTTTTTAGAGAATAGAAACTTTTTTAAAGGTTGACTGAGCTATTTTTATACAAGTGTGAATAAATTCTTGTCTATTGTGCATCGTGGACTCTTCTGTAATTATTGGTTAAAATCTGCTTTTTTCAATTTTTTTCAATATTGAAGGTCATTGTGGCACCTGAAGATATTAATGTTATGATTTTAAATTTATACCAGCTTATTTCCTCACTACTCCACACATTTTCCACACTAGCCAATTTGAAAATTCGAAAAATGAGTTTTTCACTCCGCCCTACTGAGTAGGAGACCCAACCGCTCAGGGTCCAAGAAAGGGCTAGAATTCAAAGGTAGACGTAATAGAAGTAAACTACTCAGGTTTTTCTCTTTATTATATCTGAAATAAACAACTATTCAGTGTGACAGTATAAACATAACAAAAGGACTGGCAATGGATCGCACTTGGCAAAACACCTGGAACCCCAATAACCCTTAGTGAGATTTGGCAGAAAGGATAGAAAACAAGTGGGAGACAAGTACCAGAAATGACTTGCACAGAATGTTAACCCTTGTCCCAGCCTAGCTACCCTCCAAACTTGACCCCCCTTTTATGACCTGAGTTCAAATTCCTTTATTGGCTGGCTAGTTAGTGGGGTTAGGGTCACAGGCCTGATTTCAGGGCAGATCCAGTGGCCAACAGTGGTTGACACAAACTGCGTAGCTCCCACTGGATGGGATCCACAATCCAAGCCTGATGAATCTGGACCATGCGAGTTGAATCCGAACTGGTTGCCTAGACAACACAAGATTATTAGTTACATGCACCAAGCACCATTAATCATAATAATAACAACATAACAGGCAATTAACCACAAACATTAACTGGAATCATGACTTCATAATTGATCACTGGAAAACATAATTTACTCATGAAATCAAAGCACATAAATAAGAAATAACCAACATAAAAAATAATAACTATAAACATTGACAATTATGGCAAACCTATCTCACATGAGTTAATCAACCTATAATCAGTGCCAAACAAGCATGGGCAAAAACCTAACTCTGGAATATGACTGGTGACCTATAATAATGATAATTGGTTCTCTAGCTGGTTACATGACAGGGTGGCAAACCTATCTAAACTCAGTCACAGTTTCAACAACCTATATATATGTCTACTTTTAATAATAATAATTAACCATGATAATGATGGTGAAATACAAATGACAATACCACAATAACTGGGGATAAAGATGATGAACAAATCTATTATACTCTAGCCAAGGATTACAAAGACCTCATACCTTTAAAGGCTTTCCACACTTCCTTGGCTTCCAAAAGGACACATCAGTATTACTGATCATTTTATACTAACTAAACTCCTGCGGGAGAGAAAAACTTGTGAGAACAACCAGATGAGACTTGAAAATTAGGGTGAGGTTTCTTTGTGAAAAACTGCACAACCCCCAAAAGGGGAATTTGAAAATCAAGGGGGGGTTGTGAGAAACTTCACAACCCCCACATTCCTTCCCCCTAAGAAAAAAAAACCCTCACAATTCTTTCCTCCTTCATGGTCCCTAACAGGATAATGCATCTCTTGACAATCTAAACATGGGAGTATACATTATAAGTTATTGCATCAAAACCATGCTGACCCTCCCAGTTAGTTAACCTACACTTACATTAAAACTCATTAGTACCACAAATTATTATAGACTTATCTAATAACAATGGCTTTACTCAAACTGGCCAATTATAACAGAGAGGGAAAAACCATTTACATAACTAGGTCAACTTAGCCAAATGCCCAAATCTCATTATTTCCATTTGGTACCACTAACATTATACATTACTTCCAAATATGTACATGGTAAATACTGGCATTTTTTTTTTTTTTTTAGCACCATTTTTCTTTCACTTAATCTACACATTGTTCACTGGTATCACCTCCTTGCTTCTGGCACAACCTACAGTTTCCACCCAGAAATCCTCCAACCCCCTTTTGGGTCACAACATTCACTGTGTTTTTCTTGCTTGATTCACTTCACTGTCTCTATTTCCCTTGACACTGGATCAAGAGACCAGGACCCATGAATTTGACTGTAGTGTTCTTCTCACACTATACCATGGAGAAAATCTGGCTAATAACCCCTTTGTTCATCCACCACTCCAGCCAGGTGTATTCACTCAAATCGTCTGGGAATTCAAGTTGGAAGGGTTTTTTTTTTTTTTTTTAAACCAGAGTATCAGTAGGAACAGTGAAGAAGAAAAGAAGGAAAACCAAATCACGCTAGAAGTGCCACCATATTCCTGTCAAAGGAAACCAAATGAAAGAAAAGAATGGGCCAAATCTTCACTCTAACCCCCCTTTTTCTTTTTTTCAAATGACTGGAATGTCAATTAGTAGCAAGTCAGTAGCATGCATCATTCCATATCTTTCCCTCAGAGGTTTATCCAGGCTGCTTACTCCCCTAGAACAATTAATTATTGACCCTTTCAGAACAAAAGGTTCACTAACTACCCCTCCCCTGGATCTTCTTCTTCTTCCGCAGCTTATTATCCCATTTTTACATGGGGTCGCTGTTTTTGGTTCATCTTCTCCACTCTTCTCTGTCGTATACCGCGTCGTCCTCCAAGTCCTTCTCCCTGATGTCCACCACCACACAGTCCCTCCATCTCGTCTTCGGTCTTCCTCCTCTTCTCCATCCTGGCAACTCCATCTCCAGCACTCTGCGCCCCACATACTACTACTCTCTTCTCCTGACGTGTCCAATTTAGGGTTATGACTTTTTAATTTTTTGTCATAAATATTGTTTCCTGTATCATCAATCGATGAACTTTTGCTTGAAAACAATAAAAAAGGGCCTAATTCTTCAGAATAAAAAAAAAATGTCACCCCGAAAGCAAATATAGTATATTAGTTACAGGTTTATTTTAAGCAATAAGTAAAACAATTAAAACAATAATAGAGTAAATGTATAATATTGTATTTGTATAATTAATATGTATTGTATAGGTATAATGTTGTATAATAAGCACACCGGACAAAAAATTAGTCACCCCTCTCAGAATGTACCTAATAACGTGTGACGGCACCTCTGGCCTTGATAACCGCACGAATCCGGCGAGTTTAGTATGCGGAGGTACGCCTGCTGGTTCAAATTCATCGTCACTGGAACGCGAGGGCCCATTTCGTGGTACGAAAAACATCCCCAGAACATCACGGAACCACCTCCAGCCTGAACAACACCTTCGACGCATTCAGGATTAAAGGCTTCATTGGACCTGCGATGTACTCGTCGCCTCCCATCATTGGAGAACAAACAAAATCGGGACTCATCGGACCAAATTACATGTTTCCAATCTGCCGCAGTCCAGTTTTTGTGCCTCTGAGCCCATTTATAACGTGCCAATTTGTGACTTGCTGTTAACAGCGGCCTCTTCCGTGGTACCCTGCTCCAGATGTCCATCACATGCAGTTCTCGTCGCAATGTCCATTCGGAAATTGGTCGCTGGAGAACCTCATTGGTTTCTTGGAGCAATTGTTCTCTGGTTTGAAAACGATTTGCAGTTACTAGACGAGAAACATGGCGGTGGTCACTATTGTCAGAATTGTTTTCCGGCCACAGTTACGCCATCGATTGTCAGTTGATTGCGAACTACACCACTCTTTGTAAACTTGCTGGACAGTACGCGTTGACACACCAACAAATTGGGCTACTTCAGACATTTTGTGTCCGTGGGCTCTGCCAAACACGATGGCTCCTTTTTGCCACTGAGTAATGTCTGCCTCACGACCCATTTTGCAGATTATATCCAACACACACTTTGTTCTTCACCACCTCACGAAACAGATCTGATCCTGTGTGCTACATCACCGCTACTTGTCACTTACCAATGCTACATCAGCGCCCTCTGTGTGACCTTGAACTTCCTACTATCGGTGCTATTAGGGGTGACTAATTTTTTGTCTGGTGTGCTTATAATATATGTTTATGTATAATAATTGTGAAATAAACATGCAAATTTCTATTTATTTTATTAATTTTTTATTTTTTATTTTGGGGTGAAGTTTTTTCAAAATATATCGAAAAAACTGTTATTTTCATTGTCAGGGGGCAAAAGTTCATCGATTTATGATACAGGAACATGAGGTTATAAAACTGTCATAACCCTAGTGTCCATACCACCTCAGCCTGGCCTCCTGCACCTTCTTAGATGCTTCCGCCACCTTCACTGTTACTCTTATATGCTCATTTCTGACCCTATCCCTCCTTGTCACTCCACACATCCATCTCAACATCTTCATTTCAGCCACATCGATTTTTCTTTCATTGCTCTTCTTCATTGAGACAGTCTCCATTCCATACAACATTGCCGGCCTCACCGCTGTTTTGAATACCTTTCCCTTCAGTTTCACTGGGACCCTCTTATCACAGAGCACCCCTGATACATCTCTCCAGTTCTTCCACCCCAACTGTATTCTACAGTTTATCTCTCTCTCTGCTCCCCCCTCTGCATCTACTGTTGACCCCAAGTATTTAAAATACTCCACCGTCTTAACACGCTCTCCACTCAATGTCACTTCCCCTCCTCGGTCCTGCTGCACATCACATCTCATATATTCGGTCTTCTTTCGGCTAATTCTCATCCCCCTACTTTCCAACGCCTCTCTCCAATTTTCCAACTGCTGCTCCACCTCCTCTTTTGTCTCCCCACTCAACACAACATCGTCTGCATACATCATGCACCACGGCGCCTCCCCTCTAATCCTGTCCGTCAACACATCGAATACCACATTGAAAAGGAAGGGGCTCAAAGCTGATCCTTGGTGCAGACCAACTTCTACCCCAAAGCTCTCTGACACCCACACTACTCCTCACCTTAGTTGTTACTCCCCTGTACATCCCCTTGATCAGTTTAACATACTTCTCCAGTACCATCTTTTCCATTAAGCATCTCCAAACTTCCTGCCATGGTATCCTATCATATGCCTTCTCCAAGTCAATAAAAACCATGTGCAACGCCTTCTGCCCATCTCTGTACCTCTCTGCCAACTGTTTCAATGCAAAAACTGCATCTGTCGTTCTCCTTCCCGGCATAAATCCAAACTGTTCCACTGACACTTCCACTTCGTCTCTCAACCTACTCTCCACTATTCATTCCCATATCTTCATTGTATGTGATATTAGCTTGATCCCTCTATAATTCGTGCAATCTTGTACATCTCCCTTCTCTTTGAATATAGGCACTATAATGTTATAATGTTTCAGACCAACAAAGACCCTAGGATCCACTCATGGCTGGTCTACCTAACTGTGTTCGTAATTGTGTATGTCCTCTGTGGTGGCGGAGGGGACCTACAATTTTACGTGGGTTCCGAACCACAAGAACATAAGAAATTTATGTAACAACTTCCTGTACAATTTGTACATTGGCAATGACCAATTTAGCAAAACTAATTAATTATCGATTTAAAACTAAAGATAGAATCTCTGGATCCAGAGGATCAAGTCATAATAGACTACTATCCACAAATATGTTACACTCTATATCTATTTATAACTGACATGCAAATATATCAGATCCAAAGAATCCAGTCAATTTCATTACGGTATCCATCAATACCAGTACCTTGTCACGAAAAATAAGTCACGGTCCATATCGATTGTGGACCAAGTCAAATTTACAACCATATACATTACAATATATACACTTAGGAGGAAAAGTGTAGGTGTGGCTGTAAAGACTGTACAGTAATGTAGAAATGTGTGTGCACCCATCTTGGGTCTCCCATTTAAAGGTGTTTGTGGGGCAAGTGAAGATCATGAGTTTTTCAATACCTCACAGTACTATGGGGGGCACCGCTCAGCAGAGGAATCTCTTTAAATGGGGTGTGTAAGGACAGAGAGTATCCCCTAACCCAAGATACTGCCTCCCTATATCCCACAACACTTGGGTTGAGCTGTGGGATCTATCCCCACAAAGCCTTAATTTTACTACCTTAAACTATACCCAATCTATCAACATATGCGTCTAATCGATTCTTAAACATATTTATAGACGTGCTACTAATTACTTCTACCAGCAAACTATTCCAGCTATTTACTATTCTATGCATAAAAAAGTTTTTGGCAACTGCTGTCTCGAACCTTCTACTTGTCAACTTACACCTGTTATTTCTAGTCCTATTATATTGAGATATTTTGAAAAAGCTCTCTCTATCTACGTTATCGAACCCATTCATAATTTTGAAAACCTGGATTAGATCACCCCTTAACCTCCTAGTCTCGAGTGTTGTCAATTTTAACTCCTTAAGCCTATCCTCGTACGACTTTGACCTAAGCGACGGAATCATCTTAGTTGCTCATCTTTGAACTCTTTCAATTTTGTCTATATCTTTGCGCATATGCGGATTCCAAAATTGGACCACGTACTCCAAATGGGGTCTAACTAATGCTTTATAAAGAGGAACTATAATATCGCGCGATTTGTACTCAAAATTTTGAGCTATAAAACCTAACACTTTGTTCGCCTTATTGACCGCTGCTGTACTTTGTTTCGCTACTTTTAAATCACTAGTGACTATAACTCCTAAATCTTTTTCCCGCTCTATGCTTGTTAAATCTTTCCCTGACATACTATACGCAAAATTACCGTTACGTGAACCTATATGCAAAATTTTGCACTTATCCACGTTAAATCTCATTTGCCATGTGACTGACCAATCAACAATTTTATTCAGATCTTCCTGAATTTTACCTCTATCTTCGTCATTAATCGTCCTACCACCCAGCTTCGTGTCATCCGCAAACTTTGAAACTGTACTGACTAGGCCGACATCTAAATCGTTAATATATATATATAAGAAAAAGCAAGGGGCCCAATACAGAACCCTGAGGAACGCCACTCGCTACATTAGCCCAACACGACTCCGCTCCATCAACTACGACCCTCTGCTTCCTACCTCGCAACCACTCTTCTAGCCAATTTATTACTACACCCCTGATTCCATGAGCCTTAGTTTTTTCAATGAGTTTTGTGCGGTACGGTGTCAAACGCTTTTTGAAAATCTAAATACACTACATCAACCGCCCAATGTCTATCGTAAACGTCAACCACGCTTTGGAAAAATTCTAAAAGATTAGTTAAGCAAGATTTGTTTCGCCTAAATCCGTGCTGTGTATTTCTAACTAGCTTATGGAATTCTAAGTGTTTGACTATACGATCCCTAATTATTGATTCCAGTAGCTTACCTACAACAGACGTTAAACTGATTGGCCTATAATTTCCCGCCGCACCTTTATCGCCTTTCTTAAAGATACGTGTTACGTTTGCTAACTTGAAATTATCTGGTACGCACCCCTCAGAAATAGACGCATTAAAAATCTTTGTTAGTGGCACAACAATGCTATCTTTTAATTCTTTTAGTTATATGGGATATATTGAATCCAGCCCCGGTGATTTACACGTTTTCATTTTATCAATATAGCGCATTACCTCCCCTTCACTAACGACAATATTATCCAAAATATTACCATTGTCAAAAGGTATGTCTATGACCGTAGGGATATTTGTTACATCTTCTATAGTAAAAACTGACGTAAAAAATTTGTTTAACAAGGCTAGCCATTTCCTTGTTTTCAGAAACTAGATCTCCGTTTACATTTTTCAATGGACCCAAGACACTTTTTACTGGATTTCTATTATTGACGTATTGAAAGAATCGCTTGGGGTTTTCTTTACCGTCACGAGCTATGGAGATTTCAAATTCACACTTGGACTTTTTTATTACACTTTTCGCTTCATGCCTCAGAGATATGTAGTTGTTTCGTAACAACAAATTGTCTTTATCGCACTTATGTTGCCTATAAGCCCTATCTCTACTCTTTATAATGTCTCCTACTCTAGAAGTAAACCACAAGGGCTTGTTTACTTTCACACGCTTAATTTTGTACGGTACACATTCCTCATTTATAGTCCTAAATACTGTTTTGAACGATTCCCACATGATGCTGGTCCGCCACTCATCCGGAATCACCTCCTGGTCAAACAACTTCTGCATGAGATCCCACACCAGATCCACCCCCTCATCTCCCAGTGCCTTCCATGCCTCGGCTGGTATCTCGTCTGGGCCAGTCGCTTTGTTATTTTTCATCCTATTCAGAGCACGACTCACTTCCATCCTCCCCACTTGTTCTGTCATAGCTACATTTGGTAATCCATCCTCATAGAAAGATCTTGGGTTTCCTTTATTTAATAATTCCTCAAAATATTCCTTCCATCTATCCTTTATCTCATCATCTCTTTGCAGCACCGCCCCCTCCCTTCCCTTAATTTGTTTTACCTGTGTAAAGTCTTTTGTCGCTCTATTTCTGCTCAGCCAATCTGTTATACGGGTCATTCCATGTCAAGTCAGCCACCTAAAACACACACCCTTTTCAATTTTGCTCATACTTGGCACAATAGCAGATATACATGCCAAACTTAAATTCCCAAATTATTAGAGCTGACTGACCTTTGGTTACTGAGATACAAGGTCACAAAGTTGTGACATTTTGACCTTTTTTGTGTTAAATGACTATTTTCAAAACGGTGTAACTAAAAAACTATTAAAGCTAGAGCATTGATTTTGGTCTCATTTTAAAGCTCTTTAGTAGCCCCTTGTTTATTGTTTATTGTTAAATATCTCTACTGTGAAAAATAAAAAAATCCCTTCAAAAGTTGACCTTTGACCTTGAATAAAAAAAATACCTTCTAAAAAAATTCAATTTTTTACATTAATACCTTGAGTCATGTACAACAAAATCCCAAGAAGCTGTAAGTGGCTGATAACTAGTTCAATGTATAAAAAATAATGAATTCAAGCAACATTTTGAAAAAAGTAATTTTATACAAAAATTGTCAAAAAGTCATGACTTTGTGACCTTGTATGTCAGTAACCATTTTTGTCTAAGGTCAGCTCAATCTCTTACAAATACAACCCATATCTACATACTATCTGCAGCCTTCTACAAACAAGCAAATACTTATTTTTAAATATTTGTTCTTTACCCACCTCACATGTATGTTGTGCATGTATGTGATGGTTTTCAGTAGTTGACAAGATTCTTGTGGGCCACCCAATTTATTGTGATTTCTAGAAGAGAAAACAATTTTTAATGTATACCTAGATAGCTACCTAATTAACAAATACAAGTAACATATTAAAATGTACATACAATATGTATAGGTATAGTGCTCATTGATTTCCATTTATCACAACTTAAAATGTATGCAGTGTATATATAGTTACATGACCATTTTAATTTTGAATTCTTACCTTTCTGTACTGTAGATCTGCCAAAGCTTTGGATGCCTTCAAAGTAACTTCTTTGCAAATCCTGTATGTTCGTCCATTAGTAGTAGATGCCTCAACTTGTGTTAGAATATCTGAATATGGTAAGATTAATTCATCTGGTCGACCAGGATACACAAATGATGGGTTTGGGCCATGAGGATGAAGGAATGTGACTTTTACTTCTCTATTCTTCGGTATCTTTCCAGCACATATGCCACCCACCAATGGCCATCATATGCAGCAGTAACAAAACCATGTATTTTCTCCTCAGTCACAACTTCTTCCTTTTCAGTAACTTTCTCAATATTTGAATAATCTGATAATGAATAATGTTTAACCTTAAGAGAAGTCAATGAAACTGGCTGTAAATGGTGTAATTTCTGTGTACCAGCAATAGTCCTTGCAGTTGAGTGTCTTTCTTGGAGAAGTTGGCTTTCCTCTTCATGCTCTTATTGGTTGAAAAATGACATTTTATATTTACAATATTTTCACTTGCAAATGTATATAACTGTTCTGCAGTAAGGATCTGTTCATCATAAGGTCGTTGTAGACTAGCTTTTGCAGCTAATCTCTTAACTGTGCCTCCAACACCATCACAGGGTCCCTTTCCATGACTTGTTGCAAAAAAATTCCATTCTGCCTCAATTCCAAAATCATCTCTGTGATGGCAAAGATTCAAAAGTTTTTGCAGTTCTTATACTGTCCTGCACACCCATCTGAAAAGTAAATTATTTTGTGGATGGAACCGATGGATGAGATATTATCTTTTAGGAATTTTATCAGATGCTTTTGAAACAAATGTATAGCAACTGTGTTATGGATGTTACACTCTGAAATAATAACAAAGCTAAGGTGAGCAATCTCATCTTTCTTTTTATAGTAAATAACAAATGGATGTAGAGTAGCCATCTCATTGTTCCAGTGAAAGCTCTGAACCTCATCTTGAAGAATAAAGGAATAATTTTCAGCAAAATCACACACAGCAAGGACCTCACCATCTTTCAAAGACATTTTGTTTCACGGTAATAAGTTGCTTGCATCTTTGTCTTGAAGTCATGTATCTGGTATTCTTTCAGTTGGTTACAGAATTGGTCAATATATTCATCTGTATTCAGTTCTACTGATTCAAGATTTGACCGATCTGTATTGGTCCACTTTTTAAAATTTATGATATCAATGAAGTTGTTTGTAAATATGTCCAGTAGTCTGTTTTTTAAATCTGATGGATCTCCACATTGTTCACATTGTCTGAGGCAGCATTTCTGTGAGGCAGGATTGCATTCCATAAAGGCAACACAATGACGTACATTCTTAATAGGTGTGTCATCATTGCAGTTAGTTTTTCTAATTCAGCTCCTACAAACATAAGTTTGGCATTCTGATGAATTGTACAGACACATACTGAGTGAGTTCCTGTTGCTCCAGCAATAACACACTGCTTTGGACGCAATTCTGCAAATTTACTGAATCCCACCTTAACCAAAGGATTTCTTTCTTTGAAAATATGATAGGCTTCTTTTAAATTGCAAAGTAAAGATGCTTTTGCAAATGTATCCTTCCTCTTTCATTGTCAATGATACTACAATAGTCTTTCTTTCCTGGCATTGTTCTACTGATGTCTTCTGAAAGATAAAATGCTTTAATAGCGTCAACAGTATCCTGTTTAATTCTTTTCCCACCCTTTGGATTTGGGTCTGAAAGGACACCTTTTTCTTCAACTTTTTTTAGCAATAGATGCTGTATGCCTCGTTGTGTTAAATTCTGAAGCAATTTTCCAAATGCTCCAACTTTTGGGCAATACAGTGAGGATTTTTATTTTATCACTTCTTTTAGTATTTTCATTTTTGAATTTTTCCTAGAGTTGATTTATTATTTCTAAACAGTCTACATCTCCAGATGGCTCCTTAAATTGTGAGTCAGAAATCTCTTTTCCTGCAACTGTTTCCATTCTCTTCTTAACTGTCTCTGTCACCTTGCTTAGTTTTTTAGCTCCATATGACTTTTGCTCTACAAGCTTTCTCTTTTTTATGGGTGATTCACCAATTGAAACAAAAGAAGCATTCAAAGTACACATCTCATGGTTTTGCTCTGAAGTTGATGCATCACTATTGTCAACATTTTCAATTTTCTCAAGATCTTCAGGTGGTTCACTACTACAAGAAGAATCATCATTTATGTCTGAATTCAAAGTGCCTATTCCTTTCTCAGGCAAGGACTCAAGATGTTCTCTACACTGCTTACAAAGTCTGTGATGTAGTGTTAAGTGCAGATCGGGAAACTTTACAAGTTCCTGTGGTACAATTCTCAAACTCTTCTTTCGACACTGACCTTTGTGACGCAGCAAAGGATCAGCACACTTCTGTTTCAGTTTTAAATGTTCCATGTTTGTACTCTGAAATCACAAAAGCACAAAGAAAATCCTGAAAAGAAAACAATGAACAATTAATGAATTATTAAATAAATTTTTATACATGTATTTAGTAAAAATAAATTAACTTTAACTTGAAGTCAGGAGTCAACTCTGTAAAGTTGACAGTACTTATATACTAGTTGGGCCTTTGGATCAGCGCTACTCCAGTAGATTTGGGGCTGTCGAGGGGTTTAACCCTGGTTGTCTTTTAAAAGACTTCTTTTGGCACAGGTCACAAAAAGGTTTTTGAACTAATAATGTTAAGTTGAACTAAGTCTTCACTGACACTATATCAGAACAGAACTTTTAAATAAATGAACTGACAAAAAAAAAACTAAAATTGAAGAATGATGCCAACTTCATTTTTTTTTATACATTGAACTAGTTATCAGCCACTTACAGCTTCTTGGGATTTTGTTGTACATGACTCAAGGTATTAATGTAAAAAAATTGAATTTTTTAGAAGGTATTTTTTTTTTATTCAAGGTCAAAGGTCAACTTTTGAAGGGATGTTTTTATTTTTCACAGTAGAGATATTTAACAAGAGACAATAAACAAGGGGCTACTAAAGAGCTTTAAAATGAGACCAAAATCAATGCTCTAGCTTTAATAGTTTTTTAGTTACACCATTTTGAAAATAGTCATTTAACGCAAAAAGGGGTCAAAATGTCACAACTTTGTGACCTTGTATCTCAGTAACCAAAGGTCAGTCAGCTCTAATAATTTGGGAATTTAAGTTTGGCATGTATATCTGCTATTGTGCCAAGTATAAGCAAAATTGAAAGGGGTGAGTGCAAAAAGTGCCATTTTGTGGCTGAGTTGACATGGAATGACCCATACACCCAAAATAAAGCAGAAATCAATGAATAATCCATTCTTACATCCCTTTCGAGTGCCGAGTACATTGGGTCTCCTCTCATAGGAAAGAAAAACCCCAAATCTAGTTATCTTAGGGTGTATTTTATTACAGATTTACCCACAATACTTCACTTCAGTTTACTCTGTTGCCTCTGATTCTGTACTCAAGGGTCTGTGGTTGTACATTTGGTAATTCTGCAGGATTGCCACAGGAGCGTGTGAATGCCCGGTTGAGCCCTGACTGGGGTAAGTTAAGTTTCTCTGATCGTGAAGTCTTGGTCTCAGCTTGGAAATGACGATGATGGCTAGTCCAGGCACGAACCTTTTGTCTATACTCATTTAGTAGCTCCTGACATGTGGTGAATCCTGAATGCACAGGGCTAAAACTAACATGGCAAGACTGAGATTGAGGGACTTGAGGTGAGCCAGGCATGGAATCAGTGAACCCAAGGAACGAATTCTCCAGAGTACTCAATGCATCATTAGCTATCTAGCGACTGTTGTACAAGTCTCAATGATTGCTGGGCCAATTTTAATCCATCCAATGGAGCATCATCTTCCAGTGTGTCCAGATATTCATGCGAATCTGTCACATTACCCTGGACCTCAGTTTGCCCAGACTCATTTTCAGAACCAGCACCCCACAACTGATTTTCTTGAAAGGGGGGTATGGTTTGGGGACTCATGAGGCAAGACTCACTCATGGGAGTGGTGAAAATTGATTCTAATGACCCTACCAAAATCGGAGAATTCTCATAACCAAGTGAAGGTATATCATTACCTTCTGACTCCTGCATAGTTCGAAAAACTTGCTCCCCCACTGGAAATGCCCCGGCCTGAATCTCCTCAACGGGTGTCTGAAAATCTGTCTCCCCCGAATGCTGAGTAATTGGAGGCACATCTCCACAGTTTAGCTCCACTGGCGGACACCCTTCCATTCCAGCAGTTGTCTCAGCACTAAAATTACTAGTCCCATCATACTCCCAATACTCTACCAAAGGGTCTCTCCAGGTAATACTTTGTCGCGCATTCAGGAGTGTATTCAACCGGTGATATTTCTCTGAAGAAGAGAGTTCCTCATCTGTATCCGAAGCACTGGTCCCAACACTGGAGTTCCCCATGAAAGCTACCCGGGATTCCACTTCAGGGGTACCAAAGCCCTCAAAGGAATATTCAGGGCCATCATCTAAAGTGGTGCCACCCCTATGCCAGGGAAAGGGTATGCGTGCGGCACTTGATGGTAAGTCCGGGATCCAGGTCTCAGGCATCTCAGGTACTTTCTGCAATTCCTGTTCCCTCCTATGCTTCTGTAGATATTTTGGGGGTTCATGCCAGGCCTTCAAATGGGTATGATGAGCTTTTATAACTCGGGGGGCCCTCAACAGTTGATGTGGTCAATTCATAGGATACTCCATTACTGTGTACTTGACTAACCTTGTAAGGCCCAGTATACTTGGGGGAGAACTTCCGTGAGGTGCTCCGGTCACTGGTAATGATCTTCTTGACTACTTTCTGGCCAACCTGGAAGGGTGCAAACCGTGGATGGCCCTCCTTCCATATTTCTCGCAATTGAGGGGGAACAACTACAGTAGCAATATTCTGGTGACGTTGTTCCAAGAGACAGTCCGCAGGGGTGGTCTTTATTTCAGCATGGAAGGTATTGTTATAGGTAATCACAGCTGTTACCAGATTTGTATCCCATTCCACTCCTGTTTGTCCCAAGCTCCTCAAGAACTCTCCAATTGTTCTATTTACACGTTCAACAGCACCATTGCTAGCAGGCTTAAGTGGACTAGTATAAACATGCATAATCCCATAGCGATCAAGGAACTCTTGGAACTCCTCCGAACGGAATTCAGGTCCATTGTCTGTCAGGAGCCTCCGAGGAATTCTTAACAAGTTGGGGAATATATCATGCTCCATCAACTGGATAATGGTAGATGACCTTTTTGTTCTTAATGGGCGAGCCACAACCCACTTGCTAAAATGGTCAACCATCACCAGACAACCAAGGTACCCTAGCTGGGTGCGTGGGAAAACCACAATATCAGCAGCCACTAATTCAAAAGGATGTTCAGTTTTTATCTTCAAGGTTGGTGGGATGATAGGCTGACTAGCTACTTTATACAACTGACAGGTTTCACAGGTAATACAGATGTCACTAGCTACTTTATACAAATCCGGGTGCCACACAAACAGTCGCAACGCTTCCACCAACTTATTACGCCCAATATGTGCCATTTCCATGTGGAAACTGAGGGCCATATCCACGAGCAATGTGGAAGGTACTACACAGCTAATATACCCAGTCCTACTTTGATGTACTATCACCCCACTCCTTAACTGTAATTCCCGCCAGTTCCGCTTAAACGGCCTCAAGGCAGGTTTTCCCTCTGGTAGGGGCTTTGACTGGGCCAATAGCCCATGCACCTGTCGCAACAATCGGTTCCGTTTTTGCATTAGAATCACTGATTCTGAGTCAAGCAACTCTCGGTTCACTATCCACTTCTTGCCTTCCTCAAATACTGAACCCAACTCTGGCTCCTCTGCTTCGATGTCTGGTACCTCTTCCTCCATGCATGCTGCCTCCTCTAGCGCCTCTACTCCAAAACATTCCACTAACTCTGGGTCTCCATATGACCATGCAGCTACATCAAACTTCATTTCAATGTCAGCCATAATTAGATAGTTTGAACCTAACAAGAAACAGTACGGGAGACTATTCTCTGGGGCTACTGCAAAAGGTAGTTGGATCTTTTCATCTCTACCCTGAATAGTCAATTTTACTAGTCCTTGACAGGGTACCAATTTCACACCAATCCCAGTCAAGATTATCTGGCAAGGCTGTACTGATACTTCTTCCTCTTCTCTCGCTTTTAAACTCTTGACCACTGACTCGGATACTAAGCTAATCTCTGCTCCTGAATCCAACATAGCACAGTAATTGACTGCACCCAACTGTACCCAAGTCCAAGCAACGGGTCCTCCCTGGTGTCCACAAGTGACCCTTTCACCCCTGGCTTCCCGATCTGGATTCTGCAGTAACAAATTCCCTTCACACTGCTCTATATCACTTTTTCCCGCTACCTCCTGGCCAGTTTCCTGCTCCATAGTGTCCACCTGTTCCACCATCAACTCTGCTGGCTCAGCAAACCACTTGTGTGCTATCAGTGGATTGTAATGTACTCCAGATATACACTGCAAATGGACCCTTCTTTCTGGGGTATCAGGGACAGTTACATCCATAACGTACACAACTGGCTTTACACCATAGTGAACCCAAACCCTCAAGGAATAACAATGGCTTGCGGCTAACAGTACTTCTGGAGTTACCAACACTCCAGGTTGTCTCATCATCTTCAGGTCTTTTATGCGGCGGGCATTATTTGACAAGCGATACCTCTTGGGAAAGGTGATCAATTCATCCATCAGCTCTCTCCGTAATTCCAATGGGTGTTGTGGAGGATTCCAAGGTGGCCCATGCTCGTAATGATGATCCTGCAACACTTGTACTAGGCTAATAAACAACGAATCACCACCTCCATCAACTTTCATGAGTACTCGCAGTCCAGGTGGTAAGCGATTAGTGAGGGTTCTGTCATCTCCAGTTGGTCACTCCCAGCAGGTGGTATTCGTGACAATGCATCTGCAGCTCCATTCTCAGTCCCAGGGCGATACCGAATTTCAAACTCAAAGTCAGCGAGATCTTCATAAGTTCGGGCCAATCTACTATCAACAATCTTCATGTTGCTCAGGTATTCTAATGGTTGATGGTCTGTATACAGTACAAAAGGCACACCATATAGAAATGGGCGAAATGTCTTCACACCCCATCTTAGGGCTGCCAACTCCCGTTCTATAACTGAGTACATTCTCTGGGCCTTGGAAAAGGTCATTGATGCATAAGCAATCACCTTAAAATCACCATTCTGTTGTTGTCCCAAACAAGCACCAGCGCCAACCCCGGAAGCATCCACATACAGTTCCATTTTTTCAGCTTCAGGTCTGTAATCTGGATAGGACAGTTGCACTTCCTTAACCAAGGCCTCTTTCACTGTTGTAAAAGCCTTGTCCATCTCCAGTGTCCATTTCAATTTTTCTCTTGATCTACCTCCAGTTAAATGAGACAAAGACTTGTTATCACTGAACAATCTGGTACAAACTTTCTCTGGAAATTCACTAAACCCAGAAATTCCCTCATCTGTCGAACAGTTTCTGGTTTTGGGAACTCGTGCACTTTCTGCATATATTCAGGGGATTTCCGCAAACCTTCTCTCCCAACCAAGTGTCCCAAAAATGCAACCTCAGGTTGGAACCATTGACATTTCACAGGTTTGACCTTTATGCCAGACTTCTCCAGAGTATACAGGACTTTATCTACCAGTTGAAGATGTTCTTCGAACGACTCGCCCATTATTAGGATATCATCAATGTAGATGATAACTCTACTTCTTGGAAAACCATGTAACACTTCTTGTACCATCCGTTGGAAACTAGCAGGAGCATTCTTTAATCCAAAACTCAGTCGCTTAAACTGCCAATGCCCTCTGGTGGTTGAAAAAGCAGTGCTCTCTCGGCTCTCTTCGGCAATTGGCATTTGATAATAACCTCGGACCATGTCTAGGGAAGTGAAGTAACAGGTTCCATGAAGACTAAAAACTGCATCCGTTAAGTTGGGCATTGGAAATCGGTCTGGTATGGTCACTTCATTCAATTTTCGATAGTCCACACACATTCTAATTGACCATCCTTCTTCCGGATAGGGACAACAGGTGAACTCCATGGGGAAATGCTAGGTTCTATGATATCAAGCAACAGTAATTCCTGGCACTGGGCTTCCACCGCTTCTGCGACTGGTTCTGGGAATCTACGGGGTCGTTGTCGGATAGGGGTATCGTTATACAACTCTATCCGGTGTGGTACACAATTCACAAAACCTACATCATCATCCCCTTGACTCAACACTTTCTCCCGGCGCGCCAACATTTGTAAGACCTTCTCCCTCTCTTCGAACTTCAACTCGGGTGACATGGTTATTTCAGTCCGTAGGCGTTCTTCTGTCCAGCCTGGTTGTTCAGCTTGGGCTCCAGTCATGAACCTCAATTCTCTCACTTTCAGCTACTGTAAAGTCCAGTTCTTCTTCATAGACTATTGATCTTATAGTCCCTATCCTTCACCGCCTTGATTCTCTGGCTTCTGGGGTCAGCTTCATTACCAACACTTCTGTCATCCCAGCCAATCCATCCACTAACCCAGGGTGACCATACACTTTCCCCTGGAGTCGGGTCTCCATCATCATCCTCAAAACAGTACTCCAGTCTTCCTTCACCTTCGATTACATTCAAGCAAGGAAACTGTACAGGAACTCTGTGATATTTGCAGGTACTTAATTTCACATCGGCTGATGCATAACAGGAAACATTCCGGATCACCCTTCTACATGGCGCATTCTCACTCCTCAAGTAAATTTCCTCCATATGCCCATCTTTATAAGCTCGTGTTATCCTTTTCTTTTCACATTAACTCGGAGACTGTTTTCAACAAGAAAATTCATTCCCAATACAACTGGGAACTTCAACCTTTTTACCACTGCAAACAGAACAGGCTCCATTTCCACTCCATGAATCGATAACCCCAGCGTAATCACCCCCAGTGGTTTAATATGGTTGTTCACTCCAATCCCTCGAATCCTCAGGTTACAGCTCTGCATCTCTGGAGTTAACTCCAGTTCCTCTACCACTGAGTGATCCAGGATTCCAACTGTAGCTCCGGAATCAAGTACTGCCAAGTAGTTCTCCGAATGTTCAATCCGTATATCCACCTTCAGTAAAGATTGAGGTGCTAACTGTCCAGACATCTCATCCAACCCATCAGTGTCAAAGACATTACTATTTATCAAATATGTTTCGGGAGCATCAGCTTCGGGTTCATTATTCTGGTCAGGGGGTTGCTCCCTATCAGACTCTTCAGGAATATTTACACTCTCATCCAGACCAAATGGACCTGGATACCCTAGGTTATTACTAGCAGGTTCGCAACTAACGGGGGACCTATCAGGACAATCAGTACCAGGATTCACAATCAATGATTCATCCCTCCCCCTCATATCTCTGGGGGACAAAAGGAACTGCACTCGCATTCATTCTCACAGGCAAAACTGGGTTGACACACACTGGATCTCCCCCCATCTGTACTTCACCCATAAATTCTTGTTCTGGTATTGGGCCACTAGTTAGGGGCACTATTCGTCCTGCTAGGAGCTCTGGGGGTTCCCCTCTGGCCTCAGAGCTCACTGGTTTAAAGGGCGCAGTTCTTGATTTGGCTCAGTCCCTCGTGGGCTGGTCTGGTTAGGCCCAGGAACTGGTTCCCTTGAGATGGTAGGACTCGGTGCTCTTGAACTGGGCCTCTCTGCTGGCGTGATCGCTGGCTATGACCATACCCATTAGGTGGGTAAGGGCATCGTGACACCCAATGATCCCGCTCACCACACCGCAAACACACTCCTAAACGCCGACGACAATCCCGTTCCAGGTGACCTCTCCTTCCACAGTAATTACAGTTCACCCAGGGACGATCAGATGGTGGTGGTGGAGGGGTGGTTAGATGGCTGGCTGGTCCTGAACCCTGCTGCAGGCCCGCAACTGAGGGTGAGACTGGTGATTTTGTTGGTTTGGGTTCCTTTGGGGCTGACCTTGATCACTAACTGACCTTGTATTCTGGCCACCTGGTGGTGGTTGGGTACCAAAGGGACATTCCTATGTTCCAGGCCTCCTGCAGGCTGGGGAGAGGTCTAGATAAGGTTAAAGATTTCCCTGGAGGTTCCCTCTCACTAGCTGCCAATTCTCTCACTGCTGGCCAATTCAACTGGGTCCCAGCTCCACGCGTCAGTGCCGTGGCCAGGGCAACTTCAATCTTCACGGAAAATGCATCTGGAACAGTGCTAAGAAATTTTGAAATCAGTTCTCGGCAATTATCCACTTCTACTTCGGGCATTGCAGCCATCCACACAGTTTCTAACCTGGTTGCATACTGGTATAAGGTCTCACTGGGTCGTAATTGAGCATTAGTAAATGCCTCTCGCTTGTCTCTTGTCACGGTAGAATGGAGTTCTCTGTAGTAAGTCTGCAGTCTCTTCCTGACAACTCCGTATGGCATCCCTGGTCGGTCAATTAAATCAAAACCCCCTCTCATCTGTCCCATAAGACACTCTCGCAATGCCGCTTTCCAGTAGTTGTGTCCTCCTGCTACTGTATTGTCAGCATAATCCTCAAACTCCTTCCTAAATTCTTCGAATGTTCTCCCATCTGATATATCAAATGGCAATGGTTGAGGAAAGCGGCGCCCATCTAGTTTCTCTAGAGCTTTAGCAAGGCGTTCCAGGAGCTGCTCTTTGCCAATGTTGGCAGTGGTTGGCTGGGTGGGTGGGGCCCCTTTCTTGCGGTAAATGTCCCTGGTTCATCCTCCCCATTTGTCTCCCCAAGCTCTCGGTGAAACTTCATAGGAGGTCTCCGGTTGACTGTTGGTCTGGGCTGGCTTTCTGAAGCCTGAAAGGTAGGGGTGATTTGGCCCACCTTTGGGCTCCTGGTAGTCGGTTCAGGTCTTCGGCTTCTGTCCCAATGAATCACTCTCCTGGGAGGGACCCATCATTCTCTTTTCTCCCCAGTTCATAGCAGGGCCATTGGCTCCATCGTCTATTCGAAACCTGGGCTGTTCAGGGCTGCTCACTTGTTCTAACCAGGTGGCTACTGTCAATGCCACTCTTCTGAGAGCATACACATCCTGGTCAGAGTTGTACCGCAGTAGTAGACCGGTAATTCAAGAGTTGATCCTCAATATCTCTCAGTGGGGATTGGGTGGCGGATGCCACTCCCCTCACCAAGCTGTCCACTAACTTCTTCAGCAACCTCCATACTCTGGGTCATCTCTGGATTCGACATTCTCCCCTGTTCCCCTTTTAAACTTTACTATCTTCAACCAATCTCTCAACTAATCCCGCTGGGGATGCCAAAAAGTATGCTACGGTGGCGGCGTAGGCCGTAGTCCCCAAGTATCTGTTTTCCAACCACCCAGCACCTTTTCACGTTTCTGGGTTCGGAACAGTCAAGAGACTGGGCAAAGATGTAATCTCCTCTGGTATCTAGGAAGGCCTCTCTGGTCAGTGGTTTATTTCCAGATTATTCAGGTCCGACTCGCACATTAACTGTAAAGGACTTCCCCTAGTGCAGGTGTCTCAATCTGACTCTCCACTGAGTAAGAGACCCAACCGCTCAGGGTCCAAGAAAGGGCTAGAATTCAAAGGTAGACCTAATAGAAGTAAACTACTTGGTTTTTCTCTTTATTATATCTGAAATAAACAACTATTCAGTGTGACAGTATAAACATAACAAAAGGACTGGCAATGCATCGCACTTGAAAAACACCTGGAGCCCCAATAACCCTTAGTGAGATTTGGCAGAAAGGATAGAAAACAAGTGGGAGACAAGTACCGGAAATGACTTGCACAGAATGTTAACCCTTGTCCCAGCTTAACTACCCTCCAAACTTGACCCCCCCTTTTATGACCTGAGTTCCAATTCCTTTATTGGCTGGCTAGTTAGTAGGGTTAGGGTCACAGGCCTGATTTCAGGGCAGATCCAGTGGCCAACAGTGGTTGACACAAACTGCGTAGCTCCCACTGGATGGGACCCACAATCCAAGCCTGATGAATCCGGACCACGTGAGTTGAATCCCAACTGGTTGCCTAGACAACACAAGATTATTAGTTACATGCATCTAGCACCATTAATCACAATAATAACAACATAACAGGCAATTAACCACAAACATTAACTGGAATCATGACTTCATAATTGATCACTGGAAAACATAATTTACTCATGAAATCAAAGCACATAAATAATAAATAACCAACATAAAAAATAACTATACAAACATTGACAATTATGGCAAACCTATCTCACATGAGTTAATCAACCTATAATCATTGCCAAACAAGCATGGGCAAAAACCTAACTCTGGAATAATATGACTGGTGACCTATAATAATGATAATTGGTTCTCTAGCTAGTTACATGACAGGTGGCAAACCTATCTATACTCAGTCAGTTTCAACAACCTATATATGTCTACTTAATAATAATAATTAACCATGATAATGATGGTGAAATACAAATGACAACCACAATAACTGGGGATAAAGATGATGAACAAATCTATTATACTCTAGCCAAGGATTACAAAGACCTCATACCTTTAAAGGCTTTCCACACTTCCTTGGCTTCCAACAGGACACATCAGTATTACTGATCGTTTTATACTAACTAAACTCCTGCGGGAGAGAAAAACTTGTGAGAAGAACCAGATAAGACTTGAAAATTAGGGTGAGTTTTTTTTGTGAAAAACTCCACAACTAGTCCAGGCAATCTAGAGCAAAAATAGCTTCAACCTGGGCAAAATTGCTTCAGAAGCTTTCTAAACTGTTTCCAGCTCAGGAACCATTGCAGAATAACATATCCAAAATCCGACAAAATTGGACCCCGGGAACACCCCCAAAAATGAAATTCAAAATGTCGGACTGGCAGTTTCCTACGAAATACAATAAATTTTAATTTCGCTTTGTAGAGAGAGTTATGACGTTTTTCTTGATCAGTAAAATGTTTTAAAACACATTTTCGTTTCTAAATTAACCTATATGACACTAAAAATTGTATTAGGCGGCTAGTATTAAACTATGACGTCACGTAATGTAAATAAAATATACTGTATGGAGTGTATGTAAGAATGGACATTGCTACATCTTTATAAACTTATATTATATACAACTCTTTAATTCCTACTACCCACTATCAAATCTGCGTATTTGTGCTTGTCATTTTCTTTAAAACTGTTATTATGTACTCCTTTTAAATACTGCAACACAGTTTATTAATTTGTGTTTTCTGTTTCAGACTGACTCGGTGTACGGCTGACTCGGTGTGCGTCCGCCTTCAAGAATGCAGACCCCTGAAGAATTGTGCGTGATTTGTAAGGAGAAATTGGACAGCAGACAGGAAGTGGTTCACATCTCGCAAAAAGGAGCAGATGGTATAAATGCATCCAGCCGCAGCCGTGGAAGCGATGTTGTTGCAACAGCTGGAATAAGTGTTCACGTTGTATGTAGGAAAAGGTTTATGGATAAAAAGACCATTGAAATAAAGAAGCGACAGACCGCAGCCGAGGCAATACCAAGGAAAAATGCTCGTTTTCATGAATACGCATTTTCCAGTGCTACTCACTGTTTGTTTTGTGATACCTTTGTGGACTTTTTTTCCAAACACAAACCAAAATCAGAGCATGTCAAAATAAGAACTACAGAGTTCTCCGAAACCATAAAAAGGTGCTGTGAAAGCCGCTGCGATGAATGGTCGTTTAATGTAAAAGGCCGTCTGGAGTATTATCTTCGTGATCTTCCTGCTGCAGATTGTGTCTACCATCACACCTGCAGCGTAAATTTTCGAAGTGGAAAAAACATTCCTCGCGCATACTCCTCCGACGATCATGATTCGAAGAAAGGGAGACCAACTAATGAAGAGCAACACCAAGCATTCCTTCAGACCTGTGCTTACCTGAAAGAGAATGATGATGAACAACTGTTGATTGGAGACCTAATTTCCAAAATGGAGGAATATCTTCAAGGAAGTCAGAGCTCTGTCTACGAACGCAGGCACATGAAGAGAAAGCTTTTAGAACGTTACGGAGACAAGATCATAATATCAGGTGAAAGTGGGAAGGCAGATGTAGTAACACTACGAGAGACAGCTAATGAAATTCTTATAGATTATCACAAAAAGTCGAAAGAATGTGATATATATATATAGAGCTACAGAAGATTTACCTAGTAGAAGCTGCTGCAAAAATAATCAGAAGTGATATCAAGTCTGTCGACTCGCCTAGAAAAGATGTGTATCCATCTCCAAATGACATCACTGCAGAAAGTGCTCTTGATTACATTCCCAACAGTCTGAAATTGCTATTATCAAAAGCATTTGCGGGACAGGATGCTTCAAGAAAAATAGGTGCAATTGGGTAGAGCATTATGCAAGCAACCCGTCTTAGAGGATTATTATGTCCACTACAGATCGGTTTGTCGGTTCAGCTACACCACAACTTTAGGTCAAGGTACCTTATTGACGTTCTCCATCAGCTGGGTTACTGTTCGTCGTATGCAGAAGTAACAAGATTCGAAAGAAACGCGGCGCTGGCAAGTGGGGCTGGCTCTTTTACTGTTGATGAAAACACTGCAGTCCTTCTAGCAGCAGATAACGTCGATCATGATGTCTGCACTTTGGATGGGAAGAATACCTTTCATGGAATGGGTATGATTGCCGCAATAACTCCGAAGATCAAGATCCACCCTTCTATTCACAGGCGTAATGTTGGTGACAATGACATTAAGAAGATTGCAACCGTTGACATTAGGGAATATAGACACGCGAGAAGCATGTTGAGGGACATCTCATTCCGCGAACTTCCAGTACCCACTGCCACCATAAGTCGACTTAGTCTTCTCTGGCAGATATCTTCAGCAGAAAGATCAGGTCCAAGTTGGTCCGGAACAATGCAGGCAATTCACGGTGGATCAAGTGTCTCACATCCAGGTGTGGCGTCGATCACGTTCCTTCCCATCATAGATATGTCGCCAACTGACATGACCTGCATATTTTCGACATTACTATATTTGAGCAAGATAGCACGCGATCAAAAAGTCCCATGCATTATTACCTTTGATCAGCCTTTGTTCTGGAAAGCTTCCCAAATCATCAATGAACAGAGAGACCTGCAGGACATTGTTTTAATGCTGGGATCATTTCACACACTGATGAATCTTTTGGGAGCAGTCGGTACTCTTATGAATGGTTCAGGATTGTCTGAAGTACTTCAAGAAATATACGGACCAAATGCCGTGCAACACATGATGTCTGGAAAAGCTGTTTCAAGAGCGATACGTGGTCATATGATAGTAGATGCAGCTCTTAGTACCTTACTAGTCGCAGACGTTTTCCCTCGTAATGAAGATGGAACTCCTCATGACCTCCATAAGGAAGCTTGTGACCTGCTCGACGATGTTATGACCGCCAAACAATCAGTTGAGGATGTGGAATCTTCGAATGCATTGTCTCAGATTGCTACCACTTTGGATGCGAAGAAAACTGACCTACAATCTACTTCGCAAACAAGTCAACTCTGGTTGGAATAACAGCGAATGATCAACATTGCACGTTCCTTGATAACAGCAGACAGAACCGGCTCGTGAGATTTGCACTTGCAAGCTATGCTGGAGACCATCCCCATAATTGCAGCAGCCGGACATCACAATTACCTGAAATCGATATACCTGTACCTGCAGAAAATGTTAAGTTTGCCTTCTGAAAATCCAGCCGTTAACAAAATGTTCCAGGAAGGTAAGTTTGTGGTAAGAAGAAGCGACAGATTATGGGCCGGACTCGGCACAGACCTGGTGATAGAACAAGTACCACAGCTTTCGCACATACTTTCAAATACTAATCTGGAAGTCTACAGAAGAGAAGATCGATGCAGAACAGTGGGGTTGGTATGTAAAGAATAATTCCTACTACCCTACAGCCTGCGACAAGCCACCAGCTCCAAATTATCTACTCAACATGATCCGCTGCTCCTGCAAGACGAAATGTGCTACTTCAAGATGTGGATGCAAGCGTAATGGAATGCCATGTTCAGCCGCTTGTGGCGAGTGCCAAATCAGTGGTTGCGATAACAACCCAAGTACCGGTAATCTATCCGATGATAGTGATGAAGAGGATTAATTTCTGTATGTTTGTGAATAGGTATCACTTCTTCTGTAATGAACATAACTTGAAACTGGGAAAAAAATAATTGTTGTATTATTGATTATAAAAATCTGTAAAAAGCTATATAACATTATATTTGCGTAATAACTGGTTGTGTTGTATATTGTTGAATTATTTAAAACATTACAACTGAAAGAAAAAGCATCAAATGTATCTCTATAAATAAAAGCGTAAATTATATATATTTTTTTTTCGTAGGAAACATCCAGTCCGCCATTTTGAATTTCATTTTTGGGGGTGTTCCCGGGGTCCAATTTTGTCGGATTTTGGATATGTTATTCGGCAATGGTTCCTGAGCTGGAAACAGTTTAGAAAGCTTCTGAAGCAATTTTGCCCAGGTCTAACTACAAATTGCCTGGACTAAACCCCCAAAAGGGGAATTTGAAAATCAAGGGGGGGTTGTGAGAAACTTCACAACCCCCACAATGCGCTGCTGCAAATGTTCAACGCTCCTAATTTTCTTTGTGTATACCAACGCTTTCAAGTGGCCCCAGAGATAAAAATCTAGTGGCGTGAGATCCGGGCTTCTAGCTGGCCATTCCACAGGCCCTCGATGTCCTATCCAATGACCAGGGAATTGTTGGTACATGTATTCCCTTACTTGGGTGCTGTAATGTGCAGGAGCGCCATCTTGCTGGAACCATGTTGGGAAATTCCCTTCTTCATTCAAGACACCGGGAAATGCTTTTTCCTTGAGCATATGTAGGTAGGTGCCTCCAGTGACATGTTCATCGAAAAAGAGGGGCCTATGATGCAATCCTTCCAAATGCCATACCATACCATCACCCAAGATGCACTTTGTTCCTTTGAAGAGGTATACCAGTGAGGGTTGTTTTGAGACCAGTAGCGGGTGTTCTGTCGATTTACCTCACCATTTCCATGAAAAACAGCCTTGTCACTGAACAGAATGGTGGATTGAAAATTGGCATCCCGAGCATAGACAGTATGGCCTGTAGAAAGAGAAAAATATGAATTATGGTTTGTAGAAATAGAAAAATATGAATTTCTCCTATGATGCCGGACTTATGGGACACTATATATATATATATATATATATATATATATATATATATATATATATATATGTGTGTGTGTGTGTGTGTATATATGTATATATATATATATATACAGGGTGTCCCATAAGTCCGGCATCATAGGAGAAATTCATATTTTTCTATTTCTACAAACCATAATTCATATTTTTCTCTTTCTACAGGCCATAATGTCTGTGAGCAAGGAAGAATGAATCCAGATAATTCTACTCATAGGAAATCGGAGTCAGAGAGAGGCTGCTGCTGAATTTAACAGACTGCATCCAGACCGCGAGCCAATAACACAGAGTTGTGTTAGCAGACTTGTTGCAAAGTTTAAGGAAACAGGATCCATAGAAGATAAACCACGCAGTGAACCTTCAAGGAGGTCCACTGATGATGATACAGCGACTGCTATCCTGGCTCATTTTAACAGAAGTCCCAATAAGTCTCTTTGGCAATTGTCTACTGAGACAGGAGCGTCGAAAAGTAGCATCCATCTCATTCTTCAGTCTCACAAATGGCATCCATATAAACTTCAGATCCTACAGAAATTAAGCGATGATGATCCCGACTGGCAGATGGAATTTTGTGAATGGGCTATGGAACAATATGCTTGGGATGCCAATTTCCAGTCAACCATTCTGTTCAGTGATGAGGCTGTTTTTTATGGAAATGGTGAGGTAAATCGACAGAACACCTGCTACTGGTCTCAAAACAACCCTCACTGGTATACCTCTTCAAAGGAACAAGGTGCATCTCGGGTGATGGTATGGTGTAGCATTTGGAAGGATCGCATCATAGGCCTCCTCTTTTTCGATGAACATGTCACTGGAGGCACCTACCTACATATGCTCAAGGAAGAAGCATTTCCCAGTGTCTTGAACGAAGAAGGAAATTTCCCAACATGGTTCCAGCAAGACGGTGCTCCTGCACATTACAGCACTCAAGTAAGGGAATACCTGTACCAACAATTCCGTGGTCATTGGATAGGACATCGAGGCCTGTGGAATGGCCAGCTAGAAGCACAGATCTCATGCTACTAGATTTTTATCTCTGGGGCCACTTGAAAGTGCTGGTATGCGCAGAGAAAATTAGGAGTGTTGAACATTTGCAGCAGTGCATTATTGGGGCATGTAACACCATTACTCCTGACATCATTCACCGTGTGCTTGCTGACTGGGTATCATGTCTGAATTTGTGTATTGAAAATAATGGTGGGCATATTGAGCACGTTCTGTAAATAAAAGCTTTTGTTTTGCCTTTTTTTATTATTTTTCCTATGATGCAGGACTTATGGGACACCCTGTAGAATATAGTATAGAACTATAGCATTATAAAACTATAGAATGTATACTTACGTAATTTTATTAGGGTGACATGAAGTTATTCAAGTCTTGTCTAGCTGCTCTCCTTCAAAGTATGCTTCTTGAACATTCATGCACTTGCATGAAGATTTTGTGTTAAAGGTTCAGGTGTACAAGTATCACTTCTTGAACTTCCTTTCTTGCTGAATAACTGTTATTTCATCATTTTTATTGATTTTCTTCAAACTTTTGATGAATGACTGAATCCATGTACAGGATCACTATTTTCAATAACATGATTTGGGAGTGATCTCAAAGCACTCACAATAACTTTTTTGTGTTTTGAATGGGTTACAGCAACGATAGGTATACACTAGTCTTTACATTTAGTTGCCATTTTCTATTAAGTACTATACATATCATGTGCTGTGAATTTCTGGAAAGAAAAATATTTTCTCAATATATGCCTCTATAAACTAATTATTTCACATGTGTACACAATGAACAAGAGAACAGAACACTTTGCTTCCTAAGCACACTTCCTTTGATTACTCAATAGTATTTAACACTAGTTGTGTTAGCTTTTGATTCAGGCTATTTTTATTAATTAATGTAGGTATTTTTAAATAGCTTTTGAATAGACTATCTCTACTTATTTATATATTTTGTATCCTTTATATACTTACATAGACACATGTATAAAATACATTGCTGCATACTTGAAGAAAAGGGTAAAATAATTTTATATTTGACAATTTGCAAAAAAAATGATTTTTCCAGTGAAGTTATCACTATTCAAATCTCAAAACACATAGTTTACACCTAAATACACAGCAGTTTCTTAAATGCCACTTATACAGATAGAGTTTGGGCTTAATCTGATATGAAATTTTTTTAAAAATCCATTGAGGTGGGGGGTAAAACCTCCCCTTTAATAATACAAATTGACACAACTTTTTTACTTCTCAACTAAGCTGCTATCCATGTCTATACTCATTTAATATGTGACAAATTACCTTTCAAATATAATTTGAATTATTCTTCTATCTCAATTAGGGGTTAAGATACATGGTAATTTGAAATTTGTGGGTCCCTGAGAACCCCCCAAGGTTGGAAGGGCCATAACTTTTGAACCGTAAGTCCGATCAATCTTGAAACTTGAAATTTTGGGTTTTTTGGTATAGACAATGCTATACAACAAATTGGAGGAAAATTGGAAGGGGTGTGCTGTTAAGCAGTGCATGATCTGTCCTGAAATTACTCATCTGGCAACTGGTACTTGAAAGGAACACAGGGAAATATTGTGCTCTCTTAAGACAGCACACAATAAGGCTCATTTTGGAGTTCTTATGTCAATGTATGTACATCTTTCTGTAACATTAAGGCCTGCATGGTTTTAAAAATACACATGTTTGAAGGCATTACAGTGGATATGAAATAATTATGAAAATGAGGCTAATATAATTTTATTTGAAAGTAATTATATCCTCATTAAATATATGTTTATAAATTTTAACAAAAAATCAACTAGTATTAAAGTTTTTAACCCCTTAAATTTCTTAAGATGGCAAGTGCACAATAAGGCTTATTTGGGAGCACTTGTGTTAGTGTATGTACACTTTCTGTAACATTTTGCATGCAACCAGAAATTTGCATTTGTTCAAGCTCATAGAGCAAGATTTTTAGCAATTTTTATCCATATTAGAGCGATACAAATGGGTTGAATATATATTTTTGCTTAGCAATGTTATAAGATGCAGGGGAATATTGAACACAATGAAAATTTATTAATATTACTGGGATAATTAATTAATTATAATAATTATAAATTAAAGAAAATTAATAAATTTAAACAATGATATTTGTAAAATACATGTTGGGGTGTGTTTGTAATATATAACTTGTTTTTTAACTAAAGGAAGACGCCTTGCATTCATGGAGCATATGCCACTGGCCTTTTGCCATTCAGTTACTTCTTTTCCAAGGTCTGACTGAACTCAAATGACAAAGCTGAACTGTTCAGCTTGCAGCCAAAAGGTTGAGTTGGGTGAACTTCTTCAAGTACAGTAACGTCATAAAATAAAACAATCATATTCATGCACTCCTGTATTTTACTTTTCATTTTCAGTACCGAGGAAAAACTGACTGGAAGAATGGAACTTACTCTGGTGCTATTACTGGAGGCATTTTGGGACTCCGAGGTTTGTAGTTCACCATTAATCCGGTGTTTTGCAACATATCTGTTGAACTTGAGTTAAGTGGAGCTGAATTTTGTGTACTAATTCATTTGACAAGTATGCAGTAATTAGTAAATTTCATTTAAAAAATAGGATTTTATATTTTTGTAAACGATTCAGAGACCCTTCTTTATTTTGTATATTCATTCATTTAAAAAAAAAATTAAAGTTAAGACAAAAACACTGTAATAGCTTTACAGATGTAGATGCTGTGAACTCAAATTCTATCTGGATTTTAAGTGAGAAGCCAACAAATTTGGTGTTCTAGCGTAAATACTTTAAACCTTCTTCATGATGATATAGTCTGTTTGGAAACTCGTTTCTGCAGAGACGAGTGGCCAAGGGCGAACCCCCACCACCACCACCACCACCACCACCACCACCACACCACCACCCACCACCACCATCACCACCACCACCACCACCATCACCACCACCCATCACCACATTAGAAGAAGAATAAGAGCCAAAATCAAGGTCCAGTGTTTTGAAGATGTCTGGACACACTGCATTTGAAAGATTAGAGGTCATAGAAGGGGGTAAAGATGGATTGAGGAAGATTTTTCCAGCATTGACCAGTTGAGTAAATGAAAAATAGAAAATACAGGTGTATAAAAATACCAATTAACCCTTGCGTTAGAGTGTTGGACAGAAAAAGAATGAGAATGTGCCAAAAGTCTGGTGCTGCTTGCTCTCCTTAAAGGAGGCGGCATGCAGTTAGAGTTCTGAAGACAGTCGGTAAGAGGCGGGGGAATTGATGAGACAAAAAGCCTTTGATTCCATCTGGTCAAGTAGAGCTGTGAGAGTTGAGCCACCCAACACACAAAAAGTGTACTCCATACAGGGGTGGACAAGCCCCTTGTACAGAGAGAGCAACTGATCGGGGGTGAAGGAACTGCGGAGCTGGTACAGCACACCTAACCTCTTAGAAACTGTTTTGGAAAGAGAGTATATGATTTTTCCAGGAAATATCATGAGAAGAGGAAGGATGGAGTTGTGTATTGTTGAAGGTAAGGGAATAGTCGTGTGGAAGATTGTGACGAGTAGACAGATGGAGGAACTGAGTTTTTGAGGGATTGAAAGCCGCAAGGTTTTCTCTGCCTCAATCAGAGATGGCAGAAAATTCAGAGGTCAAGTGCATCATAGCCGTCTTACGCGAAGCATGGAGTGAATGTTGAGAGGAACGCTTTGTGAAGTGGGTGAAGTGAAGAGTGGAATCATCAGCACAGGAGTAGATACAGCAGGAACTGTAACTTAATAATCATTGATAAGGAAAAGAGTGGGTGACAGGATAGAACCCTGAGGAACACCACTCTTAATAGCTTTAGGAGAAGAACAGTGGCCATCTACGACCGTAGTTATAGATCGGCCAGAAAGGAAATTACTCAAATTAGAGATGAAGGCACTGATAGAAGGATAGAAACCGAAGGAAGGCAGTTTGGAAATTAAAGATTTGTGCCAGACTCTTATCAAAAGCTTTCAATATGTCAAGTGCAATAGCAAAAGTTTTCACCGAAATTCCCGAAGCAGGATGACCAAGAGTCAGAGAGAGATTCAAAAGGATTGCCAGTAGAGCGTCCCTTGCAAAACCCATACTGACGATCTGAAAGAAGATTGTGAGGAGACAGGTGTTTAAGAATCTTCCTATTAAGGATAGATTTAAAAACTTAGAAAGGCAAGAAATCAAAGCAATTGGACGATAGTTGGAGGGTTGAGAGCGGTCACCCTTCTTTGGGACAGGCTGAATGAAAGCGAACTTCCAGCAGGAAGGAGAATTACCAAATGAAAGACAAAGACGAAAGAGCTTGCCAAGGGAAGGTGTCGGCACAGAAGCACAGTTCTTGAGAAAACAGGAGGAACACCATCAGGACCATACACCTTCCTAGAGTTGAGCCCAGATAGGGCAGAAAAAACATCTTTAGAAGAGATTCTAATTTCTGACATAAAGTCAGAGGGAGGAGTTGATGGAGGAACAGCACCGGAATCGTCCATGGTTGAATTGGAGGTGAAAGTTTGAGTAAAGAGTAAAGAGTAAAGAGTAAAGAGCCATCGGAATGGAAAAGAGGAGGGAAAAGAGTAGTAAAATTGTTGGAGAGGTTCTACCTAGATGCCAGAAAGAGCTAGAAGAATTACAATTGGATAGGTTTTCACGTTTTTGTCGGGTGAAGGAATGTTGAGCGAGTCGAAGAACAGACTTTGCACGATTCTGGCAGAAATATAAGCTGAGTGAGAGTCAGGAGTTGGATAGCGACGGTACCCTCTGAAAGCCTCCTCTCTGTTGCGGATACCGTTAGAGCAAGTAAAGCTAAACAACGGTTTTTTTTTGCATTAGTAGAGGAATAGAATATGGAATGTACTTCATGCCCGAGAGAATCACCACTGGGACGCGCTCAGCACACAGGGAAGGGCCCCAGCCACCGAAGCAGTAATCATTCAATGGGAAATCAGGGAAGTACTGCCCAAGAGCCTCCCAATCAACCGCGCCAGAGTGCCAAAGGCATCTCTCTAGAGGTTCCAAAGGCCGAATTGTAGCGATAGGACAAGAAACAGATATAAGATTGTGGTCGGAGGAGCCCAACGGAGAAAGAAGTTTGACAGAGTAAGAAGAAGGATGAGAGGAAAAATAAATCCAGAATGTTGGGCCTATCTCCAAAGTGATCGGAAATACGAGTAGGGTGTACAATCTGCTCTAGGTCATTCAGAATGAAAAAGTTGTAAGTTAGTTCACCAGGTGTTAGTAAAATGAGAGGAAAGCCAAAGGTGGTGGTGAACATTGAAATCTAGAGAGATTTCAGCAAAAACAGAGTGGGATAGAATGTTTAACATTTTAGAAGCGAGGTTGTCAAAGAATTTTGAATAGTCAGTAGAATTAGGAGAAAGGTACATAGTGTAGATGTATTTAGTTTGAGATTGTCATGTAAGCTATAGCCAGAGGGTGTAGAATTTGGAGGGTTCAAGTTCAGTCGTTGCGTACATATACGCAACATCCAACTTTAGAGTGAAATTGAGTATAGAGAAAGTAGGAGGGTACAGAAAAAGGGTTGCTGTTATTCGTCCCAGACACCCAAGTTTCAGAGAGGAAAAGGTGAGGTTTAGAGGAGGAGAGGTAGTGTTCAACAGAGTGAAAATATGAGGAAAGGCCACGAATGTTGCAAAAGTTTATGAAAAGTGAATAAGGCAGAGACCCAGAACATCTCCGATGGGCGGTAGCAGATCCAGCCCCACTGCCTGGGTCTTCGTCCCGGTTTCGGCAGCAAGGGCGCCAGAAGTGGGGACATTTATGGGCCCCCCTCCAGGGGACTCCGGGTCTCTCGACGTTGTTGCCATTTTTTTTTTTTAATTTTGAAAAGATTATGTAGTGTGAAAGATGCATGTATATGTAGTGAAGAATAGGGAGAGAAGTGTGTGTTTGAGAGCATGCTGGACTGTTCACAAGGTAAATGAGACACGAAAAAAGATCAGTTAAGGAGCACAGTGACAGGAGAAACGGGAGTTCCAGCGCTCCTTATCTTCTGTCTAACGTCCCCCCAAAGTACTTCCCTGGTTGGTTGATTGGTGTCTACAGTCTCCTCCGCTAAAGGTTGGAGTGAATGTTTCAAAACTACATAAATATTTTGAGGGATAAAACAAAATATTATTTAATTATTATTTCTTTATTTCATTCTGGAGTGATGATGATGATTTCTTTTCAGCTGGATTGAAACCTGCATTATTAGGAGCAGCTGGGTTTGCGACATTCTCTTTCGCAATTGATTATTATTTTAGGCATTAACGTTATTGTTTGTTGTTGGACATACTCTTCATGTATGTATATATTCCTAAATTGTTGTAGCGGTACATTTTATTATCAGATTTTTAATATTTTTCAGAAAGTGTTTTCATTATCCTAAGTTAAAAGGTGATTAGACTGGATATGTTGACATGTGTTTCGGGCATTGACTGACATATATCGGGTGGCCCCAAAAAAAAATGCCTTGAGATTTGAACATCAATAACTTAAAAAATATACAGTTCACACTTCCAAAATTTACATCACTTTTACCTCAATCTATTGATAAGCCATCATAAAAATTTCAGACCTCTACATAAAATACTTTTTCCACAGCTGAGGGAACAATGAGGTATGGGGAAAAAAAACGAATATCCTAAATCTTAAATGTGTATTCTAAGACTTGTAGTAGTTTCCTTAGCCTATGAATAATCTGTTAGTCTCTGAAAAATGTCGGTTGATATATGCTACGCCCATCTTAAATACGGTTTTTTAAACTTACCCTTCAAATTATGGTTCTAACTAACAGTGAGAAAGCGGTGATTGAAAAATGTTTTTGGGAAAAAAGATGGACTGGGGCAAGAATTTTGAGGGAATTTCCAGGAATAACTTGTAATGTTACATCTGTGAATAGAATAATTAAAAAACTTAGGATCAATGAAAAAGCCACCCCCAGCCTTCTTTAGTTAGCTTTACAAGGCTAACTAACGAAAATATAACGACCTAACCTAACCAATCGTCAAGGGCGTACAGTTGACCTAACGATTGGTTAGGTTAGTCGTGATATTTTCGTTGGTTAGCTTTATAAAGCTAACTAAAGAAGGCTGGGGGTGGCTTCTTTTCATTGATCCAAAACTTAAAGCAACCGGTTCGACGGCACGGAAGTGTGGAAGTGGTCGGCCTAAAACAGTTTACACCCAACACAATATAGCAATGATCGAAATGATGAGCCTATCTCAACAGGATCGACCTGGGTCACATTGCTTTCAGAGGAAAATTGCAAGAAATTTAGGTATCAGTCGAAGTCTATACAAAGAATGCAGAGAACGGTAGGACTTAAAGCATTTAAAAGGATCCGTGTTTCAAGACGTGACAACAGTGTAAGAGCTAAAAGAAAAATTCGTTGTAGAAAATTGCTTAATAGATTTTCGTCCAATGATGTTAAACAAAAATAGTCTTTACAGATGGAAAAGATTTCACCATCGAGATTGCTCGAAATTCCCGGAAAGACGTTCCTCCATCGAGACTTTACCACCAGTTGGTTTTCAAAAAAAAATCATAATATTAGCAGGTGTATCGTGGAAAGGAAAGACGAAAATTCATTTCATTTCAGAAAATAAAAAAATTAATTCAGAAACCTATGTAAATCTCTCAAGAGAAGAATCTTTTGCCTGATTGTCGGCGTCTGTATTATGGAAACTATTTCATACTCCAAGATGATGGTGGTACAGCTCGTACTAGCAAATTCACACAGGATTATCTACAACAGAATGTAGTCAACTTCATTGGAAAAAACGACTCGACCCCGCAATTCCATGGATTATTGCTTATGGAACACACTAGCAGAGAAGATTTATGAAAGCCAACAGAAAAGTTTACAGAAATGCAATTAAAGAAAAAAAATACTTGAATGTTGGGACAAAATAACATTAGCAGAAATCAGAAAATGTATCATGTCGTGGAAGAAAAGGTTAAGATTAGTTTGTAAGCAGGACGGCGGACATATTGATCATATTTGTTGATAAGATGTGAATAATAAAAAATTTTCAGTTTATGATATTCGTTTTTTTCACCATACCTCATTGTTCTCTCGGATGTGGAAAAAGTATTTTATGTAGAGGTCTGAAATTTTTATGATGGCTTATCAATAGATTGACGTAAAAGTGATGTAAATTTTGGAAGTGTGAACTGTATATTTTTTAAGTTACTGATGTTCAAATCTCAAGGCGTTTTTTTGAGCCACCCAATATATATGTCGGCGTGATGATGATATGCTTCGTTACACCATCTCCGCCGTTTCACAGGTGTTCTCAGTATGTCACTTCCTCGCACCCACAAGGAAGTTTATACCGTTTAATTAATTTAATCTGACTGCGAATTTCGAAGACAACAATTTATACCCTCGGTTGATGCGTCCGCTCTCTCTCAGTCCGTTGAGAGAAGGGAATGCTTTTCTCCGTTGGAAGGATATAAAATGACGAGTTTTCCTTTGCTCAGTCCTTTATTTGTACAAGGTCGAAATCACTAATAAACACCCTTAACACAACACTTGGTTTAGAGAAGTTATTAACGGTCAAATGCTTACATCAAAATAAGCTGAGGGGTCCAGCCAAAACGGCCCGGCCCAAGGGCGGAACACACACACCCACTCGAGGCCGAGGCGAGACTCTCACTGCCTGTCTCAAATCTGAGGCAGACTCTCTCAAGGCGTGTTCATTTCCTCCTTGAGAAACCTCGTGGTGCCACGTTTACCAAAGCTTTATTTACTTGTAAATTCCTACTCTAATAATGGTATTAACAAGAGAATTGGTATAAAATGATATTAGCAAAAGAATTTATACAATTGTAGTTTTATACTAGTCGAAAAGAACATTTAGAATTTTAGGAAATATATGTTAAGATTATAGATGTGACAACTGTGGAGAGCAGGGCCGTAACTAGGGTTTAGAAATTAATGAGGTCCAGATTTTTTCGAGCGCGGCGGGACGAGCAAAATTCAGACCAAAATGACATCTACAAACACAACCCAAGCTATACACTAAACACAAAACCCTTGTCTATAATTAAATACTGTACAAAGGGACCTGTTAGCAAAAATACTTTTATTAAAGCTGCACGGAGAACGGTTCAGTCTTTTTTTTTTTTTTTAGGAAATAATTACCGAGGTCCGGACCTCGGTGACCTCATAGGTAGTTACGGCCATGGACTGGAGAGCATCGTTAGGCTTATCGAAAAGGTGCAGAGAATCTGCGCTTGAGGCAATCTATACAAACATTAAAAATGTAACGGAATCATATTTTAATTTAGTTGAACAGAATAATATCTTTTAAATGATTAATATGTTAATTTATACAAACAGAATGATATCTTTTAAATTTTAACAAATTTATTTTCTCGTAGAAACACTTTTCTACATATATATATATATATATATATATATATATATATATATATATATGCAATCCACAAGGAAAAAGATAAATGATTCCAAGGCCTTTCGTGTATTCAGAAGTACACCTGTTCAGGGAATGAAGGGAGAAGGCGAGATGACAAAATTATATACCTTTGTACAGCGAGACAAAAATAAAGAGAGTTAGAGGCAAAAAGTATTTTAACAGGATATTGTCAATTTTATACATTCCCGCACTGTTATTGAAATTATTTTTAAAATGGATAAATGCACTACTTCAGCTCCCAGGTAGGCTAGTCACCCTGTCAGTGGAGCCAGCCTCCTTCGCCACTCCGCCCTGTCCAGCAGCACTCCCGTTTCTTCGAGCTCTTACATGCTGGGCAAGTCGTATCTTCGCAAGCTCTCCTCCATCTCCTCCTCGGTCTCCCTCGCGGTCTTCTGCCATTCCCTGGTCTCCACTCCCAGCACCACCTCGCAGTTCTCCCTCCTCCATTCTCTCCAAGTGGCCCAACCATCTCAATTTGGCAACGTCGATTTTTCTAAAAATCGGCGTTACTCCCACATTGGCTCTTATTTCTTCATTCCTTATCCTATCTCTTCGCGTCTTTCTCAGAATAGTCCTCAGCGGTCTCATTTCTGTCGCCTGAATTCTGCTTCGATCTGCCATGCGCATTTTCCAGTGTTCCGACACATAAATCAGTATTGGTGCTAAACTGTTTCGAAGATTATTTTCTTAGTCCCAAGAGGCATATGTTCATCATCTAAATGCACATTCTAGAATATTCCTTCGTGAAAATTACTTCGAGAGAAGAGTCAACGAACTTGCAAAATCAGCATATAATAAAAGATGAAGATTTATATTAGCGGCTCGCTCGGAGCTTGCTTATGTTAAGCGAAAAAACGTAGGGCTTTTGTCATTAACACACTATACAATTACTGCTTGATAATTTCCAATCGGCGAGGGTTGAAGCCAATTTCAACCATAAGCCCCTATAGTTTTACACATGGTGGCCCGTCTGTGGGGAACTGGCCCCTTTAAAATGTACACTAACACAAACTTTACCTTTACACTAACCGTAAACAAAGCCTTGTTCATTTAACAGGCTTAACTCATTTTAGGTCCTATAAAAATAGGCCAAATTTCAACCGAAGCCTATTTAGTAGGCCCACTTTACCTTAATAGGCCTAATATACTCGTACACTAAAGGCATACTTCAAACACTACAATTTGCAATTTAAATATACAAGAAGCCTACCTCACAAAGTAGGCCCTACTCTTTACACTCGAGGCCTATCCTAACTAAAAACAAATTTTTAATTCAACCTGTGGTGGTTATAAAATTTATTTGAGCAATTTAACTCATAAGACTCGTTAATATCACAAAATTCAGCTCGGAACTTTAACATCACAGACCTAAAGCAATTGCACGAATTGTTATTATGTTGTAATGTTTCAGACCAACAAAGACCCTAGGATCCACTCATGGCTGGTCTACCTAACTGTGTTCGTAATTGTGTATTGTGCATGTCCTCCGTGGTGGCGGAGGGGACCTACAATTTTACGTGGGTTCCGAACCACAAAGCCTTAATTTTACTACCTTAAACTATACCCAATCTATCAACATATGCGTCTAATCGATTTTAAACATGTTTATAGACGTGCTACTAATTACTTCTACAGGCAAACTATTCCAGCTATTTACTATTCTATGCGTAAAATAGTTTTTGGCAACTGCTGTCTCGAACCTTCTACTTGTCAACTTACACCCGTTATTTCTAGTCCTATTATATTGAGATATTTCGAAAAATCCATCTCTATCTACGTTATCGAACTCATTCATAATTTTGAAAACCTGGATTAGATCACCCCTTAGCCTCCTAGTCTCGAGTGTAGTCAATTTTAACTCCTTAAGCCTATCCTCGTACGACTTTGACCTAAGCGACGGAATCATCTTAGTTGCTCGTCTTTGAACTCTTTCGATTTTGTCTATATCTTTGCGCATATGCGGATTCCGAAATTGGATCGCGTACTCCAAATGGGGTCTAACTAATGATTTATAAAGAGGAACTATAATATCGCGCGATTTGTACTAAAAATTCCGAACTATAAAACCCAACACTTTGTTCGCTTTATTGACCGCTGCTGTACTTTGTTTCGCTACTTTTAAGTCACCAGTGACTATAACTCCTAAATCTTTTTCCTGCTCTACGCTTGTTAACTCTTTCCCTAACATACTATACGCAAAATTACCATTACGCGAACCTATATGTAAAATTTTGCACTTATCGACGTTAAATCCCATTTGCCATGTGACTGACCAATCAACGATCTTATTCATATCTTCCTGGATTTTACCTCTTATCTTCGTCGTTAATCGCCCTACCACCCAGCTTCGTGTCATCCGCAAATTTTGAAACTGTACTGACGAGGCCGCCATCTAAATCGTTAATATATATAAGAAAAAGCAAGGGTCCCAATACAGAACCCTGAGGAACGCCACTCGCTACATCAGGCCAACACGACTCCGCTCCATCAACGACCACCCTCTGTTTCCTACCTCACAACCACTCCTCTATCCAATTTATTACTACACCCCTGATTCCATGAGCATTAGTTTTTTTCAATGAGTCTTTTGTGCGGTACGGTGTCAAACGCTTTTTGAAAATCTAAATACACTACATCAACCGCCCGATAACTATCGTAAACGTCAACCACGCTTTGAAAAAAATTCTAAAAGATTAGTTAAGCAAGATTTGTTTCGCCTAAAACCGTGCTGCGTATTTCTAACTAAGTTATGCAGTTCTAAGTGTTCGATTATACGATCCCTAATTATTGATTCCAGTAGCTTACCTACAACAGACATTAAACTGATTGGCCTATAATTTCCCGCCGCACCTTTATCGCCTTTCTTAAAGGTAGGTGTTACGTTTGCTAACTTGAAATTATCTGGTACGCACCCCTCAGAAATAGATGCATTAAAAATCTTTGTTAGCGGCACAACAATGCTATCTTTTAATTCTTTTGTATGGGATATATGGAATCCGGCCCCGGTGATTTATGCGTTTTCATTTTATCAATATAGCGCATTACTTCCCCTTCACTAACGACAATATTATCCAAAATATTACCATTATCAAAAGGTATTATGTCTATGACCGTAGGGATATTCGTTACATCTATAGTAAAAACTGACGTAAAAAATTCGTTTAGCAAGGTAGCCATTTCCTTGTTTTCAGAAACTAGCTCCGTTAACATTTTTCAACGGCCCCAAGACACTTTTTACTGGATTTCTACTTTTGATGTATTGAAAGAATCGCTTGGGGTTTTCTTTACCGTCACGAGCTATGGAGATTTCAAATTCGCGCTTGGGCTTTTTTATTACACTTTTCGCTTCACGCCTTAGAGATATGTAGTTGTTTCGTAACCACAAATTGTCTTTATCGCACTTATGCAGCCTATAAGCCCTATCTCTACTCTTTATAATGTCTCCTACTCTAGAAGTAAACCACAAGGGCTTGTTTACTTTCGCACGCTTAATTTTGTACGGTACACATTCCTCATTTATAGTCGTAAATACTGTTTTAAACGATTCCCACATTAGTTTTGCGTTGGAGTTCCCCATTACGTTTTACCAATTGACGTGTGACAATTTATTTCGAAATTTACCAAAGTCTGCGTGCTGGAAGTTAGGAATTTTAGTCGAGTTAGCTGGATTCGAGTGACTTACGGAGAGGACAAACTCTACGATATTGTGATCGCTATTGCTTAACGGTTCTATTACTTGAAGATCAGTAATTAGCCTATCATCCGTAGTTATTACTAAATCTAAAATACTGTCCAACCCCGTAGGTTCCCCAACCTTTTGAATAAGAAAGCTATCCTCGAGAAAATTAACTAAACGATTACCTTCCGCGTCTCCCTGCATTGTATCGTAATTCACGTTGTCGCAATTAAAGTCACCCATAACTAAAGCCTGCTCACTACCTGTTATTCTCTTTAGTTCACGATATAACGCTTCTTCTGTATCAGGTTTGATGAGGGGGCCTGTGTATAACCGTAACAAGAAGTTTGAAATCGTTCAATTTAAATTCTGCTATAGTCGAATCTATCGGTTCTGGAATTGTGTGCTTTACTTCTATAACGTTCGCAATATTATCTTTGATATACAGCATAACACCGCCTCCTCGCCTACCTATTCTGTTTTTAACAAAAATCTATAACCTCTAATTTGATACTCCCCTACAAAGTCACGTGTTTCAGTGCTAAGCCACGATTCATTTATCGTAATTAAATCATAGTCTTTACAAGCAATTAAAGAAAAATTTCGTTTATTTTATTTTGTAGGCTACGAGCATTTAAGGATAGAACCTTCAAATTGTTTGTAATTGCGACACCTTCGCGAGCGCAGGGGTAATTTGTGGAATTTACGCTGGGACCGTTCGAATTACGGCAGCCTGAAAAGAAGAGACAGTATTATGAAATAGTCTTCCTAAACGCGCAGCTCCAACGTCATTAAGATGAAGTCCATCTCCGAGGAACAAGTCCCCTCTGCCGTAGAAACTGTTCCAAAAATTCGCAAAATGCACTCCTTCCTGTTGGCAAAGAGACTTTAGGTTATTGTTAATATAGGTCGCCTTGCTGTAGAAATCGTTACGTTGAATAATTCGAGGAAGTATACCTGCTAAAACAATCTTATTAGTTTCTTCCTTTAGTCGCTCTAGTAAGTCCCTGTACCTAGCCAGCAATTCTTCCGATTTAGAATTTAAAACGTTATTAGTACCAACATGAATAACACGTTGTGTCCTCGGCGGTACCGTCTGTAAAATGGTCAACACTATTAGTTATATCCTCCACCCTTGCACCACGGTAGCAGTAACGGCGCCTACGACGAGGGTTTCTCGCACAGAATTCCTCGAGCTGCCCTCGAACAATGGAATCGCCAACGAGTCGTATTTCCGGTTCATCAGCATCTTCGAAACCTGAAACAGAAAACTTATTGTTTGTTATTACTGGTAGACAAGTCTTAGGTTTCCTCAATGGGGCTCCATTACGCACTCGAACGAAGGGTTGGGAACTAGGGGAAGAGAGGGCTATTAGTACTATTTATATTATTAGTAGAAACTGAGGCAGAAGGGGTCGTAACTGGAGTTTCAAGGGATTCTAATTTTGCCGTCAGGAGCATCACGCTTTCTTCAAACCTCACTCTGCCCTCCCTCTCACGTTCTAACTCGTTCCTCAGCACTTCCATGCTTGAGCACCACCTGCAAACTAACTGTTCATTATTATTAGCCATTGTAAACGCGTAAGCGGCAAATTTCCCTTCACAGCGACTGCAAGTACTTGACGGGGAGGTGCCATGCTTTTAATTAGTTTATGGAAAACTGATGAGTGGGTAGTTGGGAGGTAACGAAAATGGTTCACTGAGTAGGTAGGTAGTTAATCTAACAATTATTAAATTCCTTTTATGTCAATAACTGGGTGGATGAAACCAATTGGTTGCTCACCAGAGTTATTCTCCACACTAGTATTTATATACTGTGTGACAAGAGCGTGCTCGGTAATAGATATACATTACCGATCAACCAACCGAAGAAAAAACCAAGACCACGCTGGTGGAAAAAGCCCCGTAAAAAGGAAGACAAGGAAGAACGAAAACGAGGAACGGGGCGACAAGACGGAACGAGAGAAGGGAGAAGAACAGACATCGAAAAAAGATCCCCACCAGCAAGTACGCTCTTAACAATTAAACAAGACAGGAAAAGGGACTCTCTAATCTCTAGCAGTAAGTGACTAATTGTGTTTTAACCCAGTCTAAAGTAAACTCATTAAATTAAGCTCGGTCAGACAAATTAGGCCTACATTGTGGCCTAAGACCTAGTATCAACTCATAGCTTAACAAAGGTGAAGGTAGATTGCCCTAACCTAATTTGGTGAGGAATCCTACTGTGGACCTCAATTTATCTGCCCGCTCTGGACCATTTCCGGAATCTCTAGGCTGACCCCTACAAGGCTAGACTTAATCTACTCTATAGTTAGACTGGAGATATAAGGGGTGGGTTAATTGTGGACCAATTCATACAGAGCATTTTTCACATTGGTGGTCCGTGTGTGGGGAATTTACAAACCTTAACCTTACTTAACAAAAATTGCAGAATTAGGCTAAATGGTCTAGCCTAAGCCTAACCTAATCAAGGCTAAAGTAACAAACAAGCCTAATTAGGTCTACAACCTAGGGCCTAACTAAGAAACATTTACATTTAAGGAGTCTCATTCTCTTATAAGCTTAGACCTGAGTGACACATAAGTACTTGGGGGGGATTAAACCAAATTTAAAACTTGACCGTTTTGTCTGTGATCTCTCTTCTCTGGTAATTTCTTCTTGTCCTCTATTTCATTACGATCCCCAGTTAAACAATTTTGACTTAAACATGGACAGTGAGCAATTGAAAAAGTTAAAAAAGAAAAGGGGGGGAAAGTTGGGTACTGTTACAAAGGCCGTGAACACTTTTAACAATATTACACAACCAGGTAAGGAAGATTTAGAGTGTGTAATTCTTAAATTGGAAACTAAAAAGAAGGAAATAATAGCCATTGATGAGAGTATTTCAGAGTTAGTTGAATCCGAAATGGCTGAAGAACAATTGATAGACCTTTACGCTGATAATGATGTTCAGGTAATCTCAATTGAACAGCAAATAAGGAGACTACAGTCTCGTTTGACTGACTTAACACCACATAAACCTACTTCTGATTTTAATCAAAGTAGAGCTAACTTTCAACCAAATTTAAGTGGCATGCCAAATCCTGAGTCACAAGAATTTAGGGCTACTTTACCCACTTTGCTAGTACCAACATTTGAAGGGGACACGGTACAATTCCCATCTTTCATTGAAAAATTTGAGAGTTTAATAGGTAATAAACCTTATATTTCAACTGTTGATAAGTTTAGCTACTTAACTAGTTTCCTTAAAGGCCCAGCCTATAACCTGATAGCCTATTTACCAGCCGTAGGGAATTCATATGAAGTAGCTATTGATCTCTTAAAACGTAATTACATTAATAAAGATGAGATTGTATTTGAATTATCTCAACAAATTATTGATTTTGCACCCATAAAAGATAACCATAGTGATATGGAAATTTTTTATTCAAAATTAGAAGCTATTATAGGACAACTGGTTAGCGATGATATGAAAAAAACTATATAGGGCTATGGGTTGATTGCCTGTGCCCTCATCCGCTGAAAATTTCCAGCAGATTTCAGTGGAGGGTTACCGACAAAAGCCCTATGCTTTTTCGTTAGAGAGTTATGAATATGTAGGTGTTTAAAGGACCTTTTTATATTTAAGTGATTACGGTAATTCTAGCGTCGGGATTTGCGCGACGTACAGTATACTAGAATGAAAATAATTTGCCTCACCTTATTTTTGTTGGGTCTTTGTTTGCTTCGATGTAGGGCGTTACGATCATCTTCGGTGTAGGGCCGCCACGATCGAGTTTCGCGACGAATTTACTTAAGGTAATTAATATAGGCAGTCACTATATAAACCCCTGAAGGAATAGGCCTATCCTTTTTTAGTCATTAGGTTTTAAATTATAAGGAATTCACTCAGAACTAGAGGGGGGACAAAGACATCCTCCCAGTTTAAAGCTTCGCTGTAACATAAACAGCCCTGAGAGCCGTTCCTTGGTTCTGGTGTATTATTTGCCGAACTAGCATGATTTTGTTGTGTCTACTACCTTTTGGTAGACTAAATAATAAATTGGGTTTTCTTGTTGCTATGTGGGGCTGATTCATACGTACAGGTTCTTTGTACGTATGGCAATTCAATTATTTCATTCCCAATAGGCTATGTCGCCAATCCCGAGGCAATTTTGTATAGATATTTAATTCAATTAATTAATAATTTATATTTAATTATGAAATAAATGTACCACATATGATACCATGTTGTGAGTGCGTATAGTTTTTCCATATACTGGGGGGGGCCGGAGAAAAATTTGTATGTTATAGATCAAAATTTTTTGACAAACTGTGTAAAACATGTAAAATGGATCAAAAGAATGAAGTAGAAATTTAGGAAGAGAGAGGTTACTCAAGACCTATTCAAATATGAAAGTTCAAGAGGCCAACTTCTCAAGTTTAATTAAAGTTATGTCAATCAGTTTGACTCCCTTTAGGTATAGGAAATTTATGGGATTAAAGTAAAGTTATTAAGCATTTTAACTTTGCTCAGTTTGTGTAAGTTTTATAAGTCACCAGTCTTAATTTTTTCTTGTAAAAGTTTTCTGGCTTTCAAAGCAGTCTTTCTTTGAGGCCTGTCTGGTTTAGTCTGAGTTACATCAGGCACATTGAGAGATTCCTCCCCAATAGTATCCTGATCCATCCTTTGGGGTAATGGTTCTAATTTAGCCCCACACTCCAAAGGATATAGTAATGTGATATCTCTGGTGGTTTCACCAGTTGCTGTTTTCAGTTTTACAACCCTGGTAACTTCGTCTTCACCAGTTTTGAGTTCCAAGACTTTTCCCATTGACCAATGTTGTCTTGGTGTTTTGTCATGTATCAACACAATGTCCCCAATTTTGACTGAATCATTCCAACTTTGTTTTGTTAATTGTTTATGTCTTTCTCTAAGACTTGTTAAGTATTCTTCTCTCCATTTTGTTATAAATTGAGTCTTGATTTGTGTCAAATGTTGGTATTTTGTGTTGAGTCCTTTGTGTCCTATTTCCCAATCTGGATCCTCTGTATTGTTATGTTCAGATTCTGGTAACATGTTTACTGTTTCTCCCTTAATTAGGTGGTTTGGTGTGAGAGGTTCTGGCTCATTAATACCATCTCCCACATAAGTTAATGGTCTGTTGTTGACAACATTTTCAATTTCTGACAGAATAGTCATGAGTTCAAAAGTTGTAGATGTTTTGTCCCAATAGTCTTTTTAAGGCAGTTCTTTACAGTTTGTATGTTTCTTTCCCAAATTGAACCATACCATGGTGTATTAACAGGAATGTACTTCCAGGTTATGTTGTGTTTGGTTAAATGAGTTTGTACTGTTTCACTGTCACAAATCTGATGAATAATTCTTTCACCAGATTTGAAGTATGTGGCATTGTCTGACCATATAGTTTTGGGTACAGAATTGTGTGCACAAAATCGTCTGAAAGCAGCAATAAAAGCTTCTGCTGTCAGATCTTCTACTATGTCTAGACATATGGCACGTGTGGCAGCACAGGTGAAGAGTACAATGTACACTTTGTATTCCTTTGAATCCATTTTGTCTCCAAAACTCACATTTACCGCTCCAGTGTAGTCAATATAGGTTTGTCCTCAGTGATCTTTTCAGTTGTCGTAGAGTTGAGTGTGAGGTTAACTACTTTGGCTGGCCAAAGATCCTCACATGTTAGCCATTCGGGCCCTTCATACCAGATTTTATTTGTTTTCAACAGCTTGTAAGAGAGCCCTCTTGTCAAAAAGTCTGCAGGATTCTCTTTTGTTTTTATGTACCTAAATTTGATACCAAGGTTTGTGTTTGCAGTTTTGATTTCTGTTAGTCTGTTTTTCACAAATATGTTTTTGCAAGAAGTTGTTTCTGTGTTGGTCACCCATGTTAGACAAATTTGACTGTCTGTTCTTAAGTAAATGTTTGTTATGTCAACTTCTTTATACACTTGTGAAAGAAAGTTTGCTGTTTTAACTCCCAATGAGACAGCTAATAATTCAAGTTGTCGTACAGTTTTCTTTTGTTTTAAGGGTGCCACTTTTGCCTTTGAATAAACCAAGTTACTTTCATTTTCACTTGTTAAATAGGCACAACACCCATAAGTTTGTGTGCTGGCATCTGTAAAAATGTGTAGTGTTTGAGGTTTCAATCTGTAGCCAGCACATCTTGGTACGTAGATGTCTTGAACTTTGTTCAAGTCTGTGGCTAATTTTTTCCAATGAAGTTGGTCTTCCACTGAAAGTGGTTCATCCCAATCAATTTTCTTTTTCCATAAGTCTTGCAAAAGGGTTTTGGATCTTATGGTTGCTGGTAAATATAATCCAATGGGGTCGGAAATTTTGGATGATTCTGAAAGCACTTGTCTTTTTGTATCTGCATTTGGATTTAAGTTATAACTCTTTGTGCAAAGAGTGTCATCGTGTTCAGAATTCTGTTTTAAAAACCAAAGCATTCCAAGTGTTTTCGTGTAATTGTTTGGTTCAATGTTCCCATTGTTGTCTTTTGTTATTTGTTCATTTAATTTAGGAGAATTAGAAAGAGTTTGTACTGTATTCAAACCTCCTACCACTTCAGACTAGTCAATACCCGTAGTTTTAGTGGAGTAAATTTACTCCTCCACAGGTAGATCTGGAGGGCTTGGGGCTTTGAATCCTGTACTGTTTTTGTTGTTGGCCTATGGCCAAGGGAGGCCACAAGACCCTTTTTGTTTGGTCTCTGGCCAAGGGAGGCCACAAGACCCTTGTTGTTTGGTCTCTGGCCAAGGGAGGCCACAAGACCCTTGTTGTTTGGTCTCTGGCCAAGGGAGGCCACAAGACCCTTGTTGTTTGTTGGGCTATGGCCAACTGAGACCATCAGCCCCTTGATGAATATGTTGGGCTATGGCCAAGGTAGGCCAAGGCCCTGATGATTTGTTGAGCTATGGCCAAGGTAGGCCAAGGCCCTTTGATGATTTGTTGGGCTATGGCCAAGGGTAGGCCATCAGCCCTTAGATGAATATGTTGGGCTATGGCCAAGGGTAGGCCATCAGTCCTTTGATGAATTTGTTGGGCTATGGCCAAGGGTAGGCCATCAGCCGTTTGATGAATTTGTTGGGCTATGGCCAAGGTAGGCCATCAGCCCTTTGATGAATTTGTTGGGCTATGGCCAAGGTAGGCCAAGGCCCTTTGATGAATTTGTTGGGCTATAGCCAAGGTAGGCCATCAGCCCTTTGATGAATTTGTTGGGCTATGGCCAAGGGTAGGCCATCAGCCCTTTGATGAATTTGTTGGGCTATGGCCAAGGGTAGGCCATCAGCCCTTTGATGAATTTGTTGGGCTATGGCCAAGGGTAGGCCATCAACCCTTTGATGAATTTGTTAGGCTATGGCCAAGGGTAGGCCATCAACCCTTTGATGAATTTGTTGGGCTATGGCCAAAGGTAGGCCAAGGCCCTTTGATGATTTGTTGGGCTATGGCCCAGGGTAGGCCATCAGCCCTTTGATGAATTTGTTGGGCTGTGACCAAGGGTAGGCCATCAGCCGTTTGATGAATTTGTTGGGCTATGGCCAAGGTAGGCCATCAGCCCTTTTGATGATTTGTTGGGCTATGGCCAAGGGTAGGCCATCAGCCCTTTGATGAATTTGTTGGGCTATGGCCAAGGTAGGCCAAGGCCCTTTGATGAATTTGTTGGGCTATAGCCAAGGTAGGCCATCAGCCCTTTGATGAATTTGTTGGGCTATGGCCAAGGGTAGGCCATCAGCCCTTTGATGAATTTGTTGGGCTATGGCCAAGGGTAGGCCATCAGCCCTTTGATGAATTTTTTGGGCTATGGCCAAGGGTAGGCCATCAACCCTTTGATGAATTTGTTAGGCTATGGCCAAGGGTAGGCCATCAACCCTTTGATGAATTTGTTGGGCTATGGCCAAAGGTAGGCCAAGGCCCTTTGATGATTTGTTGGGCTATGGCCCAGGGTAGGCCATCAGCCCTTTGATGAATTTGTTGGGCTATGGCCAAAGGTAGGCCAAGGCCCTTTGATGATTTGTTGGGCTATGGCCAAAGGTAGGCCAAGGCCCTTTGATGAATTTGTTGGGCTATGGCCAAGGTAGGCCAAGGCCCTTTGAAGTAGAGTAGTTTGTTTGTACGTGTCACTGTCTAACCATATAATTTTTGGCACAAAATTATGTGCACAGAATCAGAGCGCAGCAATAAAAGCTTTTACTCTCCGATCCTTGGTTATGTTTAGACAGGTTGTTGTGTTTGAGACACATGAAAGAGTAGTGTGTGTGTGTGTGTGTGTGTGTGTGTATCATTCCTCCGAATCCAGTTGGTCTTCAAAACTTGGATTCACCACTCCAATGAAGTCAATACCAGTAGTTATGAATGAGTAAATGTTGTGTATCCTACAGGTAGGTCTGGAAGGTTTTGGGGTTTTGAAGGAATCCAATCTGTTTGCAAGGAATGTACGTGTCTGTTGATGAAATCTGTTGTGATTCTTCCTTTAAAAGAAGAATTGGATGTTTGGAGTCGTATGTATATATTTATATATTGTACCGTACGTATGTGTGTAAATGTGTATTTTGTTATAGGGTTTTATTTTTGGGTTTTGGGTTAGGTTAATCAATTTGGCTGAGTAAAGATCCTCAAACGTTGCAGTTGAGACCCTTATATCAAGCCTTGTCTGTTTTATGCCTATATGTCAAATTGGAATAGGTTGGGCCTATATTGGTCAAATAGGAATTGGAATAGGTTGGGCCTATATTGGTCAAATAGGACTTGGAATAGGTTGGGCCTATATGTCAAATAGGACTTGGAATAGGTTGGGCCTATGTCAAATAGGACTTGGAATAGGTTGGGCCTATGTCAAATAGGACTTGGAATAGGTTGGGCCTATATGTCAAATAGGATTTGGTGTGCCTATGTCAAATAGGAATTGGAATAGGTTGGGCCTATATGTCAAATAGGACTTCGAATAGGTAATAGGTTGGGCCTATATGTCAAATAGGACTTCGAATAGGTAATAGGTTGGAATAGGGTCACGAATAGGTGTTAGGTGGGAGTAGGTTTGAATTCGTGCAATTGCTTTAGGTCTTTGTGATGTTACAGTTCGAGTCGAATTTTGTGATGTTACAGTTCGAGTCGAATTTTGTGATGTTACAGTTCGAGTCGAATTTTGTGATGTTACAGTTCGAGTCGAATTTTGTGATGTTACAGTTCGAGTCGAATTTTGTGATGTTACAGTTCTAGTCGAATTTTGTGATGTTACAGGTTTGAGTCGAATTTTGTGATGTTAATGAGTCTTATGAGTAAGTTAAATTGCTGAAATAAATTTTATAACGTACACCACAGGCTCAATTATAAATTTAGTGTTTTTAGTTAGGATAGGCCTTGAGTGTAAAGAGTAAGGCCTACTTTAAGAGGTAGGCCCATTATGTAAGGTAAAGTTAGGTGGGCCTACTAAATAGGCCTATTTGTTGGGCCTACCAAGTAGGCTTATGTTTGGGCCTATTATTTTATAGGACCTCAAATGAGTTAAGCCTGTTAAATTAACAAGGCTTAGTTTTGAGTTTGAAGAGTAGGACCTATTAAATAGGCTTAATGTTGCGGGCCTATTTTTTAGGACCTAAAATAAGTTATGCCTGTTAAATGAACAAGCCTTTGTTTTCGGTTAGTGTAAAGGTAAAGGAATCGGTTCCCAGTTTTAGGCCACTATATGAAAAAACTATAGTGGGGTTATGGTTGAAATTAGGGTTAGGCCAATGAGGTAAGCCTAGCCACCGCGTGTGTCAGTGTAAATTTTAGAGGGGTTAGTTCCCCTTCACAGGGCCACCATATGAAAAAACTATATAGGGCTATGGGTTGATTGCCTGTGCCCTCATCCGCTGAAAATTTCCAGCAGATTTCAGTGGAGGGTTACCGACAAAAGCCCTATGCTTTTTCGTTAGAGAGTTATGAATATGTAGGTGTTTAAAGGACCTTTTTATATTTAAGTGATTACGGTAATTCTAGCGTCGGGATTTGCGCGACGTACAGTATACTAGAATGAAAATAATTTGCCTCACCTTATTTTTGTTGGGTCTTTGTTGCTTCGATGTAGGGCGTTACGATCATCTTCGGTGTAGGGCCGCCACGATCGAGTTTCGCGACGAATTTACTTAAGGTAATTAATATAGGCAGTCACTATATAAACCCCTGAAGGAATAGGCCTATCCTTTTTTAGTCATTAGGTTTTAAATTATAAGGAATTCACTCAGAACTAGAGGGGGGACAAAGACATCCTCCCAGTTTAAAGCTTCGCTGTAACATAAACAGCCCTGAGAGCCGTTCCTTGGTTCTGGTGTATTATTTGCCGAACTAGCATGATTTTGTTGTGTCTACTACCTTTTGGTAGACTAAATAATAAATTGGGTTTTCTTGTTGCTATGTGGGGCTGATTCATACGTACAGGTTCTTTGTACGTATGGCAATTCAATTATTTCATTCCCAATAGGCTATGTCGCCAATCCCGAGGCAATTTTGTATAGATATTTAATTCAATTAATTAATAATTTATATTTAATTATGAAATAAATGTACCACATATGATACCATGTTGTGAGTGCGTATAGTTTTTCCATAGATGAGATAGATGTTAAAGCTTCATCTTTGATTATACAAGGCATAATTCTTAGGTGCCTTCCTTTGAGGGTTAAAGATGTTTTAGTTCTAAAGACGGGAGAAAATTATCCTACTCTTGAAAATATCAGAAAACACTTTCCAACTCTCCTAACTAATTACAAATTGAGAAATATTCCAACACAAAATAAGACCCAGACTATGGATAAACCAAAGACTGTTCCCAGAGACCAACTAGCTACAGCCAAACAGACAAAACTTGATACTGTAGAATCAAATGTGACCAACTGTAATACACGAACACCTACATTACAGAACTTTAATGTAACTGCTGCCTCAACTTACACACCACATTGCAAATTTTGTGCAAGTGATGAACATAGTAGTACTGGGTGTGACAAATATTCAGACTTTAACTCAAGAGCTAAAAGATGTGAACAGTTGAACCTATGTAAAAAGTGTACTGGCCAGGGACATTATAAGAAAGACTGTAAATCTAGGTTAAGATTCAATTGTAAGTTTTGTAAAAGTTTACGACATGTCTCATCAATGTGTGATTCACCAAAGTGTCCAAACAATAGTACTCAAACTCAAAAGACACCTCCACCAAACAAAGGTAATCAAGAAAATGCCACTTTCATGGGACATTCTGTTTGTTCAAACAACGTAACAAGAAACACTGAGATTCTTTTACCAACTATTACTTTGGACTTAGTGAATAGTGAGGGTAGCACCACTCCAGTGAGATGTCTTATAGACTGTTGTTCTCAACAAACATTTGTTTCGCAAAATGTAGTTAATAAATTGGGTTTGACACCAAACCCGAATGAACAAAAACTCAATATTGCATCCTTTGTTAAGGATAACTCGGACAAAAATAGCTATAAGATAATTGACCTGGAACTACATTTAGAAAATAAATTAGAGAAAATTGAAGCAGTTATTATTTCTAAAGTAGGACAAAACAAACTGGTTATACCCAAACTAGAACAAACCATAAATCATTTGGGAAAACACTACAAAATAGCTGATAGACATATCACAAACAACACTAGCTAACATTGAAATGTTAATAGGGGCAGATTATATTAATCTTATTCATAAGGGCATAGTAAAGATAGGTAATGGTATAGCTTATCAGACTATATCAGGGATAGCCCCTTTGGGTGACCTATCCAAATACAACCTAGACCTAAACCAAAATAGTTCATGACTAACAAATACTATGTGCCTCAACTCAGTCCTACATAACACCTGTAAGAATAGCAACACTTTGAATAATATTATATCAACTGAGAACATTAATTCATCACTATCAAATGAAACTCTGGATGAGGCAATTCAAACTTTATGGTTGCTAGAATCTGTGGGTATACATGACACAAATCAAACTTCAGAAGATCAGTTAATGGTAGAAAGATTTGAAGACACCATTCAGTGCAAAGACAATAGTTATTTTGTTGAGTTACCTTGGAAAATAAATTGTCCAACTTTAAGAGATAATCTCAAAGTAGCTAAAGGACATTTATATAAAGTAATGAAAAAACTGAAACAAGATAATAATATTCAAAAGTACAGTGATGTCTTCAAAGAACAGCTACAGAAAGGCTTCATTGAAGAAGTAACAAATAACCCTTTTAAAAAAGATGGTTGTCATTATTTAACCCACAGGGGGTTTTATCGACAAGATGCCCCAACAACAAAACTCAGAGTAGTATATAACTGTAGCCTCAAAGACAGTGATAAACACAGTTTGAATGATTGCCTGATTGAGGGTCCTATCTCATTTCTGACCTTGTGAAGATCTTACTGAGGTTCAGGTTAGATAAATATGCGTACAAAGTGACATTTCAAAGGCATTTTTGAGAATAAATCTTAAAAATGAATATGATAAGAACCAACTTAGGTTCTTATGGTTCAAGGATCCATTTGATTTGAATAAAGGGTTCATAACCTATAGATTTAATGTTGTGTTGTTTGGAGCCAATTGCTCACCTAGCCTATTAGCATTGACAATTAGACATCATTTGAACCAGTTTAATAACTCTTTAACATTGAACTTCCTCAAGGAACATTTTTACGTAGACAATCTAATAGGCTCAACAACAACAAAATCTGAATTATCTGAAGTCTATGAACACACTCAGAACATTATGCAACAAGGTAACTTTGAACTTAGAGTGTGGATTTCAAATGATGAGGATTTAAACAGAAGGATTTTAAAGGATAATAATGGTCTTACTGAGCCATCAGACAGAGTTAAAACTTTAGGTATGAACTGGTATTTGGATGCAACTTCTAACAGTCATGATTCAATCTGTACTAAAGGTTTTAAACTTGATGAGGAAGCAAATACTAAAAGACAAATATTATCAGAGGCTTCCAAAATTTTTGATCCCATGGGTCTATTCCTGCCTTCAACAATAAAATCAAAGATTCTCCTCCAAGAAGTTTGGAGGACAAATGTTGGGTGGGATGATCCAATAACAAATGAAGATCAAAAATCTTGGAAGAAGTTAGCTGCTGATTTAACAAAAGTGCAGAACATTAAAATTCAAAGGTGCTGTGGGTTTAGGGATAAGCCCCAGATACTTCATGTGTTTGCTGATGCAAGCACACAAGCTTATGGGTGCTGTGCGTATCTTCTAAGTCCTACAGAAAGTCATCTAATTTATGCAAAAGGGAAAGTTGCACCTCTCAAACTGTTAGAAAATCTAGAAGAGGAAGAACCATTGTTGTCCCAAGGCGATATGATGACTAAGCTGATTGATGCAGCATTGCTTGTATATATTAAGTTAAGGTGTATATATATCCATCTCATAATTGTAAGGTTAGTGAAAAATTAACTTAATTTAGAGCTAGCATTTTTGAGCTCTTGTGGCATCATTGTTTGGTCACACTGTTGGCATCATTTTGGGGCGCTGCGCGTTCTTTCTACTCGTTTGTGGGATGTCGTACGTACAGGGTGTGGTCTTGTAGAGAGCTCTCTTGCAATTCAGTTTGGTTGTTTAGATACAAGATTGTTGCACCGTGCAATAGTCCAGGTTGCGTTGTTGTTGCAAGGTTGATAAAGAAGACCATAAATAGTACCCTTTTTGTTTACATTAAAATTCATGTAACAAAGGTCTAAAGTAGGCCCGCATCGAGTCAGCAACCCTGAGGTTACCCTGAGGTAGGACCTAATAGGATCTCAAATCCGTAAGTTTTAATTTAGCTTAACTTGGGCTTCAGATAGAACTGGCCCTTTAGAATTTGGCCGTTCACGGCTCAGCTGGGATTTTGAACCCGACAAATAAATAAAATAACACAAACCTACCCGAACCATACCTCAATTGGAACTATTGGCTGCTGCATTAGCCATTAAAACAATTTCATTGCTTAAGGATGCTTACCATGATGTGAACATAACTGATATCCACATCTGGCTTGACAGTCAGGTTTGTCTTGCCTGGATACGGAATGATAGCATTAATAGTAAGAATATCTTTGTAAGAAATAGGCTAAAAGAAATAGCTGAAGCTAATGAAAGCCTACAAGTAAACTTTCACTATGTTCCAACTAAACAAAATCCAGCAGATTTCTGACCAGAGGTTTATCCTACAAGTTGTTGAAGTCAAACAAAACTTGGTTCATGGGACCTAAGTGGCTCTGTAATACAGACCAATGGCCTGTGGAACAAGTTAACTTGACATTAAATTTAATCTTTTCAAATGAAAAGGTTGAACCAATCACTAATTATGAACGTTATTCTGATTTCAGTAAACTTGTCAGGGTCACAGCCTACTGTTTGAGGTTTGCTCACAACTGTTTAACTACAATAAACAAACAGCTAAAAAAAACAATCATAATTATACAGAAGTTGCAACCAAGTACTGGATAGGGCATGCACAACAAAAGGAGTACAATAAAGAGTTAGAATTCTTGACTAATGGGAAACAAACAAAAGAACCTGTACCATCAGTAGTTGTGGATCTAAATTTGTTCAGAGATGAGGAAGGCCTTCTAAGGTGTAAAAGGAGATTAGACAAATCAAAACTGTCATACAAAAGCAAACATCCAATCCTTTTACCGAGATTTAGCTATTTGACCACATTAATCATCAGACAAACACACAATGATGTACATCATATGGGGGTACCACAGACACTAACTACATTAAGAAAAACTTATTGGATACCCAAGGGAAGGATCACTGTTAAAACAGTCCTGAGTGAGTGTGTCACATGTAGGCGTATTCATGCTAGGCCCTATAGGAAACTAAATCCTCCTGCTTTGCCAGAGGAGAGAGTTACTCTCAACAGACCCTTTGAGACTGTAGGCATTGACTATACAGGAGCATTGACTGTAGGGGTGGTTGACACTGAACAAAAAATGTACATTGTACTGTTTACATGTGCTGCCTCACGAGCTGTTTATCTGGATGTTGTGGAGGGCCTTACAGCAGAATCTTTTGTTGCTATCTTTAAGAGATTCTGTGCACGACATTCAGTACCCAAGACAGTTTGGACTGACAACGCTACATATTTCAAGGCTGGTGAACAGGTCATTAACGACTTGTTAAGCAATAAAGTCACACAATTATATATACAAAATTCAAACATAAAGTGGAAGTATATTCCGGTTGCCTCTCCTTGGTATGGTTCTATCTGGGAGAGGAATATACAAACAGTAAAGAATTGCTTGAAGAAAGCAATTGGTAAAAAACAGATACACTTATTTGAGTTGCTCACTCTCCTGGCTGAGATTGAGAACATCATCAACAATAGACCACTCACTTATGTGAGTGACAACATTAATGACCCAGAACCATTAACTCCAAATCATTTGATTCGGGGAGAACAAGTTAGTCTCCTGCCGGACTACAATATAGACTCTTCAGAAGACCCAAACTGGACTCAACGACACGATGAACTCCAGACTAAGTTACAACACTTAACTAGAGTTAAAGCTCATTTTATTAAACAGTGGAAAACTGAGTACTTGATGGGTCTAAGGGAGAGACATAAACAAATGACTAAGAAGGATTGGTCTGACACAATTAAGGTAGGGGACCTTGTTCTCATACATGACAGTACTCCAAGACAATACTGGCCTCTGGCTAGAGTTTTAGAACTCAGACCAGGGGCAGACGGGGTAACAAGAGTGGTCAAATTAAGGACTTCAACGGGTGACACAACAAGAGACATTTCTCTTTTGTACCCTTTAGAGTCTGGACCCAAAACAATGGACTTTGGAGAACCTTCTCCACTGACAGTAACAACTGGAGACACTGAACTTCCAGTAACTATTCCTTTGACAGTAGGAGTGGTAACGCATCCTACTACAACATTGACAGACACAAGACCTCAGCGACAAACAGCATTAAAGGCGCGACTAGTTTTACAACAAAAAATAGATGCTGGGGAATTGTAATTTTATCTTCTAACTTTCACTTTTTCTTTTCTTATGGTAAAGACCATAGACAGTTTCATCCTATGGATGTATATTTTCTCTTCTAATTAAATGCTACATCTTCTCCATGAGAAGGTGAGGATAGGCACTGTTAATCAGATTAACAGGCATTTACAGTCAAATAGTTAGCTAGTCTACACTCAGACATAAAAATTGGTGACAATGACACCAAAATTTTTATCTCCCGGGGCCCCCAGTATATGGAAAACTGATGAGTGGGTAGTTGGGAGGTAACGAAAATGGTTCACTGAGTAGGTAGGTAGTTAATCTAACAATTATTAAATTCCTTTTATGTCAATAACTGGGTGGATGAAACCAATTGGTTGCTCACCAGAGTTATTCTCCACACTAGTATTTATATACTGTGTGACAAGAGCGTGCTCGGTAATAGATATACATTACCGATCAACCAACCGAAGAAAAAAACCAAGACCACGCTGGTGGAAAAAGCCCCGTAAAAAGGAAGACAAGGAAGAACGAAAACGAGGAACGGGGCGACAAGACGGAACGAGAGAAGGGAGAAGAACAGACACCGAAAAAAGATCCCCACCAGCAAGTACGCTCTTAACAATTAAACAAGACAGGAAAAGGGACTCTCTAATAACCAGCAGTAAGTGACTAATTGTGTTTTAACCCAGTCTAAAGTAAACTCATTAAATTAAGCTCGGTCAGACAAATTAGGCCTACATTGTGGCCTAAGACCTTGCGAAAAATGCTCTGTATGAATTGGTCCACAGTTAACCCACCCCTTATATCTCCAGTCTAACTATAGAGTAGATCAAGTCTAGCCTAGAGGGGTCAGCCTAGAGATTCCGGAAATGGTCCAGAGCGGGCAGATAAATTGAGGTCCACAGTAGGATTCCTCACAAGAATTAGGTTAGGGCAATCTACCTTCACCTTTGTTAAGCTATGAGTTGATGCTGGGTCTTAGGCCACAATGTAGGCCTAACTTGTCTGACCCAGCTTAATTTAATGCTTATAACTTACTGGTGTAAAAACTCAATTAGTCACTTACTTTTAGTTATTTGAGTCTCTCCCTTCTCCGGTTATGTTTGTCGAGAGCGCACTTTGCTGGTACGTCCTCTCGCCCCGTTCGTCGTTTTCGTTCTCCCTTTGTTCTCCTCTTCGCGGGGCTTCTCGTACCAGCGTTGTCTTGGTTTATTCCTCGGTTGGTTGAGCGGTAATGTATCCTTATTACCGAGCACGCTCCTCCCACACAGTATATAAATACTAGTGTGGAGAGTAACTCTGGTGAGCAACCAATTGGTTTCATCCACCCAGTTATTGACATAAAAGGAATTTAATGATTGTTAGATTAACTACCTACTCGTACTCAGTGAACCATTTTCGTTACCTCCCAAACTACCCACTCATCAGTTTTCCATATACTGGGGCCCGGGAGATAAAAATTTTGGTTTCATTGTCCACCAATTTTTGTCTGAGTGTAGACTAGCTAACTATTTAACTGTAAATGCCTGTTAATCTGATTAACAGTGCCTATCCTCACCTTCTCATGGAGAAGGTGTAGCATTTAATTAGAAGAAAAATATACATCCATAGGATGAAACTGTCTATGGTCTTTACCATAAGAAAAGAAAAATGAAAGTTAGAAGATAAAATTACAATTCCCCAGCATCTATTTTTTGTTGTAAAAATAGTCGCGCCTTTAATGCTGTTTTCGCTGAGGTCTTGTGTCTGTCATGTTGTAGTAGGATGCGTTACCACTCCTACTGTCAAAGGAATAGTTACTGGAAGTTCAGTGTCTCCAGTTGTTACTGTCAGTGGAGAAGGTTCTCCAAAGTCCATGTTTTGGGTCCAGACTCTAAAGGGTACAAAGAGAAATGTCTCTTGTGTGTCACCGTTGAAGTCCTTAATTTGACCACTCTTTTTACCCCGTCTGCCCCTGGTCCTGAGTTCTGAAACTCTAGCCAGAGGCCAGTATTGTCTTGGAGTACTGTCATGTATGAGAACAAGGTCCCCTACCTTAATTGTGTCAGACCAATCCTTCTTAGTCATTTGTTTATGTCTCTCCTTAGACCCATCAAGTACTCAGTTTTCCTGTTTAATGAAATGAGCTTTAACTCTAGTTAAATGTTGTAACTTAGTCTGGAGCTCATCATGTCGTTGAGTCCAGTTTGGGTCTTCTGAAGAGTCTATCTTGTAGTCCGGCAGGAGACTAACTTGTTCTCCCCGAATCAAATGATTTGGAGTTAATGGTTCTGGGTCATTAATGTTGTCACTCACATAAGTGAGTGGCCTATTGTTAATGAGTTCTCAATCTCAGGCCAGGAGAGTGAGTAACCCAAATAAGTGTATCTGTTTTTTGCCAATTGCTTTCTTCAAGCAATTCTTTACTGTTTGTATATTCCTCTCCCAGATAGAACCATACCAAGGAGAGGCAACCGGAATATACTTCCACTTTATGTTTGTATTTTTTATATATAATTGTGTGATTTCATTGCTTAACAAGTCGTGGATGACTTGTTCACCAGCTTTGAAATATGTAGCATTGTCAGTCCAAAACTGTCTTTGGTACTGAATGTCGTGCACAGAATCTCTTAAAGACAGCAACAAAAGATTCTGCTGTAAGGTCCTCCACAACATCCAAATAAACAGCTCGTGAGGCAGCACATGTCAACAGTACAATGTACATTTTTTGTTCAGTGTCACCCACCCTACAGTCAATGCTTCCTGTATAGTCAATGCCTACAGTCTCAAAGGGTCTGTTTGAGATTAACTCTCTCCTCTGGCAAAGCAGGAGGATTTGGTTTCCTATAGGGCCTAGCATGAATACGCTACATGTGACACACTCACTCAGGACTGTTTTAACAGTGATCCTTCCTTGGGTATCCAATAAGTTTTTCTTAATGTAGTAGTGTCTGTGGTACCCCCATATGATATACATCATTGTGTGTTTTCCTGATTATTAATGTTGTCAAATAGCTAATCTAGGGTAAAAGGATTGGATTTTTGCTTTTGTATGACAGTTTTGATTTGTCTAATCTCCCTTTACACCTTAGAAGGCCTTCCTCATCTCTGAACAAGTTTAGATCCACAACTACTGATGGTACAGGTTCTTTTGTTTGTTTCCCATTAGTTTAAGAATTCTAACTCTTTATTGTACTCTTTTTGTTGGGCTTGGCCTATCCAGTATTGGGTTGCAACTTCTGTATAATTATGATTATTTTTATTTAGCTGTTTGTTAATTGTAAGACTAAACAGTTGTGAGCAACCTCAAAACAGTAGGCTGTCACCCTGACAAGTTGTTGAAATCAGAATACTTTTCATAATTAGTGATTGGTTCAACCTTTTCATTTGAAAAGATTAAATTTAATGTCAAGTAACTTGTTCCACAGGCCATTGGTCTGTATTACAGAGCCACTTAGGTCCCATAAACCAAGTTTTGTTTGACTTCAACAACTTGTAGGATAAACCTCTGGTCAGAAAGTCTGCTGGATTCTGTTTAGTTGGAACATAGTGAAAGTTACTTGTAGGCTGCATTAGCGTCAGCTATTTCTTTAGCCTATTTCTTACAAAGATATTCTTACTATTAATGCTATCATTCCGTATCCATGCAAGACAAATCTGACTGTCAAGCCAGACGTGGATATTAGTTATGAACACATCGTAGTAAGCATCCTTAAGCAATGAAATGGTTTTAATGGCTAATGTAGCAGCCAATAGTTCCAATTGAGGTATGGTTCGGGTAGGTTTGAGAGGTGCAACTTTCCCTTTTGCATAAATTAGATGACTTTCGGTAGGGCTTACAGATACGCACAGCACCCATAAGCTTGTGTGCTTGCATCAGCAAACACATGAAGTCTCTGGGGCTTATCCTAAACCCACAGCCAACCTTGAATTTAATGTTCTGCACTTTTGTTAAATCAGTAGCTAACTTCTTCCAAGATTTTTGATTTTCATTTGTTATTGGATCATCCCACCCAACATTTGTCCTCCAAATTTCTTGGAGGAGAATCTTTGATTTTATTGTTGAAGGCAGGAATAGACCCATGGGATCAAAAATTTTGGAAGCCTCTGATAATATTTGTCTTTTAGTATTTGCTTCCTCATCAAGTTTAAAACCTTTAGTACAGATTGAATCATGACTGTTAGAAGTTGCATCCAAAATACCAGTTCATACCTAAAGTTTTAACTCTGTCTGTTGGCTCAGTAAGACCATTATTATCCCTTAAAAATCTTTTGTTTAAATCCTCATCATTTGAAATCCACTCTCTAAGTTCAAAGTTACCTTGTTGCATAATGTTTTGAGAGTGTTCATAGACTTCAGATAATTCAGATTTTGTTGTCGTTGAGCTATTAGATTGTCTACGTAAAAATGTTCCTTAAGGAAGTTCAATGTTAGAGAGTTATTAAACTGGTTTAAATGATGTTTAATTGTCAATGCTAATAGGCTAGGTGAGCAATTGGCTCCAAACAACACAACATTAAATCTATAGGTTATGAACCCTTATTCAAATCAAATGGATCCTTGAACCATAAGAACCTAAGTTGGTTCTTATCATATCATTTTAAGATTTATTCTCAAAAATGCCTTTGAAATGTCACTTTGTACAGCATATTTGTCTAACCTGAACCTCAGTAAGATCTTCACAAGGTCAGAAATGAGATTAGGACCCTCAATAAGCAATCATTCAAACTGTGGTTATCACTGTCTTTGAGGCTACAAATTATTACTACTCTGAGTTTTGTTGTTGGGGCATCTTGTCGATAAACCCCCCTGTGGGTTAAATAATGACAACCATTTTTAAAAGGGTTATCTGTTTACTTCTTCAATGAAGCCTTTCTGTAGCGTTCTTGAAGACATCATTATATATTTTTACATTATTTTCTTGTTGAGTTTTTCATTACTTTATATAAATGTCCTTTAGCTACTTTGAGATTATCTCTTAAAGTTGGACAATTTTTCCAAGGTAACTCAATAAAATAACTATTGTCTTTACACTGAATGGTGTCTTCAATCTTTTCTACCATTAACTGATCTTCTGAAGTTTGTTTTGTGTGTCATGTACCCACAGATTCTAAGCAACCATAAAGTTTTGAATTGCCTCATCCAAAGTTTCATTGATAATGATGAATTAATGTTCTCAGTTGAGATAATATTATTCAAAGTGTTGCTATTCTATAGTGTTATGTAGGACTGAGTTGAGGCACATAGTATTGTTGGTCATGAACTGTTTTGGTTTAGGTCTAGGTTGTAGTCTGATAGGGTCACCAAAGGGGCTATCCTGATGGAGTCTGAATAGCTATACCATTACCTATCTCTACTATGCCCTTATGAATAAGATTAAATAATCTGCCCCTATTAGCATTTCAATGTTAGCTACTGTGTTGTTAGTGATATGTCTATCAGCTATTTGTAGTGTTTTTTCAAATGATTATGGTTTGTTCTAGTTTGGGTATAACCATTTGTTTTGTCCTACTTTAGAAAATATACCTGCTTCAATTTTGTTGAATTTACTTTCTAAATGTAGTTCCAGGTCATTGTCTTATAGCTATTTTTGTCCGAGTTATCCTTAACAAAGGACGCAATATTGTTTTGTTCATTCGGGTTTGGTGTCAAACCCAATTTATTAACTACCTTTTTTGAAACAAATGTTTGTTGAGAAAACAGTCTATAGGACATCTCACTGGAGTGGTACTACCCTCACTATTCACTAAGTCAAAGTAATAGTTGGTAAAAGATCTCAGTGTTTCTTGTTACATGTTTGAACAAGCAGAATGTCCCAGAAAGTGGCATTTTCTTGATTACCTTGTTGGGGGAGGTATCTTTGAGTTTGAGTATTATTGTTTGGACACTTGGTGAATCACACATTGATGAGACATGTCGTAAACTTTTACAAAACTTACACTTGAATCTTAACCTAGATTTACAGTCTTTCTTATAATGTCCCTGGCCAGTACACTTTTTTACACAGGTTCAACTGTTCACATCTTTAGCCCTTTGGTTAAAAATCTGAATTTGTCACACCCAGTATTACTGTGTTCATTACTTGCACAAAATTTGCAATGTGGTGTGTAAGTTGAGGCAGCAGTTACATTAAAGTTCTGTAATGTAGGTGTGTCGTGTATTATAGTTGGCACATTTGATTCTCCAGTATCAAGTTTTGTCTGTTTGCTGTAGCTAGTTGGTCTCTGGGAACAGTCTTTGGTTTATCCATAGTCTGGGTCTTATGTGTTGGAAATCTCCTCAAGTTGTAATTTAGTTAGGATATTGGGGAAGTGTTGTCTATTTGTGCTAAATTAGGATAATTTTCTCCCGTCTTTAGAATGAAATTATCTTTAACCCTCGAAGGAAGGCACCTAAGTACTATGCTTTGTATAAGCCAAGATGAAGTTTAATATCTATCTCATTGCTAACCAGTTGCCTATAATAGCTTCTAATTTTGTATAAAAATTTTCCATATCACTATGGTTATCTTTTATGGGTGCAAATTCAAAAATTTGTGAGATAATTCATATATAATCACATTTTATTAACGTAATTACGTTTTAAAAGATCAATAGCTACTTCATATGAATCCCCTATGGCTGGTAAATAGGCTATCAGGTTATAGGATGGGCCTTTAAGGGAACTAGTTAAGTAACTAAACTTTTCAACAGTTGAAATATAAGGTTTTATTACCTATTAAATTCTCAAATTGTCAATGAAAGATGGGAATTGTACCGTGTCCCCTTCAAATGTTGGTATTTGCAAAATGGGTAAACTGAGCCCTCAATTCTTGTGACTCAGGATTTAGCATGCCACTTAAATTTTGTTGCAGGTTAGCCCTACTTTGATTAAATCAGAATTAGGTTTTTTGGTGTTAAGTCAGTCAAACGGACGTAGTTCCCTTATTTGCTGTTCAATTGAGCTTACCTGATCATCATCATCAGCGTAAAGGTCTATCAATTTTCTTCAGCCATTTCGGATTCAACTAACTCTGAAATACTCTCATTAATGGCTATTATTTCCTTCTTTTTAATTTCTAATTAATAATTACACACTCTATATTTTTCTTACCTGGTTGTGTAATATTGTTAAAAGTGTTCACAGCCTTTGTAACAGCTCCCAACTTTGCCCCCCTTTCTTTTTTAACTTTTTCAATTCTGCACTGTCCATGTCTAAGTCAAATTGTTTAACTGGGGATCGTAATGATAATAGAGGACAAGAGAAATTACCAGAGAAGAGAGAGCACAGACAAAACAGTCAAGTTTAAATTGGTTTAATCCCCCCCAAGTACTTGTGTGTCACTCAGGTCTAAGCTTATAAGAGAATGAGACTCCTTTAATGTAAAATGTTTCCTAGTTAGGCCCTAGTTTGTAGACCTAATTAGGCTTGCTCAGGTTAGGCTTAGGCTAGACCATTTAGCCTAATTCTGCAATTTTTGTTAAGTAAGCTTAGGTTGTTAATTCCCCACACACGGACCACCAATGCGAAAAATGCTCTGTATGAATTGGTCCACAATTAACCCCCCTTATATCTCCAGTCTAACTATAGAGTAGATCAAGTCTAGCCTAGAGGGGTCAGCCTAGAGATTCCGGAAGTGGTCCAGAGCGGGCAGATAAATTGAGGTCCACAGTAGGATTCCTCACAAGATTAGGTTAGGGCAATCTACCTTCACCTTTGTTAAGCTATGAGTTGATGCTGGGTCTTAGGCCACAATGTAGGCCTAACTTGTCTGACCCAGCTTAATTTAATGATTAACTGTCTGGTGTAAAAACTCAATTAGTCACTTACTTTTAGTTATTGAGTCTCTCCCTTCTCCGGTTGTTTGTCGAGAGCGTACTTTGCTGTACGTCCTCTCGCCCCGTTCTTCGTTTTCGTTCTCCCTTTGTTCTCCTCTTCGCGGGGCTTCTCGCACCAGCGTTGTCTGGTTTATTCCTCGGTTGGTTGAGCGGTAATGTATCTCCATTACCGAGCACGCTCCTCCCACACAGTATATAAATACTAGTGTGGAGAATAACTCTGGTGAGCAACCAATTGGTTTCTTCCACCCAGTTATTGACATAAAAGGAATTTAATAATTGTTAAGATTAACTACTACTACCTACTCAGTGAACCATTTTCGTTACCTCCAAACTACCCACTCATCAGTTTTCCATATACTGGGGGCCCCGGGAGATAAAAATTTTGGTTCATTGTCACCAATTTTTGTCTGAGTGTAGACTAGCTAACTATTTAACTGTAAATGCCTGTTAATCTGATTAACAGTGCCTATCCTCACCTTCTCATGGAGAAGGTGTAGCATTTAATTAGAAGAAAATATACACCCATAGGATGAAACTGTCTATGGTCTTTACCATAAGAAAAGAAAAATGAAAGTTAGAAGATAAAATTACAATTCCCCAGCATCTATTTTTTGTTGTAAAAATAGTCGCGCCTTTAATGCTGTTTGTCGCTGAGGTCTTGTGTCTGTCAATGTTGTAGTAGGATGCGTACCACTCCTACTGTCAAAGGAATAGTTACTGGAAGTTCAGTGTCTCCAGTTGTTACTGTCAGTGGAGAAGGTTCTCCAAAGTCCATTGTTTTGGGTCCAGACTCTAAAGGGTACAAAAGAGAAATGTCTCTTGTTGTGTCACCCGTTGAAGTCCTTAATTTGACCACTCTTGTTACCCCGTCTGCCCCTGGTCTGAGTTCTGAAACTCTAGCCGGAGGCCAGTATTGTCTTGGAGTACTGTCATGTATGAGAACAAGGTCCCCTACCTTAATTGTGTCAGACCAATCCTTCTTAGTCATTTGTTTATGTCTCTCCCTTAGACCCATCAAGTACTCAGTTTTCCACTGTTTAATGAAATGAGCTTTAACTCTAGTTAAATGTTGTAACTTAGTCTGGAGCTCATCATGTCGTTGAGTCCAGTTTGGGTCTTCTGAAGAGTCTATATTGTAGTCCGGCAGGAGACTAACTTGTTCTCCCCGAATCAAATGATTTGGAGTTAATGGTTCTGGGTCATTAATGTTGTCACTCACATAAGTGAGTGGTCTATTGTTAATGATGTTCTCAATCTCAGCCAGGAGAGTGAGTAACCCAAATAAGTGTATCTGTTTTTTGCCAATTGCTTTCTTCAAGCAATTCTTTACTGTTTGTATATTCCTCTCCCAGATAGAACCATACCAAGGAGAGGCAACCGGAATATACTTCCACTTTATGTTTGTATTTTTTATATATAATTGTGTGATTTCATTGCTTAACAAGTCGTGGATGACTTGTTCACCAGCTTTGAAATATGTAGCATTGTCAGTCCAAACTGTCTTTGGTACTGAATGTCGTGCACAGAATCTCTTAAAGACAGCAACAAAAGATTCTGCTGTAAGGTCCTCCACAACATCCAAATAAACAGCTCGTGAGGCAGCACATGTAAACAGTACAATGTACATTTTTTGTTCAGTGTCACCCACCCCTACAGTCAATGCTCCTGTATAGTCAATGCCTACGGTCTCAAAGGGTCTGTTGAGAGTAACTCTCTCCTCTGGCAAAGCAGGAGGATTTGGTTTCCTATAGGGCCTAGCATGAATACGCCTACATGTGACACACTCACTCAGGACTGTTTTAACAGTGATCCTTCCCTTGGGTATCCAATAAGTTTTTCTTAATGTAGTTAGTGTCTGTGGTACCCCCATATGATATATCATTGTGTGTTTTTCTGATGATTAATGTTGTCAAATAGCTAAATCTAGGTAAAAGGATTGGATTTTGCTTTTGTATGACAGTTTTGATTTGTCTAATCTCCCTTTACACCTTAGAAGGCCTTCCTCATCTCTGAACAAGTTTATATCCACAACTACTGATGGTACAGGTTCTTTTGTTTGTTTCCCATTAGTTAAGAATTCTAACTCTTTATTGTACTCTTTTTGTTGTGCTTGGCCTATCCAGTATTGGGTTGCAACTTCTGTATAATTATGATTATTTTTATTTAGCTGTTTGTTAATTGTAGCTAAACAGTTGTGAGCAAACCTCAAACAGTAGGCTGTCACCCTGACAAGTTTGTTGAAATCAGAATATGTTCATAATTAGTGATTGGCTCAACCTTTTCATTTGAAAAGATTAAATTTAATGTCAAGTTAACTTGTTCCACAGGCCATTGGTCTGTATTACAGAGCCACTTAGGTCCCATAAACCAAGTTTTGTTTGACTTCAACAACTTGTAGGATAAACCTCTGGTCAGAAAGTCTGCTGGATTCTGTTTAGTTGGAACATAGTGAAAGTTTACTTGTAGGCTTTCATTAGCGTCAGCTATTTCTTTTAGCCTATTTCTTACAAAGATATTCTTACTATTAATGCTATCATTCCGTATCCAGGCAAGACAAATCTGACTGTCAAGCCAGATGTGGATCTGAGTTATGAACACTCATAGTAAGCATCCTTAAGCAATGAAATGGTTTTAATGGCTAATGTAGCAGCCAATAGTTCCAATTGAGGTATGGTTCGGGTAGGTTTGAGAGGTGCAACTTTCCCTTTTGCATAAATTAGATGACTTTCTGTAGGGCTTACAAGATACGCACAGCACCCATAAGCTTGTGTGCTTGCATCAGCAAACACATGAAGTCTCTGGGGCTTATCCCTAAACCCACAGCACCTTTGAATTTTAATGTTCTGCACTTTTGTTAAATCAGTAGCTAACTTCTTCCAAGATTTTTGATTTTCATTTGTTATTGGATCATCCCACCCAACATTTGTCCTCCAAATTTCTTGGAGGAGAATCTTTGATTTTATTGTTGAAGGCAGGAATAGACCCATAGGATCAAAAATTTTGGAAGCCTCTGATAATATTTGTCTTTTAGTATTTGCTTCCTCATCAAGTTTAAAACCTTTAGTACAGATTGAATCATGACTGTTAGAAGTTGCATCCAAATACCAGTTCATACCTAAAGTTTTAACTCTGTCTAATGGCTCAGTAAGACCATTATTATCCTTTAAAATCTTTTTGTTTAAATCCTCATCATTTGAAATCCACTCTCTAAGTTCAAAGTTACCTTGTTGCATAATGTTTTGAGAGTGTTCATAGACTTCAGATAATTCAGATTTTGTTGTCGTTGAGCCTATTAGATTGTCTACGTAAAAATGTTCCTTAAGGAAGTTCAATGTTAGAGAGTTATTAAACTGGTTTAAATGATGTTTAATTGTCAATGCTAATAGGCTAGGTGAGCAATTGGCTCCAAACAACACAACATTAAATCTATAGGTTATGAACCCTTTATTCAAATCAAATGGATCCTTGAACCATAAGAACCTAAGTTGGTTCTTATCATATTCATTTTTGAGATTTATTCTCAAAAATGCCTTTGAAATGTCACTTTGTACAGCATATTTGTCTAACCTGAACCTCAGTAAGATCTTCACAAGGTCAGAAATGAGATTAGGACCCTCAATCAAGCAATCATTCAAACTGTGTTTATCACTGTCTTTGAGGCTACATTATATACTACTCTGAGTTTTGTTGTTGGGGCATCTTGTCGATAAACCCCCCTGTGGGTTAAATAATGACAACCATCTTTTTTAAAAGGGTTATTTGTTACTTCTTCAATGAAGCCTTTCTGTAGCTGTTCTTTGAAGACATTATTATATATTTTTACATTATCATCTTGTTTGAGTTTTTTCATTACTTTATATAAATGTCCTTTAGCTACTTTGAGATTGTCTCTTAAAGTTGGACAATTTATTTTCCAAGGTAACTCAATAAAATAACTATTGTCTTTGCACTGAATGGTGTCTTCAAATCTTTCTACCATTAACTGATCTTCTGAAGTTTGATTGTGTCATGTATACCCACAGATTCTAGCAACCATAAAGTTTGAATTGCCTCATCCAAAGTTTCATTTGATAATGATGAATTAATGTTCTCAGTTGAGATAATATTATTCAAAGTGTTGCTATTCTTACAGGTGTTATGTAGGACTGAGTTGAGGCACATAGTATTTGTTGGTCATGAACTTTTGGTTTAGGTCTAGGTTGTATTCTGAGAGGTCACCCAAAGGGGCTATCCCTGATGGAGTCTGAATAGCTATACCATTACCTATCTCTACTATGCCCTTATGAATAAGATTAATATAATCTGCCCCTATTAGCATTTCAATGTTAGCTACTGTGTTGTTAGTGATATGTCTATCAGCTATTTTGTAGTGTTTTTTCAAATGATTTATGGTTTGTTCTAGTTTGGGTATAACCAGTTTGTTTTGTCCTACTTTAGAAATAATAACTGCTTCAATTTTCTTGAATTTACTTTCTAAATGTAGTTCCAGGTCAATTGTCTTATAGCTATTTTTGTCCGAGTTATCCTTAACAAAGGACGCAATATTGAGGTTTTGTTCATTCGGGTTTGGTGTCAAACCCAATTTATTAACTACCTTTTTTGAAACAAATGTTTGTTGAGAACAACAGTCTATAAGACATCTCACTGGAGTGGTACTACCCTCACTATTCACTAAGTCCAAAGTAATAGTTGGTAAAAGAATCTCAGTGTTTCTTGTTACATTGTTTGAACAAGCAGAATGTCCCATGAAAGTGGCATTTTCTTGATTACCTTTGTTTGGGGGAGGTATCTTTTGAGTTTGAGTATTATTGTTTGGACACTTTGGTGAATCACACATTGATGAGACATGTCGTAAACTTTTACAAAACTTACACTTGAATCTTAACCTAGATTTACAGTCTTTCTTATAATGTCCCTGGCCAGTACACTTTTTACACAGGTTCAACTGTTCACATCTTTTAGCCCTTTGGTTAAAATCTGAATATTTGTCACACCCAGTACTACTGTGTTCATTACTTGCACAAAATTTGCAATGTGGTGTGTAAGTTGAGGCAGCAGTTACATTAAAGTTCTGTAATGTAGGTGTTCGTGTATTATAGTTGGTCACATTTGATTCTCCAGTATCAAGTTTTGTCTGTTTGGCTGTAGCTAGTTGGTCTCTGGGAACAGTCTTTGGTTTATCCATAGTCTGGGTCTTATGTGTTGGAAAATCTCTCAAGTTGTAATTAGTTAGGATATTGGGGAAGTGTTGTCTTATTTGTGCTAAATTAGGATAATTTTCTCCCGTCTTTAGAATTAAATTATCTTTAACCCTCGAAGGAAGGCACCTAAGTACTATGCTTTGTATAAGCCAAGATGAAGTTTTAATATCTATCTCATTGCTAACCAGTTGTCCTATAATAGCTTCTAATTTTGTATAAAAATTTTCCATATCACTATGGTTATCTTTTATGGGTGCAAATTCAAAAATTTGTTTGAGATAATCATATATAATCACATCTTTATTAACGTAATTACGTTTTAAAAGATCAATAGCTACTTCATATGAATCCCCTATGGCTGGTAAATAGGCTATCAGGTTATAGGCTGGGCCTTTAAGGGAACTAGTTAAGTAACTAAACTTTTCAACAGTTGAAATATAAGGTTTATTACCTATTAAATTCTCAAATTTGTCAATGAAAGATGGGAATTGTACCGTGTCCCCTTCAAATGTTGGTATTTGCAAAATGGGTAACTGAGCCCTCAATTCTTGTGACTCAGGATTTAGCATGCCACTTAAATTTTGTTGAAGGTTAGCCCTACTTTGATTAAAATCAGAATTAGGTTTTTTTGGTGTTAAGTCAGTCAAACGAGACCGTAGTTCCCTTATTTGCTGTTCAATTGAGCTTACCTGATCATCATCATCAGCGTAAAGGTCTATCAATTGTTCTTCAGCCATTTCGGATTCAACTAACTCTGAAATACTCTCATTAATGGCTATTATTTCCTTTTTTAATTTCTAATTTAATAATTACACACTCTATATTTTTCTTACCTGGTTGTGTAATATTGTTAAAAGTGTTCACAGCCTTTGTAACAGCTTCCAACTTTGCCCCCCTTTTCTTTTTAACTTTTTCAATTCTGCACTGTCCATGTCTAAGTCAAAATTGTTTAACTGGGGATCGTAATGAAATAGAGGACAAGAAGAAATTACCAGAGAAGAGAGAGCACAGACAAAACAGTCAAGTTTAAATTTGGTTTAATCCCCCCCAAGTACTTGTGTGTCACTCAGGTCTAAGCTTATAAGAGAATGAGACTCCTTTAATGTAAATGTTTCCTAGTTAGGCCCTAGGTTGTAGACCTAATTAGGCTTGCTCAGGTTAGGCTTAGGCTAGACCATTTAGCCTAATTCTGCAATTTTTGTTAAGTAAGCTTAAGGTTTGTTAATTCCCCACACACGGACCACCAATGCGAAAAATGCTCTGTATGAATTGGTCCACAATTAACCCACCCCTTATATCTCCAGTCTAACTATAGAGTAGATCAAGTCTAGCCTAGAGGGGTCAGCCTAGAGATTCCGGAAATGGTCCAGAGCGGGCAGATAAATTGAGGTCCACAGTAGGATTCCTCACAAGAATTAGGTTAGGGCAATCTACCTTCACCTTTGTTAAGCTATGAGTTGATGCTGGGTCTTAGGCCACAATGTAGGCCTAACTTGTCTGACCCAGCTTAATTTAATGCTTATAACTTACTGGTGTAAAAACTCAATTAGTCACTTACTTTTAGTTATTTGAGTCTCTCCCTTCTCCGGTTATGTTTGTCGAGAGCGCACTTTGCTGGTACGTCCTCTCGCCCCGTTCGTCGTTTTCGTTCTCTCTTTGTTCTCCTCTTCGCGGGGCTTCTCGTACCAGCGTTGTCCTGGTTTATTCCTCGGTTGGTTGAGCGGTAATGTATCCTTATTACCGAGCACGCTCCTCCCACACAGTATATAAATACTAGTGTGGAGAATAACTCTGGTGAGCAACCAATTGGTTTCATCCACCCAGTTATTGACATAAAAGGAATTTAATGATTGTTAAATTAACTACCTACCTACTCAGTGAACCATTTTCGTTACCTCCCAACTACCCACTCATCAGTTTTCCATATCCACCATCAACAACTTCTATTTTACCACCTTCTTTTCCACTACTTCCACTTGCTGCAGCCATGTTACAAATGTTGTCCTCGTCTAATATAATCAATAGGCTAAGGCTAATTGCACAGCTAGCGCTGTACTTTACACAACCACATATGACGATTCCTCAGGATAGACTGCCGCACTGCAGCTGTGAGTCTGTGACAATCGCCACTAGAGCAGGCTGGAAGTTCCATTTTTCAAGGTGCTTCCAGAAAGTTCCGGCCTGCTGAGCATGGAACTTTCTGGAAGCACAAGCACCTTGAAAAATGTTTTACTGTGTTCTGTGGTGCCAGTTAAATACTAGGTGGTTAGTACTGTACATCCTCGCAAAATTGAACAGTTCACAAAAAAGTATTTTAAAAATGTATTTAAAAACAGGTATTTACAAATACTAAATACTTTTCGAACGTATTTAAATACGTAATTAAATATACTCTCCAAAAAGTATTTTAAATACATGTATTTAAATACGTATTTAAGTATTTTCAAATACATTACTGCCCATGTCTGAGTATACCTATAACTATATAATAAATTTGTAGTTATTGATAATTATCAATGCCCAAATGAAAGAAAAATTACTAAAATAGCTAGCATACATGTTATCAAACAGAGGATATATAGTTACCTTTTTAGGTTCGGAATCAGTTAATAGTCGGTAGTATTTCCTTCGAGACAACAGTTTTGGAAACGATCCGTTAAAGGTGTTTCAGTTACCAAACTGTCCGCACCAGAGGCAGTTTCGTAAACTATGGGTAGTTTCCGATTTCGTTTCCCTAAAATTGTCTTGTGTGTATTGTATCGGGTACTTAACGAATGAAGAAGTTTGAAAATTTGGTTTGTTGGTTTCTGTATAAAGTTTCAAGATGAAAAGAAAAAGTTTTCACATTCATTTGATATTAATAACGATGCATACTGTACTTCACAATGTTGGGCACGTTACTAGAAAAAAGTAATAACGTTACTTTAGCCGTTACTTGCCAAAAAAGGTATTGTCGTTACCCATAAACATTACTTATTTGAAACTGTAACGAGTAACGACTCGTTACTCGTTATTTTTCAAATACATACCTGTATTCTGTATATAATAGATGTACATCGTATATTATTATTATATTATATATATTCGCATGTATACAGAATTGAACTACTAGCATTGAACTCAATAATGTAGTCAGTAAGCTGCAAATCGTTCATTTTTTGATAAAAGTGCCAAATTTGGCACAGGTGTTGGTACCAGTTATAAATAAACTTACTTTGAACATTAAATTCCCAACTCACATCTGATTTTTCATTTTGTATAAATTGGTTGTCTTCTTAATGTTAAGAGTATCACCCACTAAACGTTAAGATTTTTCTTGGCACCCATTCTTATATGAAAAAGTATACATCAAAGTACAGTATATCTGTGCCAAATTTGGTGCTTTTATCAAAAAGTGAACGATTTTACCAAAATTTGGGGCTTACGCGCTGGACTACAAGACAAAAAACTTGCATTTTACATTGTGAGGTTGGTGAATAGCAATTAAAAGAACAACAGTACCTTCATTTGTTTTTTCCTTTTTAATATTCAAAATAAGAGCAACGTATGACTAACACAATACAAGACAGCTGTAGTGATGTAATTAAATTTCTAAAGGATGTAGACTCGACAACTCTAAATGACAAAAACTCTGAAACGACGAAGTCCAATATTAGCCGATCCAACTTTTGTTGAGACATTCGGGAGCTTTGTAGAAACATTAGAAGCTGTTGTTGTTTCTCTTGATGATCAATTACAAGCTTTTTAGGCATGTTGGCATTACCTTCATTTGCTTTCACTGTTCTTTTGTTTCATGCTGCACCTTGCTCACTGTACACTCAAATTCCTTAGCAACAGAGAAATATTTTATGGACACGTGTTTTTTTAAGTTGCTTGCAGATTTACTGTTTGCACTGAACGTTTTTTTTAAAAGGCAAGCAAAGCAAGCATTCATATGATAAGTTGTCACCACTATTTCTTCTAGTAAACGTAAAGCATTTGTCAAAATATGGCCACGGATTGGAGTTTCGCTCGAACTGCTGCCACTTTCGCATGACATTGAGCAACACACAACTTTTCACTCTGATAGCTTACAGACAGCTGACCGGAAATAAACGGCAAAATGGTTCTTGATTAGTGTGACGGCCCTCACTACAAGTCCACAAATTCACAACATAACATCAACATGTTTCAACAGGATAAAACATGTTTCAGCAGGAAAACATGTGCAATACAGTACTTCATTCCTCCGCTGTTGTTTCAATATTACTGCTATTTAAAAGGTATATTAGTAATTATATTTATAGTTATTTTTATTAATTTATTAATTATTGTTATTGTTGTAACTAGATATTTTGAACTGTTATTAGTTATTTTATATTTTTAAGTATATTAGTATAATATTGCTGAATTTAAAAAGTAACGAGTAACGAGCTGTTTTGACAACAAATTTAACGACGTTACCAGAAACGTTACTAAATTTGAGAAGTAGTGTCGTTACTACTAACGTCACTAAAAAAGTAACGCCGTTAGTAACCTCACTACTAGTAACGACGTTACTACCCAACTCTGATACTTCATATTTTTTATCCTCTTCAATATCGCAGTATATGTCAAAATAGGTGATTAATTCTGAAACTGTTGTATGATTCCCCTGTATCAAGTTATCGACAAAGAACACGAAATTGGAACTTAGACAGTTGTTTCGTAATATCTCTAAATTATGGACTCAGCGCCTTTGTATCAAGTTAACATTTATTGAAAAGAAAGAACTGCATTGTATCAATCGAAGTTTCACTTAAAAAGGATTTTTGCGGGCTTTTTTATCGACAAACTGCTTTACAAAAGATCGTAATCAAGTGAACGAGCGATGTCAGATTCGATTGAGATTATTTCCAGAGCTGAGAGTCTGTCATTACTCATTGTAGATGTACTCCAAGAAATCACTGGTATATAACAGAGATTTATTTTCCTGGACAATGAATAAGAATCAATTGAGCTCCATTTCCAGTTCACCAGCTTCAATGTCACCCATTTTCATTTCATAATTTCTACAATGGTCTCTAATGTTTTCTCTCTGTGCGGCCTTGTCATTATTTCAGCACTGCAGAAGAATCCAGAGACTCTGAACCACATAAAGAGCTGGTCGAAACGTGTTGTGTCTGAGGAAATTGATGATCAATTAATTTGGCGAAGAATTGAGACCTGAAATTCTCTTCTGCCGAGAAATTTATGCTTTCATCCTGAATTTCATAGTCAAACATTCGTCTCCTTATTTTGTGTACGTACCTCAAGAAATTCTCTCTACACACTAGCGTACATAAGGGGGCACAGGGGGCCTGGGCCCCCCATTGCATTCCTGATCCTAAAAATGAGTATACTAAAAACTGTATCAACACTATAAATTTGGAAAAGATACTAGGAGTAATGACGATGATCAAATATTCATAATATGAAGAGTATTCCAGCATAATCAAATAGAAAACTTAATATTCATTCAATTCTAGTACAATGCATAATAATAAAAAATCAGATGGAAAATTTAGCATTCAATCAGTATCAAAATGTTGCCACAGATATATCAGTTTATGATCAAGAGATATCATCAAAGACACTTATTCATATATATATATATAAATATATATATATATATATATATATATTATTATATATGCTTTTTTGTGACGGTACGCGCCGATACGGCGTACCGGCACCTTTTTTCAGAGCGACGTTGACACGTCCACTCAAATAAATTAACGTTCTCATCTCGACTGATTCATTTGGTGGGAACAACAAAGTAATAAATGGCGTTTATAAATGTTAAACATTCTGATTTTTATTATGTATTTTTATTTTTATTATAAACTTTTTTGTTAAAAGTTCATCACAAATTCAATAGAGAAGTGGGAGACGAATTTTACAATTTATCAAGATATGAGTACCGGCACCTCTTTTTTTTTTTTATATAAAAAAGCACTATACTGTATATATATATATATATATATATATATATATATAATATATATATAATATATATATATATATATATATAGCGGATCGACAAGAAATAGACCAACAAATAGACAGAAATACTTTCCTTCCACGCTACCATCAAATAGTCTTGGAACACATGTGGGCAAACAAACAATGGAAAGTCTGTTTCTTCCCAAAGGGCGCGAACGAAAACCCTTATCAACTAAAGGACGCGCTCACAAGGCGTCTTAAGAATTGGCGGGAAGTCCTACGTCACAGGACCTACGTATAAAAGCGAGCTTCCACTTGCTTTCATTCTCACTCTCACTCACTGGTACTCACATCATCGAACGTGAGCAACACGTCCACCAACCGCTTTCCGGCCCCCTGGCCGAGGGGCGCGGCCGCTACTTTCTTCAAGGCCTACAATTTATCATCCAGTAAGATCTACAGACCACCTGCAGAAGCAATCCTTCGAGGCCCAACCGGAATCGCTTCGGGCCTGCGGTTTGCCGGGTCGGCCTTCAAGTTTCTCCACGTTCCTCGAGATATCTTCCGCACCACAGGCCTACGCCTGCAATATCACAAGGCCAGCCTGCACCTCGAGAAGTAACATCACCTCAGGCCTCCACGAAGCCTACATCCATCATCTCAAGAGGCTTAACGGACAACGACAACTCGAATCTGCGTAAAATGGTTCGTCTCCAACCCGCCTTCAAGAGTTTACATCGTCCTAAGATAAGTACCTCCTATTCTAAGTACTCTTGTGAAGCCTACATTAGCCTACCGCCGAACGGTAGGCTATACTCCCAAAGTGTGTAATCACGCGTTCCAACTGACTCTCGTGAAAGAACGCAGTAGGCCTGTCATCCAATTCAAGTGTCATTTCAATACCGTTATTCCGCGTAACATCCGTCATTATGTTCAATTCATATATTTGTGTGTTAACTAAATGTTCTCTTGACGTAATCACTTAACATCACATAATGGTCTTATATAAATGATATTTGTTATTTTGTCAAGCACTTCAATCCATTATTATTAGGCCGCATCAATTATTCCTTGTGCATCCATGCAATCATTTAGCCTACTTAATCAGTGTCATGTTTTCCATTCAATGTACCAAACGCACGTGCATTCTTTATATCATTTACTAGGCCCATTCAATGTTCCATGTCGCATGATATTTACATACCATCAACGTTTACAGTACTTATTACGTGTCAATTAAGCTATTAACATTTCATTATTAGCTAAGTCTATGTCATAAGCATAACGTAAAACTACCAATTAATTACTGTCAATTCTTTGTTATATCACAGTGAATAAATAACGGCTTTATTTTCATAATAAACTACAAAACCCCTAAGGTGTCTTTTATAACCTTAACATTAATTTGCTTGGGTGTAAACCAAGCTGGTGACCTCGCTGCCATTTCCGGTCACTTCCAATAGTGTGGTGGATCTACTCAAATAGCCTTTCATTAATAAGTAATCAGTCAGTCATTGCCTTAATCAATCATTGCATACAATTAAATCATTATCACCTTAAAAGCTAAGGTCGGCCTAGTCAGTACAGTTTCAAAGTTTGCGGATGACACGAAGCTGGGTGGTAGGGCGATTAATGACGAAGATAGAGGTAAAATTCAGGAAGATCTGAATAAAATCGTTGATTGGTCAGTCACATGGCAAATGAGATTTAACGTTGATAAGTGCAAAATTTTGCATATAGGTTCGCGTAACGGTAAATTTGCGTATAGTATGTCAGGGAAAGATTTAACAAGCGTAGAGCAGGAAAAAGATTTAGGAGTTATAGTCACTGGTGATTTAAAAGTAGCGAAACAAAGTACAGCGGCGGTCAATAAGGCGAACAAAGTGTTAGGTTTTATAGCTCGAAATTTTGAGTACAAATCGGCGCGATATTATAGTTCCACTTTATAAATCATTAGTTAGACCCCATTTGGAGTACGCGGTCCAATTTTGGAATCCGTATATGCGCAAAGATATAGACAAAATCGAAAGAGTTCAAAGACGAGCAACTAAGATGATTCCGTCGCTTAGGTCAAAGTCGTACGAGGATAGGCTTAAGGAGTTAAAATTGACAACACTCGAGACCAGGAGGTTAAGGGGTGATCTAATCCAGGTTTTCAAAATTATGAATGGGTTCGATAACGTAGATAGAGATAGCTTTTTCGAAATATCTCAATATAATAGGACTAGAAATAACGGGTGTAAGTTGACAAGTAGAAGGTTCGAGACAGCAGTTGCGAAAAACTTTTTTACGCATAGAATAGTAAATAGCTGGAATAGTTTGCCAGTAGAAGTAATTAGTAGCACGTCTATAAACATGTTTAAAATCGATTAGACGCATATGTTGATAGAAAGGGTATAGTTTAAGGTAGTAAAATTAAGGCTTTCTGGGGATAGATCCCACAGCTCAACACAAGTGTTGTGGGATATAGGGAGGCAGCGTCTTGGGTTAGGGGATACTCTCTGTCCTTACACACCCCATTTAAAGAGATTCCTCTGCCGAGCGGTGCCCCCCATAGTACTGTGAGGTATTGAAAAACTCATGATCTTCACTTGCCCCACAAACACCTTTAAATGGGAGACCCAAAATGGGTGCACACACATTTCTACATTACTGTACAGTCTTTACAGCCACACCTACTCTTTTTCTCGTAAGTGTATATATTGTAATGTATATGATTGTAAATTTTGACTTGGTCCGCTATCGATATGGACCGTGACTTGATGGATACCGTAATGAAATTGACTGGATTCTTTGGATCCGATATATTTGCATGTCCTTTATAAATAGATATAGAGTGTAACATATTTGTGGATAGTAGTCTATTATGACTTGATCCTCTGGATCAGAGATTCTATCTTTAATTTTAAATCGATAATTAATTAGTTTTAAATTGATAATTATTTAGTTTCGTAAAAATTGGTCGTTGCCAATTTACCGGCAGTTTTTACATAAATTTCTTATGTTCTTGTGGTTCGGAACCCACGTAAAATTGTAGGTCCCCTCCGCCACCACGGAGGACATACACAATACACGAACACAGTTAGGTAGACCAGCCATGAGTGGATCCTAGGGTCTTTGTTGGTCTGAAACATTATAACATTATATATATATATATATATATATATATATATATACACCTTTCAAATGTTCCGTACGATGATTCCTCATTTCACGAAGGTCAAGCTTGTCGCCCCTTCTCACGAGTTGTCTTGGTGAAGTAGAGAGTTAGTTTCTTGTACTCTCCACCTCACATGGCCAGGTATGCCTGGCTCATCGGGGATTGTTCTGAGCCAGGCGTCTAATCTTCTTTTGAAGATGTCCACGCAACACCACTCGCATTCCTTAGTTTCTTTGGGCAGCTGATTAAACAGTCTTGTTCCTCTCACAACAAAACTATTTTCTTGCAGAGTTAAGGATGTTCCCTGCCTAGCCTTTAATTTGGGAACACGACACAGTCTTCCTTTTCTACTTTCCACTGTTGTTTAGGGGTTATAGGGTTCAGAGTAAGATTAGGGGCTAGTTTCTCCATTATTTTCCAAGTGTAAATAATGGTGTATCTCTCTCTTCTCCTTTCCAGTGAATGTAGGTTTAATTCGCATAACCTTTCCCAGTAATTTAGTTCTTTGCACCCATTGATCTTGGCTGTGAAGCTTCTCTGAATTCCTTCTGCTAATGTCTTCTTTTATATGGGGATGTTAGGACCGAGCAGTGTTCCAATTTGGGTATGATCAGTGTTTTCAGTAGAGGAATCATTATATTCCTATCCCTTCGTTTAAAGGTTCTCAGTATCTGCCCAGTTATTCTCTTTACTCTGTTTACTGCTATCTTATTTTGTGTTTCAAATTTCGCATCATCAGTCATTACAACTCCTAAATCTTTTGCTTTAGAATGTCTCTGAATTTCCTGTCCATTTGGGGTATAGTATTCCATGAATTTAGGTCCTTCCTTTTCCCATACCGTAACAATTGAAATTTCTCAGTGTTAAACTTCATATTGTTGCCGTCCACTTGTAGATTCTGTTCATGTCTATTTGTAGAGATCCTATATTCTCTGGGTTTCTCATTTTTCTGCTGATCTTTGTGTTATCGGCAAAGGATGTTACTGTGCTGTCTCTGGTAACGTCCTCATCTATGTCAGTTAGCAGGATTATGAAGAGTAGTGGTACTGAGCTGAGGACCTCTGATTCTGATGAAGATATTCCTTGAACTGTAACGACTTGCCGCCGTTCACTAAGGAAATATATATTTATTTCCCTACTTTTCCTGTTATTCCCATATATTTCAATTTATGTATTATGATTCCATGGTCACACTTGTCGAACGCTTTGGCAAAGTCTGTGTATATTACATCATAGTTTTCATTACTTTCCAGTGCATCAATAATGTTGTAGTGTTTCATTAGTTGTGATAGGCATGATCTGCCTGACCGAAACTCATATTGGTTATCACTTATTTTTTTCCGAGTTTCCAAAAAGCCATAGATTTTCTCTCTAGCTATTCTTTCAAATATTTTAGTGAGATGAGATGTAAGCGACACTGGCCTATAGATTTTGGCTCCGAATCGATCTTCCCCTTTCCTTTTATATATTGGGACTATGCTCGCGCTCTTCAGGATGCCCGGTATTTCTCCCGTGTCTAGTGATCGTCTCCATATCCAATGTAGGGGTTCAGCGATTGCATTCTTGCAGTTTTTGATCAGTGTGGCATTCCATTTGTCCGGTCCTGCCGATGAGTGTGCTTTTAGTTCCCTATAGCTTGTGCAATATCATCTGTCGTAAAGTCGAAGTCCGTTATACTTTCCCTTGTAGTTCTTCTTCAAAGAACGCGTTTCTATCGCATATCAGTTTGTCATTTTTTGGGATACTGAAAGATGATTCGTACTGAGCTCTTAATATTTCAGATATTTCTGTTAGATCATCAGATAAAGCATTGTCTTCGTTTTTCAAAGGTCCGATAGTCATGTGATTTTTCGACTTCCTTTTTGCAAAATTATAGAAGTACTTTGAGTTAACCTTTATCGTTTCTATAGCGTCGTCGTCTTCTTTTTCTGTATACTTCTCAATTAGTTCTTGTATGACGCACTCAATACTCTGCAGGTTATCATTTAATAGTTTTCTGATGTTGTTGTCTTTGCAGTTACTTAATTTTGCAGTAACTCTTTTTCTCTTTCGCAACAATGACCGCTTTTGTCTCTCGAACCTGCTTCTCTTTCCTCTTGGTTCGATATTCTCATGAAAAATATTTGACACAGTTAGTTACTAAATTGTTTGATTTGGTTCGTACGTATTGTAAATAAAATAATGCATGTATACTTATTTCAATAAAGGTATATGTTTACCTTTATTTTAGTAATTAAATTAACATTTGGTAGCAATGAAACAACCGTGGCCGTTTTACTACCTCCTGACCCTACTGTAAAACACTGACAATGTTTATAATAACGAAGTTTTTCTATCAGCAAACAAAGTATATTAATTTGCAGCTTTGCTTATTGTTAGCAGCTGCATCATAACTGACTATGAAATCTATACAATAAATATAATTTAGTTTTATGAGAATTAAGCCAATATTAGACATTTAACATCGAAATAACTAAAAATGCTATTACGATGGTGAAGTGACCACGATAAGCAACAGCCACTGCGTATGGAGATGCTACAATACTTTGTTTATATGGGGAAGATAACGTGTTCATCCATATTGCTCTTGCTTTGTGCATTTCATCATTATTCTGGAGAGCTGATAATTCGCCCCCACCCCCCTAAGCAAATCCTGTGTACGTTCCTGTCTCTGTATATTCATGATTCATGAGGCTCGGGCCTTACCCGGCCGGGGAGTACGGGGGGCCCTTCCTACGCCACTGTTTGGACTGTAACACTTCCTTAACCTAATTTAACTTAACCTCTATCCAACACACAGGAGCGTGTTAAAGATTTTGGCCCCTCGATAATCTGGGAGGCTTTCCAATAGTCTGATAAGGCTGATGAAGTTAGTAGGTTATAATTTTGTAAAATAGGTTAATATGTTGATAATAGCGGATTTAAGGGGGGCGGTTGCCCCCTTTAGCTCTAAGTACCAATTTTGTCGTCCCTATCAGAAGGAATAACGCCCTATGGGCCATAAATGGCATATTTTCAGAGGTTTGTTAATGCTCAACGCAAATTAGTTTCTTCCAAATTTCAACACTTAAAGTAACATATACTAATGGTAATAATTTTAAACTTTGGGCAAATATTTAGTAATTAAAACCGAAAGCAAAGGATCATCGATGTTATAAGTTTTTCAAAACTAGCCTGAATAACACATGCCCAATCCGATGTAATCAATGTGTTTTCTGGCTTAGCACTGGTATTGTAAAGGTATAAGGAGCTTTGGATCCGACGGCACACCTAAAGTGGTCTGACCTCCTTTTGAAAATTCCTAAATCCGCCCCTGCTGTTAATTATATGCAAGAAATTAAGCCTTTTGTGGCTAACTGTGGCCAGATTAGTCTATCCAGCAACAATGTGATGTGCATCAACTTTTAATATTTGTAATTATACTTGTATATTGTGTTTAATCTTTCGGATCAGATTTAGGTGGTGTCCCCATGGCAACCGAATGTAAACACCTGAACTGGTGTGTTTGGGAATTGGGACTTTAGGTCTTGGCACTCGGAAAGAAATTTGAGACTTTGGATTGCTTCTGAAATTGTGGGAGGTCAGATTACCATTTAGCTTATAAGGTATAAGTAAAGTCAACAAGCTTTTGAATAGTTTTTAGTGTTGTGATTCAGTCATGTATTTTTAAATTATCAGTAGCAAAATGGGTTAAGCGGACTAAGGTTATGATATTATGGTCCTTTTTGGAGTAGCTTTTTAATTAGGCTAACATTTTGGGTTTTTAATTATTTCCAAAGGTACTCTAGCCAAGTTAGAGAATAAACCAAATCTTATTTCAGACTCTTATTGTTGAATGCAAACAACAGACAGTAAAATGCCAGATGCCAGACTGTTGAAGACATTACATTTCATTTGGAAAACAGTCATTCCAGGACAAATCATGCAAAAAAAATGAAATTTGTAACCATGGAATTTTGGGTCGAAAAAACGTGACCAACACCGGTTTTCTTGAAAATTGGCACACTTATAGATCTCGGTGAGAAAAACAGAATGGCACTTGTTTCAACACTAGGTCATGTGGTTCGGGAGATATGGCCATTCGAATTTTGTAAAAAAAGGTCAATTTCCAAGGTCATACCATATTTCAACATGAAATATCTCGGCTCCTGTTGCACTTACAGACACCATTTAAACACTATTTTAAAGCTTTTAAGCAGATCTACAACTTTGTTTCTATTCATATTTTATCTTGGTGGTGAAACAAAGAGTTGATCTTATTTTTGACCTTTGACCTTGTGTAGGTCATTTGATGTCACAACCGATTTTTTCTCCTTTCACCCAATTTTGGGTACACATGTCTACCTTAACCTAAAACAAGATTTTTAGTGTTGATTAAGTTAGTATAGACGCTACAGCCATTTCAGTGGACCATGCCTACTTCCATTTTGACCAAGTACCTTTTTCTACCAAACTTTGGAGCGCTGTTTCTTTGGAACTGTTTGAGCTAGAGTGTTGAGAAAAGTACCATAAGATTTGTCTCAGTGAGATCTATAATGTCTGCTATTTTTAAGACAATTTGCCTTTTAATATGTATATTAAAATAACCTATTTCTTTATTTTTACCAATTGAGTTATAAGAACTGATTCTTGTCTAGCTCGGTGAAACCATGAAAAAAGAGGCATCAACATAACTTTATATTTAAAAAAGGCAGTTATTAGGTATTTACAATATATTTTATGGAAACCATTATTGTTACATTTATAATAATAATAAAGTATTTGTATATGCCTTTCAAGGTAATTATTTATTCTGCCAAAGATTTGACCTTAGACAAAAACTGACTTGGTCCGCAATCGATATGGACCGTGACTTATTTTTCATTGGCAAGGTACTAGTATTGATGGATACCATAATGAAATTGACTGGATTCTTTGGATCTGATATATTTGCATGTCAGTTATAAATAGATATAGAGTGTAACATATTTGTGGATAGTAGTCTATTATGACTTGATCCTCTGGATCCAGAGATTCTATTTTTAGTTTTAAATCGATAATTAATTAGTTTTTAATTGATAATTATTTAGTTTTGCAAAAATTGGTCGTTGCAAATGTACAGGCAGTTGTTACATAAATTTCTTATATTCTTGTGGTTCGGAACCCACGTAAAATTGTAGGTCCCCTCCGCCACCACGGAGAACAAACATGATACACAATTACGAATACAGTTAGGTAGACCAGCCATGAGTGGATCCTAGGGTCTTTGTTGGTCTGAAACATTATAACATCATTATTTAACAGCAAACAGCAAGGGCGTACCTAACGTATTTGGCACCCGGGGTGGATCCTTCCTTTGGCACCCCCATAAATAATTTTAAAATTTAAACACACAGAAAAATATAATACCATATATTATATTATGTTTGCAAGTAGATTTTTAAACAGTACAGTACTGTCATAAGCAAATTGGAAATAAGAAAAATGCAGGACATTAAAAATTTAGTGAACAGGTAATACTGCATTTTATTTTATACAAAAAACACAGGAAATCCAGTCTCAACGCTCAGCCTATTCTTCAAAGGTAAATAGAGGGATTCACAGTCTCTACTTTCGAGCCTTAATTTCTGCAAATCGATCAGTGACCTCATCAAAATTCACCTTCTTTGCATATTCATGTTCAATTGAAAGTAAAGCCAGATTTGTGAATCTTGTCTGACTCATGGTTGAGCAAAAGAAATTTTTTATCAATTTCAATTTGGAAAAACTTCTTTCACATGAAGCAATAGACACACAGACAGTCAAAAAGAATCTCAAACACAGTGACAAGCTTGGCAAAGATTCACAAAAATCCCATTTCGCAATAAACACCAGAAACTGTAATGCTGTCCATTTCTTTGCCTCTTCAACGCTGATTTTGGCAGCTTCCAAATGCCTCCGAAGTTGTCCAATTTCCACACTGATATCTTCATCAGAGAATTCATCGAAAGTCTGAGTCAAATTTGGAATATACTTCCGAAGTTCTTCTTCTGTTGCAACAACCAAAGTGTTTGGCTGAATAACAGCGAAGATTGACAGAATTTGATCCATTGCCTTAGAATGAATCTCCAATTCTTGATGAAAACAATCAAGACATTCAAACATAGCCCATTTTACTTCCTCTGGCAATGTTTGTCTTTCGATGTAATTTTTATAAAATATTTAATTTTTCGTTTGTAAATTTTGTATTGCCAATAAAAATAAAAATTATGGTCATTATGCAGAAAATGACATGGCCTGAAGTTGAAATCAAAAATATATTTTTTCTAGTATATTTTGGTGTGCTCTGTTCAAATATAACCTTCATTTCTTGTGCAAATGAACAGAAATACGTGTTTGGGCCATGCAATGACAACTGTATTTCTGTTCATTTGCACAAGAAATGAAGGTCATATTCGAACAAAGTACACCAAAATACACTTGAAAATGTATTTTTGACTACATTTTATACAATAAAGCATAACCTAACATGTTCATATTACGAGATCTCGTAAATGACGCATTACCACAGGAAACGTGCAAAACACCTCAAAATTAACCAGAAAAGTTTGCTCTCATCATTTTCATTTAAACTAATGAAAATATCACGACTTAACCTAACCAATAATTAAGGGTGTACAGTTGATGTAACTGGGCATTCAATTAATCATTTAATTAATCATCTAGGGCACATGACGAATCAAGTTCTCAAAAGTCGAAACCACATGAATGGCACATCATAATTCTATCACAAATGCCACCAAACTGAATCCAACTAGAAAAAAAAAATAGCCAGAACAGAAACCAATAAACTAAGTTGCAGAGTAACATGATGTCATACCACCCCCAACTACAAATACACTAAATATATAAATACTGTATATTTAAATTATTATTTTCTACAATAGTTTGCTCAAGGAATGAAGGTTATATTTGAACAGAGCACACCAAAATACACTAGAAAAATATATTTTTTATTTCAATTTCAGGCCATCATTTTCTGCATAATGACCAAAATTTATTTTATAGGTAGTGGAAATTAACATTAAGCTGTTGTAATAGTTTGAACATTTTTAATTTTTTTTCTTACTTTGGTGAATTTTCATTTGGTTTGAAAACTTGTACTGGTATTTCAACTCTCCCGATGGTACCCCCTTCCTGGTTGTCACCCGGGGTGGACCACCCCCCTCGCACCCCCCTTAGTACGCCACTGGCAAACAGTAAGAAAAAAAATGTATGAGAAGAGACTTTAGTCCTGCCTAATAAGACTCAAATTTAAATAGGAATGCTAAGATACTGTACTAACCTAAATACAAAATATAATTAATAGATAATAAATGGTACAATAAACATAATGGTTTTAATAAACAATGATGATAAAAAATTTAAGTAACACTGAACTAACTTACAGACATTTCATATGAAATATGTGTACCTAATATTATCAATGAAAAAAAAAAAAAATCACATTGATGAGGCAAAAAAGATTACCTGTTGGCTGTTACACTACTAAATGCTCAAGCATAGATGTGGCCTTCTTCATTTCTGACTGGGTCAAAGTGTATGTCCTGCCATTTGTGGTAACTGGACTCACAATCATCAGCACATCACTGGCATCAACTAGAAGTTCATCAGGTGGGGAAGGATATACAAATGAGTGTGCAGGTCCATGGGGATGAAGGAAGGTCAAGTTGACCTCATTGCTCTCTGGCTTGACATCTAAGATGCAGGTGAGATACCACATACCAGTGGGAATCATAGACTGCTAAGCAATCGCCTTTCATAGATGCCAATGCGATGTTGCTTCTCTGAAGAATGGTGACTCTTTCCAATCTGGATATAGTTGAGGAAGAATACGAGCGGACTTCTACCAGTCCATCGCTGATTGGCTTGATGCAATGGATCTTCTGGGTTCCTGAAAATAACATAGGTTTTAGCAATGGGATATAATTTCAGAATATTTTGACATTCAATCATTATTCAGAGTTCCCACTAAATTATACCCTTGAAATTCCATGATGATTAGAGGCGAAATTTCTATGACAAAAATTCGCAAGAAAAAGCTTAAAATTATATTTCTGGAGTGAGGAATGGATTAATTGTATAATTAGGCATACCAGGAATGGTTTTTGCATTTTTGAAGCGTTTTTCCAACATGAATCAGTGGGATTCATACTCTTCTGTTGTCACGAAGGTGAAAGTGATTGAAGGAAGCGCTGTGACTGCAAAATTGAAGAGAGCCAATGGATCAAGGATGGGTTTGGCACCTATTCTTTGGAGGCTAGCCCTGGCCACAAGCCTCTTCACAGATCTGCTGATACCATCACATGGCCCTTTACCGTGACTCATGGCAAAGAAATGCCATTCAGCTTCAACTCCGAAATCATCTTCATGATGGCAGAGGTTTATAAAGTTCTTGCAATTTTTATATTGTGCAGTACAACCATCATTGAAGTAAAAGATTTTGGTAATTTGATGGGATGCTTTAATAAAATTCATGAGATGGGTTTGGAAGAGGTAAACAGATATTACATCATGCTGGTTGCAGTCAGAAATTGCAACAAAACTTTTATGCATCAGTTCATTGTCTCGTTGGTAGTAGACTACAAAAGGATGTATTGTAGCTTGGCAGTTATTCCAATGGAATGATTGCACCGCGTCTTGAACTATAAAAGCATAATTCTCCGCAAAGTCACTGATAATGAGAAATTCACCTTTGCGGAGTTCTTCTTTCTTTTCTTGTAAAGATTTCATCTGGCTTCTTGCAAAGAAATCATGTTTCAGGAGAGCTTCTAGTTCTTCATGAAAACTTTGGATGAATTCATCTGCAGAAAGTTTTTGTGTTTGCAGCGTTGATCTGTTTGTTGAAATCCATTGCCTGAATTCAATCTCATCAAGCCCTTTCTGTTGAAGGCTGTAGTTAAGAAGTCTGTGAAGGCCTCTTTTCTTGGGCATTGATCACATTTCTGAAAGAAGCATATTAAAGCTACACCTATTAAGACAAAAATAAAAAAGCAAAGACATAAAGATGTTTACTTTTACATGTCTGGTATTCTTTGATTTTTTAACCAGACAAGAGCCCAAATAGGCTACTGGACACCTGGCAACCCTAGATGTGAGGGAACTGGTTGGAGGATGTTAGAAAGGAAAGGAATCTTGGCAAATGTTATAGTTTGTAGTGATCTAAAACTTTCTAAGCAGTGCTTAGAGGCTAGAAATGAAGCAAATAAAATGTTAGGTATTATTGAGAGAAATGTTAGTTACAAGAGTAAGGAAGTCATCTATAATTATATAATTCTTATGTTAGGCCTCACTTAAAATACTACATTCAAGCTTGGTCCCCTCACCTTAGATATGATATTGATATGCTTGAAGGTGTGCAATGTAGGGCAACCAAGCTTATCCCTAACCTAAGAAGATTGGAATACAGGGATAGATTAAAGGAATTAGGTATGGTATGTTTAGTTTTGAGAGATGTTGTATGAGGGGAGATATGATACAGATGTTCAAAATGTTTCAAGTTTGGACAATTTAGATGTACATAACTTTTTCTCATTAGATACTGATGGGATAACTCGTGGGCATAATAAGAAAATTAGAAAACAGACTTGTAGACTTGATCTATGAAAATACTTCTTCAGTCATAGAGTAGTAGATTTTTTAAATGACTTGCCATATGATGTGGTAAACAGTACTAGCTTATTAGTTAATTTTAAGAAAAATTTGGATGCTTTCATGAATGAGAGAGGTAGTTTGCAGATTGTGATTACTGTATATTTTTAGCTAAAGTTTCTTAGGCTACTTCAATAGTAGTAAATAGTTGTTCATTAGTTAGCTGAATTGAGATTGATGTTTTGCAGGATTCTATTTTTACTAGTTCATGACATGGATAACCTGGATAGGCCCTAGTGGCTTTGTTTTCCAAATGAAATGAAATGTAATGTAATCTCCCCTCAAACAGTGTGTCTCAAAACTAAACATACCCATTTCCTTTAATCTTCCCCTGTATTCCAATCTTCTTAGGTTAGGGATAAGTTTGGTTGCCCTATGTTGCACACCTTCAGACATGTTAATACAGGGCTACTTGCAGTGGCGTACTAAGGGGGGTGTGAGGGTGGTGGTCCGCCCTGGGTGACAGCCAGGAGGGGGGTGCCATTGGGAGAGTTGAAATACTAGTACAAGTTTTCAAACCAAATTAAAAATTTGCCAAAGTAAGAAAAAAATTTAAGTGTTCAAACTATTAGAACAGCTTAATGTTAATTTCCACTATAAAATAAATTTTTATTTTTATTGGCAATACAAAATTTACAAACGAAAAATTAAATATTTGATAAAAATTACATTGAAAAGTGAATGAGTTCATTTGCCTTTTGGGGAATTATGTCAAAAAGAAAATAGTGGTTGATATCAAGAAAGCAATATATTTTGGGATTCTTTTTGACAGCACTCCTGATGTGTCCCATGCTGATCAGATGTGTGAAGTGATCAGATATGTCCATATTGAATGTGACAAAGTTGAAGTAAAGGAATCATTCTTGGGCTTCTTCCCTATTGCCAAAAAGATTGCTGCTGAGCTCACAGGGGATATCCTGAGACATCTGGAGAGAGATGGACTGGACATAAACCTGTGCTGTAGTCAAGGATATGACAACGCTGCAACTATGGCTTTGTTTGTGCCTTGCGCAAATCATTCTCTGAACTTTTGCGGAGTGCATTCATTTGGAAGTATTTGCAAACAGTTGGAATCAGCCTTGAAAAGTGCATTGTGAAGCTCCAAGCTCTAAAACTGTTTCTTGAAGATCAGCGCAATGAAATTGTGGAGAGGGCCATTCATTATGCAACTACAAAGTGTGAGGAAATGGACATTTCTATGGAGAGAAGAGGGAGAGTAAAGCTCCGAAAAAGAATGCCAGGAGAGATGGCAAAGAATGCTGGTCTCACATTGCCAGAGGAAGTAAAAAGGGCTATGTTTGAATGTCTTGATTGCTTTCATCAAGAATTGGAGATTTGTTCTAAGGCAATGGATCAAATTCTGTCAATCTTCACTGTTATTCAGCCAAACACTTTGGTTGTTGCAACAGAAGAAGAACTTTGGAAGTATATTCCAAATTTGACTCAGATTTTCGATGAATTCTCTGATGAAGATATCAGTGTGGAAATTGGATGACTTCGGAAGCATTTGGAAGCTGCCAAAATCAGCATTGAAGAGGCAAAGAAATGGACAGCATTGCAGTTTCTGGAGTTTATTGTGAAATGGGATTTTTGTGAATCTTTGCCAAGCTTGTCACTGTGTTTGAGATTCTTTTTGACTGTCTGTGTGTCTATTGCTTCATGTGAAAGAAGTTTTTCCAAATTGAAATTGATAAAAAATTTCTTTTGCTCGACCATGAGTCAGACAAGATTGACAAATCTGGCTTTACTTTCAATTGAACATGAATATGCAAAGAAGGTGAATTTTGATGAGGTCATTGATCAATTTGCAGAAATTAAGGCTCGAAAGCAGACTGTGAATCCTTTCTATTTACCTTTGAAGAATAGGCTGAGCATTGAGACTGGATTTCCTGTTTTCTTTGTATAAAATAAAATGCAGTATTACCTGTTCACTGAATTTTTAATGTCTTGCATTTTTCTTATTTCCAATTTGCTTATGACAGTACTGTACTATTTAAAAATCTACTTGCAAACATAATATATTTTTCTGTGTATTTAAATTTTAAAATTATTTATGGGGGGGTGCCAAAGGAAGGATCCACCCTGGTCCCTGGGTGCCAAATACTTTAGGTACGCCCTGGCTACTTGTAAGACAATTTTAGTGGGTGGGTTAAAATATTTTTTTTTTGTATTTGATCACAAATACAAAAAACTTATTTTAACCCACCCACTAAAATTGTCTTACAAGTAGCCCTGTATGAACATCATGTCTAAGGCGAAGAGACCAAGCTTGAATGCAGTATCAGTACCAAATACCAGTAACTATCACTTAGATTTTGGTACTAGTACTAGTACCAGTCATTTAAAGTTTTAAATACCAGTATCATTAACTTAAAGGCAGCTGGTATACCACATAATCTGGTGGTATTTTGTTGGTATTTTCATTTAAAACACCAACCATATCCTGATCCTTTTCAAGTAACTTTCCTCATGTTCCTTGATGCTCTAGGCCCTATAAGAACTTTTTTATCTTTATTTTTATTACTGAATTTATAAAACCTCAAGCCAAACAACCAAATCCTTTAGTAGAAGCTGCCCAAATAGTTTCTGCCCTTCCTCTAACTCAAGTCAGTGTGGAGAGGTGCTTTTCATCAAGCTCTGCACTTCATTCTCAATGATTTGAGGTTATCTTTGTCAGAAACCTCCTTAAATAACATTTTGTTTTTGAAGTCTAATGGACTTAATTGAAGCAGACAATGTTTTTCCTAGTTTCAGTTTAATGATCTTATGGAAAAACTATACATGCCTACAATATGGTATCATATATGGTGCCTGTATTTCTTAATTAAATACAAATTATTAATTTATTGAAATAAATAACTACAAAATTGCCTCAGGATTGGTGACATATAGGCTATTGGGAATGGAAATAATTGCCATACAATAGAACTCAATATGTAGGCATTGGGTCCACATAACAACAAGAAAAACATATTTTATATCAAAATTTCCCATTGCTGATGCATGAAAATTACTTCAAGAGAAGAAATAATGAAAACACAAAAATTAGATATCTGGGGACTTTGTAAAGTCAATGAATTTGTTAAGACAAAAGGAATTTTATATTAGCTCATCTCAGGGTTGGCTGGTTTCAAGCAATGCTTTAGGCAAGGGAGAAGTACTTAATCTTCCTATAAGTTCTGAGTGAATACTTAATAATATAAAACTAATAACCCAAAAGGATATGCTTATTCCTTCAGGTATTTAAGTGTAGTGAATGCCTATATTAATTAAACTGAATAAACTCATTGTGTAACCCCATCATCTACATTGAAAGAGATCAGTGCACCCTACAACCAGAAGCAAGGCCCAATGAAATAATAAGGTATGGTAATTTTCTTCTTTACCATTAGGCAGCACTAAATAATGAAGGCATATAAATCAAACATTAACCAAAAACACTACTTAACAAGGTCCTTGAAGACCTCCACAAATGCAACATTTTAACGAAAAGACAGGGTTTTTGTTGTTAACTCTCCACCAATATCTGCTGGGAATTTCCAATGGATGAGGGTGATGGCAATCATCAATAACCCTATATAGTTTTTTTTTAGATTTAAACATTTTTTAAAAGTGATGAAGAGGGTTATAAGTTTTATTTAGTTACCATATATATATATATATATATATATATATCATATCTGACCGGCAATCGGAAGATCCCGGGTTCGATTCCTGGGTGGTTACCTCATTTTTTAATTTGTTCGTTCTCCCTCCTCATCTTGCGCGGAATGTTCTCCTATACAAGCGTCGTTCTTTACGTTAATTATACTGCGTGTTCTTTGCAGTTAAAATGTATATATATATATATAATTATATATATGAAAATTATTTCACGAAAGTAACACGTGAAAAATATTTATGATGAATAAAACCACGAAGGAAAGGAAATACAAAATGGTGCTCAAGCGCTTTCGTCTAATGACATCCTCAGGAACACTGAAGTACATAAAGGGTTACGGCCTATATATAGGTTACAGAAAGAAAAAAAAGAAAAAATAAATAACATATATATATATATATATATGCAATAAACGGAGAAGTAAAAACAAAAATTAAAAATTAAAGGATTAACAGAAAGGCATACAGATTTGTAAGGAAAAATATCGATTTTTAGCACAAGATCAAATGAATTATAAAAATACAAATTTATACTGGAAATCTGCCCGGGTTTTAACACTTTGCCTTTTATAGTCAAGTTTCGATATATATAAAAATAAAATTAAAAGTTAAAGTAGCATACAAGTTTACCAAAGATTTAGCGTCCTACCCTTCTTATCTAAATCTGTTTTGAAGGAATTCAAAACAACAGGATCGAGTTGAAAAAGACCTTTGCTTATGTTGAAGTTATTTGAAAGTTGGATAATGGCAGACTCAAGAATATTTCTATTAACAATGTTGCTAGAGTGGAATAAAACTGAAGCATTATTCCAATCAATATAGTGGGATAACTCTGACAAATGGACAAAAAGAGCACTGGACAACTGTCCTGTTCTAACGGAATATTGATGCTGTTTTATACGTGTGTGCAAATCCTTTCCCGTCTGACCTATGTAAAAGGAATCACATTGTTTACACCCAATTTTATAGATAATGCCTGAATTATTGGTAGGGCTATTTTTTACTGATATTTTTCACAATATTGTTATATGAAAATACTACATTAATATCCAAAAGTTTAAGTACATTAGCAATGCCTAAAAAGCCTGGGAAAAATGGAAGTACTAAAATATTTTTTGACAAAGTACGAGTGTTATTATTGACACGATAGAAAGTTCATTTTGCCTTGTTGAGACAAGATTCCATAAACGCAGATGGATAACACAGATCACTTCCAATACCGTTGATTTTTTCTAATTCGGCATCGATGTATTCCGGACTGGCGATCCTAAGGGCGCGGAGAAACATTGATGAAAAAATGGCCTTCTTAGTGGGGGTGTCATGTCCCAAGTAAAAGTGTACGTAGGACAAATTGTTTGTTGTTTTCCGATAGATACTAAACTTAAAACCTGGGCTTTCCCTATGTACACGCACATCCAAAAATGGGATTGAATTGTCTTGTTCTACTTCTAAAGTAAACTTAATGGAGGGGACTTGATCATTTAACTGAAGGAGGAAGTTATCCAGGTCACGATTCATGGGCCAGATACACAAAATATCGTCGACGTACCGCAACCAAGGGATGCCAACCCCCAGGATTCTCGGAATGTAAGTAATTTTGTAAAACTCCATATAAATATTGGAGAGGAGGGGTGATAAGGGGTTGCCCATGGCCATCCCAAACACTTGTTGATAATACTCGTTATTGAAAGTGAATTTACAGTCTTTGATGCAAAGCTTAATAAGTTCCAAAACAATGTGTGAAGGTAGTGGCAGGTCATACTTATGTAATTCTTGGGAGAGAAAGTCAAGCATATCATCAATTGGCACTTTTGTAAACAATGAACAAATGTCAAAACTGATCAATCTATCGTTAGTTTCAGTACGTGCATTATTCAATTTCTCCGTAAGATCCATGGAATTTTTTACATGTGAATCAGAGGTAGTTCCGAGAATGGGGGACAAGACTTTGACAAGCCATTTGGAGAGTTTATAAGTAATAGAGCCCACCGAGCTAATAACACTGGTCAACAACAATTTTGTCACAAGGGTTTTGATGGGTGTTCTAAGTGTACTTTTTCATGCTGAATCTAAATATGAAATCAGATTTTTTCTATCAGGCTTAGTTTACTTGTGATGCTATGTTCATTTTTTCCTCATTTAGCATGATCACCGGATAAAAAATAATAACATATATAATTAAGTATATAACAATATTATAATATAAAACATTATAAAAAAAAATAATATAATATATATTATATTAATTAATATAACTATAATAAAATATATTAATATATATGTTGTATTAATTTTTCTGTAAAATTAGTACAATTTATTCCTTTGAGGAGAAAGTTCTGATAATGCTGGCAGGATAAATTTGGTCGGAGCAGCAGACTGCGCAGGTTGAAACATGTTTGTACCTGTTCAGACATGAGCCTAGTTTCTGTGTGTAGAGCAGCTCCAAGTCAGTCTGCTTGTAAATGTCACAGTGTTAACAGCTAGTGTCTGTTGCTTCTTGTTAATTTTACACCAGTGTTGTATTCATATAGATGTTTTGTAATGCCGCGGAACTGTCTGAATCATCCTAATTCCTTTTGTTATGCATGTGGTGATCTAACTTTAAAATCCCAGAAACGTAACTTTACACCATTAGTAAAAAAATGCTATGAACTTTATTTCGGATGTAAAGTAGGCAATCAGGACAAGAGTTGGGCCCCTCACATTTGTTGTGGACATGTGTAAGACTACTTACAGGATGGCTAAACGATTCACGTCACATGCCATTTGCTATGCCAATGATTTGGAGGGAACCCAAAGATCACACAACAGACTGCTATTTCTGCCTGGTAAATACAAAGGGGATCACTTCAAAAACAAAGAGCCTTATGAAATACCCTAATCTACCGTCTGCAATGAGACCAGTTCCCCACAGTGCTCAACTTCCAGTACCAAATCCTCCTGAACATGTAAGTTTAAGTGATGAGGAATCAAACGTAGCTGTAGCATATCACGAGGAAAAAGATGAAGACATTTCTGATCCAACATTCCAGGCTACCTGTTCCTCCAATGAACCACATTTACTGTCACAAGGAGATCTAAATGACCTAGTTCGTGATTTGAAATTATCTAAGAAGCAGGCTGAACTTTTAGGTTCAAGATTAAAGGGTTGGAATCTACTGCAACGTGACACTAAAGTTTGTTTTTTCCGCAGCCGCCATGATGAATTCAAAGAATGGTTCTCCCATGAAGATGGACTTGTGTTTTGTAAAGATGTTAATTCAGTCATGGGGGCTCTTGGTCATGAACATAACGTGGATGAGTGGCGATTGTTCATTGACTCCTCAAAAGTCAGCTTGAAAGCAGTCCTTCTTCACAACGGAAATAAATTTCCTTCTGTACCTATTGCACATGCTGCAAACATGAAAGAGTCATACGACAACATGAAGTTGCTTTTAGAAAAGTTTCAGTACCAGAAATATAAGTGGAATATCTGTGGAGATCTAAAGGTCATTGCACTTTTGCTAGGGTTGCAGCTAGGTTACACCAAGTACTGTTGTTTTTTATGTGAGTGGGACAGTAGGGACAAGCAAAACCACTACGTTAAGAAGGATTGGCCAAAACGCACCTCACTTGTTCCAGGCAAGAAAAATGTTGTGAATAGTTCACTTGTTGACCCTGAGAAAGTGTACCTTCCTCCTTTGCATATCAAGCTTGGACTTATGAAAAACTTTGTTAAAGCGATGGATAAAGCGCAAACAGGATTCACATACTTGAGAAATAAGTTTCCCCGGATCAGTGATGCCAAGATTAAAGAAGGCATTTTGTAGGCCCTCAGATCAGAGAATTGTTAAGAGATGAGAGATTTGAAGGAGAGTTGAATGAAGTTGAGAAAGCTGCGTGGCAGAGTTTCAAAAGTGTCTGCACAAATTTTTTGGGAAATCACAAGGCCGAAAACTATCCTGAAATAGTAGGAGATCTTCTTAAGTCTTACCAAGCAATGGGGTGCAATATGTCATTAAAGGTTCATTTCTTGGACTCTCACTTGGACTTTTTTCCGGAAAACCTGGGTGCGGTAAGCGACGAACATGGTGAGCGTTTTCATCAGGATATTTCTGCCATGGAAAACCGTTACCAAGGCAAATGGAGCCCCAGTATGCTGGCTGACTATTGCTGGACTCTTAAGAGAGACATGCCTGAGGCAAAGCACAGCAGAAAATCAAAACAAGCTACTTTTTAAACTACAGGTATGTCTTTTCGATCATATTTTAATAAGTATGTAACTATATGGGTTTTTAAAAATTAAATTGCATGTCACACAAAAACCAGACCTGATAGAGAAATTTTACAAACTTATTTGGATTCAGCACAGAAAATACTATAAGAATAAGGTATTTTCATTCTTGGGACACAAAAAAATATTTTTTTGTTGCCCAGTGTAATAGGGCGCATAGGGTTGCCAGGTTTGTGGGTTTTAATAAGACCGTAAAGGTAGGGCAGAGAAGGTGAAGTGGATATGAAAAGCGGAATTAAGTCCTTATGATCTTTGAGAATGCGTTTCAAGCCACTATTAAATGATTTGATGACGTCATCCTGCGGGTTCTTCATAAGTTTGCTGTATGTGGCGGGGTCCTGGAGAAGCTCATTCATCTTTCCAATGTAGTCCACTTTGTCCATAATAACTATGGTGTTAGCCTTGTCTGCTTTAGTAATATGGAGCTCCCCACCTTTTTTTAATTGTGAGAGGCTATCGCAAAAACGTTTAGGAAAGTTATCTTCGTAATTACCATTCGCCGCACTATAAACGAGGCCTTTAACTATGTTAAACAAATACTGAGGGAGATTACACTATTTTTCAAAACACGCGAGATCTGGCCCATGAATCGTGACCTGGATAACTTCCTCCTTCAGTTAAATGATCAAGTCCCCTCCATTAAGTTTACTTTAGAAGTGGAACAAGACAATTCAATCCCATTTTTGGATGTGCGTGTACATAGGGAAAGCCCAGGTTTTAAGTTTAGTATCTATTGGAAAACAACAAACAATTTGTCCTACGTACACTTTTACTCGGGACTAGTGATGTGAGTCGTTTTTTATTGTGTCGTTTTTTTTGTTTTTTTTGTCGTTTTTTTTGTTTAAAACGAAGGTAGTCTGTTTTTTTTGTTTTTTTTGTTTTTTATTGTTTTAAACTTATTCCATATTTTTCTTCCTTTAATCTAATAAGTATATTAGTATTACCTATAATTTACTATACTACCATGCTTATACGGTTATACCTAGTATATGTATATAGTCATCTTTTAGAAAAACTGAATCACACAAAAAGTATATAATAGAAAGGAAAAACAAACCCTCATTTTTTATATGTATATACCTATATTTTTTAACTAGAACATAAAACATTCTTCCTCATTTCAAACAATATACATAATTGTGATTGGCAAGAGTACCAGTATATATATTCCAGATCGAAAAAAAAAATATTCACCTTTTTTTGAACCTTTTTGTTAACCTAATGTTGGTTAACCTTCATTTCCATGGAAGAATCATCACTAGATTGGGTAGAGCATATATGCTAGTTTCAATATCACAGGTACTGGTATAATATCCATAATACTGGTATAAAACAATAGATATAATTGTGATTGGCAAGAATACCAGTGTATATATATATATATATATATATATATATATATATATTCCAAATAGAAAAAAAAAAAAATATAAATATTCATCTTTCTTCAACCTTTGTGTTAACCTAATGCTGTTTAACTTTCATTATCTGATTCTATTTCCATTGAAGAATCATTATCACTAGATTGATTAAAGCAAATAGTTTCAATATCACAGGTACTGGTATTTATTGCAGATTTGGATGTTGACGAAGCCAATGTAGCACCATGTTTTACTTCACTTTCTTGGAATTTTGCATTTTGGGATATAAATACTAGCTTTGCTGCTCTGTCTGTGCTTGGTTTCTTTTGGCTGTATGGATATTACTGTATGTGCTAAATGATCTCGGAGGTAATGAAAGGGCGAAATAGAGGTGTATGAGTTTGTGTAGGTATATATGTGAGTATGCATGCGTATGTATCTGGAATTCTGGATGTATGCATGTGTATGGGGTATACAATAGATATAAATGTGTATATAAGTATTTATGTATATATTGGTATATATGTATATGGGTGTATGTGTATGTATATATATATGGATGGTCTCGTGGGGGGGGGGGGAATATGTCATCGCGGGTCTAAAGGATAGTTAAGTGGGAGATTCAAAATCTGAGGAATGGATGGGAGAGTCCTGGAAAGGTTGGACAATGGGCAGTCAGCTCCCAGCCAGTGTTCTCGCAAGTTTAATGGATCTCAAGATACAAGACTTTCGGTGCAAGAAAGAGGCCAGTTTTTTCTGTAAATAGGCTGAAAAGGACATTCTATACTGGTACCATATGGCCTATTTTATTATTTATTTATTTATTTTTATAATATATATCATTGCAAAAGTATACCTTATAATTAAATTGGCAATATCTATATTAATTATTAAAAAAAACAAAAAAAATGACAAAAAAAAACAAAAAAAAAAAAAAAAAAAAAAAAAAACGGTTTTTTTTACATCACTACTCGGGACATGACACCCCCACTAAGAAGGCCATTTTTTCATCAATGTTTCTCCGCGCCCTTAGGATCGCCAGTCCGGAATACATCGATGCCGAATTAGAAAAAATCAACGGTATTGGAAGTGATCTGTGTTATCCATCTGCGTTTATGGAATCTTGTCTCAACAAGGCAAAACGAACTTTCTATCGTGTCAATAATAACACTCGTACTTTCTCAAAAAATATTTTAGTACTTCCATTTTTCCCAGGCTTTTTAGGCATTGCTAATATACTTAAACTTTTGGATATTAATGCAGTATTTTCATATAACAATATTGTGAAAAATATCATAGTAAAAAATAGCCCTACCAATAATTCAGGCATTATCTATAAAATTGGGTGTAAACAATGTGATTCCTTTTACACAGGTCAGACGGGAAAGGATTTGCACACACGTATAAAACAGCATCAATATTCCGTTAGAACAGGACAGTTGTCCAGTGCTCTTTTTGTCCATTTGTCTGAGTTATCCCACTGTATTGATTGGAATAATGCTTCAGTTTTATTCCACTCTAGCAACATTGTTAATAGAAATATTCTTGAGTCTGCCATTATCCAACTTTCAAATAACTTCAACATAAGCAAAGGTCTTTTTCAACTCGATCCTGTTGTTTTGAATTCCTTCAAAACAGATTTAGATAAGAAGGGTAGGACGCTAAATCTTTGGTAAACTTGTATGCTACTTTATTAGCTTTTAATTTTCATTTTCTTTTTATATATATCGAAACTTGACTATAGAAGGCAAAGTGTTAAAACCCAGGCAGATTTCCAGTATAAATTTGTATTTTTATAATTCATTTGATCTTGTGCTAAAAATTGATATTTTTCCTTACAAATCTGTATGCCTCTCTGTTAATCCTTTAATTTTTAATTTTTATTTTTACTTCTCCGTTTATTGCATATATTATATATATATATATATATATATATATATATATATATATATATATATGTATTAGTGATGGACGATCAATCGGAATCGAGAATTGGAAGAATCGAGCATTTTTCAGGAATCGGAATCAAGAGAATTGTACCATGATTTCCGATTCTTAAAACGATTCTTTAACTTTTAATTGAACCAGTTTTGCAATGTAAACTTTAAAATTTAAATGAAAGAGGATGACAAATTTTATTTTTATTGTATTGTAGCTATACATTAAAACATATACGGTATATCCATGATGTGTAATCAAGAAGATTAAAATGAATTGTTACAACTTACAGTTGATTTTTATTTTTAAACCAATCTATTATAATTTATAATTTATATTACCATACTCATAATGTAAATAGTTAATCTTACCAGAGTAAAATATGACAATTTCCAGAAAAACAAGTATAGAATTATATTTAAAAATATTGAGAATCGGAATCGGAATCGAGAATTGTATCGGAATCGAGACTTTTTAGTGGTATCGGAATCGGAATCATTAAAAATTTTGGTATCGTCCCATCACTAATATGTATATATATGTATGTATGTTATTTATTTATTTTTCTTTTTTTTTCTTTCTGTAACCTATATATAGGCCGTAACCCTTTATGTACTTCAGTGTTCCTGAGGATGTCATTAGACGAAAGCGCTTGAGCACCATTTTGTGTTTCCTTTCCTTCGTGGTTTTATTCATCATATATATATATATATATATATATATATATATATATATATTAAAGAAATAGCTAGTATTTCATTCGGGCAATATTAAAGATCACAGTGATCAGAAGGCTAAAAATTTTCTTTAGTTATTATGCATATATAGGCAGTCCTCAATTTACGTACATTTGACCTGCGTACATTTCGCACTAATGTACATTTTATTGAAAATAAATTATTTGACCTGCATACACCAAAATTCGCACCTATATACATTTGAAATTTTTGAATGATAACAGACAGGTGGTCCCACCTGACCATGCACCCTCTATTGTTTTTCCAGGTGTAGCCAGTTTAACCCACGTGGCCCTGCAGTTCAGTTCTCCAGTGCATATGTTGTGTTTTTTGGGTTAATTTGGGTTAATTTTGTGGAATAAATTTTCATGACAATGAGTGAGACATCAGATGTGACTGGCTTCAAAGAAGCACATAATAGCCAGGATGGCCAGTGTCCAGTGTGTTCCTTTAGTTGATTCAAGGAAGATTTTCCTGCCACCTCTCCACATTAAGCTTGGCTTAATGAAAAATTTTGTGAAAGTGATGGTTAAGGTGAATTTGAGAGGGTTTCGATACCATGTTGAGAAATTTGTAAACATCAGTGCCGCAAAATTGAAGGAGGGAATCTTTGTGGGGCCCCAAATCAGGGAGGTTCTGCAGGATGAAGGCTTTGAAGAAAGCCTCAATGCCTTAGAACTAAAAGAATAGCAGGCTTTCAAATGGATTTGTGGAAATTTCTTGGGTAACCACAAGTCTCCCGCATACAAAGATGGAGTTCAGAAACTGCTCGATGCATATCGAGAAATGAGCTGTTGCATGTTCTTGAAAATACATTTTTTACATTCGCATCTGGATTTTCCTGAAAACCTTGGCACAGTGAGTGAGAACAGTGGGAATGCTTCCATTGAGACATCCAGTCAATGGAAAATTGCTACCAAGGTTTCTGGAACAAAAGTATGCTGGCAGACTACTGCTGGATGTTGTACCATGATGATCCGGACAAGGTTTCAAAGGAAAATTGTACTCAACATTTTTTAGGTTGACATACATTTCATTTTATGAATAAAGTTGTACTTTTACGATAAATTATGTTGATTTTAACACCAGTCATATCATACTCGCAATGTTTTTAGGTTGGTGTACATTTCTTTTTATGAATAAAGTTGTACTTTTATGATAAATTGTGCTGAAATTAACACGAGTCATATTTTAGTAACTAGATGTGCTAGAGGAAAACCAAAAACAGATTTGGAATCAGCGTACAAAACTGGTCTAGAAAAGTTTGTATACATCTTTGATGAGAGAAAAAAGTTCGATTTTGTTGACCAGTGTAATTATAGGCAGTTAAGAAATAAGCCAAATCATTTGATTAGGAAGAGCAAAAGCCATAGTGAAATAAATCTAGCTAGAAATATAGTAAAAAAGATCTAAAGAAATTCTTTAGGTTTTATAAATATAATAATAAAAAGCATGATAGGATTGGCCCAACAGAACATGATAGGATGTTTGAGAAAGATCAGGATATTGTTGGTATTTTTAATGATTATTAATTATCCAAGTCTGAAATACTATCACTGCCTTTAAATTCCCTGAATGCCTTTTTTTTTATTTGTAATAATTTTAGCTATTTATCTATTCCACCACAAAGGTTTCCCAATTTTGTTATTCCTAGCAGTTCTGAAAGGAATTACACCAACATTGTACATCCTCTAAAATTTCTTTGAATCTAGACCACATCTCGATAGCATTTTTATTGGCAAATTCACTCTCCCACTTTACCGAGCCTAACAACTCCTCAAGTTATAATCATATGACTTTTAGGCTAATATTGAGTTTTGTAGAGTCCAGAATCCAGTAGGTTAGGTGGTCATTTTGGATTGGTTAGTTATTCCCCATATGACCAAATTTGGCCAATAAGGATCATTGTAACAAATTTTGGCAGTAAAAAATCTGATCTTTGTAAAACTTAACATTTATTGACAATTATATTTTGGGTAAAACTCTAGATGACAGACAGTTCAGAGACAAGAGTCCATAGGCCCTAATTACTAACCTGGCTTAATCTAACCTAACCTACCTAACCTGGCTTAGCCCAACTAAACCTAAGCAACCTAAACTAAACCTAACCAACCAAACCTAATCTAATTTAACATATTACTGAGCTGGTATGAACTCTGAATTGTATCTGGCATTGGAATTTTGCCATATTTGGTCATGATCTTTCCCATACCTTTCACAAACTTTCAAAAGTGTGCTAAACCTTTTACAGATGGAGAAAGAAGAACTACATCACCTGCATGCACCAGATAGTTAACATTTTTTTGTACATACATATCAGCCTACTTTACAAATGTTCAGTACATCAGATAGATTATCCATATATTATAAAATGAATTGATAGGGAGACAATATCTCTCCTTGCTGGATACCATTGGTAACAAAATATGGCTCTGAGATATTTTCAATCCTTGTTACAACTCCAATGTTAGCAGGGAGAGACATCACAGTGTTATTTCATGTTTTTAATTCTTTTTTTACCCAGAGCATCCATCCTTAACTCATCCTCATGATTTTTATATACCTCAATGCATAGGCTACTTGAACCTAGTATTAGCTCTTTGTTTCAGTTCTAATACAGGGTCTTGCCTTGGCCTCTAATTTTCACATCACAGTAAAAGTATCTCTAGAAGCATTTTGTAATTTAGCCATACAATCATTTCCACCAGGTCTACAGGCATATATTTTACCAAAAGTTATATAAATGTAAGCAAGCATTACTGAGAGAGGAAACAATTTGCTCAAGCTTATTAAGTTCCAAGATATGTCTTTGCACTTTGCAGTTGGTATCCTGACAAGCTGGAGCATCATTAGGGATACATATAGCCAGAGGCGTACTGAAGGGGAGGGTGACAGGGGCGATTGCCACCCCCCTTGAGCTAATAAATTATTATTTTGATTATTTTTATGTATTTAATTTACATATTCAATTAAATATTTTACATATTTAATTTCATGCACCAATTGAAAAATGTTAGCTAGCTTTCTAGTGATTTTGTGTTTCATGAGTATTGCGTAATTTTTCATGGCACCTGGCAACCGCAGTTTATTGATTTTTGTTTACATTCATTTAAATATTTAGTTTGTGAACTTTCTAAATTTTGATACTTTTAAGTATTGATTAAAACTGTGTGTATGAACGTGTGTGTGTGATCATGTGTGAAGGCCGCTTGGTCTCAAACATGTAACTAATAAATGAAATGAGACATTATGTTATTTTTAAAATTTGGTATTCAGTTTTTTAGACATTTTAAAATTTAGTTTCAAAGTTTTCATTTAATTTACAATTTTTCACATTGTATTGCACACACAAAATCTAAAATGGCTTAGGATCTTGAAATTAGCACTTTTTTATTCTTATGTTAATACAAATCTGAGCATCCTAATTGCGGTTTGCATTGAATATTGTTACTAATCAGATTTTTTTCATAATTTTTATATTTTTTATAATATAATTTTTATATTTTTATTCATAATGTGTCTTAGCAGTAGCTAGTTAATAATCTCTAACTGAACAATAAGCTCATCATGAACGTACATAAAAATTATTTGTCTCTATTTTAATTATACTTCTACAAAATAGTTCCAAATCCCCCCCCACCACCCACCCCACCCTTGGCAAATTTCTGGGTATGCTTCTGCATATAGCTGCTACTAAAAAAAATAAATCAGATTTGTTACAATAGTGCTGTATACCCTCATCAAACCTGGACCAGTCTAACTGTTTTACATGTATCCTTCTTTTGTAACAGCACTTGGTATCAAAGTTGTTACTAAGAGAGCATATGGTCAGAACTACTATAGTACAATATTCTCATATTCTGAATTTCTTGATTTGTATCAGGTGCACATTATACAGTGATCCAACTATAAAGTAGTGTGCCAGCTAAGGGGTGTAACAAAATTCTTTACTCAAACCCTGTTAATTTTACACTTTTGGGGCTCTACCCTTGTTGAATAATCCAGAAGGTATGAATTAACCAGACAGTATGAAATTAGTTGGATATTTTGAACTTTTGTACAAAGTATCAAAGTATTTGTATACAAAATTTGTTGGGTATTTTAACATTTTATATGAATGTGTGGTGTATTTTTTTAATCTACTTTCTGGTAACTAAAGTGTACTGTATAAATTAATTGCATAAAGTCTTTTTTTTTATAGAAAATTTACCCCTTTTCTAGCATGATCTTAGAATATTTGATACTTTCCTAGTACACTCCTGATTGCTAAAATATATTCCATTTAAAAATTCTTATGTAGTAGGAGAAAAAATATTAATTGGGAACTTCAGTAGGCCCACACACAAAGACTGCATGTGACATCATGAAGGCTGCCATGGGCTGCGTGGGTACAATTCATACAACTATTAGATTATTCTTACATTGGTACCAAAAAGTTCAAAATTCCTCAGATATTTCAAAGGGTTGAAGAAATGTATGAATTAACCTGAAGTATGAAATAATGGAGAGTTAACATCATTCGAGTGTATTTTGAAAAGAAAATAGAGTTGATGAAACAACTCTGTTGATCATGATACTTTGAGCACTTTGACTAACATTTCTCTTAAATTTTGTTTGATAATTGCATTTAGAATTTTGTGGTGATTTAAACTGGGAGTTTCCAAGTCATTGTCTGAGATCAACTTTACAAAAATTGCTAAATTGATGTCATCTGTCAAAACTACAGAAAAAAATAGTAAATAATTTTGTTTTACTCCTTATCATTGACATTTATAAGTAAAACTAGAAGGTTAAACATTGATGAAAGGGCCAGTTTATCATCTACACAAAAGGCTTTTAAATGGTTACCAAACAGTGAATTACCATGAAGCACATTAGCACTGAAGTCACCAATAATAGTGATACATGTTTTATCCAGCTCATCAGTAATGCTACTGATTTGTCCAAATTTAATGAGGTTTAAGGCTAGCTTATGGGTTTGGAATTTGCAACCTGGGCTTACTGTTGATGGTATGACTAGAGCAAGGGTGGTGAACCTTTTAACAGTTGCATGCCAAAAACCCCATGTAAACCCTAAAAAAAAAAATTTGTGTGCCCACCGAAGTTATATATTACACCAAATTATAAACATTAAGTCTATTATTTTATACTAATTATTGCAATGTTATTATATTTTGCTTTCGTGTGCCAGGCAAATTTGATCATATGTCCAAATGGGCACACATGCCATAGGTTCACCACCACTGCTCTAGAGAGTATCCTAGAGGATGGACTGCTACCTGCTGTTCTATAGTAGCTCCTCCTAAATCTATGTCACCTGAGTTGAGAAGACTAAGCATAGGCAATATGATACCATTTAGTGAAGCCCTATTTAATTCTAAAATTATAAATGTAGTAAGTAGGCCTACAGTGTCAGTAGTAAATTTAAGATAAAGAAGGTATGATTAAAGAATATGATATATAAATTTGATGCACACCCACAGGGAAAATAAAAGTGATTCCAAGGCATTTTGTGTATTGAACACCTCATTCCCTGAATTCAGTACATGAAAGGCCTTGGAATCACTTTTTATTTTTCTCTGCAGGTGTGCATCATTTATTATTTTCACATGTTTAATTATAAAATTAATTAAATTAACCTAATTGCAATTTTATTAAGGTGGTAGCTTCATTCAGTCGGCCTGTGTTTGTGATTAGGACTATAATAAATAGGCCTAGTTATTTTAAAGTTGGAAAGTATTAAATTAATATCTTAGCCTTGGGGCACAGGCTATAAAAATTTATAACCACAACTATGTTCCTATTGTTTGAAGCACCTCTGTGAACTTAATTTAACTTTGATTATTAGTTATTAGACCCCTATTTAGAATATAGGCCTAGGCATGTATTGTATTCTACATCAAGCTTTTCCAATTTTAATGTACTCAGACAGTGAAACTCATTATAATTTTGGGCAGAAAATTTTAACTCAATAAGGTTACTGTAATATCTTTTATTATATCCTGAACATGTGTTGAATCCTAATTCTGTATTTTCATTATAGGACTTTAAGTAGCTGTCTTTGTATACACAAATGGAGTCAAGTTCCTTTCATTTGGGATATAAGTTATCCGAGCAGTATAAACATAGTTGTGAAATTTGTGGTTCTTACCCAGAATTAAAATACTCTCAGCAATTCATTAAAGGAGAATTACTGTTAGATTTATCAAATTTGAGTACTGCTACATTGGAAGTTATATGTCATGCAATATCACAATCTCTTACACCTTTTATGATTGAAGTCACAAGTATCAAAAACAAGTCCAGTACATCCAGTGGTAAGTTGTATCCTGTAGGTATAAAATGTAACTAGCCCTTAAATATCTAAATTAAAATATAAGCTGTTAAAGTCATAATATACAATATCCAACACTTTTTGTTCAGTAGCAAATTCAATGTAGATCTAGAGAATTGGGTCATGAATTTAAGGATAATCTTGCATCTACTGTCAAATTATTATTACCATTCCCATATTAAAATTTGAGCAATATTTATTACTACTACACTGCAGTAATTAGTAAATGTTGACCAGAATGAAATTGGTTACACTTCAATTTATGAAGGAATCAAAGCTATGCTCTTTCCTGATGTATAAGTTAACCTAAGTTAGCTATCCATACCCCTTTAGCATTACCTATAACATTCTTTCCTTTCATAACTATTATAAACCTTATCCTAATTACTGTTAAAATTAGATACTAGCTGTTTCTCTAGGGCTGTGGTTCCCCATCTTTTCTAGTTCAAGGCAACCCAGTACCATCAGTTTTGTTTTGTTTGGCATCCCCAAGGTTTTGTATCTCCCAGTGTTCAATATCCAGTTCCACCCTGAGTACAACATAACTTAAACTGAGCCCATATAGTTTCCTTATGGACATAATAAATTGAGTGTTTTTGTTTCACTTGAAATGTACATATATTGAGTAACTTTTGAGTTTTCAATTAATTTTATAATTTTCCTGAAATTTTGTGGCACCCCAGGTGGGAAACACTGAAAATAATAATCATCAGTGAGGAAGGCCACAAACTGGCATAGCACTCAGGCCAAACTAATGTTCATCCAGTGCATTAACTCCTGGATTATCATTACTAGCACCATTGGGAGTCAAACCCCCAACCTTAACTGTGTTCAGTTCACTAATAGGAAAATGGTGTTACCCACTGAGGTATGGATGCTGGCCTTCAACAGGTAGCATACTAGCTGTCCAAAGCCGACCCACATAAGTGTAGTTAACAGCTTTGAATCATAAATTAATGAATTATGTTTGGCCTAACTAAATTGAAAGCATAGAAAAGTGAGGGTGAAATGAAGTTCTTGAAGGACAAGTAGGTAGGTTAAACAGGCATAATCTTTACTTAATAGCTACTGACTTTCAGTTTTCTTCAAATATTTTTTATCTAGCCACAAAGAAAAAGGGAATTAAAGTGAATGATACTGTTGGTCTTTTAGGTAAAGTGGCTAATAAGTAGAGAATTCAAATTGGTGTCATATGCACTCAAAATAGGTACAGTACTGTACTTTTGACTAATACAGTTTATAATGTATATATCATTTTTGTTTGTATATCATTATTTTTTTAAACATTTTTTTTTCTTTTTCAGAAGAAAAGAAGGCATTACTTAAGATATTAAAAGCATTGGTAACTACTTTGAAAGTCTCCAGAACTCTATCTGTACTAAAATTTGAAAATATATTCATACCATCCAGTATGATGTCCATACTTTGCCAGGTAGGCTAAAGTAGTTTTTACTTTATTGCTACTAATATGTATGGGTCTCTTACCACTTTGTCACTCACATTATCAAAGGCCTACTTGGATTTGCCACTTCAGTCATAGGTTATAATAGGTTATTAACTAGATTAGATTACAGTATATCTGCAGTTTTCAGTAAGATCATTTTCACTTTCAAACCTTGAAGGATAATGGAAGTAGTACAAAGAAGGAAGGTTGACTGCTCTCAACCCTTCAACTATTGTCCAATTGCTTTGATTTCTTGCCTTTCTAAAGTTTTTTGATCTATCCTTAATAGGAAGATTCTTAAACACCCCTATTCTCACAATCTTTCTTTCTACAGTGCCCGCTAAAAGTATCCGATCACCCTTGAAATTTGTATTTTTTACATAAAAAACAATGTTTAAATGTATACTAACCTTATATTAGTATTTTGTCATCTGTCCTTTGGTTTGGATGACTTGTTCTAGATGTTTTGGCATGGATTTAATCAAGTTTTGACAAACTTCCACTGATATTTCCTTGCACCATACCTTTTTGATGGCCTCTTGTAATTTTTCGACTGAGCCAGTGTCGTGGCATTCAACCTTATTTTTTATTATTAGCCACAGATTTTCTATCGGATTGAGATCTGGACTATTACCAGGCCAATCCAAAATATCAAATTTATTGTCAGTAATCCATTTTGTCACTATTTTGGCCCTGTGACATGGTGCACCATCATGCATGTATGTTTTTGTCCTTTGGATTGCCATTGCCATTGGAAGTTTATCCTGTAGCATTGCTAAATACCGTGCACCATTCATAGTTGTGTTCTTCGGAAGAAAATATAAGTTTCCACGCCCATAGTAACCGAAACAACCCCAAACCATCACACTTGGAGGGTGTTTCATTGTCTTTAGGGTGTATTTAGGGTCCATCCTATTTGAGCCAATAGGCCGGCGAACCTTTTTTGGACAACTTCTGAATGTCAAAAATGTCGACTCATCGCTAAATAAAACCTTCTTCCAGTCATCAACAGTCCAATGAATGTATTTTTTACAAAATGCGACACGTTTTTTACGCATTTTTTCATTAATGAACGGTTTCTTAGCAGCATGGCGAGATGGTAATCCGAGTTCTTTTTGGAGCCGCTCCTGGATAGTTCGTTCAGAAACACCAGATAACAAATTATTCATATTAAATTTTATTTCTTTCGCAGTTATTGTTGGGTTTTTCAATACTAAACGTTTCATAAGTTTGTCTGTTCGCGAATTTGTTTTTCTCGGTCTGCCAGATCGTTTTTTAGGGACTGGCGTGGTTAGGCCACCATTGTTCTTAGCCCGTGAAACCCATAAATTAACGGTACTTTGGGATATGTTTAATTCCTTAGCTATCTGTCTCTGTGATTTCCCACATGCATGCAAAGCAACAATAGCACCTCGACAATCACTCTTAAGTTGTTTTTTAGCACACATTATATATAAATTTTATTTACACCACTTTCTGTAAAAAAAAAAAAATATCAAGAAATTTACACAAACAGTGAAATCTGACAAATTTGAGACACAGCCACCCGCAACGAAGGCTACCAGAACACTAATTTGAGAATGCGTTGGATAGCTCTCATATCAGCGAGCAACCTCAAAGTTACCAGATGTCGCTAGAACAAATAGAAAGTGAATTACGTGTCTCTGAATATCAAGGGAAAATATTGTATTTTCTTGAGTGATCGGATACTTTTCGCGGGCACTGTATTCCAACTACTAATACAAAAAAAAATATGGTTTAACTTTGCTTGCTCTAATGCTATCCACAACAGAGAGGAGGATTTAAGAAGGTACTGTTGCCATCTAATTCCTGACTCTCACTTAGCTTATATTTCTTCCCAGATCATGCAAAATCTGTTCTTTGACTCACCAAAAATTCCTTCATTAGACAAAAATGTGAAAACATATCTAATCCTAATTCTTCTCACTCTTTTGACACCCAGCCAAGAACCCTTCCAACAACTTTACTACTACTTTTTCCCCCACCTCTTTTCCATTTTGATGGCTATATTTAGTGATGGGACGATTAATCGGAATCGGAATTGAGAATCGGAAGAATCGAGCATTTTTCAGGAATCGGAATCGGAATCGAGAGAATTGTACCATGATTTCCGATTCTTAAAACGATTCTTTAACTTTTAATTGAACCAGTTTTGCAATGTAAACTTTAAAATTTAAATGAAAGAGGATAACAAATTTTATTTTTATTGTATTGTAGCTATACATTAAAACATGTATATCCATGATGTGTAATCAAGAAGATTAAAATGAATTGTTACAACTTACAGTTGATTTTTATTTTTAAACCAATCTATTATAATTTATAATTTATATTACCATACTCATAATGTAAATAGTTAATCTTACCAGAGTAAAATATGACAATTTCCAGAAAAACAAGTATAGAATTATATTTAAAAATATTGAGAATCGGAATCGAGACTTTTTAGTGGTATCGGAATCGGAATCGGAATCGTTAAAAATTTTGGTATCGTCCCATCACTAGCTATATTATATTATTTTTTTGATATTATAACCTAAATAATAATAAAATAAATACATTGTTTTTAGAATTTACAATGACATAAGTAATTGTGAAGTTAGACTATTTATTTTATTTAACTTGGCCCTTAACCCCTTTAACGATGGATGGTACCTTAAGGTCCACCAGAAATAATAATATAAATTGTACTACAATGCCTCGTTTCGATAAATGTTTCTACATGTTTAGATATGGATGTCATTTAGTTGTCGGGAAAGGAACCCAAAATGTGTATCATTTCAGTGACTAGTTACTAAAATATTTAGTTTTGAATGACAATAAAGCCTATACATTCTGGTAACATGAGTGACCGCATATGCTGCGGACTCATCCTTAAAGGGTTAAGCTTTAGGCTTTACTGGGCTCTTATTAAAAATAAACAGCTAGTTATTATTAATTAATAATAAGTAAATAACTAAATAAGTATTATTAATAGTTAAAGTATGTATTAATCTTAAATTATCATTATTGATATGACAAATACAAGGTCACCATTGAAGGTATTGTACCAATACCATACAAAGCAATCAATACAGGTTGTTTATAAAGTCCCTATCTATTTCAGTGAAAATGTAGCAAAAAGGGTAAAATTCAATAACAATATAATAGAAGGCATACATTTAATGAATACTTAAGCATATGATTCTACATGAGCACCATCAGTATTTCTACAGAGTTTGAATCTGTCAGCAGCATTGCAGAACACATTTTGGAGCATGAAAGGGGTTATTTTTGTAACTGCTGTTATGATGCGAACATGTAAATCTTGCAGATCTGTAACCCTTGTTTGATAGACATTTGATTTGATAAAGCCCCTTGCAAAGAAATCCAAGGGCATTAGGTCAGGAGATCGAGCCACCCAGGGCCTGTTGCCTCCACGTCCAATCCACCGATTTGGAAATCATTTGTTTAGGTACTCCTGAACAATGTTTGCGTAATGACAAGGTGCCCCATCTTGTTGAAAGACAGTGGTGTTTAAAATGCCATCTGAATGAAGCTGAGACATTTACATGCTTGTATTATAACAGCAGTTACAAAAATAACCCCTGTCATGCTCCAAAATGTGTTCTGCAATGCTGCTGACAGATTTGAACTCTGTAGAGATACTGATGGTGCTCATGTAGAATCATATGCTTAAGTATTCATTAAATGTATGCCTTCTATTATGTTGTTACGTATTGAATTTTACCCTTTTTGCTATGTTTTCACTGAAATAGATAGGGACTTTATAAACACCTTGTATTATACATGAGAGATAAGAACTGAACAATTACAAGAAATGTGTCTTTAATACTAGATTACACAAAAGAAATTAATAAACAATAGTAATGGACATTAATCTAGATTTTTGTTAGTATGCCATTATTAATTGGGATTTCAACTTGGTTTTAAACAAATTTGCATTCACAATATTTATTATATCAACATTTAAATCATTCCATAGTTTCAATCCAATGAAAATGGGTAGTTTTTGTGAAGAAGACAATCTAAATTGAGCTACAGCATAACATGCTTTGATCTATTTCTGGTCTGATACAAGTGGATTTCTTGATGAGTTACAAAATATCTATTTACTCATTGTAAATTAATGATTTTATTCTTACACTTGTAAATAAAAATAAAATGTGCCAGTTTGATTACATCATTGAGCCTTTAGTAGGTTTAGCTCTTTAAATAATGCACAAGAGTGAGCAAAGAAATCAGCATCAGATAATAACCTTATTGCTCTTTTTTTGGATGACAAAGATACTGTTTAATGTGTTGTTGGGTGGGTGTTTCCTCAAACAAGGGTGCAGTGCATTATATAAGGAAGAACAGTAGTATGATAAAGAGTCAATAAAACCTGTTTAGGGACTACATTTCTAAGTTTAAACATTATAGCAATGCTCCTTGAAATCTTTTTCGCAATATAATTTACATGATCATTCCATTGCAAATTCTTATCTAGCATTACACCAAGAAATTTTGTTACACAGTACGCTCCTTTATAGCAATTTCATTAACAGTAAAGTTCATCAAGATATATATTTCTTTTATTTGTAAAAATCATGAAATTTGTTTACTGGTATTTAGGAAGAGTTTATTGGTGGTCAACCATTTCATTACACTGATGAATTCTGAATTAAATATATGTTTACAAGCACCTTCATTGACCAAACCTTATTTACTGATACAAAGTCATATCTATTGGACAAATAACTTTTAAACCAATCACTGATTGCTCCTCTAAAGCTGTAACAATATAATTTATCAAGTAGAATATTATGGTCTATTACATGAAACGCCTTACTCATGAAATCCATAATATTGCTATCATTATTTTTTTGTTCTCTTTAGTTATATTTGCATTTTCCATATTTAAAATAGCCATTTCCGTTGTTGATTCTAAATATTGCTGCATTCCACTTTTTAAAATTTTTTCAAAAACTTTGCTGAACATAGATAATGAACACACTGGCCTGTAATTAGTTGCTAGTGTAGGATCACCTCCTTTTAAAAAGGGTGTTATACAACCAGTTTTTAGCGTTGATGGGAATATTTCTTTGGAAATACTTTGATTGATAATTTTAGCCAAAGCTACAGATATCTTATCTCTAAAAAGTTTCAATATAGGTACAAGAATGTTATGAACATTATTTTTTGTATTTTTTAATTTACCAATAATATTCTGGACCTCAGTAGAGGTAGCAGGAACAAAAAATTAATTTAGTAGGCTGGGTGGCATATATTCTAGAGGTAAGTGATCATTATTTAGTAATTGTGATTGAAGCGTATCTGCTATTGAAGTAAAATGTACCCTATATTTAAAGAGTCTGCAATAGAAGTATCATCAGTACCTAATTTCTTTATTATCAACATCTAATTTCTCTGTTGAATTTTTCTTAATTTGTTTTCCGAGAAGACTGTTTATGGTTGTCAAAGTGTTTTTCATGTCTCCTTTATGTTTGGAAAATTGATTGTTAATAATAGTTATATTTTGCAATTTTGATTATTTTAGTTATTTTGTTTCTGTATTGAGTATATTGTATTTTAGGAATTTTTCTTTGTAATTGCAATTTGAATAATTTATCTCAGGACTTCTTTATTGAAGTGATATATGTGGTTATAATTCCAGAATTTACAAGGACATTGCTATTTACAAATGTATTATCAATCATAGATTCTGTTATTTGATTACCATAGTTGCAGACTTGAGTGGGTTTGGTAATACAGTGGACCCCCAATTTGAGTACGCATCGATTTGAGTATTTTCGATTTGAGTATTTTCGATTTGAGTATTTTCGATTTGAGTATTTTCGATTTGAGTATTTTCGATTTGAGTATTTTCGATTTGAGTATTTTCGATTTGAGTATTTTCGATTTGAGTATTTTCGATTTGAGTATTTTCGATTTGAGTATTTTCGATTTGAGTATTTTCGATTTGAGTATTTTCGATTTGAGTATTTTCGATTTGAGTATTTTCGATTTGAGTATTTTCGATTTGAGTACGCTCGTCCATAGGCTCCTATTGACTCGACTTGAGTAGAAAACTCGATTTGAGTACGCCAGCCGAGGGAGTCTGGTTCTGGATCAGATGATGGGGAGGAAATTGAGGATGAATCGGAGAGTCTCACTGTTGCTAAGGAAGCCATTGAATACTGGTCTAAGCTTAAACCTATTGTCAACTTGCACCCCGATGTGGAAATCAGTGAACCTGTTTTATGCTTGTTTGAGGACAAGGTCATGAGCTACTTTAAGTCATTCATAGCAAACAGGCAGAAGCAACAGAAAATTGATGCTTATTTCAAGCCCTCAAGTCCCCAACCCTCTACCTCTTCCATGTCATTGGCTGTGGACCTAAGAACGCCTAGCCCTGATGAGTTACCAGACATCATTATGGAAGGAGACTCTCCCTCCAAGCAATAATTCCTCCCCTCCATTCCTCATCTGGAACTTCCAGCACATCAAGCAAGACTCCTACAGGATTATTCTATTTTGTCTATATTGTACGGTATGTATTTTGTATTCTATTCTGTCTATTTTTAATACAATTACTAAATTTCGTAGGCCAATTTCTATAGAAAAGGTAGGGGTGGGGTGAAATTTTTGGGTTTTGGAACGAATTAATTAATTTCCATAGGTTATTAAGTTCGATTGGAGTACATTTCAAATTGAGTACGCCATGCTGGAATGGATTACGTACTCAAATCGGGGGTCCACTGTAGTATGACTAAGATAGAAAGAATTCATTAAGTTTAAAAATTTATGAGAGATTGCTTCAGATTGCAAATTGATGTTGAAGTCACCTGCAACTATGGCATTCGATTTATGGAAACTGCATAACATTTTATCAAAGTGAATTAAAAAGTTATTGATATTAGTATTAGGTGGTCTATAATAAATGCAAAACTTCACTTTTATGTGGAGGTTGAAATGTGACAATAAGAACCGCACTAATAGACAGTTTATTTCCACAACAATTTCAATGCCCACTGGCATCTCTTTGGGTGGATTCAGAAAAACAAATTTTTCATTTTTCTGTATCCACCTGAAAAGGATGCCAGTGGGCATCAAAACTGTTGTGGAAATATACTCTGTCTATTAGTATGGGTTTTATTGTCACAGGTGGTCTATATATTGCACGAATAGAATAAACATTACTCTTGTCTTTTATATTAACAATCAGGTTTTCAGTATCAGTATTACATACAGAAAATACTTCATTAGTTGTAAGTTTTATGCACATATACAGAGATACCCCCTCCAACCTGACCATCTCTTACAGTATGATAAGCAATATAATTATTTATATTATACAGGTTTTTAATACTACTATTTAACCAGGTTTCCGTGAGAATTATAACGCTAAATTTGACCATAGAAGTTTTCAAAAGGGCCAATAAGTAGTTATAGTTCCTAGGTAAGCTTCAAATGTTTAGATTTAGCACTGAAAGATTTTTATAAATATCTTTTTTTGTAATACAAAGGCATTAAACTCATCCATTGATGAGACCATGCAATTGCCTACACCAGATTCCTGTTCTAGATTCTCTAAACTGGATATAGAATTTTTTGTTAATGAATTGAAATGATTAATATTGGCACATACTGTATATTATGAAAGTCTTTTTTCGATGAAAGCCATTTTAACAGTAGTTCTCAAACAATTTCACTAAATACAAAATATGGGAATAAGAAGTTACCACCCAGTTGAGCTGAGAATGGGAAAGTTGACTGAGGAGAATTGTGTGGAGTTATTCGCAGGCCTCCTGTGTGCTGACTTTTGGCTGGCTATTTCGTAGTTCTCATGGCTTCGAATGTGTTTTCACTAACAAGGTGAACTTGTTTCGATGAGTTTAGGGAGCTTTTCTTTACAAATTTTGTGTTTTTCTTCACATACATTATCATTGATGAAGATTTTTGATCCTTTCAGCATTTTGTTTTTGAATATTAAATCTCTCAGAGTTTCATCCTCACATATTACTTTTATAGCTGAAGTGGGTGTCTTAGATTCAGTTGTGTCTTTAACTCTAGAATTTGCCTTTTGTGGTAGAATTTGTTTTTTAATCTAAAGGCACTTTTGATCTTGATATTCCCCAAATTCAGTCTATCTTTTATTATGTCCTCCACCTTTTTCTTAGTTTCACTGTTCATTTCTCTATTCATATGAGCTACCCCCATTATGATTAAGTTATTGGCATGTGAATTATTGTCTAAGCTGTTTAATTTGTTCCTAATTGAATCATGCTTAGTTTTTATCATCTCCATACTATGATTGTTTTTAGTAAGCAAGTTTAGGTTAGAGTTAGGATTGTTTATCTCATCATGTACATACAGAATGCTCTTTTCAAGCTCTGTATTTCTATATTTCAGTTTTGCATTGTCCCTCTTTAACAATTCATTATGATGTTGCACAACTTTTATTACTGCCTCAAGGTCTTTGATTACACTATTACTTTTGTGTACTAAGTCAAAGAGGGAATTATATTTATTTGCTAAGTCCTTCATTTCAGATTTCAGGGCATTTACCTGGTGTTTGGAAGCTATTTTGCGCAATTTATGAGGTTAAAATTCATACCATTTGTTCATATGTAAGTTTAAAGGTCTCGCTTGTTTGGTCATTTGTATAGCTACCCATTACTTCAAGGTCACTGCTTACCACCTTGTAGGACTATGAAGGTAGTGCCAGATGTCACTAGAAAATTTTGAAGATATATTTTATGTAATATTATTAGTTAAGTATTGCAGTTTATCTGATGAGATTGTAACTGCATAATCTTGACACATTCACAAATTTTAGTGAAGAAGTAATACAATGGTTCACTGACTTTAAACACTTAATTTTGATAGGAAGAAGGAGCATGAAACTGACAAGCATCACTGGCACTGGCACTTTTAACTCTGGCACTTTTAACTCTGGCACTTTTAACTCTGGCACTTTTAACTCTGGCTTAGTTGCCATCTCTTCTGATAAAGCTGAACTCTGCTCAAACTTTTGCCTCCAACTCAACCTCTGACAATTCCGGTGTTGTTCCTTCATCTCCTCTTCCCTCTGACTTAATTATAAATGTCTGAAATTAGAATCTCTTCCAAATATTTTTTTTTCTGCCCCCTCTGGGCTCAACTCTAGGAAAGCATACAGTCCTGGTAGTGTCCCTCCTGTTGTTTTCAACTACATCACTGATGTTCCTTGAGTACAGTGAACACTTATCTCATTTTAAGTAGGTAGTTAACTGCTGAAAAATGTCACAAACTATGAATTTGTGAATAAATTAGTAGTAAAGTTTGCAATTGTCACTTGATAACCTTTTAAGAATCTTTATTCCTGAATGTGAAATGCAGAGCTTAGGAATTAGGCATTAAACAATACTGAATGCAGTAATCCCCTGATTTATGTGGTAGATGCATTCCTGAACCTTCCACATAAAATGAATTCTGTGTAAATTGGGGGAACTATAACATATAATTCAATGTGCTTAGTAGGGATGTACCAGATACCGGATCACAATCTGGTATCTGGCCAATCTGGCCACTTCTTCAGTATCTGGCCAGATACCAGATAATTAATTAACATTTTAATCATATTTTGTTGATAAAAAACTTCATATTTCAAGTTTTTGTGTGTACTTTATTATTTTATTGTGGCTAATGCCAGATGATTTTATTCAGCTGTGGGAAGAGCCATGTGCAATAAAGGGCTAAATTTAACATTTATAAAGATTTTCTTCTAAACAAAAAACACACTAAAAGTTAGATTTCTCTAAAATTTAGCAGAACTACAGTGCCCGCGAAAAGTATCCGATCACCCTTGAAATTTGTATTTTTTACATAAAAAACAATGTTTAAATGTATACTAACCTTATATTAGTATTTTGTCATCTGTCCTTTGGTTTGGATGACTTGTTCTAGACGTTTTGGCATGGATTTAATCAAGTTTTGACAAACTTCCACTGATATTTCCTTGCACCATACCTTTTTGATGGCCTCTTGTAATTTTTCGACTGAGCCAGTGTCGTGGCATTCAACCTTATTTTTTATTATTAGCCACAGATTTTCTATCGGATTGAGATCTGGACTATTACCAGGCCAATCCAAAATATCAAATTTATTGTCAGTAATCCATTTTGTCACTATTTTGGCCCTGTGACATGGTGCACCATCATGCATGTATGTTTTTGTCCTTTGGATTGCCATTGCCATTAGAAGTTTATCCTGTAGCATTGCTAAATACCGTGCACCATTCATAGTTGTGTTCTTCGGAAGAAAATATAAGTTTCCACGCCCATAGTAACCGAAACAACCCCAAACCATCACACTTGGAGGGTGTTTCATTGTCTTTAGGGTGTATTTAGGGTCCATCCTATTTGAGCCAATAGGCCGGCGAACCTTTTTTGGACAACTTCTGAATGTCAAAAATGTCGACTCATCGCTAAATAAAACCTTCTTCCAGTCATCAACAGTCCAATGAATGTATTTTTTACAAAATGCGACACGTTTTTTACGCATTTTTTCATTAATGAACGGTTTCTTAGCAGCATGGCGAGATGGTAATCCGAGTTCTTTTTGGAGCCGCTCCTGGATAGTTCGTTCAGAAACACCAGATAACAAATTATTCATATTAAATTTTATTTCTTTCGCAGTTATTGTTGGGTTTTTCAATACTAAACGTTTCATAAGTTTGTCTGTTCGCGAATTTGTTTTTCTCGGTCTGCCAGATCGTTTTTTAGGGACTGGCGTGGTTAGGCCACCATTGTTCTTAGCCCGTGAAACCCATAAATTAACGGTACTTTGGGATATGTTTAATTCCTTAGCTATCTGTCTCTGTGATTTCCCACATGCATGCAAAGCAACAATAGCACCTCGACAATCACTCTTAAGTTGTTTTTTAGCACACATTATATATAAATTTTATTTACACCACTTTCTGTAAAAAAAAAAAAAAAATCAAGAAATTTACACAAACAGTGAAATCTGACAAATTTGAGACACAGCCACCCGCAACGAAGGCTACCAGAACACTAATTTGAGAATGCGTTGGATAGCTCTCATATCAGCGAGCAACCTCAAAGTTACCAGATGTCGCTAGAACAAATAGAAAGTGAATTACGTGTCTCTGAATATTAAGGGAAAATATTGTATTTTCTTGAGTGATCGGATACTTTTCGCGGGCACTGTAGGTCCAGTCAACTTTGCCTTTTTTCTTTCTAGCATTGAATGCAAGAGTTTCCCCCAAAATATGGAAAGTGTTAAATTTTCTATTAAGACAATTTAAGTCTCTGAAAATGTAATATACTTGTATTTTCTTCTTTTGTTGTTTTTTCTGATTTAAATTCTGTTCTAAGCCTACTAGTAACACATATCCTAATTATTTAAATTTAAAACTTAGCAAATTATCAAATATCTTATTCTTTTTATTGTATCAAACTATACTGAAAATAATTCAAAACTTATTGGTCTTATGAGAAGGCAATACAGTATAAATTAAATAATCTACTCTATGTACTGCCTGTACATAAACTGGTACAAGATGTAAGTATTTGATGGAATTTGACATACTATATGCTTGAACACCTGTATGATGAGCAAAGGCAAGCAGTAACAGCATATGCTGCTAAACGTAATATACCAATACTGGCAGCAATTGAATGGGCTCTAATTGAAAACATAAATTCGTGTCCTGAAACCATTTGAAGAGATAACAAAATTGGCCAGTAAAGATAAAGAAACTATTGGATATGTAGTTCCTGCAGTTGCTACTCTTCATTCCTATCTGTCAAAATGCCAAAAAGATGCTGGTGTACAAACATTGAAAGAAAGCCTAAAAGAGTCCCTTGAAGCTCTGTTTTGTAAAAAAACTATCAAGAGAGATAAAGGAACTAATATACAAAATATGAAGTGCTTTGTTCTTGCCTCAGTTTTAGAGCCAAGGTTCAAAACCAAGTTCATTCAAAATGAAGAACAGGCCAAAAATTGGGTAATTGAAGAAATCTTAGCAAATGAGCAAAATTCTTATAAAAACAAGCCACATGGACCTCAGACCAGCAACAGCAGTAAAGATGAAAGAGCTTCCAGTTCAGATATTTTTATGGAAACTCATGAAGATATCTGGGAATGTTTTGATGAGCTAGCTGGGAAAAGCAGCCAACCTGACAGTTCTGACACAGATAGCTGTGACAATGCCAGTGAAAAGGCTGAAGCTGGGAACAACTTTACTGCTACTAACATATCAGACTGCTCTGCCAACAGCAATGCTACAGAAGAATCTGAGGAGTATGCCTTCACCTTCTTTCCTCCAGATTCTGAGGATAAAACAACTGGCAAATGAAAGAAGAAAGCAAAAGAAAAACAAAATAATATTTATAGAGCAGATCTAGATAAATATTTAACACTACCATTAATACCTAGAGAAAAAGATCCTTTAACCTGGTGGAACAATCATATATCAGAATATCTATCATTAAAGAAACTTGTACATAAGTATTTAAGGGCTCCACCCAGCTCAGTCACTTCTGAGAGATTTAATGCAGCAGGCAAAATTTAGTGAAAACAGGAACCATTTGTTGCCAGAAAATGCAGAGAAACTTCTTTTCATAATGAAAAATATGAAATTATTGAAAACATAATGAAAAATATAACTTCAGGGGGTCCTCATTATCCAAGGATAATGGGGACCAAGAAATCACCACTTTAAGTGAATCCACTAAAAGTGGGGACCTAAAACTCATAAGAAATAATGAGAATAAGGTTTAATTGGGACCTTAACACAATAAATGACACTCAGAATTATGGTTAAACATTTGTAAAATTCACTTTTTAAATCCTTTTATGTGGGCCAGTAGCTGCTTTACCACTAGCAGTATGCTTTGAAGTCATAGCTGCAACAGTAGTGCAAAAAATCAACAAAATCAGAACAAAAACACCAGAAAACCATGAATGGGTTCAGCACTGGCAACAGTTAGTGAGAGACTGAGAGTGCACGGCATCGGGGTTGGGGGTGGAGCGTGGTGGTGTTGGAGGTAGGGGAAAGTGATTGAGACAGCGAGTCCGAGGGAAATTTAAATGGTTTCCATTGCACTTCCTCATTCCACGTACATTATCCACTGAAACCTCTTAAATGTGGGGAATTTATCTATATGGTTCTACAATTATTTGGCCACGTAAATGCGGGGACTTGGATTATGAATACTCGGATAACGAGGACCCTCTGTATATATTTTCACACACAGTTATATTTATCACACATTTATCATTTACAGTTAATAGTTATATATTAAGAAAGAAAATGTTTTTGTCATATATATATATATATATATATATCTCAGTATCCCAAAATGTGATATGTGACAGAAATGTATTCTTTCAAGAAGAACTACAAGGGGAAAGTATAATTGACTTTGACTTTATGATAGATGATATTACACAAGCTAGTTAGGGAAACTAAAAACACACTCAGGGGCAGGGCCAGATAAATGGAATGCCACACTGATCAAAAACTGCAAGAATGCAATCACTGAGCCCCTATATATTGGATATGGAGATGATCACTAGACACAGGAGAAATATCGGGCATCCTGAAGAGCGCAAACATAGTCCTAATACAGTGGACCCCCGTTTAACGATTGTAATTGGTGCAAAAAAAACCATCGGTACACGAAAAAATTGTTACACGAACCCATTATAACATGTAAATGGCTTAATTGGTGCAAATTTTTTGAAAATACACTCATGCAAGACTTAAAAACACTAATTTTCCATGTTTAAAAGGATATTTTAACAATGCATGATATTTTAATACTAAAAATGTATTATAACTTATTTTGCTGTAAATAAATAATAAAAACAATTAAATAAACATAATTAAATAAAGAAATAAAAAAAAAATTATTTACCTTAGGTTGGTGGAGTGTAACATGGATGAAAATCATGGTGGTAGTCGTGGGGTTGGAGGAGAAAATTATTGCTTGGAAGGAGAATCTCCTTCCATCATGAATTTGGCGCGATCATTCAAAAATCATCACATGGAAATTAATCGTTACACGGGCAATATATTCTCAATGAGGCTTGATCGTAACACGATTTAATCGTAACACGAACCAATCGATAAGTGGGGGTCCACTGTATATAAAGGAGGAGATCGATCCGAGGATAGGCCAGTGTCACTTACATCTCATCTCACTAAAATATTTGAAAGAAGAGTTAGAGAGAAAATCTATGACTTTTTGGAAACTCAGAAAACATTCAACGATAACCAACATGGGTTTTGGTCAGGCAGATCATGCCTATCACAACTAATGGAACACTACAACAACATTATTGATGCACTTGAAGGTAATGAAAACTATGATGTAATACACACAGACTTTGCCAAAGCATTTGAACAATGGAATCATAATACATAAACTGAAGTATATGGGAATAACAGGAAAAGTAGGGAAATGGATATATAATTTCCTTAGTGAGTGGCGGCAAGTTGTTACAGTACAAGGAGTAACTTCATCAGAATCAGAGGTCCTCAGCTCAGTATCACAAGGAACAGTATTAGCTCCACTACTCTTCATAATCATGCTAACTGACATAAATGAGGACATTACCAGAGACAGCACAGTAACATCTTTTGCTGATGACACAAAGGTCAGTAGAAAAATAAGAAACTCAGAAGATATAGGATCTCTACAAACAGACATGAACAGAATCTACAAGTGGATGAAAGACATTATGAAGTTTAACACTGAGAAATTTCAGCTGTTACAGTATGGAAAAGGAGAAGACCTAAAATCCATGAAATATTGTACCCCAAATGGACAGGAAATTCAGAGAAATTCTAGAGCAAAAGATTTAGGGGTTGTAATGACTGATGATGTAAAATTTGAAACACAAAATAGATAACAGTAAACAGAGCAAAGAGAGTAATGGGGCAGATATTGAGAACCTTTAAACAAAGGGATAGGAATGTAATAATTCCTCTACTGAAAACACTGATCATACCCAAATTGGAATACTGCTTGGTCCTAACATGCCCATATAAAAAAGAAGACATTAGACAGCTAGAAGGGATTCAGAGAAGCTTCACAGCCAAGATCAATGGGTGCAAAGAACTAAATTATTGGGAAAGGTTATGCAAACTAAACCTATATTCACTGGAAAGGAGAAGAGAGAGATACACCATTATTTACACTTGGTAAATAATGGAAAAACTAGTCCCTAATCTTACTCTGAACCCTGTAACTCCCCAAACAATGGTGGAAAGTAGAAAAGGAAGACTGTGTCATGTTCCCAAACTAAAGGTGAGACAGGGAACATCCTTAACCCTGAAAGAAAATAGTTTTGTTGTGAGAGGACCAAAACTGTTTAATCAGCTGCCCAAAGACCTAAGGAACACGAATGGTGTTGCAGTGGACATCTTCAAAAGAAGATTAGATGCCTGGCTCAGAACAATCCCTGATGAGCCAGGCGTACCTGGCTATGTGAGGTGGAGAGTACAGGGTGAGTGAGAAGTCACTGTACACCAACCAATGTGCAATCATAATCAATCTGAATCACTTACGTACTTCATGGTTACATGTCCAGTGGATCCGTATGTGCACCTTAATGCTGGACACACAAGCGGATGCGCCTCCATGTCCTCTGTGACATGCGTCGGAGCATTTGTGGAGTAATGGTGCGAAAGGCATCTTCCACAGCTCTGCGCAACTCTTCGTTGGTGTTGTAGCGACGCGCAGCCACTACTCCCTTGATAATACCCCACAATGAATTGCCCAGGGTGGTAAGGTCAGGACTACGTGGTGGCCATGGTAATGGTGCCAGAGATGTCGGTGAACCACGGGCAATCCAGCAGCCTGCAAAATGTTCGTTCAAAACGTCGCGCACAGAAAGAGCAAAGTGTGCGGGTGCCCCATCATGCTGCAGCCACACATCATCCATGAGTCCCCTATCTCTGAGCTGAGGTATGAGCCACATCTCCAACATTGCCGAATAAGATGCCGTGTTCACAGATCCATTGAAAAAGTAAGGTCCAATCAAATGACCTGACATCATACCCGCCCATATCATCACATGTGGTGGATTATGTTCCAGCTCCTGCGCGAAATGGGGATTCTCTTTTGACCAGAACATCATATTTCTGTCGCGTGAACTGCGATAGATGGCACATCCATCACTGAAAAGAACCTTTGAGTGGGATACAGCACTTGGGAATGTGTCCAACAGAGCACGGCATGATTCATAACGCCGATCGATGTCGGCATCTGACAGTTCATTCATGGAAGTTGGGCGATATGGCCTCACTTTCAGGTCTTTCTTCATGTGGTCTCACATCATTGACTGTGGCACACCAAGCTCTGATGATCGTTTCCACGTCGACTTAATTGGGGAACGTTCAATGGAAGCGGCAATTGCTGCACATGTTTCCAAGCGCGTTGTCTTTCTCCCACTCCGTGGCCTGTCTTTAATGCTTCCAAGAGCGAACGCACGTTTTTCCCAATACAGCAGTGTCGCTCTTCGTGGTGGAGCCTTATTAAACCATTCCCGAAACACAGCCATCACCTGCATCATTGTTTGTCCTGTGTGCAGTCTCTCATGCACCCACACACTTGCCACCAACTGCTCCTCAACAGAGTAACTGCTTGTGTCAACCATACTGACAACACCACAACTAAATTCCATGGGTATGGCTGTCACGTGCGCACTATCTTCGACACTGTTGCCAGATTGCCATTCGACACTGTTGCCAGACTGCCATTGTATATAGTAGTGTGTGCTGTGTTGTGCTGTGTAAACTCAAATCGATTTCAGGTGTGTACGGTGACTTCTCACCCATCCTACAAGCTTGACCTTCATGAAATGAGGAATCATCATGCAGAACCTTTGAAAGGTGTGTGTATATATATATATATATATATATATATATATATATATATATATATATATATATATATATATTAATAAGGTCACGTGTTATTTTGTGATTCTAGTGCATATATATATATATATATATATGTTAAACACAGACCGTGCATGGCACAAGGAACTCTTCTGGGAAAATTAAATCCACTATAGTCCGAATAAGTAATGATAAATGACAAATACCATAGTTTTTTTCCTTTTTCATGATTTTAGCCCGACGTGGGCAACGGGTCTCTCGCAAAGAGATCCCATAAATATAGCTTCCCTCACCAGCTATCTGCAAAGCAGACAGGATCCAGCTTTGGGACGTGGATCTAGGGTTTAAAGCAAACCTAGATCCCTACACTCAGAACCTCTATATAAGTAAAAGACTCGTTGCATTCACGTCGTGTTGAATAAATCAAAGAAAAAGGGGGTAACTATTGTATTTTTAGCCAAAAAAACCAAAACTTAAACCTCAACCGGGACATTGAGCATCCACTTTTCAAGGCACGAAACACGTCCGTTTAGTATACACAAACTCAGAATGGTTCCCTGAGAACAATATATGTTAAACACAGACCGTGCATGGCACAAGGAACTCTTCTGGGAAAATTAAATCCACTATAGTCCGAATAAGTAATGATAAATGACAAATACCATAGTTTTTTTCCTTTTTCATGCACGGTCTGTGTTTAACATATATTGTTCTCAGGGAACCATTCTGAGTTTGTGTATACTAAACGGACGTGTTTCGTGCCTTGAAAAGTGGACGCTCAATGTCCCGGTTGAGGTTTAAGTTTTGGTTTTTTTGGCTAAAAATACAATAGTTACCCCCTTTTTCTTTGATTTATTCAACACGACGTGAATGCAACGAGTCTTTTACTTATATAGAGGTTCTGAGTGTAGGGATCTAGGTTTGCTTTAAACCCTAGATCCACGTCCCAAAGCTGGATCCTGTCTGCTTTGCAGATAGCTGGTGAGGGAAGCTATATTTATGGGATCTCTTTGCGAGAGACCCGTTGCCCACGTCGGGCTAAAATCATGAAAAAGGAAAAAAAACTATGGTATTTGTCATTTATCATTACTTATTCGGACTATAGTGGATTTAATTTTCCCAGAAGAGTTCCTTGTGCCATGCACGGTCTGTGTTTAACATATATTGTTCTCAGGGAACCATTCTGAGTTTGTGTATATATATATATATATATATATATATATATATATATATATATATATCCCCACAAGGGGGTTCTAAGTTCATGCTCTTTGTGCTTGTTCCTGGAGGTTTCACATGCGCTGTCCCGGCCCTAGCACCCAAGGATGATGGGGCTCAACCCTGCAGTCCTTGTCATCCTTGGTCTTTTTCCACTTCAACTGTCCCCTCCACCCTTTCTTTTTCCTCTGTCTTTCCTCTCACTTTTTCTTTGTTTTTCCGCTGAGATATACAGGGTGGCCCAAAAAAAATGGCACCAATTTTGAGAAGTGATATCTCAATAACCATTGCAGTTAGGGATTTTAACAAACAACCAAATGAAAGATAATTCTTTTCTCTTTAAATACTTATTCAATAGCTTGATGGTTATAAACCCATGTAATGCCAAAAATTGGCTTATAAGAAAAATATACAAAAAAAAGTTGCGCATTTATATTTATTCCTTTTATTTTTTCTAATTAATTATCTTCTAATTTACAGTCTTTAAACGAAGTTCTGTGGTTTTAAGGTGAAACCTAATTTTCAATAAATGGCTCAATCTGCCCTCCATTATGGTCAACCACAGCCTGTAATCTCGCCCTCCATTTTGAAATTGCCTTTGAGATCGTCACTTGTGAGAGATTTTCCCATGCAGCCTGAATTCGTTCACGAAGATGGTACACATCACGGATTTTCTGACCATGGTAGACTTCTCTCTCTAAGGCAGACCACACAAAGTAGTCAATGGGGTTTAGATCTGGGCTGCATGGTGGCCAATTATTTGGTTCGACAAAACCAGGACTATTATTATTGAGAAATGTTATTGTTTCCTTGGCTGTATGAGATGGGGCTCCATCTTGCATGAACACAAAATCAGTGCTCGTCTCCTTGATCTCTGACAACATTGGAGACAAAATGTCATTACAGTAGTAAATTGAGTTAATTTTAACGCCTCGCTGAATAAAAATGATGGATTTTGTTCTCAGATGACGCTGCAAGGGAAACCATTATCGAATCTGAAAAGTGTTTTTTTTTCACGCAAAAGTCGTTTTGGGTCAACATGAGTTTTTGTTGCCACTGCTGCACGAACCCGATCATTTTGGGTATTTCGTGGTGTTTCGACCGTAAATCGTTTCTCATCAGAAAACCAAATTTTTTTCACAGACTCATTTGACCGAAATCTTCGCAATAGATTTTTACATCAATGGAAACGTCTTTCTTTCACAGGCTCCGATAAAGCAGTAACCTTCACCCTCTTAAATGTTTTCAACCCAAGATCTTTTCGAATTATTCGCTGTACTGATGAACGTGAAATCCCGGTTTCTTTCGCAACTTCACGTTCACTTTTACTTGTTCCCGGTTGTTCCTCTTGACTTAAAACCATTTCATTTACTTTTTCAATGTTTTCTGGCGTTCTAATACTTTTTGGTCGACCACTTCCCGGACGCCGTTGACTGCTGCCGGTTTCTTTAAGTTTTTGTAAAAAATGTGCCACAGTTCTTTTTTTCCAATTTCTATTTGGAAATTCGTAAAGAATTCCGTTTAATGAATATCCTTTTTCTTCATGTAGTGCTTGTATAATGTTCTTATCAGATTCTCTGAATCCCATCTTGAGGGGTCTGGAATAGAAAAATTTCATTTAAAATTAGGATCAAGGAATAAATATAAATGCGCAACTTTTTTTTGTATATTTTATTTGGAAGCCAATTTTGGGCATTATATAGGCTTATAACCATCAAGCCATAGAATAAGTATTTAAAGAGAAAATAATTATCTTTCATTTGGTTGTTTTTTTAAGTCCCTAGCTGCAATAGTTATTGAGATATCACTTCTCAAAATTGGTGCCATTTTTTTTGGGCCACCCTGTATATGCCCTTTTAAATAGAGGTGAATTGGTTCTTCCCAAACTTTAAAAAAAAAATATATATATATATATATATATATATATATATATATAAATAAATAAAGTAAGTTCATCTTATTTTTGGTTTATAGACTTTTTTTTATTGAATAAACAAAATTTCTAATCTACATTTTTTAGAACAATGATTTTGTAAAATTAGTAGGAACCATAAAAGTTTATTGAACCACTAGTTAATTGCAAGTTTCAAAATTTTATGCCCTTAAGAATACATGATCTGGCCAAATATCTGGCAATTATCGAGTATCTGGCCATTTCTTGATCTGGCCATTTCTTGATCTGGCCATTTCTTGATCTGGCCATTTCTTGATCTGGCCATTTCTTGATCTGGCCATTTATTGATCTGGCCATTTATTGATCTGGCCATTTATTGATCTGGCCATTTATTGATCTGGCCATTTATTGATCTGGCCATTTATTGATCTGGCCATTTATTGATCTGGCCATTTATTGATCTGGCCATTTATTGATCTGGCCATTTATTGATCTGGCCATTTATTGATCTGGCCATTTATTGATCTGGCCATTTATTGATCCGGCCATTTCTTGATCTTGCTGGATTACACTAGGCAACAAATTACAACTTTTTTTTGTTACAGACACGTGAACTACTGATTCCTACTAAAGCGGTGGTGCTGATTTCAGATCTGATATCAAAATTTCTCTATCATGTCCAGATTTTGTGTAACCGAAAACCCCTATTTTTCATTTTTTTTCTCACCCGCTTCTATTACGAAAGCCGTCTAAGCTACTTTTCCGTGCCACGTTTTATGTTAAGCATACTTAAATAATTAGTGAACAGGGATGTCTTTCCTCCTTTATTCTGGCTTAAGACAGACAGCGGAATTCCGCTGGCGGAGTTACCACCCCTGCGCCCAACCATCCACCCAAAGCGCGTTAGTATTTTGTTGTTACTACTGAAAGGCAAATTCCTGTTCTTAAGTGAAACTTTGGTGTGTGCTCTTCCTTTGTCGCTTGTAGGATGACGAGCTCTCCTTCTGCAGGAACCAACAATAGTCTCCCATCATATTTGGGTTGAAATTACCTTGGTATCTGTTTTCCATAACTGAGATCTGTTGGTGGAAGTGCTCACCATGCTCGTCACTTACAGCCCCAAGGTTGGCCGGGAAGAAGTCAAGATGAGAATGTAAAAAATGAATTTTCAAAGACATTCTGCATCCCATTATTTCATAAGATTTAAGCATGTTTTCTACGAGTTTACGGTGGTTTTCAGCTTTGTGGTTTTCAAGAAAATTTTTGACAACTTCAACGAAAGATGTCCATGCTCCTAGTTCATTCTCATTTAGGTTAGATGGAAACGATGAGTCGTGGATGACACTGCGGATCTGTGGTCCAGTGAAAACTCCAGCTTCTAGCTTAGCATCTGTCAATATTCCTTTGAATTTATCCTTTAAATATTGGAAACCACTACCTTGATGATCCATACCCTTCATGAAATTTTTCATAAGGCCAAGTTTAATGTGAAGTGGTGGAAGATGTACTTTCTGAGGGTCAATAAGTGCTGGGTGTTTCACATTGTATTTACCAACAACATGTTCAGTTCTAGATGGCCAATCATGTTTTTGTAGTGATTCTTGTCATCTCTGCTGTTCCATAGACACAAAAAGCACATATGCTTTGTGTAGCCCAACTGTAACCCAAGAAGTAATGATACAACTTTAAGGTCGCCACAAATATTCCATGTGTGGTCCTTATATTTGATGAGTCTTATCAGCAGTTTCATCGATTCATAAGTCTCATTAAGGCCAGTGGCATGTGCTACAGGTATTGAAGGTTTTTCATTGCCGTTGTGCAGTAATACAGCTTTAAGGCTAGCTTTACTAGAGTCAATGAACAGTCTCCATTCTTTTGGATCATAGCGACAGCCAATCCCTTGCATCAGACCACTGATATCGTGGCAGAAACAAACGTTTTCTTCTTGTAAGTAAAATGATGAAAACTGCAAATGGCGATGGCGGAAATGGGAAACTTTGGTGTTTGGTTGGAGAAGATTAAATTCTTGAAGTCTTGAACCAAGCAACTCTGCCTTTTCTTTTGGTAATTCCAAATCGCGCACTAAGTCATTTAACTCCGCTTGACTTAACAAATGTGGGGAAATATTTGCATCTGGAACATATATGCCATCTTTCCCTGTTTCTATATCACTAGCAGAATCTTCAGATGAACTGCTGTCTGTTATCGTTGCTGGTGGAACTGGTGGTGGATTTGTTTCATCATGTGGTACTGGTTTCATTGCTGATTCGCAGTTTGGGTACGTGATCTTTGATTTGTTTTTCTTTGTGAAACCAGCAATCTTTGTCAAACAAAAATAACAATCATTGAAGTGATTTTCGGCTCACGCCAAACCATGGGGACTGAGAACGGCATAGCTTTTCTTTTACCATTCATCCAAGCTATTAACATTGCATTGCACTGTGCACAGCAAATATGTGGTGCCCAGTCCCTCTGTTGGTCTCCTAACTTACAGTCAAAATAACACTTGTAGGCAAGTTTAATCTTTGTTGTTATGTTTCTACATTGTGGCTTAGGTGTATATTGTCCACAGACAAAGCAGAAGTTGTCTGGGTGATTTACACAAGCACGTCTATTTGATGCCATTTTGAATTACCATACAATATCTGAAAAAACGTAGAAAGTAATTATCACGATGTGCAAAATAAAAAGAAATACACACCGTAGTACAAAACAAATGCTATAAAAACACACAAGTCACCACAACCTGTCACTTGCTCATCAGCAGAGAGCTTCAACAACCGTTCTGCTTGACTGTCACGTAGCGACTGACCGTTGGGCCGTTGCCCGTTACTATGCTCTTGACTCAGTGTTGCCAACTCGGGATAAATTTTATTTATCAAAATTGTTCGAATTTGTATATAGTTGGCAAAAAAAATTGCTTTAACCTTGAAAAGCAAGTTTCATATTACTGGCATTAAGCCGATTAAAACCAAAATCTGGACATGGTAGAAAATTTTACTAAAAGTGATTTGCATTTTACACAAAATCTAGACGTGATAGAAAAAATCTAATTATAGATTTGAAATCAGCATACCGAAATTAGCTAGGAGCACCTATTTGGTCTTCTGTAACAAAATCTTTGTTGCCTAGTGTTATCCAGTATGCAACAAAAATAAAAAGCCAGAGATCCGGTATCTAGCTATACTGTGATCTGGTACATCCCTAGTGCTAAGTACAGGCCCCCACCCCAACCCTAAGACACCCCAAAAATGAAATAAAATTAAATAAAATACAATAATAATAATTATATTATCTGCCCCAAAAAATAATAAAATAAATAAATAAATACTCATCTGTAAAAAGAAGTAAAAATTAGTAATAAGATGTAATAAATAAATAAAAATAACACTCACCATTAGGGTCGCTTGGAGCTAGTTTCTTAACCACCAGTGCCTTTTGCCTTATCCTTAAACTATTAAAAAACCCCTACAATTCCTTCCATTTTCTGTTTAAATAAAAAAAATGACCCACAGTGTTTCAACCAACAAAACAAAGACGGGTTGGGGCTATTGAGGGAGGGGGTAATGGGGGGTATTCAACAAGGAGGTGGGAGTTAGCCCCCAAGTTGCATAAAGGTGGGTGAGGCAGTTTGGGGGGAGAGGGAGAATGATGTCCCCCACAAAGGGGTAACCCTAACTTGCTCTCGCTGTAGGTGAGTTTATGAAGCACAAGCCCTGCCTATAGGGCAGGGAGCTGAAGGCTCTGCTTGTATTTATTTAGAAAAAAATTGAATATTTTTGGACTGCATTAATCCAAAATTGTGCAAATGGTGGGGGCCACATAAATCAGGGGGTTAGTGTACATGCGGAAATTGCGTATGGTCTCTGTTTCAGTCTTGGTCTCGGGTGCTTAGGTCTCAGTCTTGGCTATGGTGGTCTCAACTACCTCACTAGGGAGTTTGTCAAAGAGAATGTATTTCATGGAAAGAGAGGTTCGGAGGTTCATTTGGTCAAGCTAGACAATGACCATATGTTGGATGACAAAGCTATGGACATAAGGGAAACTACCAGAGCTGTATTATGCATTTAAGCTTATATCATCAGATCAGAAACTGTCTGCTTTGGGCATGAGGCATTTCTACAAAATGACAACCCACTATCTGGTAGACAAAATGCCACTGACAAATACCTTCCTAAGAAAACTGAGATTCTTGCAGCCAGAAAATTGAGCGCAAACATGGCTACTAGGTACTGTTATGATTGTTGCACACAAGACTCCAGTTGAGATCAATGGAGATGCACTAGGAGATGAATGTTGACTGTACCAGATGGAGAAGGTTCCTGTAAAGTGGTACAAGGTGGAAGGTGCAGAAATAAAGCTAAAATACATTGACCATTATTGGAATGAAGACTTAGAAAGAAGAATTTGGTAGGTGATCAGAAACATCCTTTATTAGAAGCTGTTGTCAGGTCAGTGTTTGCTCTTTCACATGATAACTCTAATGGTGAACAGAACTTCTCTGAAAGTGGACACACTATCACAGCAGTAAGTTTTGACACACACACATCCATTTTCTGTCCAACTCTTTAATGCAAGCGTTAATCAGTATTTTCAATCTTTCATCTACTCAACCGATGAACTCTGGAACAATCTTCCACAATCCATCTTTCCCTCTGTATATTACCTCTAATCTCTCAAACACAGTGTGTCCAGGCATCTCAAAAAACCCAGACCTTGATTTTGGCTCTCTTTTATGGGGCAGTGCTTTTGCAGGCATTTACCCTTGTCTCCTCCTTCCTGCATAAAAAAAATTAGTTTTGTTCAGTATTTTCAATAATTGTAGCATTTGTTTAGAAATAAAAACAGTTTAGTAAGATTAAGTTACTATATGGTTCATCACTGTACATCTGGATGTCAGTGTAAGTTAATCCATATATGATACAAGTGTTTTATAAGCATTTGATCATTATAGTTTGTCTGATGTGCTTAAATTAAAAACTTGTAAAAGGAATAGTAAAAGTTGTTGTGTAGTTGAGTTTTTACTTCCTATAATATGGTACTCCAATATTTTGATGAAAATTCCTATACGTGACCCCTGTAATATGTACCCTATTTCGGGCCTGGATTTCCATAATTTTTGTCAAGGCCACTGGCCTTCAATAAAGCCAAATTTGGTAGGGCATCAAGGCCAAAAACAAAATAGTGAAAGAGGCACAGAGGCCAGTCTAAATTACAAAATACAAAACAAAAAGGAAGAAAAATGAAAAATATAATATAAAAATTTCTGAATTCAAAACTTGAACTTGGCTTGTTTTCACTAACTTCAGATGTGACTGGAAAATATTACATTTTGGAAAATGAAAATAACCTAAAAATGACTTTATTCTCAATGTATTTGACAGAGAAGTTAAAGACTTGGAACTTTCTAGGCAGTATGACATTATAAGGATGCCTAGCAACTAACATTGTCAGGGACATTCACAGCCTCACATTAAGGGGGGAGGGAGTGATAGCTGTGAGTGTACTATGAGCTTGGCTGGGCCTACATGTTTTGGGAAAAGGGCACAATGGGCAATGGAGTGTGATGAGGTATGGCAACACTGGCTGTGAAGGTGACATTTTGTTAATGGGCAACATGGCCATCCAAAGGGCAATGATGGCAATGGCCTTCGTGGCTGCCATGAAATTCCATCCCTGGTATTTTACAATGCCCTGAGGCAGAGGTTCCTGGGAATAAACAGCTTTCACAAAAGGTTGAATTATTAGAGTTTGGGAAGCAGAGCAAAGTCAAAGGGGAATTTCATGAAGGCTTTGATTTCTTTTATCATCCATTAACAGAGTCATTGTACAATTAAAAAATACCCCAAAAATAACATTTGCTGATCATCCTGGCTGTCCAGGTCCATCTGAAAGAATGCTTTGTGCTGTAAGAAGACATGCAGAAATGAACCCTTAACAAACAGCTGCTGAATTGACTGTTCAAGTTAAGGTTAGTATTTGGACCATCAGTCCATCAGACAATTTCTTCAACATTGGCTACTATTGCAGAGCAGCTAGAAGGAAGCCTATGCTCACCCCTCACAATTTTGCCTGTCATAAGCAGTGGACAACAGCGATGGTCAAACATGATTCTGCCTTTTGGAACACTGTAAGCTTTTCATGCGAGTTTTAGTTTGCTTCATTTCCAGGCACTAGTCATGTGTGGGTATGGAGACATCCATCCTAAGAATTTTCTAAGCCATCTGCAAGCTATGGTGAAACATGGGGGATTTTCTGTAATGGTGTGGGATACAATTTGGACCAATGGCTGAACAAAGTCTGCACAGGAACTGTTGATCCAGCAAATTCTATAAAGTTCCTGGAAGAGGGGTTGCTACCCATTTATCCCAATGAAAATATATTTCCACACCAAAATTCATTCATGGAAGATGATGCCTCATGGAATTGAACATCTTCCTCAATCAGGTCAATCCTCAGATATGAATTGAACAGGATATCTGTGGTATATGCTGGATGTTTTTTTAAGGAAACGGCAACCAAAGCCAACATCCAAAGGGAATCCTTGTCGAAGCCATAAAAGAAGAATGGGCTGCAATACCCAAAGAACAAATAACAAAACTTTTCATTGGAATACCAGAATGTATCAATTTTATGTAATGCAGAGGAGAAAACAACACTATTCTGAATATATTACTTCATTAAATTTGTTATTATTTATTGATTCTGAGCACCTGGTAGCTCAGTGGTTATGATGGAGGACTTGAGCAGTGAGGATCTGGTTCCCTTCCAGCCACTGACATCGGGTGGGGTTAAGTTGGCTGCTTACTCTGTTTCTCCTCTGGTTTAGGTGACCTTTGGGGCACACTCACCCCAACTTAGTGGGAAATGAGCTCTGTGGATTTATTGACCCTTATTAAGAAGTCAAAAAAACTTTGGAAAAAATCAAAGGTATCTCATTACTTCTGTCAATCCTATACCTTTGGTAACCTTTGGTTAGCTTCCGCCTGAATTGTTCATTCTGATGAAGGTCAAGCTTTTCACTCCACCTTAGACCTACAGTTTAATGTGGAATACGAACCATGCCCCACCAGCAGCCCAGCATCTAGGCCACCTAGGGTACCCATTTATCTACCAACCACTTTATTGTGTGGATGAACAGCTGGGTTTTACTGTGAGCCTGCTGCTGTCACTGGGTCTCAATCCCAGGGCTGATGGATTTGTAGTCAGTGACTCTAACCACTACACCACCTAGGCACATCCCCATATACAGTATATATACACACAGTAAACCCTCGCTTTTCCAGATTAATCGTGGGGGAGGGTGATCCAGTTAACACCAAAATCTGGTTAATGCAAGTAATCCTCCAAGTGGGGGGTTTCTGTATGTTTACATCTAAAAATCAGAACATCACTGAAAAACCAAGTGATGTTTTTTGTACTATACCAATCTTCTTTGGTGTTGATTATTAAATAGTGTATTTATTTATTTATTTTACTTCTAATTAACACTTAAAATGATATAAATTTGTTTTTAAATTTACATGATTAGCATTAGCTTTTTTTTAACAAAAACAGTTGGTGCCTGGCAGCCTGGCATCAGAGTTGCTGGCAGAAACCAGTTGCCAGCAGGCAATCCAGTTAATGTGAAATCTGGTTAATCTAGATGTGGAAAAGCGAGGTTTTACTATATATATATTAGGGTGACACTTATTTTCGAAAGTTTGAATTTTTATCGGGAGGGGCGCGTTTCTGGTTCCATTTTGTCAAAAAATATCGTGTGTAAAATATTTTTGAAATAAAACAATATTTAGAACTGCCTCAATACGGTCAAAGTTTGTATATTTTCTCGAAAAGTAGAAATTTTAGATCATGATGTTCTATGCCTCTAGCAAATAAAATATCACTTCTAGTTTGTTCAAGCTACTAATCTTGACCTAAAACATATAACTGGACTTCATACTTTCAACTCTAGGTCCCCTCAACTCGAGTATTAGCCCCTCAAGGGGGGGGGGGGGGGGTATCATGGGCGCCCATCTCCCTCTCATTGTTGCCTACTTTGCAGAGGTCACGGTGGACTTGCGGGCGGTTGGGAAGTCACAGCGGTGCTTCTCGACCACTTGTAAGAGGAACTGCCTTTGGTCTTCACTCTTGGTAAGGGCCAGGTTGAAAGACTGCATCAACGCCACCCCGCGCTCCGCGAAGTCATTGACAACTTGAAGGGCCTGGACTCGGCGGGATGCGGCGATGAAGGCTGGGTCCGTCCGCCACTCCTCCGGATCCTTGAGCAGGAAGGCGGTGCTGATGTCCAGAACCTTGAAGAACTCCTTTGATGTAGTCGTTGTGAACTTGGCCAATGTATTGTTGGCGATTGAGGCGGTGGACAGGTCCACATTGATACGCCGCGGGGGATCCTCCGATCCTTCCTCTTCTTCCATCGCTTTAATCATCTCCTGCTTTGTCGCCAAGTCGATACCCTCGTCGAAGATGGCCAGGGTGACGAGGCGCTCGCTCAAGTACCATAGGTGCCTGGCGAAGACTGTCGCCGTCGCCTTGGCCACCGCTGAGTCCGGATAATAGACGAGGGCCTTGAGCAGCGTGAGGTCCGCGGCTGGGGCCGTTGCCGGGAGCGGCGCTTTGTACCAGGCCGTCACGTAGATGGACACGGCGAAGATGGTGAATCGCCGGATTCCAGCCGCTTCGCCTGACGACATCTGAAACTGTTCCCGGAACAGGAACAGTTTGATGGCATAGATGACTTTTGCCATCCAGCGCGCGCGATGGAAGGCGCCGGGACGAGCGAACCGGGCACCCCGCTTGTTCGGACCGCCCAGCACAATTACAGAGAGCTCCAGAAGTTCCCTGTAGTCATCACGTGGATGTTGACCGTCGAGGAGGCGGCTGAATTCGATCAGCAGGTCGTCGCGGGCGTCCTTCAGGTGCTGCGGCATGGTTCCATCCTCGAAGGGCTTCGCTTTGGTTTGATCGATGAAGTCCCACTGGGCGGCGAATCGTTGAACAGGAGGATGTCAGGACCAGTAGAGGGACCGAGGCACGCCGTGAATGCCTTCTCGCACACCAGTTCGTGGATGTGGTGGCGGCAAGCCAAATGAAGCACTGTCTTCTCGAGTTTCTGCTCAATGATATAGCAAGCTCCTCCTGAGAGTCCTGTGTTTGAGGCGGTGGTGTCAAAAGAGAGGGCACAGATCCGTCCCTTGATGTCCCAATCCTCGAGGGCAGAGAGGACGGCTTCCGCCATGGCGCGGCCGGTGCCGTCGGGGAGGCTGGGCACAGCCAGAAGCTTGTCGACGTTCTCCCCAGACACCAGAACTGGAAGGCGATCTTCAGCAGGGCCTCCGTCAGCTGCTGGTACGATTTTCCCGTCCCAGTGAACGGTCAGCGGCACAGTAGGATGGAAAGCTGCCTTCATTTCCGCTGCTGCCATAGCACGGAACTTTGCTCGGTCGCGGCGGGAGGATTCGCGGTTCAAGACCAGCTCCTCAGGGTCGTGGCCCAAGCTCCTCGCAGCCGCCGACAGCAAAAAAACACCTTCTCGGTCGGTAAGTTTCGTCCGATCCATCGCTGCGGAGAGATCAGGGGTGATCATCTTTTTCGACGCGCGGAATCGCTTGGGTGGTAAAGGGGTCGTAGATGCTTCTGCATTCGACGTGGACGGGCCCAGGAGAGAGAGCTCTTCCTCTTCTTCTCGGCGACGACGCCGTGTCGGTGACCGAGTCGGGCTGCTTGCACCTGAGCTGGAGCTCGATGCCAGTTCGACGAGTTCTTCTCGGCTCTCTCTGTTCGCCCTTTCATCATCTTGCCGGCGGCTCCTTTCCGCTTCCTGTCTCCTCGCACGCTCCTCCTCAGTGTGCAGCGTCATGTCACGTGTGGAGGAGATGCGGCCGCGCCGCACCTCGGCCCTTTGTCCCGTCAGGAACTCCCTGTCCTCTTCGATTGTGATCATCGACATCGCCTGTTCGTGTGCGATGTCGAAGAGGCGGTCAAGGGATGAGAGGAACTCGGCCTCGTTCCTGATTTGGGTCACAGTGCGCCGTTTCGAGTCTTGTTCAGAGCCCGCCACTTCTCGTACATTCGGAGAACCTTGTCCCTTGCGCGTTGGTCTTTCTGCGTAGGAATACGGGACCGCTCCCAGAATTCCTTGACTGCGGTCACTGTCTCAGCGGCTGCTTCCTTGATCGGCTTCTTGACGTCAAGGTGAAGGTGGAAAAAGTACTGAAGCGCCTGCTTTCCCGTAGGCAGCATGCTTCCTGTGATGCTGTGGTCCACGGTCCCCAGGAGATAGACTGCTGTTTTAGATCTTGTTGCCGAAGCCATCACGTCGTTTCAGAACTCACTGAAAAAGAGAATGAAACACTGTTAGTGTTGGCAAAACTCGTCCCAACCCATTTCTACTTAGAATAACATGTTCTTTCGCCTGTATCAATATTTGGATAAACTCGTGTTACACCCTGTATAATACCTCATTTTAGTCTTCTGTACACCAGTGCGGAAGACTAAACCAACGACTCTGACCGTCCGTCTGTCTGTCTGTTATCATTTTTCAACTCAGAAACTACAGCAGCTATCGAAACGAAAACTGACATGATAACAGAACGCCATGAGTACTTTTCGACAAAAAGTATAAACTTTGACCTCGTTGAGGCAGTTCTAATTATTATTTATTTCAAAAATATTTTACACACAATGTTTTTAGACGGAATGACACCAGAAATGCGCCCGTCCTGATAGAAATTCCCCAAAAATGAAAAAACACCCCAAATAAGTGGCACCCTAATATATATATATATATATATATATATATATATATATATATATATATATATATATGCCTCGGTGGTGTAGTGCTTAGCATTGCTGACTATGAATCCATCAGCCCTGGGGTTGAGACCTGGTGAGAGTAGCCAGCATGCAGCAATAAAGAAAGTGGTTCATAGATAAATGGGTACCCTGGATGGCCTTGTGATTAAGACGCTGTGCTGCTGGTGGGGCGTGGTTTGGATTCCACATTAAACTGTAGGTCTAAGGTAGAGTGAAAAGCTTGACCTTCACGAGAATGAACAATTCAGGTGGAAGCTAATCAAAGGTTATTGCACCTCAGTGATGTCGTGGTTAGCATCACTGACTAAGAATTCATTGGCAGGTGGCACGCAGCTAACCCAGCTGTTCATCTTTCCACACAATAAAAATTGGTTAGTAAATGATGGGTGCCCTGGGTGTGTGTGTGTTGTATATATATATATATATATATATATATATATAATATATATATATGAAGCGTCGCGAGTACGAGTACTCAAAATGTAGTTATTTTCAATGTGTGTATTTGTGTTGTGTGCCCCTTGTACACAATAATCTCAAAGTTTAAATGTGTCTATCTCAAAACTGGTTTGGCAAATTTTCCCTTGTACTTGCGATGCCTCATACATTGGCATGTATATTGACATTTTACATTTTTTTTCCAAGGGACTAGCCAAAACCAATCATCTTTGTATTCTTCATTTCAAAAACTGTCCCATAAAATACTCTGGTTTAGAAGAAATATGTTACACCATCAAAAATGTAGCCTGCATTTCTACTCTTACTTTCAACAATTGCCGCATTGACACTGAAGATGTGAGACTCATTAAAAGTCTAATAACGGTGAGTTAAAAGTTATTCATACTAATAATACCCTGTAAAATACTGTTTCAGCATTTATAGTATCCTTATCTGATATATTTAGTTACTAGTTTACTAATAAGTAAATTGTAACTATAATTACAATTCATCCCAAGTTATTACCCAAATTAGATTTTTTCCCAATATTTTTTCTTGAGTCAACCATTTAAACTGTTCCTTATAGGGTGTATCAGGGCTTGAAATAAACTTTTTCCATCACCCACCAACCAGGCGGGTACTCAGTAAAATCTAACCACCTAGAAAAAAATCCACACACCTGAAATTTATAATACTTCCACATCTCAATTATTCTGAAATGGAATAATAAAATGATTAGAAAAATTAAAATAATATCAGAACCAAAGCAAAAAAACTGAGAATTACATAATTCTTAATTAAAAATGGGAATTACATACATTCCTTTTTTTAGTGTACTGTAGTGTAGTTTTTAATAATCAGTCTTTCAAAATCTACCCACCAACTGTGTGTATAACTTAGAATTTGTACCCACCTGACCCAAAATCTACCCACCATTGGTGGGTGGGTGGGTGTTAATTTCTAGCCCTGGTGTATGTATAGTGTGTGAAGCAATGTGTGGTATTAATCTCAAATCCATCTGTCACTTCTGGAGGAAGTTTGAAAAATATATTGAAATAGGCACACATTTCTGTGAATTGACCATTTCTTCACAAGCTATGAGAGCAAAGCATCCACCAACATGAGGGTCATAAACAAGAGGTAGACCTGAAAGATTCTGTAAAGAAAACCATTGGTCAAATGGTGGTGATGGTCATTCCACCTTTGATATCTTCAAGGTACTTGGTCATCATCATTGTACCATTAAAAATTTATTTGGTGATATCAGGGAGAGGACAAAGGTGAGGGGTTCAGGGTCACATCCCATCAAATACGTCACATCAAGCTGAAAGTTGTGTGTGTACCTCTTTCCACCAGCCAAGAATATTTTTGCCAAGGTTGTCTCCAGATTTATCCCCTGTCCCATCCTACATCAGCTGGCTTAGACCATTGACCCCTACTCAGCCACCTCTGACTGTGAGACAAAACTCAGTGTCTGAAGTGGGCCATTGGGTTCCCTTGAGGTTTAAACACCAGCAAGGTAAAGGCAGTGTTAGGTTTGGGGCAATTATTAGGGAGAACAGGGTAGTTGGTTGAGTGGAGGACAGGGTTAAATTCAACTCTGAAAAAAAGTAACCACCAGGAGGCTCATTTCTCCCTGATGTTGGGGTGAATGAATTACTGGGTGCCCATTCAACCCCAAAAACTACATATGAAATTCCTCTAAAAACATTTTTTTTATGCTACCATCATCAGATTCCCGCTTTAAAATGCAAGGTTATGTTTTGTGTTTATACTTGACAATGACCCTTCCACTTCGCTGGAAAAGGGCTTAAAGAACCTAAGATAATGGAGTGGCCTCCTTCAGCTCTCGATCTGAACCCCATGGAGAGCCTGTGGCTGATGATAGTACAGGATATATGCTGGTGGCAGACAATTACATATAGAGAGGTGCTATGGGAGGTGAAGTGATTGCTATGGACAATAGGCTATTAAAAGTGTTTGAAAATAAGGGTGAATACATACATGTGATACACTTCATCATGAAGTCCAGGATGGACATACATTTTTCCAACAGTTTGCATTAAATAATAACATGGTGTGTCTATTTTGATATATTTCTCAAATAAATGTGAGTAACTTTCTCAAGAAGTGGTGGATGAACCAGAGATTCAAACTACACATTGCTTTACACACTATAATTACATCATATAAAGGATGGCTTAAATGGTTGACTCAAGAAAAGAATATTGACATTTATCATAATTTGCTTGATAACTTGGCATGCATTGTAGACTCATCTATAAATCTATTTACTGTAAAGCGCATTTCTTAAATATGAATTTAGAGAAGTTTACAATAAATGTTGGTAAATACTTAAAATATGGTACTCAGTGACCAGTGCAATAGTTACCATCATTGACTACGAATCTACCGGCCCCAGGTTCGATTACCGGCGAGGTCAGGCGGCGCTCAGTGCACTCAGCTGTTCATCCTTTTGTACAAAAAAATGGCTGGTGGATAAATGGGTACTCTGGGTAGTGTAGTGGTTAAGACACTGGGCTGCTGATTGGTAGGTCATGAGATCAGGTCCGGGTGAAGACTGTAATTTCTGACCCATCCTGGTGGGTTGTGATTTGGATGCCACGTTAAGCTGTAAATCTGACATGAGGTAACGAGCTTGATCTTCGTCAGAAGGAAAAATTTGGTTGGAAACAAAATTAAGGTTTTAATTAAAGTTTCATAAAGAATTACAAATAGTCCTATGCAAGTGCTGTAGGATTGTGTATTAAACTACGTTTAATAATGGTATCAATGACCTCCATCTTGCAACAACAGAGATTACTATTCAGTCAGTTAGTACTAAAATGAAGTACTGTATTGGAAATAATGTTTTCAAATTAACCTCTTAACCACCATTTCCCCTATTTGGGGAAAAGTTTTAACAATACAATTTAAATTAAAACTCAGAAGTGAAATTTTTTAAATTTTAATTTTTATATTTTAATTTTTCTTTATCAGATAACTATTTCATGTTTACTTAAAGTCTTTGAAGCTGAATATACTACAAAATATCAAGAAATACAAAAAAAATTGTTCTGGCTCTTAATGGGTTAAAACTTTGGTAATTGTAGCTACTCTCTCGGCTGTTCATATTTAATTTGTATATAGGCTGTAACACTTTTTACTTAAAGAACCAAAAGTAATGGAAGATCACACAGACTAAAGGGTTTTAGATCCTGGTTGTATTTAATACACTGTAACACTGACTATTTTATCAGTATTTCTGAATGGATCTGAAACCAAAACTTTAGGGTGCTTTTTATGAAGTTGTGTTACTGTTTTTTTCGTCTTTTCTTGCATAGGCTACTGAATAGAACTAATTTGCACTTTTTATTTTTAGCACCAAAGCTTAAACAGGATGAGTATGTTGTGGAAAGATACATTAAGAGCTCAGCATCCTAATTTAGATGAGATGAAAGGTCTTCGGCACATGGTGTTGAATAATAACCCTCATATAGGGGATGAAGGGCTGAAAGAAATATTGGGTGCTTTGTCTGATGATATCTGGATTACAGGTTGGGAAGAATCTACTTAATGCAACAGTAGTATTTGTTATGTAAGTAAGTTAAAGTCTGAGAATATATCTATCTAGTAGGCTTATGAATATAAAACCTACAGGGTACCCCCGCAAAACTGATTGAGATAAGGTAAAATTAGAATTATGAGTAGTAATGTTGAGTTCTTTTCTTCTAGCATATACGTGTAGGTTTGTTAACTTATTCTGAATAACTTTTTCCAGGAGTAGAATTCCAAAACTGCGGAATTACTTCTCAGTCAGTTGAAATCATTCATGATTTTTTAAAAGTGAATCAAGTCCTCGAACGTTTCTCTTTGGAAAGTAATCCATTTTTGAGTTCAGAATTTGTCTTGAATGTGAATGGTATTTTAAGAAGAAGAAATCCTGGTCTTGAGTCTTTGGAGGTGGAGGTAAATACCAGTCAGATTATTTTAGATCTGTTTGGTGTCAGTATTGTTACTATTTTAATTCCTGATTTTATTGACATTTATATAATTTTCTGCAATGCAGAATTTTAGTTTAGGCAAAATAGTTCTTAGGAATATACCCAATTTAAATACTGTATATCAGGTCATCCCATAAGTAATGTCGTTTTTTAGATCGGAATTTGAAGGACAAAAAAAACTCAACTGAAACTTTTTAATCTAGTATATATTTTTCATCGGAATCAATGACACTGCCAACGTCCTACAAGCTTTTCAATGCCATGTTTATAAAATTCAGGCGGTTTTGAGGCAAAAAACGTACAAAGACTGGTGTGCAGGTCATCTAAAGAAGTATACCGTTTCTCGTCAAAATAGTTTTGCAGACTCCTGAAGAGATGATAATCTGAAGGGGCAAGGTCTGGAGGATGTGGAAGTTTCCCACCCAAGCTCCTCAATTTTTGCAGAAGTGATCCGAGCGGTATGAGGACGTGCACTGTCGTGGTGGAACACGATTCCTTTCCGATTAACCAAAGAAGGTCTCTTTTCTTTTAGTGCAGTGTTCAATCGATCCAGTTGTTGACAGTAGACTTGAGCGGTGATTGTTTGGTTGTGTGGTAAGGTTTCAAAGTGTATTACACCACTTTCATCCCACCAAACACTAAGCAACACCTTTCGAGGGTGAAGATTTGGTTTTGGCTGTGGTGTCGCTGGTTCTCTGGCACAAACCCACTGTCGACGGCGCTTAACATTCTGGTACAGTATCCACTTTTCATCACCAGTCACTAAACGGTGCAAAAACGGATCTTGGAGTTCACGGGAATGAAGAGCTGTGCTAATGTTTACCCGCACCCTCAGATTGTCGACCGACAATTCATGTGGCACCCATTTTCCTAACTTAGGCACTTTCCCGAGTTGTTGCAAATGTCGATGGATAGTGCACGGGGATGAATTGAGTTTCTGGGCCAATTCTTCGACAGTTGTTGAATAGTCTTCTTCAAGTGCGGCTAAGAGCAGGTCATCATCAAACTCAGCAGGGCGTCCAGAGCGTGCTGCATCTGTCAAACAGCAGTCACCTTTCCTAAACTTTTGAAACCATCTTTGACATTTCCTCACATGCAGAATATCGTTGCCATAAACGTCCTGAATGTTTCGCGTTGCTTCAGTAGCACTATTCCCTTTTTTGAACTCGTAAAGCATTATATGCCTGATATGCTCTTCTGATACCGCCATGTTTATGAGGGGTTCACATAAAGCAAAACACACGTGTTCACTGGTGAAGGTCTGTAAAGTATGTAGCGAAACACGATAGATCTCCTCTTAGATATAACCTTCGGAAAATTTATGCTTAAACCGAGTAGGACTAGTTTAAACTTAATCTATCGTTAAAAACGACATTACTTATGGGATGACCTGATAGTATGAACCGGTTAGGACCATTATTAAACACTAAGAATGTATAAAAGTTATAATAGATAATTTTTGCAATGAAGATAACGAATTGGTCTCTGAAACACTTTTCTGAGAATGGGAATTTACGTAGTCTGTGCAGATGCATCGTTTAGTAATTGAGTAACTCCAAAGAGACTAAGGAGTGATGTATTTTCTTAAATCCTTTTTAACGTTATTTTGAAATTCACTCATTCGACTTAAGTCTCGTTCTTAAGTTACTGTATCTGCATATTTGAGTTCGAGTGTTTTCATTGTTAGGTTAAGTTACTTTTCTTATTCTTAAAATGGCAGGAAGAAAAGAGACTTAAGAAAGACCCGAATGCAGTCGCTGGGAAGAGTAGTACTGATAAAATTTACAAATCAAGAGTGAAATTGAGTACTGATAAAATTTACAAATCAAGAGTGAAATTGGCGTCCAAATTTAAACACATTAAACGTGGTATTCCTTGGAGAATCGAAGGCAGACTCATAGAAAGAAAGTAAGAAAATTTTAATTTTAGTGTTTATTTTTATTCCTTATTCTTCCTTCCAGAATCGTACAATAATAATAATAATAAGTATGGTGTATTCCAAGAAGAACATAGTGTTTTGAGACGTACTGTTAAAATTAAACTCGTCTGGAGCATTTCCTTGTTTTAAAGGACATTATTACTGTTTTTAACTCATTTGACACTATAATAATAACTACGGCGTACGTCATATGACGTTCACTCATGTACTAGTATGACGTACGGCGCGTGTCGTATTTTCTAGTTGTAGCACCAATGATGTTAGAAATTACTTATTCTGAGTATAATACACAAGGCTCAGGTTGCACGTTACTTGTACAGTAGTGGAAGGGAACATCCACATCAAATGTACACACTTTTTGCAAATTTCTGCCAATTTCTCTGATTTTTTTGTGTGATGATTGGGTTGGGTGATTGATGAATCGTCACCAAATCTTAGCTTCCTGGGTCAACGGGTTTCCAAGTTATGACCTTCCAAAGTTTGAGGTCAACAGCATGACCTTGGAGGTTTGAAAGGTCATATCTCGGGTTCTACCATACCGATTTCGACAATCTTGGTCTCAAAATGCTCAGGGAAGGACGTAGAATAACTTCGATTCCCGCTGTAAAAACCATAGAGCATCAAATAAAAAAGTTCCATTTCTATATGACCTTTGACCTTGACCCCAGAAAAACCTTCAAAATTCAAGATCATGAAAATTGGCATGAAAAATGTCCTTGATATAAGGCATCCACAAGCAGAAAATTAGAGTGGGATCTCCATGGGTTTGCTTTCCAGAGGCGTTCAAAGTCACGCAGGTGAAGAATTTTGAATAATAAAAGGAAACTAACTTCACGCCTGTCCACCATTGCCGGTGTGAAGTTGGCTTCCTTTTTCTCGTTGCTTGTTGCTTAGTGGCCAGCTGACAAACGGTAATTCTTCAATTAATATCATAAAATTGTAATAATAAATTAAAAAAACAGGAAGATAATTTTACAGAAGTAAGAAATAGCAAATTAAAAGAGAAACACCAAAGGAAATCTGAAAAAGAACCATTGGCAATGCCCCGATCAGCCAAAAAAAGGCAGATCATCATTTGTTTACGTGACACTGCAGCTGATTCAACCAGGCATCGTAGCCTATACGAATACAGTAGGTTCAATGGCTAAATTATGTATTGCGTAAATTACTAACAGTAACTACATTTACTGCGAGACACGGGGTTACTAAAAGTTTGGATGCTAACTGGCTTGTGTGATGTTGCTACCGTAAGCCTACCGTTGGTAGCCTATGTAACTACTGTAGTATAGGCCTAATCACAAAATGGCACGTTATTTGAAGTGTTCCTAACTTAATTTACCGTGTAATAACGCAATGACGTTAACTGAAAGCATATTATTTGAGAATATGTCACCCCACATTGAATAATCACTGTGATGTGATTATTCAATGTGGGGTATAATCAAAGATAGAGTTTACGGCCAGAAGCCTCGGGAGTACGATCACACGAAGACTTTGATACGCCAAGAGTTCGAGACGTTGAATAATAACAAAGAACTGTGCTGCCGTATTTGTTGTTCAGTGGTTCAAAGATGCAACGTATGTATTGAACATGGTGGAGGACACTGAATAATTTCTGTAGTAAATGATAAATATTATTCTTCACAAGGTGATTCCATTATTCTCGGTAAACTGACTTATGCCGCACCCCCCCTACACACACACTTAATGTCAATAATATTAGTACAGTATGTCTATCTTTTTATTTTATCATACAACTTGTAACATCTTAACCTGTCTTTATATATCTATTATCTATGTAATATCTCGTACATATGTCAGCATGTCGACGAAATAAAGCGTACAGTATTTATTTATTATTTATAAGCTAGTATAATTAGTGATTAGATTGTTCATTGTTACTATTGTACTAATTTTCATTTTTCTTCCGTTATAGATGCGAAATGGCATCAAAGTTGGAAAAATATTGTTGTGATCCGTTCAAGTCTCACGAGAAACTTAAAACTACAGATCTTCGCGTTGCATCAGCAGCTTTTATCTCAAAATACCCGACCTATTTGAAGCCTGGCCAGAAGCTGTGTTCAGCGTGCCAAAAGAAACTCTCTAAATTCCCCGAACCATCATTATCGGAAGAAAATGCCCACATCAATGTTTACATCATCGTCAGATGCTGCGGCGCAGGGAACTTCTGAAGCATCAGATGAGGTCTTTGTTGACGAGGAGACAGAACTCTCGGCAATGAACCAATCAATTCATATCATCGGAGAAAGTCCCATTGACAAACGGAAGTTCAAGAGAACGAAAGGATATCTTCCTGCCAAAATGGCAAAAATTCAAGAGACAGTGAAAAAACATCTTGAAATGGTAAGCGCCACAAAGGGAGATGATGTGGGTCCATCAACAGAGACCACATCCTACAAATCTGAGGATATAATTACAGGATTGAGAGAGAAATACCTCACAGCGGGTAGAGACGAAAAAATAATGATCCTGACAAACTTTGCACCATCATTGAGTGTTAAAAAATTGATGGATGAATTCAAATGTTCCCAACGGATGGCTGTACAAGCGCAGCAGCTTGCGAAGGAAAAGGGGATCATGTCTTCTGCGAATCCGAAGATGGGCAAGGAATTAGCGTCGCAGGTTACGGAAACCGTTAAGGATTTCTATCGTCGCGACGAAATTAGCAGGCAAGTGCCGGGGAAAAAAAATTGCTTAACCGTGAAAGAGAATGGAGAGAGGAAAAAAATTCAAAAGCTGCTGGTGTTATGCAACCTAAAAGAAGCGTATCAACAGTTCAAGGGAAAGTTTCCAAATCTATTGATTGGTTTTTCGAAGTTTGCGATGCTCCGGCCAAAGGAATGTGTCCTAGCGGGATTGAGTGGGGGACACAGTATGTGCGTCTGCACAATTCATCAAAATGTGAAACTCATGATGATTGGATCAAGGATGGGGAAAGTTACTGGCGAGGAAGAAGTAAACTGAATAGCTACCACCATGCTTTAGCCCGCATTCTCTGCATCCCTAGTCTACCATCTTGTTTTTATGGAGATTGCAATACTTGTCCTGGTGTCGATTCCCTGAGAGAGTTTCTTCTCAATTGTTATGAGGAAAAGGGGATCGACGAAATTCAATACAACCAATGGACGACGACAGATCGTTTGCAACTTGAATCTGTCTTCCAAACAATGGAGGATTTTCTGGACACCTTCTCCCGACTGGCTCAGCTCGTCCGCCATGATTTCGTGGCGAAAGAACAGGCGAAATATATGGAACAGAGGAAGCATGAACTTGGCGAGGGAGAATTCCAAGCCATCGGCGATTTCTCCGAAAATTACTTGTTCGTAGTTCAAGACGCGGATAAAGGGTTCCACTGGAACAATTCTCAGGCAACCCTTCACCCGTGGGTCTACTATTAATTATTATCAGAAGGAAGGGGTCCTCAAACACGGTTCTTTAACAATTATCTCTTCCAGAAAGTTCTGCTGGATCATCTAAAGTCCCGATTTAACATCATCACCAGAATTGTCTACTTTACCAATGGATGAGCCGGCCAATATAAAAACTGCAAAAACTTCTTGAACTTATGTCATCACCACGAAGAATTCGGAGTGCCGGCTGAGTGGCATTTCTTCGCCACTAGCCACGGCAAAGGTTCATCAGACGGTGTTGGAGGAACTGTTAAAGGAGAAGCAGCGAAGGGAAGTCTCGGTCGGCCTTACGGAGAGCAAATTTTAACTCCAAAGGACCTTTTCCAATTTGCTTCCTTGCAATTGACTGGGATCTCTCTCAGGTACACAACACAAGAGGAGTATTCAAAGGAGAAGGATATTTTAGATCCGATTTTATCGAAGGCAAGGACTACGCCAGGAACACAAAAATTGCATTCCTTAATCCCGGTGACAAAAGACTGCTTAGAGGTACGAATGTACAGCGCCTCAACCGAAAGCCGAAGGTTGTTCGCCGCCCCTCAACAAGCCACCCACAAATCAATCAAAAACATCAATGGATACGTGACAGTGAAATACGACAACCACTGGTGGGTTGACTTGTGTTATGGAAACGTATCCGGAAGTGGGGAAGTGGAAGTAAATTTCCTTCACCCCCATGGACCAAAAGGGTCTTTTGCCTTCCTCTCCAAACCCGATGTGCTGACAGTGGATGTGTCCGATATCCTCACAACGATCCACCCTAGGACAGCCACTGGAAGGTCATACACAATCACGCAGAGGGAAACCAATAAAGCCAATAGGATCCTGAAAAACCGTGCTACCAAAAACTGAGGTAAAAACTATGGGTGCCATGTTTGGATTGTTTAGATGATGTGTGATTCTGTGTTGTTTGGTTATTATTAATTGTCAATAAGTTGTTAATAATAGTTGTAAATAGTCAATGATTGTTAATAAGTTAATAAATAATAAGTATTAATTGTCAAAAGTATACAAAATGCTCCATCGACATGACTTTGAACGCCTCTGGAAAGCAAACCCATGGAGATCCCACTCTAATTTTCTGCTTATGAATGCCTTATATGAATGACATTTTTCATGCCAGTTTTCATGACCTTGAAGGTTTTTCTGGGGTCAAGGTCAAAGGTCATATAGAACTGGAACTTTTTTATTTGATGCGCTGTGGTTTTTACAGCGGGAATCGAAGTTATTCTACGTCCTTCTCTGCGCATTTTGAGACCAAGATTGTCGAAATCGGTATGGTAGAACCCGAGATATGACCTTTCGAACCTACAAGGTCACGCTGTTGACCTCAAACTTTGGAAGGTCATAACTTGGAAACCCGTTGACCTAGGAAGCTAAAATTTGGTGACGATTCATCATTCACCTAACCTAACCATTACACAAAACAAATCAGAGAAATCGGTGAGATGAGGTGACATAAGGTGTGTGCACTTGACGTGGAATGTCCTTAGGGCTACGTCGCGACTTCACTTCCCTTTAGATCAGCAGATTAAGCAGTTTTGGGTCGGCTCAGTAATTGGATTGGTGGCCATTTTCTGCGTTCTGATACTGTAGCAACCGGGGGTTTGAATCCTGTGTGAACCTGTATGTCCCCTCCGTCACATGACCTTTATCATTACGGAGGTGGTTGAACAAGCCCAAACATTATTATTATTATTATTATTATTATATAATAATAATTATCAATTTTTCTTTTTCCATTTACTAATCTACTCGGAAATCTAACATTTTTGTATTCATGGAACCCAGTGAGCCGTCGTATATAATCACTTTTTTTTTTAACTTTATTTACTGTTCTCATAGGTGAGAGCTTTTTTCTTTTTTTCTTCGAAATTCATTTACTATATTTATATTTTACAGTTAAGTGCAAGTTTCTCCTTTTCTGTCCACACAATTTCATTCTATCAAATATCCACCTCTCGTATGTTTTTTCAAATCGTACATTTACCTATCCTCATTGGCCAGCCGATTTTATAAATAAATTTTTATTTTTTTAAATATTCGCATTACTTCTCGCAGCGAGCTAAACGCAAAGCCTGATGAAGGCATCTTACCAATGTTGAACAATAACTTTAGAAGCTTTTCTAAACATTATAAAGAACTGAAAGACTCCTTTGCTTTAATTAGAGAGATTTTCACGTAATTATACTCGCATAAAGATTCATACAGGATCCATAAAAAACATCTTTTCGCTATACTTTTTTATATTTATCCGCACATACAGAAGAGGTAGCATCCGAATTTATATCAAATATCCCATAAAATGCGCAAAAAATGACGCACTCCGTTATGGAACCTCGCTTAAATAAGGTGGAAAGTGAAAATTTAATGAAGTGGGAAACTCGGAATTAGTGCGATTCGAACCCGTGTCAGAGGCGCCGCTCCTGTCGATCACGTCACATCACCTCTCATCGAAACATGCTCAATAAATCTTACTTTCTACATAACCACTCTTAACATATTGGGAACATACAGATCGCCTAACGGAAGCGTAAATAACTGTATAAGCACCTTGCAGAATCTAATTAAACATTAATCTCTAAGGAGCTCGCGCACTTTCAACGCCGGGGATTTTAATATAGATTTTATGAAAATAGGTACGAAGTGTACCGTCAAATCATTATGGATCACAATAGGCTACAGGACCTCTGGAACAAGAATGACATGTTCGAATTTAATTGCGCTCTAACTCACCAAGCTCCTCAACCACCATTCAAAGCAGTCTTTCTTTGAAAGGCTAAAGTATGCCCTATTTTCAAATCAAGTGATAATTCTCCCCGCTCAAATTACAGACAGTCTTTCCAACCACCAGTGAATTTACGAGAAAGTAATGTATAATCAGATAATAAAAGTTTACCCTTTACGAAATAATACACAAGCAACAACTTGTCTTTTCTATATTCTGCCAAAAAGCATATAGTTTTCTCTGAAATGGCAGTATCATGTTGTGTGTGTATAGCAAATCTTTTACTGATCCATTTTTATATATTACATATTACGTCCATTGTATGTTCCTTGTAGATGTATAAAGAGAACAATAAAAGAATTTGAATTCCTATTATTATAAATTAAAGCTAATGTTTATTTTGAAAGTTAAAGGAGAGAATGAGAAATTTAATCCTTTAGGTCTCCATTGTTTCATCTGCTGCAGGGAAGGATTGCCTGTTGGAACACTCTCGTTCATTGTAGAAGAAATAGATAAATGCAAAGTCAAAGCGAAGCGCAAAAACACCAGAGAAAGACGCGATGAAGGAATTAGTCTTAATAATATAAGGTCAGTTTAAGTACTCATTCCTCGCTATTGACATTTCATTAACTGAGTGAATTAATGCAATACTATCATTAGATAAGTGATTAATACCCGTTGGGTCAGCGAGGTTAAGCGACGTTGGGTCTGTTCAGTAGTGTTTAGATCAGGGCTTCTCAAACTAGGGGTCGCGTAAATATTATTGGGGGTCGCAGAAACATTTGAAAATATTATTTTTTTCATAAATATACAGTGTTAGTACCTATTGCTTTTATGACATTGAGTGAAGGGTCGCGAAAAAATTTGTCTGATCCAAAGGGGTCGCAAGTGAAAAAAGTTTGAGAAGCCCTGGTTTAGATGATGTGTTTAGTATTGCTAAAAATTGTTTGCATAATACCAATTTTTAAGGTAGGTGACCCTGCACTAGCAACTAATTACAGGCTGGTGTGTTCATTATCTCTGTTCAGCAAAGTTTTGAAAAAATTGTAAAAAGTAGAATGCAGCGATATTTAAAATCCTAGAATTTATTATCTCCAAATCAGTATGGCTTCCATAATAATAAAAAAACGGAAATCGCTATTTTAAACCTTCTGAAAAATGCAAATATAGCTAAAGAGAACAAAGAAATAATGATATCAATATTTATGGATTTGAGTAAGGCGTTTGATGTAATAGACCATCATAATCTACTTAACAAATTATGTTGTTATGGCGTTAGAGGAGCAATTAGTGATTAGATTAAAAGTTTTTTGTCCAATAGATATCATTTTGTATCGGTAAATAAGGTTTGCTCAACTAAAACACTTGTCAAACAGGGCTCAGTCTTGGGTCCACTGTTATTTTTATTATATATAAATGACCTTCCACGCTCATCCGATAGATTTAACTTTATAATGTTTAGAGATATCTTTTTCTTGCAAAGATGTTAATTCAGCTAAGAATATAGTTAAATCAGAATTTATCAATGTAATGAATGGTTGACTACGAATAAACTCTTCCTAAATACCAATAAAACAAATTTCATGATTTTACTAATGAACGAAGTGTCCTTAAACTATTAAAAAAACATCTACAGTCCCTTCCATTTCCTGTTTAAATAAAAAAAAAATGACCCACAATGTTTCAACCATTTTCTAGTACAAAGTGGGGTGGGGGGTAGCCCCCCCCCCTAAGTTGCATAAAAGGGGTGAGGGGGTTTGGGGGGGAGGGAGAATGACCTCCCCCCAAGGGGGTAACCCTAACGTGCCCTCGCCGTAGGCGAGTTTGCGAAGTACAAGCCCCGCCCGTAGGGCAGGGAGCCGAAGGCTCTGCTTGCGTATCTTGAACTAAATGCTGATTAAATCGCTGTAAAGGACTGTATTGTAACAAAATTTCTTGGTGTAATGCTAGACAACAATTTGGAATGGATTGATCGTGTAAATTATATCTCAAAAAGATTTCAAGGAGCGTGGCTATAATGTTTAAACTTAGAAATGTAGTCGCTAAAAAGGTTTTATTAACTCTGTATCATTCTCTTGTTCTTCATTATATAGCGAAACTCCGCTAACAACGCTTTAAAGTTTAAACAGTATCTTTGTCATCCAAAAACAAGCAGTAAAGTTATTATCTGATGCTGATTTCTATGATCATTCTAGTGCATTATTTAAAGAGCTAAAACTACTAAAGCTCAGAGATGTAATCAAATTGGTACATATTATTTTTATTTACAATGCGCCTCGGTGGTGTAGTGGTTAGCGTCACTGACTACGAATCCATCGACCTCGGGATCGAGACCCGGTGACGGCAGCCGGCGCGCAGTAAAACCCAGCTGTTCATCCTTCCACACAATAAAGAAAGTGGTTGGTAGATAAATGGGTACCCTGGGTGGCCTAGTGGTTAAGACGCTGGGCTGCTGGTGGGGCGTGGTTCGGATTCTACGTTAAACTGTAGGTATAAGGTGGAGTGAAGCTTGACCTTCGTCAGAATGAACAATTCGGACGGAAGCAAACCAAAGGTAAACCAAAGTCCAAGAACAAAATCATTAACTTGCAGTGGGTAAATAAATATTTTGTAACAAGAAATCCGCCCATATCAGACCAGAAATAGATCAGAGCTTGTTATTCCTCAATTTAGATTGTTTTCATTTCAAAAATAACTTTTTTTTTCATTGGACTGAAATTATGGAATGATTTAAATGCTGATATAAAAAATATTGTGAATGTAAATTCTTTTAAAACCAAATCGAAATCTAGATTAATAATAGAATACTACTAAAAATTAAGATTAAATGTACATCACTCGATTACTTATTCATTTCTCGTGTGTAATCTAGGATTAGATATACTTGCTTGTTATTGTTCCTCTCTCATGTCTAACATTGATTTTTTTGTATAGTATTCACATCATATCTTCAATAATGACTTTGTATTTGTTTTATAGCTATAACAGGGTTCATAGTGACCTGGAAAGTCAGGGAAAATAGTTTTGTTGCGAAATTTCAGGGAAAACAGAAAAAAAATTGGATGGTGGTCAGGGAATTAACATGACTGTAAAGTTAAGTTAGTAGTAATATAATTTAAGTAATCCCATTGCCAGTTTTGGTGTAGTTTCATAAGTTCATCTCATTCCAAATTTAGAAGCATAATTCACAACTACAAGACCAAATTGAAGGCTGAAACGAGACGTCGGTTGAAAGCTGAAAGACGCATCAAACACTTAGAAAAGAAATTAAAACTTTACGAGGAAGCCATTGAAGGGAGTTACATTTTAGATGAAAGCACCTTCCTTCACATTGAACATTGTTTCTCGAAGTTTCAAAATCTTCTGATTAAATTTCGCCAAGCTGGGTAAGTTTCTAAATTATAATCATGAAGACCATTTAGAAGGGAATTAAACTTTTTTTTTTTTTTAAGGATTTTTGAAATATATATATGGTATATATAAAATTCATATCTTGGAATACAGTATTGTGCATGTTTCTTAGATACACTAGAGCAGGGGTTCCCGAACTTATTTTCTTCTGTAACACCTGGAGCAAAGAAAAACTTGCCTTACCACCACTCTGAAAATGTTTATTTTTTACATTGTGTTTTAGACTAACTTTTACCTTTCCAAGCTGCAGACATTTATCTTCGTTTTTGTTTTACGATTCATTTAGATTTAATTTGAATGTATTTATGTATAATTAAGCACTAACTCGCGTACCACAGTTTGGGAACCGCTCTATTGGAGTACGCATCCTGAAGTAGAAAATGAACAAAAACTTATTCAATAACCTATTCGTGTTCTGTTCATTCATTTGCTTCGTTGTGTGGTGATGGCGGGCGGGTTGGCAAAGCAAAACCATCAAATAACTTTATAAATGTTTTCACAGATTTTCTTCTCCTCCCGTACTATACCCACTCCGCAATCTTGTTAATTCTCCTTAGATTTAAGGAACCCATTTGTTTCTATGCAGGTTTAACAGGCCTCGGGGTTCATCCCGACATCCTCGAACTTGAGGGATGGGGATTTAATTCAGCCGCGCATACTCTGGTGTCGGTGCTATTTTACTTAAACCTCGTTTCTTGTCGTGCCTCTCCTCTCGCTGTTCCTTTTCTTTCGTCTGTTTTTTCTTTAATTTTCTCTGTTCTTTGTCTTTGTCGCGCCGACCTTGTTTGTACGAGTTTTGGGAGAATGTGTGTAGGTTTTAAAGGTTCCAAGCATTTTAATTTCAAAGAATTCTTATTAACATTCTCAGGAAAGTTGTAAATTACTGTTTATTAGAAGCATATTGTTATTGACACGTCGTTCCGGCTTAATTATTGCACTGTCATCGGAGTTTTGTTAATCGTGCTATACATAAAGCAAAATGAAAATTTAAGTGTGGACTGATAATTAATTTATCATGAAAGCTTTGTATGAATCCAAATTCCGAACGATGAAAAATAGTTTTGTTACATTTATAGATAATGTATTTCCGAAGTTAAGATTCCTATATTATCTACTCAAAGTAGAAAATGCATAATTTTTATTGCGACAAGCTTGACCTTTGTGAAAACTTCTTTAATAGGATCCTGCGTAACTGCAAAAACATTGTGTGGTGAAGGCGCACCTCGTTAACCTCGTTTGGGTTCCGTGCGTCGCTCTCTTCACACGAAGGTGAAGCTGGTGGCCCGCCTCTAGGTCTGGCTTGGTGGAGGAGCGAGTTGCTCTCTTGCGCGCTCCACCGCACATAGCCAGGTACATCCGGCTCATCTGGTACCGTCCTGAGCCAGGCATCTAGTCTTCTCTTGACTTTAACTGTGACCCCTGTAACGTTTCTGAGGGGTCCTTTGGAAGCTGGTTAAAAAGTCTTGGGCCCCCTGACAACCAAGCTATTTTCCTTCAGTGTTGAGGTCCCTTGTCGGGCCTTTAATTTGGGAACCCTACACATTCTGCCTTTCCTATTTTTCAGCGTTGTTTGAATGGTAATTGGGTTTAGTTTGAGGTTTGGTACCAGTTTTTCGATCATTTTCCATATGTAGATTATGGTGTACCTCTCTCTTCTTTCCAGGGAGTACGGATTTAGTTTACGTAGTCTTTCCCGGTAGTTGAGTTCATTGCAGCCATCAGTCTTTGCTGTGAAATGTCTGCGTTTCTTCTAGTTTATTAATTTCTTCCTTTTTATATGGGGACGTCAAAACTGAGCAGTATTCAAGTTTTGGTATGATCAGTGTTCTCAGCAGGGGAATCATTACTGTCTTGTCCCTCCTTTTGAACGTTCTTAGTACCTGTCCCGCGACTCTTTTTGCTTTGTTTTATTGCTATCTGATTTTGTGTCTCCGAATTTGGCATCATCGGTCATTATTACCCCATAGTCGATCGCTTTCGTGCTTCTCTGAATTTCCTGTATGTCTGGAGCATAATATGCAGTCTTTAAGTTCCTCATTTCTACCATATCTCAAGAGCTGAGATTTCTCGGTGTTAAATGTCATATTGTCTTCTGACCAGGTGTATATTTTGTTCGTGTCCATCTGCAAGGCGTATGTAGTTAAGTATATGTATCATCGCCTCCAATAGTCGGGGTACACTGGGTTACCCATCTTATAACCAGTGATGGGCATCGTTACATTTAAATCTGCTGCGTTACCGTCACTCATTACATGAATAAAATGGACGTCCGTTACATTCGAAACTGGCTTTCGGCGTTACCTTTAACAAATGGTATTTCAAGCAGAGCAGAGATTAATGTTATAATCGATAATACATCTTTATAACGCGTTACATTTGACTAATAGTACTTCAAGTAGATGTTAATGTTATATACGATAATACGTCTTTTTTAACTAATGTTTATGGGCAAAGATAATTGAGGGGTCGCGCGTCTTAAGGTACCTAAACGCCACCACAGGCGAAAACGTGTTTTTGATGGATATCACTATTTTCACCCTTCCTCTATCGCGTGGGTTGGGTTAAAATGACGTTACGACACTAGAAGTATGGTTGAAAACCTTATGAAGCGAACTACTTTTTTCACCTCTATCAGTCAAAAGTTCACCCAAAGTTCGGCACAATAAGAAAATCAAAAAACTATATATAAAATATGAAAATCTATTTCAAAAACTCATCAACATCTTCATTAGCATACTTAGAAGTCTAATTTAGCAAAAAATGAACGTTATAGCTCAATTAATATCAGAGATACTATTGCCAGAATATTGCTGAGCAAAACTTTGGAGGCGATTTCTGGCGAATTTTAATTTTGGCGCTTAGGTACCTGAAGACGCGGGACCCCTCAATTGCTTATATGTATTCTGCATGTACGAGGTGTCTACTCGCGCGCGCGCACACACACACACGATAGTTAGGTATTTAAATGCTGAAGTAATAGAATAGCAAGTGCAATGAATGATTTTATCAAGGGAAAGAAATGCAGTGTTGCAGTTGCATAAAAATTCTGTATTGTGAGTAAATCAAAACTAAAATTCTGTATTATCATCTGTTACTACTTATATTTTGTAAAACTATTTCTGATTTTCATGAGTGTATGAACTAAACTATAAATCTATAATCTAAAGGCATGAACTATTTCCTTTCAGCAATACAAGTTTTCCAAACATCATGTCGGATAATCTACTTCTTTTAGGGTAATGAATGAATGGTAGATGCGCTGCATCTAACTGAATGACTGCCATATTCATCAAACTGACGCATAATCGTAATAATTACTGTTTTCCTAACTTTTACGCTAGGATAGTCAGCAGCGACATCGCGTCTGTCTTCATAAATGTGTCGTGCTGTTCAATTCTCATTCTTATAAGTACTAATGTTTTTCATTGTCGTATTCGTTCTCTGGCGAAAATAACGATGTAACGAAAAAATTCCGTTACATTTAAAAATTTGCCCCTTGCGTTACTCGTACTCGTTACGTAACGTGTTACTGCCCATCTTTGCTTATAACAGAGTGTATCCCGAGTATTGAAGCTGATGGTACCTTAATAGTCGAGTGTTCTACCGTTTCTCAGCTTCCAAACGTTCTTGATACAAAATGTTTGTTTACGCTTAATTTCGAAACAAATGGGTATTTATTTCCTTTTTCCTTCATTAAAGATATCAGTGGCAGAGCGAGTTGTATGACGGAGACCACAGCGGAAGTCACCACATGATGAGATCGATTCCAGTTACTAGTCATCGAATGCGAAGTCAACATTCTAGTAAATCAATGTCATATTCTAGTCAAAATGCCAAAGAAACTAGTTCTAGTCAATCTGTGCAAATGTACAGTGCTCGAAGCTCTAAACAAAAGTCGCCAACTTCTGGTCAACCTTCAAAAGGTACTCGCAATACTAAATCACATATTTCGTTCGTCACACAGTCGGAAGATGTAAAGGATAGTTCTGGTAGAGGTCATGAGAGTTCTGTGAAACCTAAGAATACAGATACTGAACAAAAATTCACTGGTAAACGTAAATCCAAACTAAAATCCCGTAGCAATAGGGACGCAGTAGATATTTCAATTTTGCGGAGCATGGAAATAAATGATGTTCCTATGAAAATACAAAAAGATAAAGTCATTTATGAGGAAAATAAGATTGAATCTGTTAATAATATAAATTCACACCAGATAGCCAAAAATAGAAGTCAAGCGATGGATAAGCCTTCATTGGAAGTACGGAGTGAGGTACAAAATAACTCGTTATTGCTGAAGTCGGAAGCGACAATCAAATCGAATGAGCAGTACGCAGGAAGAAATTTCGGAGAGAGAAATGCTGGTTCGGTCCAGACATCACCTGATTTTTCATTCGGCATGAAACCAACGAACAAGAAAGTTATTCAAAATCTGGATGTTACAGACGAGAACTTCACGAAGAACAAAAGTTTAAAGAGGATTCAGATCTCACTACGATAAATGAATCGGTTATATCAGAGGACATGAAAGAAGGATGTGATAGTAATGAAATTAAAGTCATGATTGGGAACGCTGCTTCCGAGGTCGAAACAGATCCTCATTCCATTTTCGAACCAAGCTCAGAAGTGGGAATTAGTCTAAAAGGAGTTAAGGACCAAAATTCAAATTCGGAACGTAATGATGTGTCAGTTTCCAGTGCTGCTCCTTTTAATATGAAGAATCTGCAATTCCTTTCACTTTCTTCCATTAAAAGCGACTCTCTCTCTCTTTCCGTTGCGACTGATGATGAAAAAATGAGTCGCAAAATGACTGCTCAAAATATAACCGACCAAAGCGCGTCTACAGTTATCGAAAAGATACAAAATTAAGCGAGACAAATAACGACGGTAGAAATAATTCCATTCATGTTAAAGAGGAAGAGAGTAAAGAAAATAGTTACAGTCAAAGTGAAGCGACTTATAGTGAAAACAAGGATAGCCACAGTCATTTGTTTTCACTTGGGAATTCTCGTCAACCTTCTCTCGCGAGTATTTCTCAGCATTTAAGTTTAGGGCATGAAAATTGGATGAAAATGAGGCCTAAAACTACTTACAAAAAAGGTGAATCATCATCGGAAGATTTCGAAAGCGATTTTGAAGTGAGTGACGTGGCAGGAGTCAGCATTTCTGCTTCTTCTTTAACCGTCTCAAATGCGTCAGAGCTTCAGAACAATAAATAAGTTTTGAATTGCGATAAAAAATCTTTAGCTTTGTTCAAGTTCAGTTTTCGAACTTAACAGACAGTAATGTTAATATTAGTTACGTCCAGCTCGGAGTAATCTGAATACGCTGTTTTGCAATTTTAACTTGCACGCTCTAGAAAATTTTCCTAATTAACATCGAACTTTAAGGGCAAGAAATTTTGTGTCACCGGTCATCATTCATTTGTGGCATTTTAAGTTTAATAATAAGAGGAGTAAATGCAAAAAAACACTTTTCTACGTGAAGGTCAAACTATGATGATAAAAACTCACTCTAATAGACAGAGTTTATTTCCACAACAGTTTCAATGCCCACTGGCATCCTCTTCTGTATCCACCCGAAGAGGATGCCAGTGGGCATCGAAACTGTTGTGGAAATAAACTCTGTCTATTAGAGTGGGGTTTTTTTTTTATCATAATAAGAGGAGTCTCTTTCTGAGGTGAAAAGGAGTGATTTCTAATAACCAAAGTATGAACCGCGCTGACAGAAATCGGGCAACAATGAAAACACTTTAAACTTTGCACCATAAATATATTGTTCATCTTTCCTTATAAATTGGCTTCATGGAGGCACAGTGTAGTTGTTATATATACAATGAGGCACATTATTGTAGTGTTGCCTGTTGCTTTTTATGTTCTTGAAAAAAATTTTTTGGAGGGGCCATACTGCATTGCTTCCTATCGACCAGCGAAGTTAAGCGACATTAGGTTTAGGTAGTAGTTGGATGGGAGACTGTCCTCTGGACCGGAGAGGGATTGGAAGATCGGGTTGGAAGAAAACTGTCGAACGAGAAAGAGCTATTTTAAGCCCTCCAAGGGGCGAGGGACGGCCACTTCCCGCAGAATGAATGACAATAAGAGAGGACCGGAAAGCGCCACTGCTGATACATACACCCAGGGAGCGGAGGAATAGGCCTGACACCATTAATCCAACTCATACATTGGGCCTGGGAGTGGTAGAGCCGCCAAAGGGTGACACGGTTTGCACCCCAATCGGTATGGGAAAGGAACTTGAGAAGGGTGCAAGTCTGAAGGCACGAGGCACGAAGCCTTCAGGTGAGGAATCCAGGACAGACGGGAATAGAGTATGAGACCCAGAAATCGAGTTCCGGAGACAACTGGGTGTGGCGACCTATAAAGAGAGAGGGAAGGGATGGCAGCGCAGCGGAGGCAACAACAAACATTCATCACCACCGTTTTAAAGGAAGAAAAGCGGAATCCGTGAGCCGTGGCCCATTTGGAGACGCTCAAGGAAGGCAGGTCGGAAACTGAAGCAATAGATGGGAACCCCTTCCTCCTGCGAGTACACAGAAGAGAAAGAAGTACCCACCTGAACATGAAAGTAGCGGAAAGACAAAAAGTTTGAGATGAAGGAAGGGAGAAAACCTCGGAAACCCAGGAGATAAAGTTTACGGCAGATCCACCACCGCCAGGCAGTGTCATATGCCTTCTCTAAGTCAAAGAGATGACGTGAGGTGACGCCGCTCTGCAAACGTGACACGGACCGCAGTCTTCAGCTGAACCAAAATGTCAGTGGTGCTCCGATCCCTGCGAAAACCAGTCTGCATGGGAGAAAGTAAATTGTGGCATTCGAGGTTCCACGCCAGACGGCTTGAAATTATCTCGAGGGGTTTCGAGAGGAAGCTGGTGAAGGGGAAACTGAGTCCCCACTGGGCTTAGGAAAGGGGAGTACCACTGTTTCCCTCCAACAGGAGGGGAAAGTACCCTCCACCCAAATCCAATTATAGAGGGTGAGCACTGAGCAGGAAGAAGAGAGCCGACGGGTATTGGTGGCGAATCATTTCAAAATGAATGCCGTCGGGGCCGGGAGCAGACTTGCCGCAAGAAGCTAGCGCAGTGTGCACTTCCGAAATTGAAAAGAGACTGTTGTCAGAGAAATTATTGGGAGTCTAGAAAAGATCAGGGGAATGAGTAAGCAAAGCCTTACTCCAAAGGAAAGCGGGATCACGGTGATCATGACGGGACATTGAAGTGATATGATAGACGAGCGCCCAGTTTCGTCTCCGCCTAGTCTAAGTTCTAATCTAATCTTGTTTCGGATTCGGGAGGAGGGTGTGAGGGAAGAAACATAGGTTGCCAGGAAAAGCGGCGTGCTTGGGGTCCCCCATGGAACCGAAGTGGCGGAGGTGCGGGGAAATGTTGACTTGGGATTGGAAGACAGAGCGGCACAAGTGACGTGATCTGTGATGAAGGTGGAGGCAGTGTTGACCGACGTAAAGTTACCCAGGACTGAGGAGATTAGAGATTCAACCTGAAAGAGGGGCCAGTCAGTCTTGGCAAGAGACCAACGACTAGGAAGAGCGGGGGAGGGAGGGAAAGTGATCACTACCATAGAGGTTGGAGTGACAGACCAAAAGAAATCGAGGAAGACGGAAGGAGAGGCAAGCGAAAGATCAATGGAGGAAAACGTGCTGGTCTGGAGGTGAAAAGCCATGGGCTGGCCGGTTTAAGACAGACAGACGGAAGACCACAACGCCATCCGCTGATTGGTGACCGTATCACCCAACAGAAAATAACGCACGTTGAAGTGTTTCAGGAGGAGGAAGTGGGGGAGGGAGCTGCAAAAGGAGAGCAGAAAGATCATTAAGAGAAACTACTTATGGTTTGTTTTTTATATCTTCCCCATCATATGTAAACGATGAAAGAAGACCGAGGCCGCAACAGCTTCAGGTACGAGGAGAACCTGCGGAGAGGGCGTAAGGGGCGGACCACTAGTTGGATCTCCTGAAGACAGGCAAAGCGGAGAAAAATCACGGGTGAGGAGAAGGCCGTGGCAGTTCCACTGGAGGATAGCTGCCATCCTCCTTGCATGTGGCAATATAAATGCAATCTGATTTTTCTTCACTTAGTATTAAATATACTAGCATTTATAATTGTCAATGAAGTAAAGAAATTATCAAAGGTCTTTGAGCTATAATGTCCTTAAGAAAAAGAAATTATGTTTGGGATTAATCTTCTTTCATAACAGCAAGACGGAGGATCTACAGCTTTACGTGGTATTCTAATTGCCTTAGCTACATCTGAACACGGAGAACGTTCATATCTAACTATAAACGGACCCAGCTTCATTTAACTTCGATAACCCAATGGAATTTAAGTTGAAAATCCAACCGATTTGTAACATTGTTAACTCTTAGAACCATTTTAACTTAATAAATCCAGGCATTTGTAAACAAAGTTAATTTACAAGATTTTTTAATTCTGACAGAAATGCAGTCCTTTCAAATAATGGCGTGGTGTTCATTTAGTCGCAATAAAATTTAACTTGTGTAAAAAAACAGCTTGCCACTTTCAAACCTTGAAGGTTAAAAAGACACTTTTAGTACTAGTGAAACACGCAATGCATTATATACAGTTGGTCGTGAAATAAATTATTACTTATTACTCTCAAAATAAATGGGTAAAACCAAGTACAACAAATAAATAATTATAAATAAATTATATACAACACGATTTCATCTCTTTTTCTTCACCGTCTTTCTCATTGGCATTTCGACTCTAAAGAAAACATTGCACGTGGAACACAGAGGAACTGCCTTGCAATAAACGGACAAGCAGTTGGAGCACACATGAGCCATGTCCACGAGCGATCGGTGGCAGAAACACGCTGCCCGGTAATCTACACTTTCGGAAGGAGGTAACGTTATCTTACGTCGGGAATCGAGGTTCGGAAGGTACAACATGATAAGGGACTGCAACAATCCATACACCTGTGCAAAAAGAAAAAACAGTCTTATTTCATAATGAGATAAAGTTTTAGAACCATGATTCACTGCTCTGCTTTTTGTTTAATTTGAGAAAAGGGGCATTTACCACAAAGACTTAAATTGTCACAAAACTTCTAATACGGTAAACAACCTGTTATCCTACCTCCAGATAACCGACTTTTCCAATATAAGCGAAGACCGGTTCATTTTCGGGTATCCAACCTTTGTAATTCACGAGTAGGTCACTAGGTCACCAAAATTTTAAAAAAAGACGACGCTTTTCAGTATAAGTGGTGTGTAATTCTAACAAAACTAGAGAATGAACGAGAAAATAGCTGTTAGAAAAGCAGTAACACTTCTTTAAAAACAGTCCATCTACTTTTTCGGAAATGCGACCATCTGCAGGTCGCATAATAGGTTGTTTACTGTACTAAATCTGATTAATTGTGAAAAATGTTAAGTGCTATACATAAGCAATAAAATAGAAAACAACCATTAAAAGTTAGGCGCTACTGGAATTATTCTTTAAAAGTGAACGAAAGAAAGGAGGAGCGACACAGCTTCAACGTAATCGTTATATGCTTTCCAATTTTAAATGGCAAACCACCACCACTAAACAGCTGATACGGACGAAGCGTTATACCGTGAACTAAAGAGAATAATATGTAGTGAACAGGCCTTAATTATTGGTGACTTTAATTGCGCTAAAGTGAATTACGATACAATGCAGGGAGACGGGGAAGGTAACCGTTTAGTTAATTTTCTTGAGGATAGCTTTCTTATTCAAAAAGGTTGGGAACCTAGATTTTAGATTTAGTAATAACTACGGATAGGCTTATCACTGATCTTCAAGTAATAGAACCGTTAAGCAATAGCGATCACAATATGGTAGAGTTTGTCCTCTCGGCAAGTCACTCGAAACCAGCTAACTCAATTAAAATTCCCGACTTCCAGCGCGCGGACTTTTGTAAATTTAAAAATGAATTGTCACACGTCAATTGGGAAAATGTAATGGGGACCCCCAACGCAAAAATAATGTGGGAATCGTTTGAAACTGTTTAGGACCATAAATGAGGAATGTGTACCGTACAAGATTAAGCGTACAAAAGTAAATAACAAGCCCTTGTGGTTTACTTCTACTAGAGTAGGGGATATTATAAAGAAGAGATAGAGCTTATAGGCTACATAAGTGCGATAAGGACAATGTGTGGTTACGAAACAACTATATATCTTTAAGGCGTGAAGCGAAAAGCTTAATATAAAAGTCCAACCACGATTTTGAAATTTCCATAGCTCGTGACGGCAAAGAAAACCCCAAGCTATTTTTTCAATACATTATCCAGTAAAGAGCGTGTTGGGACCGTTGGTTAATTCTGGCGGTGAGCTGGTTTCCGAAAACAAAAACAAGCAAATGGCTTACGTTAGTTTTTACAATAGAAGATGTAACCAATATCCCTACGGTCAATCGGTCATGGACATAATACCTTTCGATAATGGTAATACTTTAGATAATATTGTGATGAGTGAAGGGGAGCTACTGTACTATATTTGCAAAATGAAAATGCTTAAATCACCGGGGCCGGATTCCATATATCCCATCCAACTAAAAGAACTAAAGGAAGGCATTGTTGTGCCGTTAACCAAGATTTTTAATCCGTTAACCAAGATTTTTAATGCGTCTATTTCTGAGGGGTACGTACAAGATATTTTCGAGTGAGCAAATGTAAGGCCTACTTTTATGAAAGGCAATAAAGGTGCGGCGGGAAATTATAGGCCAATCAGTTTAATGTCTGTTGTAGGTAAGCAACTGGAATCGATAATTAGGGATTGTATAGTCGAACACTTAGAATTGCATAACTTAATTAGAAATATGCAGCACGGTTTTAGGCGAAACAAATCTTGCTTAACTAATCTTTTAGAATTTTTCCAAAGCGTGGTTTAAGTTTACGATAGTCATCGGGCGGTAGATGAAGTGTATTTAGATTTTCAAAAAACGTTTGACACCGTACCGCACAAAAGACTCGTTGACAAAACTACGGCTCATGGGATCAGGGGTGTAGTATGAAGTGGATAGAAGAGTGGTTGCGAGGTAGAAACAGAAGGTGGTCGTTGATGGAGCGGAGTCTTCTTGGGCTAATGTAGTGAGCGGCGATCCTCAGGGTTCTGTATTTCTCCCCTTGCTTTTTCTTATAGCTATTATTAACGATTTAGATATCGGCCTAGTCAGTACAGTCTCAAAGTTTGCGGATGACACGAAGTTGGCTGGTAGGGCGATAAATGACGAAGATAGAGGTAAAATCCAGGAAGATCTGAATAAAATCGTTGATTGGTCGGTTACATGGCAAATGAGATTTAACGTCGATAAGTGCAAAATTGTACATATAGGTTCGCGTAACAGTAATTCTGCGTATAGTATGTCAGGGAAGGAGTTGGCAAGCGTAGATCAGGAAAAAGATTTTGGAGTTATAGTCACTGGTGATTTGAAAGTAGCGAAAGAGTACAGCAGCGGTCAATAAGGTGAACAAAGTGCTAGGTTTTATAGGTAGGAATTTTCATAAATCATTAGTTAGACCCCATTTGGAGTAAGCGATCGAATTTTGGAATCCGTATATGCGGAAGGATATAGACAAAATCGAACGAGTTCAAAGACGAGCAACCGAGATGATTCCGTCGTTTAGGTCAAAGTCGTACGAGGATAAGCTTAAGGAGTTAAAATTGACTATACTCGAGACTAGGAGGCTAAGGGGTGATCTAATCCAGGTTTTTAAAATTATGAATGGGTTCGATAACATAAAGAGAGAGCTTTTTCGAAAGAGCACAATATAGTAGAACTAGAAATAACGGGTGTAAGCTAACTAGTAGAAAGTTCGAGATAGCAGTTACCAAAAACTTTTTTACGCATAGAATAGTAAATAGGTGGAATAGTCTGCCGGTAGAAGTAATTAGTAGCACGTCTATAAATATACTTAAAAATCGATTAGATGCATATGTTGATAGATTGGGTATAGTTTAAGGTAATAAAATTAAGGTTTTTGTGGTTCGGAACTCCCGTAAAATTGTGGGTCCTCTCCGCCACCACGGAAGACATGCGCAGTGGTGAGCAAAAAGTAATCGATTACAAATATAAATTACTGATGTCTGAAAAGTAACAAAGTATAAAGAAGAAATTACTTCTCTGGATTAATTATAATATAATTAATCAAGAGAAGCAACTTCTACTTTATACTTTGTTACTTTTCAGACCAGTAATTTTTATTTGTAATCGATTACTTTTTGCCCACCACTGGACATGCCGCAATACACAATTACAAACACGGTTAGGTAGACCAGCCATGAGTGGATCCTAGGGTCTTTGTTGCAAACTGTTGGTGTGTAACATTATAAATAAATGGTGAACATAAAGTAGCACTTACAGAATTCACTTTATGATAATATCCCCCAGTGATATCCGCTCCTTGCTGCAACAATCCGCAATCACTTCCAAGCACACACATGTCCAGTGGGACTCTCATTTTTTGTGCCGTTAAATACATGTTAATGTAATTTAAATATTGACCACCAGTATCAGCTGAAATATATACAATTTTGATGAATAATAGTAGTGCTAATTAAAACGCATGAATTCTGAGGTACGCTCCACTTCATCCATTTTTTTGTTAATGGGAGGAAAATGGATATATACCAATGATGCAATTGAACCAGTCCAGACCACTATTTTTAAATTTTTATAAGCAAATAGTGTGAATTTTAGTTAAACTACTTACTTCAATATGTAATACGAATAACGCTCAAATGACGCGTTCCTGATAGTGTATGACTCGCATCACTAGTATATATTGCATTAAAATAACCTTTGTCACTTTGATCAAGCCCGATACCTAATAACTATGATGCTTTAGACTCCTCCATCTGATTTCACGTTCCTGTAAACGGGCATTATGAATTTATCATGGATGTTAACAAGTCAAACATGAAGATAACTTATTTCTGCAAGTGACTTTAAAATTACGACTCCCAAGATATTCGATAGACTGAAATGTGAAAATAATTAAATAAATCAGATTTTTCAGCTAATTTTTTAACTAATAACCGTACGAGAATAATGGGATACGGAAAATGGGAGACAAACGGGGAGTAAAATATAACTAAGAAGAATCTGAAGGGGGGGGGGTCTTACCTACTTTAACAATCGCTGACAGTTTACAGAACCTTTTTTTTCTTCGAGTGACCACCGTTTCCAACCTAGAAAGGTTCATATCACGGCGAAACTAAGTTAAAGGCGGGAAAAGAGCCGCGATATAATCGAAGGAATTCAAATATAGGGGCAATAGAAAAAGCAGCACTCTCCGCAAGAATGGACCGAAGACGCTCCGAAACCGGATAGGAATGCAAACCCGGGAAGCGCTGCGTACGAAAGGCCGAATAAAGAGGGCAAAAATCAAACGTGTTCAACTGTTCTTAAAAGGGTACTGACAACGAGGGCAAGGCGTGGGAAGGTCGCTAAACGTAAGGTGGCCATAGGTCAAACGAGCCAAAAGAACTTCCTTATGCCGAGATTTATGATAAGATGACCAATAATGAAGGACAGGCTTGGGACGGTGGGCTTTGACGCCATCCCAGTCATGCTGCCACAGCGACCTGAATTGACGGCGGGGGAAGGAATGAAGTCTTAAAAAGGCAGTCTTAGAAGTACTGGGAAGGGAACAAGCCTGTCTGGCCAAAAGGTCCTCCACCTTATTACCGGCAAAACCCACATGAGAAGGAATCCAACAAAAGGAAATTCGCCTTGCTAAATACGCAGTAAGAAAATGAACCAGTTGTTGTATCCTTCTGACCAGAGGGTGTTTAGGGTCATAAAATTCTAAGGGCGTAAAAACGCTACGAGTCCGAAAAAATTACCAAAGAACTCGGAAGAACACCAATATGAGTTAAAGCTTCCAAGAGAACAAAAAGCTCCGCCGAATAAATGGAAGTATCGAGCGGGAGAGGAATACTCAGGATAGTCTTAGAAGGGAGATGGTAAACCGCCGATACAGCCACACCTGACGAAGAACGAGAGCTGTCAGTGACTCAGTGTAGATATGGATAAAAGAAGAATGTCGAACAAGGTGTTCTAGAAACAAGGACAACAAGACAATACTAGGGGTGGACTTCTTATCGAAAGGACACAAAACCTCGCAAAAAGAAATCGAGGAAAGAATCCACAGAGGAAGGACCTGAAACGAAACTGGAAGGACCAGAGGAGGAGCAAGAACACGTTGGGAGAAAAAGGAATGAACAGTTGAAGCAAGGTGCCAAGAGTCATCCGGAGGAAGAGTTCTATCGAGTACAGTACAAAAAAGAGGGAATCCTGCGAGCTCGGTAACAGCATTTCATCTAGAGATATGCACGACGGTATCGAAGGGTTGGGGAATCACACTCCGCCTGAAGAACGAAAGTGAAGAACGGAAGGCGCCGATTATGAAGCGAGTCCAGAATTCGTAAGCGAGAAGCAGAGGCAACCACAGTCAAGCTTCGACTGAACTAAAGAGGTGTATGGGCGAAGGAGCGTACACCTATCAGCGTCCCAAGAAATGTGCGATAGATGGTCCAAAAGATCAAGAGTACGCCGAGCAGAAAGTCTCGGGTTCTTCAGGTGGAATACCCAAGTAAAACGTGAGTCGAAGGTCATACCCAGAAATTTTAGCGTCCCCCTTACCGGGATGGGGTTACCGGCTAAAAACGAGAAGCGGGATGGAAAAAGTCTACGTTTATGAAAAGATATACACAGTTTTGGCTGGAGAAAAAAAGAGATCTACAGACGCTGCCCATCTCTCGACAACATTTACTGCAAGCTGGACTTCTCTTGTCGCCACTCGCAGGGATTTACCCCAGCCGTAAATGGGGAGATTATCTGCGTAGAGAGAACACTGTACTGATGGGGGTAAGAAATGTACAACCTAATTCATAACCAGAGTGAAGCTGAGGACGGATCCTTGCGGGATTCCCTCCTCTTGTGAGGTTAAGTCGGAGAAAGCTTTATGGATGTCAAAAAAGACAGCCACAGTAATATGTTTATGGGAAAATGCAGTATGGAAATCGTGACTAAAAAGAAGCAAAATATCTAAGGTGTTGCGAAACTGACGAAAGCTAGACTACGAGGGAGGAAAGAGCTCTCGCCATTCTAGGGTAAAAGACAGTAGGAAAGCGACCATCTTTATGGGTTTACAATGGGTTTACAGATGCAGCTGGTTAAAGCAATCAGACAAAAATTCTGAGGGGAGGGAGGAGTCCTTGCCAGGCTTAGGAAGACGGACAACTATGGCTTCACGCCACCGAATAGGAAACGCTGCGGTTAAAAACTAAGCAAAAAATACATAACCGAAATATGCATGGACTTCAGCATTTTGTAGTGAATGTAATCAGGGCCAATTGCAGATTTGAGTTCCTGCATTATAAACACCCAATTGTAGGGTTCGTTGTTCGAGCGGTCAGAATTAAAATCTTCGCTCTCCATTGCACATTTTCGTAAACGGAAGGCCGGGAATATCCTGTGACACTCAAAGTTGCGGCAAATGAGGCAACCAAAGTACATGCCATTTCTGTCGAATGAAAAAGGTCTCTGCCATCGACATGAAGGACCGGAGGACGAGGAGGAACAAACTTAGGAGAGATGTGGCGAATTCGGTTCCAAATTGTGGCGATCGGGGTCAAAGACGTAATCCCGGAGACATTGTTGCCAAGAGTCTATCTGTGTTCTTTGCATGGCAATGCGGTTATCCCAAGTTTTATGACAGTAAAACCGACGAGTAGCGGTCTTCTTGCTCCGGACAGCTCCGCACACTTCTTCAGACCACCAACATGAACCAAACCAGAAGTGTGCTGTCGACTGGGAATGGCCGTCGCTGCTGCATCCAAAACCTTCGCACCCATAAAATCCAAACCACCATCCACCGATGGAAAATCATTCCATGAGTGGTGCAGGACACAAGTTAAATTATGGTAGAGCTCCTAGTCGGATCTAGAGAAAAGCCAACGGTTAGAAGGTGGCGGATAATCGAAGAGAGCCGCACCGGGTAGTGATCACTATTCACTTCCATAATCATCCCCCAGGATTTCCCAGGAAAAATCCAGGAAAAATCCAGGAAAAATCCAGGAAAGCGTCAAAAGAGCAATACAGCAAAAAGTCAGTGTGGACATGATAATAAGTAGGGTTCCCAAATTAAGACAGTGGAAGGAGTGGGATGACATCAGGGAAATCAAGGTACCAGCCATAAAAGTGTCCCGAACATCACCCCACACTGCTTCGACTATTAAAATCACCCGAAAGTAAAAATGGTCTAGGGAGTTGGTCAACAATTTCCAATAGCTCCTCCTGAGAAACAGGGACGTGTGGGGAAAGGTAAATAGAACAGACGGTATACTGTCAAAACAAAGGAGGTTGGAGAGCAACCACCTGCAAAATAGATTGGAGTATAAGTGGATGACAACAGACAGACGTATGAACAAGAATGGCAGAACTGCTTTGAGAACCGTGGGTGGGCAGGGGGTTCGTAAAAGAGACTTAGCCAGTTGCAGAAGGCATAGTCCGAGTACCCAAAATCGTTTCCTGGAAACAGACACAAGCAGGTTGGGACGAACGTGAGAGAAAGGCCTTCATAGTTGGCAAAAATGTCGCGACAGTTGCAATGAAGTACAGAACGAAAATTAGTCATTGAAAAGAAAATATAAAAGGTAAAAGTTTGAAAGTGGAAAACTAAAAGTTAAAGAAGAACTACCGACCAGAAACAATGGAACAAATACGATGGTTCTCCCGCAAGCCCGAATCTGACCCAACCTGTTCGGTTTGAGGCCGTAGGCGGGGCTCAGAAGGAGCAGGAACTGTGGTATGGCCAGAGTAAGGAGAAACAGAACCGGAATGAACGAACAATGGAAAACAAGAGTAGGCTGGAGGGTGGATAGGGAGGTTTAACAAGGAGCGAGAGCGAACTGGCAAGGCCGATGGGAGCGAGTCCAACACCGCGAGTTTGCTTTCCAACTGCCGAAGGTTCGAAAGGTGAGGAACAGGAGTAAAAGATCTTGGAGAAAGACTGACGTGGTCCACTTGTGGAGAAGGAATTGAGTCACCAAATCCCGCAGTATACACAGCGTGGGGATAGGGGGCGACCAGAAGAGGATGGAATCAGACTTCTGACAGGATTCGTAAGGGGACCACTCAAAGTAGCAGGGCCAAACTACGAAGAGAAATCCAGACTCAATAGTGATGGCGGCGACGAGAACCCGGAGAACCAGGGAAGGTCTACTCAGCCCCACGCTAAACACCCTCTCGACCAGCTGGAGGGTTCCCACAGACGCCTCTGAGGAAGAAAGACTGGCGCGGAGGCGTTCGGGCAAGGGAAAGCCGAGAATAAACGTGTTGAGACTGCTGAGACCCACGCTGTGGAGAGCAGAAATGGGCCAAAGCGAGCAAAGAAGAAACCGGAGGAAGAGACGAGGCAGTAGCAGTTCCGAAAATGACCAGATTGTGAACGAGAAGTACGAAGAATGTCAGCGAAAGTGACATGTTCCCGAACGAAACAAGTACGAGAAAACCTCAGGAAGTTATGTGCTCCATGGTCTTAAGAATAGCAACTTCACTTTCAAACTTATAAACAATACAGAATGCCGAAGAAGCGGGATGGTTACCACCACAGTTGATACAAGAAGGGGAATTAGAGTAAGGTACACTGGAAATCCTGACCACAATGACACAGACACGGGTAGATCAGCGACAACGAGAGCCAGTATGCCCGAATGTCTAGCAATTAAAACAACAGGTAGGAGGTGAGACACAAGGCCGTACATCAAAACGGAAAGCATACCAGATATGAGGTGATGGCGACACAAAACAGGAGCGGAGGTCCTCCTTCGAGATGTCTAAGAGTTGAGGGGCAAAGATAGTGTCTGGGCAGGAATTCATCTTCGAATCAAGGGTGCATGAGACTGGACAATCGCCCAAGGTGGAGATCGCAGTGTCAAGGAACTACCCCAATCAGGAGGTTGAAATTTGATGAGTAAAGACCCCAACACGGAGCTCTGAAATATCCCTGCGAAAGACCGCAACACGATGAGAAAGCAGAGAACGAGAGGTAGTCGGTTTAACAACAAAATATGTAACACAAGAAGTCGAGAGAGACGAAAATGTGGAGCCCACGGAAACGGGCTCGGCGATGCCCAGGAGGAGGATAAAGAGTACTCTGAGGAGCAGAAACCTGAGGGAACTCCTGACAAGCAGCATAGGGTTGCAGTGTGGCAATGACGGACATACGAGAAAGGGAATCAGACACCTTAGTGGAAGAGACTCCGAGAGAGAGAGGGCGAAGGTAAGGCAGTCAGGACAGGACCATTCCCCGAAGAAACAACGTGGGGTGAGGAGGGGAGAAGAGTATCCGAAGCCGTAGTCCGAAAATAAAGTGCAACGGTCGTAAATCGAAGAGAATAAACTTCAGCCCCCACGCGCATCCAGCCACAACCGACCCCAACAAGGGAAAGGCGAAGCGTGCGCACACTTAGTACCACTTCCAATTGACGTCGCGTAGGGGAGTTACACTTACACCCAGTCCCCGTGCCAAAAAAGCGGTCATCCTCATTCTACGCATAATGAGGAATGGCAAGGGCAGGGCTTGAATAAACAAGCGACAAGGGTGAGGGAAAAACCACCTCCCCCACCCAAAGTCCAAGGAAAGGGTCAAACCAAAGTCCAAATATGGTAAAGAAAAAAAAAGGGGAAGGAAAAAGAAAAGAAAAAATCAGATTAGCCGGGTCCAATGGTCAATGAAAGAAAGTCCTTACATCAGAAGCTGCTGCATTCCCACATTGGCTATAGAGGGACGCCCCATAGCTCTGGACAAAGCAAAGGGGACCACAAAACATTACATACACATATTTATCTAAGAACCTATTTCCTGACTTTTAATAGGGTGGGCATGACGTTCAAGCTCAAGACTAAAAACACCCCAATCAATTGAATACACGATGATACAAAGGGATCACCAGCGGAAATAAGTTCAGAGACCCAGTGTTATCTTTCACTACAAGGTTGGGGGCTAGACCTCCATTGCTACATCGAGTGAGACCAACATCTCTCAATTATCCCCCTTTCAAACCAATTCCATTCCTCTTTTTCTCGTGATGACATTTATATGAACTCTACGTTTATTTACTATTTAATTATATTCTTCCATCCTCCTCTATTTCTTACATCCATGCATTCATTATTATACATCTTTTTCACACTTCTATCATTATTCATTCCTCCACATCACCATACCAATGAAACATGGTATCCACCATTCTCATTTCCAGATTACCTTTCCTGAATATCCTCATTTTTCACTGCAGTTTCTAGATTTTATACCAATCATGCTTAAATTTTTCATCTTGGCGAATTATTATGCCAAACGATTGTGACAATCGTAAATCAATATTGGTATCATTCCAATACACCAGGTAAGCCTCTCACTGCATCTACATCGAGTAAATTCTTCCTACCAGGGCTTTATTGCACCTATCACTTGCTTGCCTTGTTTTACTGTACTTTCAGTTTCCACTGTATTTGTACTGCTTTTGTCAACCAAACATCCAGATATTTAAATTCTTTCATCTCTAAATTTCCTCCACTCACCACAGTATTTGATGCCAACTCTCTTTCAAGAACCTTAATTCCACTTACTTTTACTTTGAGTAATCTCTTTCCACATACACCAACAAAACCTGTCACTACTCTCCTTAACCCTTTCTGTCCCAAATTATTGTTTTGAGCTAAAAAAAAAATTTTAACGTTAAAAATAGGCATGGAAATGTAAATGAAACTTTTAGAAATTTATTTAATTACACTAGAAATTATATGATTCCAGTGATGCTATCAAGTAATAAGAGACTAACATAACTTTGGTACTTTGAATGAAACAAATAAAAGCAATATTTGTCCTTTACTAAACACAATGGTAGACCATACTACTTTGAATGGAATGAATTAAAAGTTTCGTCCTTTGTTAAATATAACGGTACATCACACTTTCTGCATTTTAGACGAGAGTAGCCTTTCATACAGTTTCACCATCTCTTTTTGGGTTGTAAATGCTCAGGCCACTGTCCAAAAAACTGCCAGATATTGCTATACAGTTAATTGTTATATTCGAATGCCATAAGACATCATTGAAGCTAATCTGAGGAAATTGCACATACTTTTTGTTGATGCCATATGGAATCACTGGGACAGAAAGGGTTAATTCATTTTCTGAGTCACCTAGAAGTACCACATCATCAGTATTCATTAGATGCAACAGCTGCCTCTCATTCTTTTCCAAATTTAGATTTACTCCTCTCTATATAGCATTCTTGTTTTCATCTCATGCATTACTCTATCCATATACACAAAAATAGCTGCGAGAGCATCAGAAAGCCCTGCCATATTCTATTATTAACATTGAACCATTCACTCAACTCACCCTTAACTCTTATACATGCAGTACTACTCGCATGAATACTTTTCTGTATCTAACAACTTCTCATTATCATCATAGATTTCAAGCACTTTCCACAAGGTACAGCGCATCTTTTTACTATCATGTACTTTCTCCAAATCCAGAAATGCCATATACAATGTCCTCAAAAAAATACGATCCTGGTATTTTTTTTTTACTGCTTTTTCAACAAAACACACAAGTAAAGGATAAACACCATAAAACACCTCAAACTTTTATTTGTTATCATTTAATATTTAGTCATGTTGTCTTTTGCCTTCAACACTAGATTAAGTCACTTTGGCATAGATTCATCAAGATTTCTGAGATAATCATGGGTCATCCATCTCCTGTGTGGATTAAGCTCAGCAAAAATTGTGTTGAGTGTTGACAGCTTGCGCTTCATCACATTCCAGGTATTCTCGATTGAACTTAGGTTTGATGAGTTCCCAGGCCACTCCAGCATTTGAATATTGTTTTCATGAGACCAATTTGCAACAATTGTAACCATCTTGCATAAAAATGTCAGTGTGATGAATGTTGTGGAACAGCAATAAATGATCTTGCAGGACTGTCTTGTATCACTCCCCATTCATGGTGGTGTTTTTGGGGAGGAAGTAGAGACCACCACAACCCCCAATATCACTGAAACACTCCCACACCATGACTCCACCCAGGTGTTTTACCGTCTTTACGGTGTAGCAGGGATCATACCAGCTGGTATCACAGGGGCATCTGACTCTCCCTGGGCTTGATGTGATGCACTTGAAGGTGCTTTTGTCAGACCACATGACCTTGTTCCACTGTTCAATGGTCCGATCCTTATATTTTTGTGTAAATTGGAGCTGCTGCAGGTGCATACGTTTTGTGAGGAGTGGTTTCTTAGTGGTGTGGTGTGATGGCATTTTCAGCTCCTTCTGAAGTCGATGTTGTATGGTCCACTCTGATATGTCTTGTAGGAGTGTGGGTTGAGATTTCTTTAATCCTGCTGCAGAAATCACTGGATATTTTATCACCTCACTCCTTAGCAGCATGTCAGTGGCTTTTGATGTCTTTCTGGACCTCCCAGACCCAGGTTTTCGATATGGAATGGAATTTGCAGAAAGATCTCAGGCCACTTGTGAGAGTTACTTGATGCTTGCTGCACCATGTCCTGTCCTCCTCGCAATTTCTTTCAAAGGCACTTTTTTGCCAACTACTGCCAGGATGAATGCCTTCTCTTCATTGCAGAGGCTTTTCTCAACCATGGTGACTATTTTGTGATGAAAAAATTGGGGTAGAACAGTGGTGTGTGGATTTTTCCATCAGAAGAATGAAAAGGAGAAACTTGCAACCTCCCAACATCAAGGCTCAGTGAGATATTGGTGCTTGCCCAGTGTGAGGGAACCCACTGAGTTGCCAGATGTATAGATATCCCACCCAAGGTCATTTTGGTGGGTTAAAATTGCACACATTTTTTAATGTAAAATGCCCATGTTTTTACTTACTGAGGGTAAAGTTTTTTTTGTGGACACTGTACACCTTTCTCTTCTGTCACTTACTTTTTCAATTAGCTTCTCAATCCTCTACCTTCTCTGAAGCATTCTCATTCATCTTTGAGTGGATGGATAAGTGGAAGATGTAATTTACTGTAATGTAGACAAATATAAAGTTTTGCATATAGGTTCTCGTAACAATAATTACATGTACAGTACACAATGGATGATAGAGAGTTAGTGAATATTGACGAGGAAGTAGATTTAGGCGTACGTGTATCTAAGGATTTAAAAGTTAGGAACCAGTGCCTGGAGTCTTGCACAAAAGCTAATAGAATGTTAGGCTTCATAGCGCTTAATTTCGAATTTAAATTGAAGGATATTATATTGCCCCTTTACAAGTCCCTAGTCAGGCCTCATTTAGAATATGCCATTCAGTTTTGGTGCCTGTATTTGCATGAGGATATTGATAGGTTAGAAAGGGTTCAGCATTGTGCCACGAAACTAATTCCGTCATTGCGCAACAAGCCTTATGAAGATAGGATTAAAGGTTAGACTTGCATTCACTCGAAACTAGGAGACTAAGAGGGAGCTTATTAAAGTTTTCAAAATCGTTAATAACATTGATAATGGTAAATTTTGACAAACTGTTCACTTTCAATAATAGCAATACTTGTAATAATGGATTTAAGTTGCATGGCAGACATTTCATTACTAATATCGCTAAAATCATCTTTATGTTTAAAGTAATTGATAAATGGAATAATCTTCCCATGCCTGTCATGAACTCTACCAGCATTAATGTGTTTAAAAACTGTCTAGATAGACATTTTAAAAATATTAACGTTGTTTAAAATAAAAAACAATTGGCAACAGGAGCTCTGGGGGTGGTAATCGGGGATGAGTCTGTTGACAACTAATGCCAGCTTGTGACATGCCAGTGTGTAATATGCCAGCAAAAAAAATAAAAATAAAAAATAAAAAAAATAGACTAACACGAACTTAGTTGTAGCTCGTAGCATAAATTAACCCACTTTTTGTTATTCTTTATATTTTTTCCTTCTCCTTATTTGCATGTCTGTAACTCTCTTCATTGCATGTCTGTAATTTGCATGGTATGATCGTGTTGCATGGTTTGTAATGCATTCTTATTTTACTTCTTTTCATCTTTCACCCCCTTCCAGCAGAGTGGGCTCTACCTCCCTATGGAGTAGAGGACCATTCTGCAACCTTTTCTATTCTCTCCGACTATTTTTCTGACTTATCGGTAGTGGCTGGCGGATGATGATGGCGAGTCTTTTTTCTCTTTTTCTGAATGAATGTTAACCCACAAGTGATAGGTGTTGCTACTTACTTAACCACTTATTCTCTTCTCTTAACTCCCTACTCTTTCCTTTCTCTTGGGCTAACCTTAGAGTGGATCTTAGGGTCTTTGTTAGCCTTAGCTTCTCTAGATCTGTAGATCTTCAATCAACAGATCCATAATTTTTTTTTGCTCTATCACTATGACCTCTGATTTTCATGAAACTTGGCACAACTTAATACATATGAAATACAAGTACACACCAAATTTTACAGCTCTGACCTCTTTACTCAAAACAAGATTATTAATAACACTGGCCAACAAAATGAAACTTTTTTTTCTCATCACAAACATGATCACACTTTTCTTAATGTATCTTTCGCGCTGATTCCGAATCTGGTTTTTTTTTTTTTCTAGCATGTATAGTTATATAGATACACTGGTTTTGATATTTTTAAGTTTTTGATATTGCTATAAGAAAATTTATGGATGTATAGATCACACTTAGGAATGCTAAACAACAAATACATCATATACCTTATTCAATGTACTTATAAATAAAGAATATATACATTATTTTATTAAAACCGCTGTGAGTGTGATTTCCTTTTGTAAATTTGGCCTGGATTGTCACGATACAGCATCCAACAATGGTCCGCCATCATGCTTTCATTCCAATATCCTTGGTAGCGCTTCTCCATCATCTGAATATCTTGATGGAAGCGCTCTCCTTGCTCGTCACTCACTGCACCAAGGTTTTCAGGAAAGAAATTTAAGTGGGAATGCAGGAAGTGAATTTTTAATGACATTCGACACACCATTTCTTTGAAGGCATCAAGGAGGTTCCATCCTTATACGCAGGTGACTTGTTGCTTCCAAGAAAGTTTTCACATATCCATTTGAACGCCAGCCAAGCCTTCAATTCCAGCGGACTTAGGTCTTTTTCAAATTCAGTGTCATTCAAAACCTCCCTTATTTGTGGCCCAACAAAAATTCCTTCCTTCAATTTTGCTGCAGTAACCTTCGGAAATTTCCTTGAAAGGTATTGGAACCCTTCAGAATTGACTTTACCCATTGCTTTAACAAAATTCTTCATTAAACCAAGTTTAATGTGAAGAGGTGGCAGATAGATCTTTTGGGGATCCACTAAAGGGACAGACTGGACATTGCTTATCCCTGGGACATATGTATACCTAAGTGGCCAGTCACTTTTGGTGTAATGTTCTATAGTGGCACGACTGTCCCACAGGCAAAGGAAACAACAAAATTTTGTGAATCCTGACTGCATACCCATAAGCATTCCTATAACTTTTAGATCTCCACAAACATTCCATTGATGACTGTCGTATTTGATTGCCTTAAGTAGTATATCCATATTGTCATATGTCTCTTTTAGATGGACGGAATGGGCAATGGGGATGGATGGCATTATATTACCATTATGCAAAAGAACTGCTTTCAGGCTTCTCTGCGACGAATCAATAAAGAGGCGCCACTCAGATGCCACATACGTCTGAGATATGGCTGTAAATAGTCCATTGATGTCATGGCAATAACAGAGAGGACCAACTACTGAAAATAATGCTGTTAATTCAAAATTCCGCTTTCGGTAGTAACTAATACGAACATTGTTCTCAAGTAAATTGTTCTCCTTTAGTCTTGAGGCGAGAAGCTCTGATTTCTCTTTAGACAGCGATAAGTCTCTAACAAGATCATTCAACTGTCCTTGGGTTAACTTTTTAGGCTCTAAATGTCTCCTTCAAAAGTGTGCTCTGGTTCTGTAGATGTTCCGGAAACGCCAGTTGCACCTTCATCACTTTCCATGTCATCTATGATAGAATCTAGCCTATCACTTGGGGGAATTGGAATGGGCAATGTTTCATCATGTTTTACTGGTCTACGTGCTGAATCCAAGTTTGGATATACAATCTGGTGTTTGTTCTTGGCAGAAAACCCCATTAAGTTCACACTACAAAACTAACAGTCTTCATGATAATCTCTCGGCTCCCTCCATATCATGGGTATGGCAAATGGCAGTGAAGCTTTCTTTTTGTTAAGCCAATCACGTAATCCATTTGAACAGCCAGAACAGATTTGGTGTGGTGCCCATGGTTTATCTTGGTCACCTAGATGGCAACCAAAGTATAGCTTGTATATTTTCTTAATGTCGGTTGTAATACTTCGTCGCTGTGTTTTAGTTGTGAACTGGCCGCATACGAAACAGAATTTGTCGGGGTCATTCTTGCATTGTCGAGGCATGTTGACTGACCTGAGCAAACTATAAATTCAAAAAAAATGTACACCAACTTGACACAACAAGTTCTTGGACTGGACTGATCTTTTGACACACAAAGCACGGCATTGTTGCCTGAATCACAATGCTGCTAGACGTAAAAGCTCACACCTGAAATACATAAGATGTATAATTAAGATAATTGAAATAAATAAGATGAATAAACTAAAAAAACACAATAAAATAAACACAATCAAATGTTGAAATATTAGTATTTTGCCTATTTAAAATGGTTAAATCTGTGTAGTTATATATATGCCTTCATCTTGAAAACTATACGTGCTAGAAAAAATCTGAATGCAGTTTTGGAATCAGCGTGAAAAATGCTATCCAGCCAAAACAAAATTTACTCTGATGAAAAATCTTTGTTGACCAGTGTAATTAGACCCCTTTTTCAAGGTCATAACTGTCTTACTAATTAACCTAGAATAATGGTTTTATCACCACTTCAAAACTCTTGAAACTAAAAAACAAAAGTTTTTCAAATACTTTATTTTTCACCTGACCTTGGAATCATTAATCAAGTCAAGACTTGCATCAGACATTAGGGGGGTTTGGTGGTCCAGGTCAGGTCAATAATTGAAAACCACTTTTGGGTATTTAGAAGTCATAGGCAAACTTCAGCGTGTACTCCTATTTTATCTACATTAAGTCATGTGCCAAGTTTCGCAAAAATCCAGAGCTCATGTAAATTCATGACTAATTTGATATGGAATAACCCAGCTATATTTAAAATTCTTATACTCCTACAATTATCAGTGAGGAGGGCCAGAAACTAGCACAGTGCTCAGGCCAACTAATGCTGCCCATTGCTCTAACTCCCTGATTATTATCAACATTACCATTGGGATTTGAGCCCCTGACCTCAGTCTCTTCACTTCACTTGTAAGGAAATGGCTACCCACTGAGCTACAGGTATTGGCTATACCCCTATAATTTTTACATTCACTTATTTCACCTTTATTTTTGTACAGTAGTACAATTACAGCTTTTGTCCAATCACCTGGACACCACTTTCTTATCCTTTTTGACATATCTTCCACAGCCATTCAAGCACTACTCTATGCCTCCATTTAATAATTTTGCTACATATATTCTTGCTGGCTTTTTTCTTCAAATTGCATAGTGCTCATTTAAATCCCTCTAATTTCAAGACTTTCACTCCCTAGTATACACATCTACATACACCACCAAACCAGCTGCATTCATATTTGCTTTCTGTTCAGCAACTTCACCTCCCAGCTCACTGAAATAATCTTTTATTCTCTTGTGTATTTGCCAGACATGTAATCGTAATCATTGGAATCGATTCCACATTTTTGAGGAATCATAATCATAATCTATTTCATTTGTCCTGCAAAACCAAAGAATCATAATCAGTTCCACAGCAAAGGGAATCATAATCCACTCCTGTTCATTATTATGCTAACAGACATAGACAGTGGAGTAAACAGCAACAATATAGTAACATCATTTGCGGACAATACAAAGATCAGCAGAAAAATCAGTGATGCAAACAAAGTAGAGGCCTTGCAGAGGGACACAAACAAAATATACAAATGGTCAGCAGAAGACAACAATATGACATTTAACACTGAGAAATTTCAGCTCTTGAGATATGGTAGAAATGAGGAACTTAAAAAGACTGCATATTATACAAAGCAAAAAGAGTCACAGGACAGGTACCAGACTAAGAATGTTCAAAAGGAGGGACAAAACAGTAATGATTGCCCTGCTAAGAACACTGATCATACCAAAACTTGAATACTGCTCAGTTTTGACATCCCCATATAAAAGAAGAAATTAATAAACTAGAAGAAATGCAGACACATTTCACAGCCAAGATTGATGGCTGCAAAGTACTCAACTACTGGGAAAGACTATGTAAACTAAATCTGTACTCCCTGGAAAGAAGAAGAGAGATATACCATAATCTACATATGGAAAATTATCTTAAAAACTGGTACCAAACCTCAAACTAAACCCAATTACCATCCAAACAACGCTGGAAAATAGGAAAGGCAGAATGTGTAGTGTTCCCAAATTAAATGCCTGACAAGGGACTTCCTCAACACTGAAGGAAAATAGCTTGGTTGTCAGGGGCCCAAGAATTTTCAACCATTCCAAAGGACCTCACAGAAACATTACAGGGGTCAAAGTTGAAGTCTTCAAGAGAACACTAGATGCCTAGCTCAGGACAGTACCAGATGAGCTGGGTGTACCTGGCCATGTACAGTGGAGTGCAAGAGAGTAACTCCCTCCTCCACCAAGCTAGGACTAGAGGCAGGGCCACCAGCTTGACCTTCGTGTGAAGAAAGACCGACACAGAGAACCCAAACGAGGTAATCATGATTACATGCCATGATTATAACATATCAAGGAATATGAAAATAAAGTTGCCATTACAGTAAAATAAAACCCACTCTCTAACTCACCCATACATAGTAAGATATAACTAAAATGAGATTATGTTGATGGAACTATTCCTTATCTGTAAGAAAGAAAAATCCTATTTTGATTTCAATCAGTTATTTTTTCCTTCTAATTTGAATTGGTTTAAATAATTTTATTTCAGTCATTGCAACTCTTCATAACAGTGATTATGTGTTGTCTTTCTTTTGTTTACCTAATTTGGAATCGTAGAAATCATGATTATAGTTTTTAATGTAATCATAATAGATTTGATAATAAAAACCCACTCTAATAGACAGTTTATTTCCACAACAGTTTTGATGCCCACTGGCATCCTCTTCGGGTGGATACAGAAAAACGAATCCACCGAAGAGGATGCCAGTCAGCATCGAAACTGTTGTGGAAATAAACTGTCTATTAGAGTGGGTTTTTATTATCATATTGTGACTTTCACATAGAAAAAGTGAAGTTTTTTTGCATTCATAATAGATTCCATTAATTTTGGAAGGAATCATAATCATGGACTTGCTAGGTAATCATAATTGATTCCATTTGTGGTGGAATCATAACATGTCTGGTATTTGCTCATCTTGCAATAACATATCACTATTTTTAACCTTTCATATAATCAATCATTTCTTCAGACAGACCTTCGCGTTTCCAACTTCTTTTTAAAGTAACTTTTTATTCTCCACATACTGCTCATTCACCTTCCTTCTCAACTCTTCTCTCTTAATCTATTCTTTTTACTTCTTTTTACCACTCGCTTAACAGTTTTCTTGCAAGCTTTGTACAACTCATAAATTTTCATCTGTCAGCTCACAAAAACTAATTACAATATATTTATTATACAATTTACAAATGCACAAACTTAAAAGGTTTACTTACAAGAATTTTTGATAACCAGAATTCTTGCATGAATTTTTTTGCCAAGGGGATCTAATGCTTCCTGGCGACGTATGTATAACAAAGCTCTTCCAAGTGCTCCTGCAAGCAATGATTCTGTTTGTGTGAAGATGCTAGTAGACAAAATCATTTTCTTTAGTCCTTCCTGTATTGTTTTGTCCACATGTGATAGCAACTCAAGTCGACCATCAACTTGTCGTTCCATCTTTGAAAGATAAGGAATAAATTATGAAAATATTTTGATAAAGATCATCACAGGCTGCCTATGACCATAAATTGTGTGTTTACAGATGAATTAGTTTGAACAAATGCTTTCATAGTCCAAAACAGTAATTAATAAAATTACTTTGTATACACCATCATTGTGTAAACCAGGTGTCAGGAATCTTCTTTTCAATAGCATGAACCACATCAAAATGATAATACACTTAAATGAGCCACAAGCTCTCAATCTTAAGAAAATGTAGGAAATAAATAGGTAAGTCCTGTAAAATTATTTGTGTATTTGTCAGATTGATTACAAAGAGTAACAACAGTGTACATTACAAATTGGTACAGTAATTGTTTTAATATGACACTTGCTGCTGTTTGTTTTTCAGAATTTTGTCAGGATTTGGCTTGTAGGATGTCTCTTTCAGGATGGTGCAAGCATTCAGAGATTCCTCTGCGAGTTTGTTCCTGTAGCAATTTTTGATAGTCATCATGGTACTGAACACTTTTTCTCAATTGTACGTTGGTCTGAAGAGGCTTATCATCTGATAGCTCAATTTTTTCATATTTGAAAATTCTTCAGGAAGCAGGCTCCATGTTTTGTGGATGATTGTCTCTGTATCCTACTATTCACTTTTCAATTTTCTTCACAAAACTTTTGCTAGCCATACTTATATATATAATGAATGTATCTACAATGAATCAAATTCTCCATCTGTCTGAAACAAACATGATATCATTATGAAAGTACAGTATGTAGTGATTACCAGACATGGGGTAATAGTAATAGACTATTACAGGATTTTTCAAGTAATAGTAATAGATCATAATTTTTTGGCTGTAATAGTAATAGAAGGCAAAGTAATAGATAATACTCTATTACTTTTCTATTACAGTGCCAATGGACATATTGTGTGAACAAAGAACTGAAAAATGAACTAAATCTACTCTAAAATAAACATGTATGTCAACTAATATTGTGGCAAATTTTTCCTTCAATAAAGTAAAATTTATCAAGACCTACAGTCTCTGAAATTATAATGATTTAGTTGAAACAGATATTTGTTATTTGGCTGCCACTCAGCCTCATCCTGGATCCATGAGTGCAGAGCCCTCTGCCTCTCAGCCTCATTCTGGATCCATGAGTGCAAAGCCCTCTGCCTCTCAGCCTCATTCTGGATCCATGAGTGCAAAGCCCTCTGCCTCTCAGCCTCATTCTGGATCCATGAGTGCAGAGCCTTCTGCCTCTCAGCCTCATTCTGGATCCATGAGTGCAGAGCCTTCTGCCTCTCAGCCTCATTCTGGATCCACGAGTGCAGAGCCTTCTGCCTCTCAGCCTCATCCTGGATCCACGAGTGCAGATCCCTCTGCTTCTCAGTCTTATCCTAGATCCCTGAATCCAGACACTGCTACATCACCAGCTCAATACCATCTCACACAGGGTACCCCACAAGGGGCCTTGGTGAATCAGGATGCTGGGAATGCAGTCAGGTGTCATGATGAGGAGGCATCTTGGACAATGGTGCTAAGGATGGGTGGGAAGCAAGCAACCCCTCCAAGAACTGCAACAACTGCAGTAGCTAATGGTGGTGGCCCATCAAGGGGGGTCTAGTCCCACTCATGCACTGGCTGGAGGAAGTCAGCCTGCGGCAAAGGCTGGCAGAGAACAGGGGGGTATCATAGGGGCTGCCAAAACAGATCATATGATGGCTGTACCAACAAAGACTGCAAACATTTTCATCTCAAGATGTCAACCTGATCTTACAGCCAAGGAGCTGCAGGCATTTGTGGAAGATAAAGTGAACCTTCAAGTTACATGTAGAAAAATTGACTTCAGATGGACTACGTACAGTTCCTTTCAAGTTACAGCAGTCTGTGATGATCCAGCAGTATGACCAGAATGGGTATATGTATGGCGGTTCTATGAGAAGGGAAGAAAAACACCTTCAGCCCCTCTTGCAAGTGCTGGAGAGGGTAATTATGAAGACATCATGCATCGTACTGTGGAGGAAAATCCAGCTGGATTGAATGCTGTAACTGCTATGCCTGGTATAAGTGGAATTCAACATGTAGAGATGGCTGGCAGAACTCCTGCATCTTCCTAATTGGAACATTCAAGGTAATCTCTTATAAATGTAGAAGCCTAAGCTTAGGCAATAACAGCAAACAGAGGCAGATCATAATTGATAAGCTGTTAGAGGATGCTGATGTTCTCTGTCTGCAGAAAACAAGATGTAAAGGACCTGAATAACCTGGCCAGTAACTTTCATGGGATAGGGGAGCCCACCAGAGATAAACAAGATGGTCTCCTTGCAGACCACCCACCTGGTGGGGTATGGGTAGCTATTCTATGGAGGTTGGGGTATGGGAAATATATTAGTGAATTAATACTTGGTTTGAATTGACTAACTGGAATAGAAATTTGTGTAGACAAAAAATTTGTGTAGACAAAAAATTTGTATTTCTGCGTATCTATATGCCTTTTCAGGTAGTTGATAATGAAGATTACCTCATTAAATAAGGGCAGGTCAGCAGTATTACTGATGAGTTAGATATGACATGTGTAGCTATTATTGGTGACTTTAATGCTAATGTGCTTAATGATAATTCTTTGTTTAGCAACCACTTAAAAGCCTTCTGTGAAGATAAAAACTTGACCCTTTCATCCATGTGTAGTCTTCCCGGTTATAGCTTTACTTATGTTAGTGATAGTTGGCACACCACCTCATGGTTGGATCATTGTATTTGTTATGTTCATTATGCACAGAGAGTCACTGGCCTACTTAGGCAGTGCTCCAGACAACTATTTCTTAATCTTCTATGGACTTCTTGTATAATGTTTGTACCTGTTGAGTCTGAAATAAAGTGTTTGTTTGTTAACACACTGCTTCTAATTGCATTTAAATAGACAAAGATCCTTTTCAAATGAGTGAAGTGCCCCATATACAAAAGTAATAGTAATAGATGAAAATTAAAGTAATAGTAATAGAAACCCAGTAATTGACCCCATGTCTGGTGATTACATATTGTACTTTCATAGTACAGGAATACCTCGAAATTCGTCATTAATTCGTTCCAGACTAACACGACAAAATACGAAAACAAAATTTGAGGTAGATTATAACATGTTTCAATGAGAAAACATTTTACTGTATTATGTTATTAAACAGATTATATACGGTAATTAATCAAATTCTACTCATTTTTTGGCAAAATATAATATGTTAAATGTTGGTAGAATTTCATCAATTTCGATCATTTTTTTTTTCACATTTTAAAAAAAAACAACGAATCTGCAAATATGGACGACGGATTGCGAAACTATGGGTAGTAAAAGATTGACGACGAATCTGCAAAATGATGAAATTCAAAATGACAAATTTTGAGGTATTCCTGTAGTCTTTAGATTTTGAAACACCTGACTGACTACATTGTAGTCATTCAGGTGTTTGAAAATCTAGACTAATTTTTATATTTTTTTATTATGATGGCTGTGCATGAGCCATCACCCAAAGCTTTGATGAGCCACAAGTTCCCAACCTATGGGGTAATCTGGGTAAACCATCCACAGCAACTTTTATGGATGAAGGCAGCCTGAAGTTTTCATCCAATAATGGTTACAATATAGGTAAATATTTCCTGCAAAGGAACACTATTACAATCTCCTCAATTATGGAAAAGTATGGTAACAGAAAAAGTATTTTTCTAATGGTGTAAAGTTAGCTAACTATATAATTAGACCTAATAAAAATAACTTATTACTTATTTCCTTACCTCATTATTTGAACGTTTTGGATAGATAAAATTTGTTTCAGCATGATTTGCCGCAATAACAGCTAAAGTATTGTTGCCAGAAGATGCCAAGTGCAGGTTAGCACATGACACTACAGAGTTGAAATATGTTTCAGTAACTCCTTCTTCAGCTGATAAGTTGGGGTGAATATCCAATACAATCACTAATAAACATCCTTCATCAGCAGATCCACTCATTTTAAATATATAAATGAATTTGGAGTTCACTAGGTTTAGGGGCTAATGCAAATCAATGCAGAGCAATCCAGCTAATGAAATCCAGTTCTGAGGCTAATTTAGTAGAGTTAAATTCAGAACATCATAGAAGAGGCCTAGGTAACTAGATGGTCATCAAGACAGGCTCACTGACCAAACACAAAAAATTACAGTACTGTAATAAAGATTTCAGAACACACAATAAATAATTTGATCCCTGAATATTTGCACTTAGGAAATGGGGTGAAAAATTAATTGTAAAAAAATTGGCTAAAACTGAAAAAAAATTTATCTGCAGTTCTAAATAATTTTGTACAGTGACTACAAATTATGAAAACTACAAAATTTATATGCAAGAGCTAATTAGAATGTTACTTTTGCAACTTCAGGTACTTTACTCATAAGCATGTATAGGCTTATGCTAAAAAAAAAAAAAAAAAAAAAAAAAAAAATTTTCAAAAAATCTGAATGCTTAATACAAATTACAAAATTTTTCAAACTATGCAATAATTAGAATGGTACTTGTGTTATACAAGATATTGTCTTAAAAGTTTATGATGATAATGACAACCAACCTCATGTTGGTGAACAACAAACAAAAGTAAAATGAATTATTAATCTATGTTCATATAAGGGTCATTAGAAATGAAGACAATCTGTTTAGGAAACTAACAGCCTGGAAACTCATTTCTCCACTGTGTTAGGGTGAAAGTGCCCCATGGATCACCTGAGCCTGGGCATTGACAGGGTGAGTAGCTGACCCAATCCAACCCATGCCACAAACCAGCAGCTGGAAGTGAACTCAGAGCCTCACTGACCAGAGTTTGACACCAAGACCAGTAAGCTACTGGGAGCCCTTTAGGAAAGTACCATACTTTAATATATCTATCTTCAGAATGGACAAAGCCCAAAAACTTAAAATGAAGCCCGTAAAGGTGTATAATTTTAGGAGGCTCTAGACATCTTTAACTTATAAAAGACTAAGTACTAGTAATTTCAATGACAGAAATCAAGGATCACCAAAGGTAAGTAAACCTAAAGATGACATATCATTAGACTGGTCTGACTGGGTTGAAGGTGAAGAAGAGTGAAGTACATTTTCACACTAATTTGGAAATGAAAATAAAATTAGCTCTAAGAATTATGCAAATGTGATATTCATGATTTGAATTTAAATAAAAAATTTGATGAAAGTAAATTCAGTTCAGTTTTAATAAATTATTACCTTAGAGATATTAGAGAGAGAGCCAATTTTACAGTAAATCTTAAAATGCCATACACTGTCTGACAATCATCTGAGTATATGACTGGGACTGGTTGTATTTAATATTCTAAGCCTCCTGTTGGTATCTGCAGTACAAGCAAAACTTAACCTTTACAAAATGCAAATTAAGTAATACTGAGTGTGTTTACAATAATGTTCTGCTTTGACAAATAAGTAGCCAATGTTTTTCATAAAAAATTAGTGACCCTGGTTATATATACAGGGTGGCACAAAAGTCAGGAACCCTAGGCATGTTTTAATAATGTATGCATTATGTTCTTTTTAGATTTGTTGTTGAACCTATGGCACAGAAATTGACAAAAGATGAATGGGTGGAGATAGTTTTAATGTGTGCAAGGTGTGGTAACACACACCAATCAGTTGCTACTGCTTTTAATGGCAAACACCCTGAGAGACTACCAGTTGTTCAGGCATCAGTTGGAAAACTGTTCACTTGCTTCAAAGAAATGGGAAGTGTTCATTATTGACCATATAGTGGCTGGCCAAAATGTTCAACTGATGCAGCAACATCACTAACGGTACTCAATCACCTCAAAAACAGCCCACATACGCCCTTAAGAAAGTTATCCCAGGAAATGGGTGTCTCCAGAAGATCCATTCAACAAATTCTTACAACAAATTGTTTCTACCCCTACAAAGTCCAATTCATTCAGGAACTGCATGGTGATGACACAGACCATTGTGTAGAGTTCTGCTAGTGGTTTTTACAACATCAACAGCTTCAATGAAGGATCATGTTCAGCGATGAAAAGATACTTCACCTCAGCAGTTGTGTCAATAGGCATAATGCATGCTATTGGGCCAATGAGAACCCCCACTGGATGGAGGAAGGACATGTTCAATTCAATCTACAAATTATGGTGTGGGCTGCGCTCTGGGGGGGATCAGTTAATTGGTCCATACTTTTTCAATGGCAATGTAATAGGTGAAACATACCCTATCTACATATGCTGCAAACATTTCTAATGCCCATACTGGACAACATTCCATTGCCAGAATGGGTGGAGATGTGGTTTCAGCAGGATGGGGCACCACCACATTTCACAACCATTGTCTGGAGCTCTTTAGATGAAACATTCCCAAGCAAGTGGATCGGATGGCAAGGGCCCTTTGAATAGGGTGGAGTGAAAAAATAAAAAGTGCCAGGATCAAAATTGAAGGGGGTCTAGATAGTTGTCTTTTGTCCAGGATTAAACTTTAAAACCAATTTTGGGTGGTTGCATACAAAACTGACTGCTACTGGCCACTTTATACAAATCATATGTGCCCAACCAAAATTTTAACCCAGCGACCTATCTCAGGTTCTGGACATGATAGAAAGAATTTAAAAACTGTTTATGGTGTATTTTTTACCTCTGAAGCAGATTAAAACATTTGCAGATGGCTGCAGGGGTCAATAATACATCAAAAAATCCATATTTCGTCATTTTTGCTAAAAAAAATGCAATTTTTCTGCCCTTTTTCTCTAAATATTTTGTTTTTATTTGAAATTATATTTTATATTTTTCTTTTCAAGTTGAATTTCTAGAATTGATAAATACACATATTTTAATAACCTTATTGCCAAAAAATACTGCATAGTAGGATGGTAAGATGCAGTGACAGTTAAAATTCTTGATGGAGGTCACAGATTTTCAAGCACAGACTCATTCTCCAACGGAAAGCTTCCTTGCATGGTAAAGATGTCATCCAACATCTAATGGCAGAAGAGAACTGGACAACCAGACAAGCAGCTGATGCAGTTACACTAAGTCTGATTGAACACTGGATTTGGTGCAATGTCTATCCAATTTCATGCCCCAGTGTCACCAACAAGATTCAGGATCTAGTCAAAGAATTTTCGAGGTAAGACTCAAATTTTCAGTCCCTTATTAAAGAGATTTAAAATATGTCCTACTTTTATAAATTTTGTAGTTACTTTGTTTGTGACAGTAATTTTATTAACAATCATGTGATTCAGTGATTTGCAAATCATAAGAATGATTGATAATAAATTCTGTTTTGACTAGAACTTAACTTAAGGTTTATAATTGAAATTTGCATTCACAACATTAAAGTTTTGGTAATTTTGTAGGTTTGATAGATATCCAAAAAAGAAACATGGTGACAAGTTCCAGAGTGATCTTTCTTCCTTCCTTCCTTGAAAAGCTTTGAAGTTGTTTGACATCTTCTGTGAGGACTCAAATCAGAGAAGAGATTTGGAACACTTTTATCATAATCATATTGTATTTTATTATCCCAAGGGAAGAGGTCAGAAGAGTTTTTCAAGTTGTTCCATCAAGCTCAGCAGCAATACATGACAGTGATCTCAACAGTCTCTCAAGTCAGGGCAGCCTGGAATCACATGATGAAACAACTGGTGTCAGTGAACAACAGGAATCCAGGACAGAACAAAATAGGAAGAGTCTACCAAACCTTGCTTGGCAGTGTGACAGGTATACTGCCTAGGTTAAAATATGAGTATGCTTTGAATGCTGTTGTTGCTCTGTTGACAATACCTTTGAAAAAATGATTTATAATCCATGTAACATTGCTAATAGTTAGAGTCCAAATCTTGGACACTGCTGTCCAATGAGCATCTTGTTAGAATATTAACTTGATATAAAATAAATGTCTTTTACCAGGTATGAAGTAAGTGACAGCTGGAGCAGCAGTTTTAGAGGATTATGGAATTATCACTACTACTGATAAGATGAACATAACTGATAAGTAGCAGTCCAATTATCTTGTACAGGAATACCTCAAAATTTGTCATTTTGAATTTCGTCTTTTTGCAGATTCGTCATCAATCTTTTACTACCTATAGTTTCACAATCTGTCATCCATATTCGCAGATTCGTCATTTTTTTTAAAAAATGTAGAAAAAAAAATGATCAAAATTGACAAAATTAAACTGTTTACAAACACAATATACATTATATTTTGCCAAAAAATTAGTAGAATTTGATTAATTAATCTGTCTAATAACATAATACAGTAAAATGTTCTCATTGAAACGTTATAATCTACCTCAAATTTCGTCATTTCATATTTCATCATGTTATTCCAGAACGAATTAATGACAAATTTCGAGGTATTCCTGTACATTAGTATCTGATTCAAATCAAGTATTTCACAAAAAGGCATACGTTTCAAACAAGTGTTGAAATTTAAATATTGTTAGTCAAAACCTATGGAGCTTGCTTAAATAATTGTCTTTAAAATTAAGTAAATTTGCACTATGAACTTTGCAGGAACAAGCGGAGAAGAGACCATGAAAAATACCATAAAGCCATAAGAAAAGAGGAGGATAAATTGTTTGAATTGGTGAATGCTATTTACATGGATGGTCGCAAAGATGCAACAATGGTGACAGTTGAAGTGAATGGCAAATATTACAGAAGAACTGAGCTAGAAGAGCACTATGTAATTGTAGGAGAACCTGGTAAGATTTAAAGTTTTGATCTTTAGTTTGCATTTTGTAACAGATATTACTCAAAATATTTAAGATGAATTTTGGATATAGAAATTGGAAAATAGATATACAGGAGAGCTGTCATTTGTTGTGGCGGGTCACAGAAACACCACAACATTTGACATTTCCATTCATACCCTTCCCAGCCAGCCTGTATGGGTGGGATTTAAATATGGCTAATCTGGCATCTTGCCTGGTCCCGTAGCAACACCTCAGAGCTCAGACTGTCATTCTATGTTCATCCAGGCGTGAAGGGGGAGAGTTGCTTAGTGGCCGATATTCCAGTACTCGTGTCTAAATTCAAGTGTATTTTTCAGATTGTTGTGACTGCTCAGTGTGACATGGAACTTAAGTACATTATATCTCAGGATACTATCAACTATATATATGCCCTGCATAAGGCTGGTTTTGGTGCAAAAGCTATTGTGGAAATGATGAGTCACTCAAAGAACTGTTGAATGGTGGCTTCAGCACCGCAGGGCAGCAGTTGGTGATAAGACACCCACACATTTACCAAAGTCTGGACAGCCATGTAAATGTAGTAAAAATACTTTGAATGTTATTAAAAGACAGCTGAATGCCTCGCCTACAAAAACAGCATGTGAAATAAAGGAAACTTATCCTGCATTACTGGGTAACATGTCTGCAAGAACTGTGCAGCGTTATTCACTACGAGATCTCAATCTACCAATGAGGAAGGCAACAAAGAAATCTCTTTTGACCACCCACCACAAAGTAAAACAAATTAGTTTTGCGAAGGAAATTAAAGACTGGCCTTTGGAGAGAGTGCAGTGCATTTTGTGGTCAGATGAAAGTGTGTTTACACTGTCAGGTACTAAATGAGGGAAGGTGAGATGGCCTTGGAAATCAGACAGGTTCGACCCACTGTACACCATAAAGACTGTAAAGCACCCTGATTCAGTTATGCTGTAGGGTTGTTTTTCTTATTATAGAGTGGGTAATTTAATTTTCTTAGAGAAAGGTGTTACCATGAACAGTGAAAGGTACCTTGATTTATTGTATGACAATCTGGAGGAATGTTTTGACAAGTGTAATGCAGAGACATTCATGCAGGATGGTGCTCCCTACCACACAAGTAAACGAGTGAAAAAGTGGTTCAATTTGTGTGCTCTGGATTACTTTAAAGACTGGCCTGGTAATAGCCCAGACCTTAAACCTATTGAAAATTTATGGTTGATAATGAAGAAATGATTCCAGGATATTGACACTAGCTCAGTTCCTAAGTTGAAAGCAGCCTTAGTGAAAGTGTGGGAAGAGATACCTGCAGAACATTTGCAGAAACTTGCAGATTCATTGCCTCATAGGCTACACGAGGTTATTAAGAAGAAAGGAAATACCACAAAGTACTAAAAGGTATGTTTTATGAATGTTTGAAGTTTTTATGTTGCACTGCTGTTACCAGGGATGGTGTATGACTGGGAATGTAAAATTTTATGACAGGTTTGCGTAACCCACCACAACATTTGATGGCTACTGTAAACCCTGAAATATCTAAAAAATTGTCTCTAATTTCTGAATACTATTTCAGGTGATTTCTACCTCTCACATTTGACTCCAAGTAATGGCAAGGGGTCAACTATTACAAGAGATATATACAAGACCATCAAAGACACAATTACAAACCAAACAGCATGAATGTGGTGAAGGCCCTACAAAAATTTTACATGCCATTGGCTTACCAGCTTTGACAGTGGCAACAATAGGGGAAAGTGATATGTGTGTGACAACCAAGGGTGCTGTGGATCGAGGACCAAAGTCAGCATGGCATGCCATTGTCTACTCTGATACTGAAAGCCCCCAAATGAACATTTTTTCCTCCCCCCCCCCCCCCCCCCCCAATACATGAGTTCTATGGTTCACTATCCAAAACCAAGTAACTGAATATAACTCATTTCAATAGTGAAGGATACCTGTATATTATTATAAAAACTTAAATACAGTATCCTATGTACCATATTTTCTTTCTTCAGTACACTAGATATCATTCATGAAGAATTATATTAAGACCAATACTGGTAGCCAAAATTAAGGTCTTACTTTACCAATTATAGAGATTACCAGTAGTTTTTTATATACTTCATTTTTAAAATAAAAAGCACACACTATTATAAGTGAGGAATAAGGGAAAGGACTGTTGGGTCATTCCACGTAACTGTCATCCTGAGGCCAAAATGTTAAAATTTGCCAAAAAGCAACATATTATACATCATTGGAACTGGGAAAGTGTCTAGTTTTCAAATCTTTTTACAGATTTGATCTATCTTTATTGGTTTCGGAGATCTGATGTTTTATGCGAAGACATGTTATATGCAGTAAGCATTAAGTACTAAAATTTAAACCTTTAAGTTCCCCAAATTAGTAGAAACCAAAACATGCTGACTAAATTTTGTTATGGGATTATATAGGTATACACATGTAGTGTGTTATGCACTATCACTATTGTTTTCATGTACCCAATGAAAATATTTATAGGTAGGCTTCCAAAATATTATACCGTTACATTACGAGTGACACTTTTTTTGGTTGTTTTTCTTCTCAGGTCATCTGATTTGTATGAATAAATGAAACCTATTACAATTCCTCTTTTAGTTAGTTGCCAGGTATGTGTAACTGGCAGCACTTCGGAAAACATGTTCTATTTATTTAGGTTAGACCACATTTACAGTGTGGTTACGAGACACACATTTGGTGTCACTCGTAACTATCATAGATCATGTTACGAGTGACACCACAATTGTGGTGCCATTGTATGCAAGTGTACATAATTATAACAGATGTTTTGTCTATTTGCAGAGTTTGTGATTCAAGAATTGACTAATTACTAATTGTTAAATCAGAAATGGCACCCAAAACCCAAAGAATGCATGTACGTTTTGGTACACTGTATAGAATATGTAACCTTGATTATGTAGGCTAAATGTTAGGCATGAATAAACATCGAATGATTGACGCAGCTAAATAATAATGAAAATGAGTGACATGCATTTTTGGATAGGCCTAATGATAGTTAAGAGAAATATAATGAAAATTACATGCATATCATTTACATAAACACAATTATATGACACTAAGTGATTACGTATAAATGAGACATAGAAACCAGATACTGTGGTTTAATGATTACTGAGAGAAAATACAACGTTGATACACCGTAAATGAATTAGGCCTTCAGTATAGAATACTTAGTTATTACATAAATAACAGATGTAAAGTATTTACGGATTACATGATTGGACACAAATAGCAGATGTTGCGCAGAAATATGGTACTAGAATGACACTTGAATTAGGAAATAGGCTTACTGCATTTTAATGATCCTCAAGTCAGTTGGAACGCTTAGTTACACTTGGTGTATAGTCTACCGTTTGGTGGTAGGCTGATGTAGGCTTCATGAAAGTTACTTAGGAGAGATGTACTTAGCTTACCAGTAAGAGATAGATACTTGTTGACGCGTTGCTCAGATGGTGGCCTGTTGAACTAAGTAGGCTTGAAGTGTTGACCGTTCTATTTGAGTGAGCACTGGTCGCTCTGTTGATTAGGCCTCTTGAGATAGGAAGATGCTTGAATGATCTTGCAGACTTAGTCCTGGCTGATGTTGCCTCTTAAGATGCAAGATGGCCTAAAGGGATTCTCACTGACATAGGCCCAGGAAGCTGAATATCAAATTCCACAGTTACGAATTCCATGTAACTGAGTGGAAACTCGCTTATATAATCTCTGTGATGCGGAAAAATGTTTCGCGCCAAATCTTGAGACGCGTTGTCCACGAGTCCTTCAGTTGAAGCTTGCTTTGGCAGGCTGTTTTAGGGCACAAAGATGCTTTCCTTGTTTCAGGTTCCTTGACCATGTGTGTCTTTCAGGAATGTTTGCTGATGGCGTGGAAAGAAGAATTTGTCTGTCTACTTGTTGGTCTATTTCTTGTTGGTCCGCTACATATATATATATATATATATTATATAATATACTTCAATAATATTTGTGTATTGTGTCCACTATGCTATTCATTATTTATGTATGAGTGCATTTAATGTGCAAATATTGTATTCTGGGTCCACAGAATTGCACAGTACGAGCAACACTACACATTTCCCCCCTGGAGGAGGGGGGGCCTAAAATTGTAGAGCTAATTGCTAGGTCTCAATTTGCGACAAATTTTATTGTCTTTCGACGAGGAATAATACATTTTTCCTGTAGATGTCCACAATTCACAGGAATTCAGACAAATGTAAGTACGAGTGTAAGTGCTAGTTGCATTTCAGTTACGAGCGACACCGTAACTTTGGGCGTTTGTTGTAAACAATGTATTTGCCTGATTTAGCTGAAACACACATCATTGTGTTCATTGACCATCCCTCAATACCCAATAGTAAGAAAAGTTCAATTGCTCTATAATTAATAGAAATATGATGAGAAACGTAACAATAAGTTGCTCCGAAATGTTACGAGCGACACTATGGAATGACCCTGTTTACATTTTATATTACATTTCATTTGGAAAACATGAAGCCACTGGGGCCTATCGAGGTTATCCGAGTCATGAACTATATTTTATAATAAAATCTTCCAAAATGTCAATCTCAAGTCAACTAATTAGCATACAACTATTTACTACTACCAAAGTAGCTTATATAATATAAGCACAGAATATACACTATTTACAATCTACAAACTATCTCTTTCATTCATGAAAGCATCCAAGTTTTTCTTAAAACTAACTAATGAGCTACTATTGACCACATATGGCAAATTACTCCAAAAATCTACTACTCTATGATTGAAAAAGTATTTTCATAGATCAAGTCTACAAAGCTGTTTTCTAATTTTCTTATTATGCCCTCAAGTTATTCCATCAGCTTCTAATGAGAAAGTCAGTCATGTACATCTAAATTGTTCAAACCTGAAACATTTTGAACATTTGTTTCATCTCTCCCCTCAAACAATGTCTCTCTAAAACTAAAGACAGTTCCTTTAATCTTTTCCTGTATTCCAGTCTTCTTAAGTTAGGGATAAGCTTGATTGCCCTACATTGCACACCTTTGAGCATATCAATATCATGTGTGAAGTTTCTCACAACCCCCCCCTGATTTTCAAATTCCCCTGGGGGTTGTAAAGTTTTCACAAAACCCCCACCCTAATTTTCAAGTCCTATCTGGTTCTTCTCAAGTTTTTCTTTCCCCACAGGAGTCTAGTTAGTACGCCTGTTAACTGTAAAAATACTGTAACTGTGCCAGACTGTGTTTGATCAAGATTGGAACCTGGAAGCCTATTAAAAGGTTATGAAACCAGAGTAGATTGCCAGATAGACAGGCCGAGATTAATACAGAAGTGTCCTTTTGGAAAGCCTTTAAAGGTATGATGTTAAGTGCTCTAGCTTGTAATACTTAGCCAGTGTACAACAGGAATAAAGACTTGTTCATAATTCTTATTCTTAGTTATTGTGGTGGTGTCATTTGTATTTCAACATCATTATTAGTATTAATTATTATTATTAAAAGTAGACATATACAGGGCGTCCCAAAAAAATGTATACACACTTTAAATAATTATAAAGGCAATGTTTATTAAAATACATTTCATTTTCAAAATGTAATAGAATCTACAGACATTATTTAATTGTTTTGTTAATGCCTGTTTTCAAACTGACGTCCGTTCTGGTCCAGGCACTGCTGATAACACGAAGCAATGGAATCGCAAACATCACGAAACATTTCGTTTGGTATTTGTGTGCATTCTCATTCAATGGCTGCTCTCAATTCAGCGACTGTTGCAGGTTTTATAGCGTAGACTTTGTCTTTTAAGTATCCCCATAAAAAAAAGTCTAGTGGTGTGAGGTCTGGTGAACGCGGAGGGTATTCTACGAAACCCCTTCGTCCAATCCACATCCACATCGTGCCAAGTACCACTCGCAATACTCCACTCTTCAGTCCGGATCATCTTCATTAATAGCATGGACTAATCTTGGAATGTAACTTTTCCATTGACAGCGCTTCAAAATGCGTTGGACAGACAATTCTGAAATTCCTACCTCACGACTCGCTTGCCGCACAGATTTTCTTGGACTTTGGTGATACGTTTCCAATACTCTTTCTTGCTTTGTGGGGCTTGTCGATGTCCGTGGTCTTCCGGAACGCTTCTTGTGGACATTCTGAACAGTTCCATCGGCTTCAAACTTATCTCTAATTCGAGTGATGGTAAGTCGCGTTGGTGGATCTGTTTGAAACTCCCTCCTAAACTGTCTTTGCACTTCAACTGCGTTTTCACACTTCCAGTAGCATTTTAGAATGAATTTCCTTTGTTCAAAGCTTAGTCTGACTGCCATTATTAATTCTAATGGGTTTAACTTGGAAAGAAAGAAACATCAATTGAGCTATCAGCTGTTAAAGTGTGTATACATTTTTTTGGGATGCCCTGTATATAGGTTTTTTAAACTGTGACTGAGTATAAATAGGTGTAATAAATCCAGCCAGGTTAGAATCAAACATCAGACCTTTACTTATTGCCCAGTTTGCAGTGCATGCTGGAGCTCTGGAGTTTCCTTTAGCCAAATCCAGTCATCTCTGATCCAGTCATTAACTAGCTAGAGAACCTATTGTCATTATTATAGGACTATGGAAATTATAGGTCCTGCTCCAACCAGATTAGCCTAAACACAACCTAGGCTACGTTGGAGATGGAAGACCTAGGCCAAAGATGAACTAGCCTAACTGTGTGTCCATAAACAGGACTTCCATACACTTTTGTTAAACAATTACAGCTGAAATGTCAGCTTATTTAACCTAAATTTAATAACCGAAGGGAAATTTATGAACTTCTTACCTTGAAACTGTTATAAATTTTATCTCTTGACACCACTAAAACATTTTTATTCCGGCTTTTTCCGTCGCTGTGTTATGCTTAATCAGCTTATGCTTATTCAGCTTCTCGCCCTCTTATTCTGCTTATCCCGATCTTTTTTCTTCTTCTTAAAACCGTGTTGCTATTTCTAGCCATGGGATCTTTTTTCTTTTCATCCCATATTTGTTTTTCGTTGGTGTTTTTTAATTTTTCTCAGCAAGAGTTCATGTTCTCCTTCTGAGTTATTTTTTATTATTATTATTTATTTTAATGTCAATATGGCTTATCCAAGATTAGGTGGGTCTTCCATTTCGGTACTCCCAAATTTTCCATACATTGGGGCCAGCCAGAAAGGAAAAATTGCATGTGAAACCCAATTTTTTCTTTAATATTTATTAACCCATCTTAGATTACCTATATTTTATGTTTTATTTGTTATTCCATTTTTGTTTTTCCTCACTTTTTAATATAAAAAGTGTAGCATTTTATAAAGTCCTCACCCTTTTCAAAATGAAAGGGTGTTGCATTTTAGTTTATTTTCCATAGGAAATATTACAATACTCCAGCCCTTATCTTTTGTTGTAACATCTGCCTAGCTCGTAGAGCAGTTGAACGTTGTGGTCTACTATTTGTGGTATAGGTTATTGTAGTAGTAGGACTAGTTACATCATTTATTGAACAGGTTAGGTTTGGTATAGTTTGGGTCAAATTTTGATCATCATCAGAATCTATTATAGATTCATCATCTTGATCATTTTTGTTAACAGTAGTTGGTCCTACTTCTAGGGGGTATAAGAGTGATACATCTCTTATAGTTTCACCTGAAGCAGTTTTAAGTTTTACAACCCTGGTTAATCCATCTTCCCCAGTTTTTAGTTCTAAAACTCTACCTAATGGCCAACACTGTCTTGGTGTATTTTGTCTAATTAGAACTACATCTCCTACCCTAATTTTATTAACCCAGTCTTTGTTTTGTATATATTTATGTCTTTCTCTCAACCCAACAAGGTATTCATCACTCCATTGCTTTTTAAATTTTGTTTTTATATTTGTTATTTGTGATAATCTATTTTGCAAATCATGATTATTATCACTCCAAGGTGGATCATCCAAGGAGATATTGTAATCAGGTAGAAGGTTAATGACTTCTCCCTTAATCAAATGATTTGGGGTGAGAGGCTCTACATCATTAATATTATCCCCTACATAAGTAAGAGGTCTGTTATTGACAACATTCTCAATTTCACTAATGAGAGTGAGAAGTTCAAAGAATTCAATTTGTTTTTTACCTATTGATTTCTTTAGGCAATTCTTTATTGTTTGGATATTCCTTTCCCAGATTGCTCCATACCATGGTGAGGCAACAGGGATGTATTTCCATTTTATTTTGTTATTTTGTAGATATGTTATGGTATGTGAATTTTGTAATATGTCATTTATTTGATTTTCACCAGCCTTGAAATAGGTTGCATTATCTGTCCAAACAATTTTGGGTACAGAATGCTTAGCACAAAATCTTCTAAAGCTATAGACAAATGATTCTGCGGAGAGATCACTCACTACGTCTAAGCTGACTGCTCTAGAAGATGAACATGTGTAAAGTATGATGTACATTTTTTGTTCTGTTGTTCCCAGACCAACAGTCAAACTTCCTGTATAGTCTATGCCAACTGTTTCAAAAGGCCTATTAAAGGTGACTCTCTCTGTTGGCAAATCAGGAGGATTGGTCTTCCTGAAAGATCTGGAATGAATCCTTTTGCAGGTGACACAGTTATTCAAAACTGTCTTTACAGTCATTCTGCCTTTGGGTATCCAATACAACTTTCTAATGGCATTTAATGTTTGTGGAACGCCCATGTGATAAAGTTCATTGTGTTTCTCTCTAATAATTAGGGTTGTAATGTGATGGAACCTAGGAAGAAGAAGGGGTTGTTTACTGTTATATGTGATTTGTGATTTGTTTAATCTACCCTTACATCTTAATAAGCCATCTTTGTCAATGTAAAGATTCAAGTTTATTACCACAGAGGGTACTTTGTTCCTTTGTTTACCAATTGTTAAAAAATCTATTTCATTTTTGTATTCTGTTTGTTGTATGTGGTTAATCCAATATTTGGTAGCTAGACTTGTATACATTTCATTATCATTATTTTTTGTTTATTTATTTTCTTTAAACAGTTGTGAATGAATCTGAGACAGTAAGATGTTACCCTTACAAGTTTGCCAAAGTCAGAATAACTGTTATAATCTAATAGTGGCTCAACTTTATTTGTGGTTATCATGTTAAGTTTTACATTAATTTGTTCTGCTGGCCACATTGTTTCATCCTGAATGAATTCAGGTCCATGAAACCAATTTTTGTTGGATTTTAGTAATTTACAGGATAATCCTCTTGTGAGAAAGTCTGCAGGATTTTGTTTTGTTGGAATGTATCTGAAGGTTATGTCCAAATTTTGTCTAGCTTCTTTAATGTCTCTTAATCTGTTACGGACAAAGATGTTTTTTGAGTTTAGCTCATCAGAGTTGATCCATGCCAAGCAGATTTGACTGTCAAGCCAAATATATGTAGTTGTGATGTTTACATCATAATAGACTTCATGGAGAAATACTGTTATTTTTACAGCTAGATAACCCGCAAGTAGTTCAAGCTGAGGAATAGTTTTCTTTTGTTTTAAGGGTGTTACTTTCCCCTTGGCATAGATCAAATGGCTGCCATCCTCACCTACAAGGTAAGCGCAACAGCCATACACCTTTTCACTGGCATCACCAAATACATGCAAGGTTTGAGGTGTATCTCTGTGTCCACAAACTCTGGGAATATTTATGTTTTGTAATTTATTGAGATCTTTAGCTAACCTTTTCCAGCTATCTTGTTGTTTATTGGTTATAGGATCATCCCAGTCTAGTTTCTGTTTCCAAAATTCTTGTAAAAGAACCCTGGATCTGATAGTAGAAGGAAGGAGTAAACCCATAGGATCAAATATTTTTGAACTTTCGGATAAGATCTTTCTTTTTGTGTTAGCTGTTGTATCTAAGGTGTAGCCTTTTGTGCAGAGTGAATCATGAACTTTAGAATCTGAGTTCAAATCCCAGATCATGCCTAATGTTTTCACCCTGTTTGTTGGTTCTGTTAATCCTTTGTCTTCTGATTTTATTTTTTGATTTAGTCTCTCATTATTTGTGATCCACTCTCTTAATTCAAAATTACCTTCTTTCATTATTTTATCTGCTTTTATGTAAACTTCATTTAATTCTGACTCTGTTTTGGTTGATCCTACAAGGTTATCTACATAGAAGTGATCTTTCAAGAACTGAACAGTTAAATCATTTTCATCATACAAATTTAAGTGATTTGATGGTTAAAGCCAGTAAACTAGGACTTGCATTTGCTCCAAACAAAACCACATTAAATTTAAATGTTTTAAACCCTTTATTTAAGTCATTGGATCATTAAACCACAAGAATCTTAGTTGATCTTTGTCATAGTTATTTTTCAGATGAATTCTCAAAAAAGCTTTGCTTATATCACTTTGAACTGCATAGTCATCTAATCTAAATCTTAGAAGGATTTTTACAAGGTCTGAAATAAGATTAGGCCCCTCTATGAGACAGTCATTCAAGCTATGCTTATTGCCATCTTTAAGACTACAGTTATACACAACTCTAAGTTTTGTTGTGGGTGCATCCTTTCTATAGACTCCTGTGTGAGTAAGATAATGGCAGTTGTCTTTTTTAAAGGGGTGATCTTTAACTTCTTCAATGAAGCCTTTTTCTAACTGGTCCTTGAAAACATCATCATACATTTTAATTCTCTTGTCATTTTTTAATCTTCTCATCAAATTATAGAGATGACCTTTAGCTACCTTTAGATTATCATTTAATTTTGGACTATTGATCTTCCAAGGTAGTTCAATTGAATAATGGCCATTTTCATACATGATGGTGTTTTCAAAATTTTCAGCCATTAATTGATTTTCATCTGTATGATCACCATCTTGCACCCCCACTGACTCTAATAGCCAGAGCTGTTGTACACCTTTATCTAATTCTTCAGTTGTTAATGATTTATTTAATATTTCAGTATTTATGTCATTATTTGAGTTGTGTAAGACCTTGTCATAATAGGGCAAGTTTGTTAGTCATATATTTTTATTTTTCATTGTTATTTTATATTTATCTATGTGTCCCAGTGGAGCTATACCCCAGTGAGTATCTAGAGCAATCCCATCTCCTATTCTGACTATGCCCTTCTGAATTAAGTGAATATAATCAGCTCCAATTAACATTTGAACATTATCTATTATATCATCATTTAAATTTCTATCTGCAATTTTATATTGCTTTTTAAGTTGTTGTATTACTTCTTTTAAATTTGGTATTTTAAATTTTTGTTGACCAACTTGTTCAATGACTACTACTTCTATGTTTGTTGTTTTATTCTCTGTGGGTATATCCAGATCTAAATTGACTGTATTATATTTTTCTTTCTGTTCATTTTCTTTGACAAATGATGTTATACATAATTCTTGTTCATTTTTATGAGTTTGTAGGCCTAATTGATTAACTAATGATTGATCTACAAATGTTTGTTGGGAACAAGAATCTATTAGACATCTTATAGGAGTTGTCCCACCTTCTTTATTTTTTAAATCCAAGGTTATTGTAGGTAGGAGTACACTAGAATTTTTATTGACATTATTTATTGATATATGTCCATTAAATGTTTTTTCATTTTTCTTTAGGTTTTGTTTATTTGAATTTTTAAATGAATCACAAAGACAAGAGACATGATTTAAACTTCCACAATTAACACATTTGAATCTTATTTTTGTTTTGCAGTCTTTGTTAGTATGTCCTGCAGCTGTGCATTTAGTACAAAGGTTTAACTGAGAACACCTATTTATCCGGGATTCTAAGTCTACATATTTAGTACATCGTGTGCTATAGTGATCATCAGCCGAACAAAATTTACACTTACGTACAAATTCTGTCGTAACATTAAAATTTCGTAGTGTAGGAGTTAGACCTATCACTTTTTGTTCTGATTTGTCTTTTTGTTGTGGTTGTGGTTTTGTTTGTATTCTCTTTGTTTGTGAATCAATCTTTGTTTGTGAATCAATCTTTGAAGATTTGTACATTGACAAAACATTTGGAAATTCATTCCTTATTTCATCAAGGGTAGGGTATGTATTTCCCGTTATTCTTTGGAAAATATCCCTAATTTGGGTAGGTAAACAATCAAATATTATGGCTTGGATAAACCATGCTGATTTCTCTAGATCTATATCATTATTTTGTAGATGACCTAACATGCATTCAATTTCACAATAGAAATTGTACAGATCCTGATGGTTATCCTTGGCTGGTTTTATATTTTTTTAATTTTATTGCTAAATCATTTACTATTTCTTTTTTATTTAGGAAATTTCTTTCTAGTAATTTGAGAGCTATTTTATATGAACTGCCAATTGCCGGTAAGGCATCAACCAGTTTTAGGGCTGGGCCCTTTAAATAATTAAGGAGATAACTGAATTTGTCAACATCAGATATATAATCTTTGTTGCCAATTAAACTATCAAATTTTTCTAGAAAAGACTGAAATTTTGTTCGATCACCCTCAAATATTGGTACTTGTAATGTTGGTAACTTGGCTTTTAGTTGTTTATTGTCATCATTAGAAATGGATACATTTCTGAAGGCCTCAATCAAACTTTGATTTGTAGCCTCTAAATTATTTGGTAGATTATCTAAAGCAGCATATAATTCATTTATGTGAGAATCTATTTCAAAAATATTCTGTTCTTGTTCACACAAAAGTGCTGTATATCTCTCTTCACCAACATTTAACGCATCAGTTTCTGTAACAATTTCCTCATCTATAATTATTATTTCCTGTTTAATTCTATTTAAACCACCCAAAATAGTATCATAATCCCTTTTATTTGGATTTTCTTTGCTATTAAAGGTAGTTAAAAGCCTGGTAATGACTCCCTTCCTTGCTGATCTCTTCCTTTTTAATGATTTAATCGTTGCCTCAATTGCTTCACATTCAGCCATACTTTATTTTATTTTTCCAAAATTAAGTCCCCAAAATCCTAAAACCCTTTCAACTCTATAAATAAGCTTTATTTTGGTTAAATAGGCTAGGCTTCTGATTACCCTTATTCTAGAATTTTACCACATTTATGACCAAATGATAAGTTTGAAGCATTTGAATTATTTCTTATTTTTATTTTTAGTTAGGGCTTCGTAATTTATTATTATTTATATGTAGTAAGTATTTGAAAAAGCCAAACATGGAATAAATTCTGTTCAGATGTCAAAATGTTTGATAAGGCGTAATTTTATTATTTTTTATTTTAATTTATTTTATTTTATTTTATTCAAGGTTAAGGTTTTCACAGCAAATAACCCTTCCCCACACGGGCCACCATTATATATGGAAAAAATAGGTCCTGCTCCAACCAGATTAGCCTAAACACAACCTAGGCTACGTTGGAGATGGAAGACCTAGGCCAAAGATGAACTAGCCTAATTGTGTCCATAAACAGGACTTCCATACACTTTTGTTAAACAATTACAGCTGAAATGTCAGCTTATTTAACCTAAATTTAATAACCGAAGGGAAATTTATGAACTTCTTACCTTGAAACTGTTATGAATTTTATCTCTTGACACCATAAAACATTTTTATTCCGGCTTTTTCCGTCGCTGTTGTTATGCTTAATCAGCTTATGCTTATTCAGCTTCTCGCCCTCTTATTCTGCTTATCCCGATCTTTTTCTTCTTCTTAAAACCGTGTTGCTATTTCTAGCCATGGGATCTTTTTTTTTTCATCCCATATTTGTTTTTTCGTTGGTGTTTTTTAATTTTTCTCAGCAAGAGTTCATGTTCTCCTTCTGAGTTATTTTTTATTATTATTATTTATTTTAATGTCAATATGGCTTATCCAAGATTAGGTGGGTCTTCCATTTCGGTACTCCCAAATTCCATAAGGACACCAGTCACATTATTCCAGAGTTTAGGGTTTTGCCCATGTTTGTTTGGCAGTGATTATTTATAGGTTAACTTATGAGAGATAGGTTTGCCATAATTGTCAATGTTTGTAGTTATTTTTATGTTGGTTATTTATTATTTGTGTTTTGATTTGACAAATCAAAACTCGGTTTATAACAAAATGGAGAGAAGAATACTTAACAAGTCTTAGAGAAGGACAAACAATTAACAAAACAAAATTGGAATGATTCAGTCAAAATTGGGGACATTGTGTTGATACATGACAAGACTCCAAGACAACACTGGTCAATGGAAAAGTCTTAGAGTTCAAAACTGGTGATGATGATGTTACCAGGGTTGTAAAACTGAAAACAACAACTGATGAAACCACCAGAGATGTAGGGTTATGAGGCGGGGGATCTGCGCCCCCCCAGAACTAGGGAATTGAGCATTTTCAGGGCAGATTTTTCCTGATATTCCTTTGGTTTTTTTTTACTTCTTGGGGTGAATTAATTACTTGCTACATATAGTGCTCATGTGGAAATCAGGGCACCCTGAAAATTTTCAGGGCAAATTTTCAGAGATATCACATTACTATATCCTTTGGAATGTAGGGCTAAGTTAGAACCATTACCCCAAAGGATAGATCAGGATACTATTGAGAAGGAATCTCTCAGTGTACCTGATGTAACTCAGACTAAACCAGACAGGCCTCAAAGACTGCTTTGAAAGCCAGAAAACTCTTACAAGAAAAAATTAAGACTGGTGACTTATAAAACTTGCACAAATAATGAGCAAAGTTAAAATGTTTAACTTTACTTTAATTCCATTAATTTCCTATACCTAAGGGGAGTCAAACTGATTGACAACTTTAACTAAACTTGAGAATTTGGCCTCTTGAACTTTTCTATTTAAAGAGGTCTTGAGTAGCCTTTTTCTCTTTCTATGTTCCTACTTCAACCTTTTGAACTCATTTCATATGATTTGAGAAACATTTTATAAAAAGTTTAATGTATAACATACAAATTTTTCCTTTTGGCCCCCCATTACAGACAGTCCCCAACTTATGTAAGGGTTCTGTTCTGGAAGGCTTTACATAAGTTGATTTTTCTGCAAGTCTGAATTGACCCTTCCATGGTAATCATTGAACACAAGATACAATACTTTTTTATAAATTAAAAAGACTAAATACAGTATAGTAGCGATAAAAGCATAGGAAAGAAAGATAATTAAGTAGTTCAAAATACTGTACTGTCCTGCACTCTTACAATCACTTGGCGCTTTCCAGTCATTATTGCAACACAATTCGGGTAATTTTATGAAAAAAGTTTGGAGATGATGCAGAGGGGATTTATGGGAGTATTTACATAAAGTTAAATTTGCATAAGTTGAGGCTTACGTAACCCAGGGAGCATCTGTATATGGAAAACTATACATGCCTGCAATATGGTATCGTATATGGTACCTTTATTTCTTCATTAAATACAAATTATTAATTTATTGAATTAAATAACTACAAAATTGCCTCAGAATTGGTGACAAAGCCTATTGGGAATGGAAACAATTGCCATATATAGGACCCAATATGGAGGCACTGGGTCTACATAAGAAAAATGTATTATTTTGTATAAAAATTTTTGGTACTTATGTATTATCGGGACTACCAAACGTCATTTTCATTTAACTAACAAAAATATCACAACTTAACCTAACCAATCATCAAGGGCATACAGTTGACCTAACTGGGTCTCAATTAGTGGTGCACCAAATAGCAGTTTAGCCGAATATCGAATATTCAGCTGCCTACTATTTGGTGAATACTAAATATTCGGCCCGAATAGTGTTTTTTGCCTACCAAGTATTTGGCCTGTTAAAAATGGACTGTTCAGCTTGCTTATTAAAACTGAATATTCGGCATGTTAAATAGGAATAATTGGCTTCAATAAGTTGAATACTCATTTTTTTTTAGTTGTAATTTAACCCAAAATGTTTCTTGTGCATTAGGGATACTAGGTATAGTGTAGGCTTGCTAATTTTTGCCCAAACGGGCGCCAGCATCCTGCGACTAAGTCCACAAACTACAAAAGGTTGAAAATTTAGTTTGTAATGCAAACTACAGGTTCCTAAGCCTGAAAGGTTTTTATGGGCATGGTTAGGTTAGGTTAAGTTTGTTCAGGTTAGCACAATGATTTAATTGAAAATTTGGTATTATTTTAGTTTAACTTTTATTATTATTTTACTTTTTTTACCTTTTCAGCAGTTTTTACCTAACAATTATTGTATGTATAGGCTTATGGCCTTATGCTTTATGAAATGTCTCAAAGTAAAAGTATAGTATGGAAATATTTCAAACCTTGTGAAAGTGATCCAACATGCTGCATGTGCAATTTATGCAGTGCCAAGGTTTCAAGAGGGGGGAAAGACTTCCAAAACTCACGCAACTACAGCAATGTTAAACCACCTGAAAAGTAAACACTGAAGAATACAAAACAGAAGGGTTAAAAAATCTAAAGCAGAAAAAAGAGCAGCATCACCCAGCAATGCTGGCCCAACCGAGTCTCCAAAAGTTCCAAAGCAACAGCAAACATTATTTGAGACTATAGAGAAAAAAAAATTACGGAATATTAATGACCATAGAGCTGTTGAACTTCACAAATTAATTGGAGAGAAGATTGCCATAGACATACAGCCATTTTCATTTGTTGAAAATGAGGGTTTCAACTGCCTTATGAAAAAAACTTGCCCTAATCATACCATTCCAAGTAGGAGACATTTTTCCGAGAACATTGTCCCTAATATAGTATATGATAAATTATTTACTAACGTTAAAGATGTAGTATCAGCTGCAAAATATATTTCCCTAACAACAGATATATGGACTGCCACTACAGCCAACACTCCATTCATATGTTTAACAGCACAGTGGTTGTCTGACAACTTTGAGTGTCAAAGGGCAGTCTTAAGAGTCAAACATTTTCCGGGAACTCATTCTACCTTAAACATTAGTGAACAGTTGGTCTGGAGTGTTTCAACATTCCTCTCAATAAAATCCATGTCATTCTGAGGGACAATGCTGCCAATATGGTTGCAGGACTCAAAGAAAGTGGGTTACCTTTCTTATCTTGTTTTATCCACACCCTGCAACTTAGCATTTCAGATTCAATATTAACTCAGAGGTCTGTAAAAGATATTTTGACTATGTCGAGCCACAGCTACACATCTAAATCATTCACCATCAGCAATGACCAAATTTGAATTACTACAAAAACAACTCAGAGTAGTAGAGCACAAGCTCAAACAAGATGTTAAGACCAGATGGAGTACATACTATATGTTGGAAAGGATGTTAGAACAAAAAAAAGGTTATTGCTGCTTACAGTGCTGACCACAATGTAACTGATACAAGTCCCTATCAATGGACCATCATTGAGAAGTTAGTAGCCTACATGTACTTAAATCTTTCAAAGATCTAATGCTGGAACACAGTAATAGAAATTCAATAGCTTCCTTGATCATACCTTCAATTTTAGCCTTGCAACTGTTTTTGAAAAAGGCTGGTAGCATGGACCAAAATGAATCGAGCAACTTCAGTGGCATTTTAACAATGCTTGAAGAATTACTTAAATCAACCAAGACAAGATTTGAATGCTACCTTACCAACAAAATGCTGTGCATAACTACATTTTTAGATCCAAGATTTAAATTACAATTTCAGAAGAGCAAAATTGATGAAATGAAAGAATGGCTCATTCAAAGCATTGAAGAACAATCTACGGGAAGCCCTAGCCCTGAGTTGTCTGACACTGATTCACCTTCAGAGATTAGTAAAACATTTCCTAGATTTTCCAAATATTTCAGTTTAAATGATTATTTCTTAGAGTTGGCAAAATCTAGTCATTCTAGTGAAAAGGTAGACAAAGACACTGATGCAAGCTCTGCACCCTCTACATCAAATATTAGGAGTCCTAAAACTAATTCTAAGACTTGCCATTGGCAAAGAAGTTGACACCTATTTACCTCTTTTGGAAAGATCAAAAGATCCTCTAGGATGGTAGAGGCAGAATAAAGCAGGTTTCAAGAATTTGTAGAAGCTCGCTCTCAAATATCTTTCAGCTCCCTCCTCATTGATAGAAAGTGAGAGACTTTTCAGTATAGGTGGAAATATCTACGAAGCTAAGCAAAACAGATTAAATCCAGAAAATGGAGAAAAGCTTATGTTTCTGCACTACAACCTTCCTATATACAATTTTGAGTACTGAATCATGAGTGTATTTTTTTCTTATTTTGGTTACCATATTTGGTTGATTTGATTTTGTTAATAAAGTTGAATAAAAAAGCCATAAAGGCATAGCTATAGCCATATAAGTAGCCTGATGAGTCATGTGGTGGTGATGAAATACCTTTATTAGAAAAGGGAAATAAATATAAAAAAACACCATTTGGTGCCAAATATTTGGCAAAAAGGCTGAATACTGAATATTTGGCAAAAAGGCTGAATACTGAATATTTGGCAAAAAGGCTGAATACTGAATATTTGGCAAAAAGGCTGAATACTGAATATTTGGCAAAAAGGCTGAATACCGAATATTAGGCAAAAAGGCTGAACGCTGAATATTTGGCAAAAAGGCTGAATAGGCCAAATACAGGTGACCAAATATTCGGTGCATCTCTAGTCTCAATGCATTGTGTGCGCGCTCCCGTGTCAGGGTCAATGAAGTTGTACTTATGATTGACCTTGAAATGTTTGAAACCAGCATCATTCAGGTCCTTCATCTTATATGAAAATGCCTGGTTAGGTTAATTGAATGCCCGATTAGGTCAACTGTACGCCCTTGATGATTGGTTAGGTTAAGTTATGATATTTTTGTTAGTTTAAACAAAAATGACGAGAGCAAAAATACATAATAAACAGTTTGGTAATCCCAATAATACATAAGTACCAAATTTTCCATTGTTAACTCATGAAAATTACTTAAAAGAAATAATGGAAATAGAAATTAGACATCTAAGGATTTTGTAAAGTCAGTGAAATTGAAGACAAAGAAATTTATATTAGCAGCTCAGAGCTACTTAGTTACAGCAATGCTTTAAGCAAGGGAGACATACTGGTACTTAATCTTCCTATAATTTCTGAGTGAATACCTCATAATATAAAACTAATAACTCAGAAGGATAGGCCTACTCCTTCAGGTATTTAAGTGTAGTGAATGCCTACATTAATTAAACCAAATAAACTTATTGTGTAACTCCATCACCAACATCGAGAGAGGGCCACCACCCTACAACCAGAAGTGAGACCCAATGAAATAAGGTAGGGTAATTTCTTTCCTTTCAAACAGCACTAAATACCAAAGGCACTAGACACCAGTAGAATACCACCAATCATGAAACAAGCAAATATTACCCCAATCTACAAAGGAGGCAAAAGAAAGGAAGCCAAGAACTATAGACCCATATCCTTGACTTCCCATATTATTAAAATATTTGAGAAAGTCCTGAAAAGGCACATTGTCAGTTTTATAGAAAATGAACATCTCTTAGAAAACTTTCAACATGGTTTCAGACAAGAGAGATCCTGCCTTAATGAACTTATAGACCATTGCAATACAATCCTACAATATTTGGGAGAAAACCACAATGTTGATGTCATCTATCTAGACTTTGCAAAAGCTTTTGACAAGGTTGACCATGGTATATTATTCCATAAACTAAAAGAACTTGGTATTTGTGGAAAAATAAGAAAATGGATCCATGCCTTTCTCTCTGACAGAAAACAAATAACAATTGTAAATGGAGCAAGAACTATAGAAAAAGAAGTGATTAGTGGAGTGCCACAAGGTACAGTACTGGGACCAATTCTATTCATTATAATGCTAAACAATATAACTGTAACCTAGGAAGCTCTCTCCTATCATTCGCAGATGATACCAGAATACTAAGACCAATTACAGAAAAAGAAGACTGTGTGGAGCTACAAAAAGATCTACAAACTATATATGCATGGGTGTTGAAAAAAGTGGTTAGAAATAACCGCATATATTTCCAAATATAAACCAAATAAATATAAATAAAAACCCTCGTTTCTAACCAACTAGTGAAGTTGGGTTTCCCTAATTAACCAAAAGAAGGAAAAAAAAAAGTTTCTGGGACAAATAAAAACGGAGCTTTGCCCAGTCTTGAAAATTTTTGACCGCATGAAGCAGGCCCTTTTTTCTAAAAAAAAATTAAAATGCTCGTGGTTACCCAAACCGGGAAACTGAGTCAACCTTCAAACCTAACAACCTTTAATTAAACCTTATCCTTAATTAATAACCACTGCAATTAATCAAAAACCATGTTTAACTAAATAGAGGCCTATCAGAACTAGGTGTAAGTAAGTTAAAGAAAATAACTAAGGTAAGAGAAAAACTAGGAGGTACCTAGACGAAACTCGAACCGGGCTACAACGGCCCTAACTCAATAATTAAATGGCTGTTATAGCCCCTATTAAAACCTAAAGGCAATATAGCCCTAACTTAACTTGAATAAAACCTTCAAAACCTTAAACCTTAAACCTTTAAAACCAAAAACTTAAGGGCAATCCAGCCCTAGCCTAACTTAACCTGCAAAACCTAGGTCTGGGAAATAGCCCCTACAAATAAATAACCTAGCAGTGTGTTAAACAATAACCTAAAACTTAACAACTAAAATTAAAACCTGGAAACTAAATGAAACTTATGAATCAGTTAGAAACTGAAAGGGTAACGTTCAACTGGCAACTTCATTTTTGGTAAGTCTAAATTAATTTTGATGAATTTAGCTTCACCATAGTTAGTAATCTGGCTGCTGACCAAATTTAACCTGAAAACCACTGCAACCTACAGTGAAAAAGTCTGTAGCTGTGTTGACAGTGTCTAAATAGGCCATTATTATTTCTATAATTACCATGTCTATTTAAAGTAAACTTAATCTAATATTACCCCAAAATAAAAATAATCTCTCAAGCTAAATAAAATAAATTCTAAATAATAAATTTTTCAATAATGGGCAGATGCAAACAATATGGCCTTCAATGAAGACAAATTTGAACTAATTAAGTATGGACCAAATAAATACCTGAAAGAACAACTCAACTACACTGGACCCACAGGAAAAGATATTGTACAAATTGATCATGTACGGGATCTAGGGATTATATTATCTAAAGATGCAACATTCAACAGGCACATTGACAAAGTAACCTCATCATGCAAACAACTAATAGGATACGGTATATACTGAGGACATTCAGAACTAGGGACAGTATGACCATGCTTATTGCTTACCCTGTGGAAATCACTTGTTCTTCCACGCAGTGACTACTGCTTTCAATTATGGTTTCCCCACGAACAGAATGAATTGCAAAAAATTGAGGGCCTAACTAGACATTCATCTCTAAGACAATTGACATATAAGGAAAGACTGGCGTATCTAAACATGTTCTCATTAAAAAGGAGGTGGTTAAAGGGTGATATGATAGAGGTGTATAAAATGATAAAAGGGTTGGATAAGATAGATTTTGATTCTCTTTTCATTAAAGATCACAATAACCAGACTAGAGGTCATAGTATGAAATTATTTAAGCCAAGATGTAGAACAAATTTAAAAAACAGTTTTACAAACAGAGTAATTAAGTTTTGGAACAGTGTGACAGAAGAAGTGGTGACTTCAGATACACTGGATTCTTTCAAAAGAAGGTTGGATAGTTTGATGTCTGCAAGGGACATCTGGTGATAGTGTCTAAGCCCATTTTTATTGCATGAATGGTACGTACTAGTTTATTTCATATATATTATGTGCATTTAGGTGATAAATCCCACAGCTCAACACAAGTTGTGGGATATAGGGAGGCAGCATCTTGGGTTAGGGGATACTCTCTGTCCTTAACACCCCATTTAAAGAGATTCCTCTGCTGAGCGGTGCCCTTCATAGTACTGTGAGGTATTGAAAAACTCATGATCTTCACTTGCCCCACAAACACCTTGAAATGGGAGACCCAAAATGGGTGCACACACATTCCTACATTACTGTGCAGTCTTTACAGCCACACCTACACTTTCCCTCCTAAGTAATATATTGTAATGTATATGGTTGTAAATTGTGACTTGGTCTGCAATTGATATGGACCATGACTTATTTTTGGTTGGCAAGGTACTGGTATTGATGGGTACCATAATGAAATTGACTGGATTCTTTGGATCTGATATATTTGCATGTCAGTTATAAATAGATATAGAATGTAACATTTGTGGATAGTAGCCTATTATGACTTTGATCCTCTGGATCCAGAGAGTCTATCTCTAGTTTTAAATTGATAATTAATTAGTTTTGTAAAAATTGGTTGTTGCCAATGTACAGGCAGTTTTTACATATTGAGCCACCTCGATGGGCCGAAGTGACCCCTAGTGTGCCCACTACAAAAATTTCTTATGTTCTTAACCAAATTATCATATTCTTTTTATAACACCAGGGTTGTCAAAATTATTTCATTAGGTCATTAAAACAATAGACGCTTCAATAGATGATTTTTTTAGTTTACGAACGTAAAACACAACATTACCAAATATTGTGTGGTTTTGCATTAAGTGCATCATTTTACTTTATTTATAATTGACAGCCAAGTATTTTTTCAAGAATAATTTATGGCCAACTTATGCACTATCGCCCACAAACACAACAACCAGGAACATGCAGACAGACAAACAGCCAGACACAAGAAAACCTACAGACTCGATACAACCATTACACCCTTCAATACAGACCAGACCACCAACACCATCAAAAACATTAATTCGAAGGCTACTGGACCAAACAACATATCTAACATACACCTTAAACACTTGAGCTCACAGGGAATACTAGCTCTCAGCCTCTCACAAATATCAGCACATATTCATACCAACACTGTATTATTCCTGACAGATGGAAACAAGGTAAAATTATTACACTACTCAAACCAAACAAAAATCCAACAGAACCAGCTTCCTATAGACCCATTACTTTACTATGCACAACTTCCAAAGTAACAGAAAGACTAATCTTACAAATCACCAACCCACACATACCACTATCGCCTACTCAACATGGATTCAGACCTCACCACTCAACCACGACATTACTCACTAACCTCACGCAGCACATCATGGATGGCATCAACTCCAGACGACCAGCTCAACGTACACTATTAGCAACAATAGACATTAGTAAAGCATTTGATGCTATCCCACGCTTCCCTCTCATAAACAAAATACTCAACACAAACATGCACAATAACACCAAAAGGTGGCTGAGCAACTATCTTTCAGGAAGATACTCAAACGTCACATTTAATGGCAAGTCATCCAAAAACAAGCTTTTTCCGAACGGGGTCCCTCAAGGCTCTGTTCTCTCACCAACACTGTTCAACTTATACATGCATGACATTGCAACACCCATAGATAACAAGCTTACCTTATCATCATATGCAGATGACATCACTCTAACATCCACCCACAACAACATCGACACCGCTACAAATAACCTACAAACATACATAAACAGTATATAAGACTGACACACACAATAAACTCAAAGCAGCGCCCACAAAATCAATCATCACCTTCCTTACAAGCAACACAAAAGAACACCAGGTAACTCCACAACTTACACTAAACAACACCAACATTCCACATACTCACAGCACCAAAATACTTGGGGCCACATACAACACATCATTATCTTTTGCAAACCACATTGAGGACATTAAAAACAAATGTACATCAAGACTTAACACGCTTAGGGTATTAACAGGTACTAACTCCCCCCGAGTCTTTGATATAGTATAGTGAAAAAAAGGGGAACAAAGACTGTTATATATGTAGTAGTGTGGTACAGGGTATGGGTGTCGATGGCGAGAGGGGGTTGTTCATGTAGTATGTAGCGTGTTCGTCATATCGTAATCGCTCTACCATGAAGGTGTCCTCCTATCGCGTCCGGAGCGTCTGATGGCAGGGGCATCGATTGGAGAAGCAGGACACCTGGACGCAGCACCTGGAGCAGCAGGTTGCGAGGAATCTCGTTGCTGGAAGCGCTCAATGGGTGCCAGGGACGGTGTTGGTGGGCACTGCTGAGGGTGCGCAGCTGGTCTGGAGGGCAGGCCTCGTGGTGGGGTGTGCAGTGGAAGTGATGTGGGGCTGGTCGGTGAGGTTACGTTGCCAGCCGATTGGTGGGCTGTACGGAATGATCGCTCGACTGCGGACGGGGAGCGTGGTTTCGGGGGTGAGGTTGCGCACTGCTCCAATTCGGGCGCAGGGCTGGAGAGGCGAATGCGGGAGTCGTCCATGCATGGTTTTGGGGGTGAGGTCGCGCACTGCCCCGATCCGGGCGCGGGGCTGGAGAGGTGAAGGTGGGAGTCGTCCCCGATGGTGAGGCGGCGTCTGTGCGGTTGGACGGGCACGTATTTCCTCAGAAATTTTCTGTTTCGCAGAGTCACTCTGCCTGAACCGTCAACCTTCACTACGTATTGATCGAACTGTCGCACTTCTATTACCAGGCCAGTCTTGTCCCATTTCCTGGGGTTGGGGCCGATCTGGTTCTGGATTCTGACCCTGTCTCCGACCACGAGTCGGGGTAACCGTCTGGTGTGCTCAGACCAGTATTCAGTGGCTCTCATGTGCCTGTTCCGCAAGGCATCCTCCCTCGCCGCCAACGTCCCGAGCCAGGTATCGTGTGGCTTGTACCTGCCGGGCACGATCGGGATGAAATCTTTGATCGGACGGACGAACACACACACAGCGGGAGACAGTTTGGTATCTTTGTCAGGCGTGTTGCGGTATTGTAGCATGGCTCGCTGAAAAGCGTCTGTATCGAGCTCACCGTTCGGTCCTGTGTTGTCTGTGATCAGTCGTTTCGCTGTTTTCACGCCAACTTCGGCTCTGCAGTTTGAATATGGAAAAGCTACCGAAGCCAGACGGTGGTGTACGCCCCAGTTTCCCAGGAAGTGACGAGTAGCCGTGGATGTGAACTCAGCGCCGCCGTCAGATGACAGTTCGTCGCAGATGCCATAAGTCACGAACACCCTGCGCAGGCTGTTGATGAGGCCTCTGGCGCCATCCGTGATCCTCTCCACAATCGGCCAGTTTGAGTACCTGTCGACGATCACCAGGTAGTTGGTACCTTTATAATGGAAATAATCGGCACAGATGCACTGGAAAGGGTAGACGGGGGACACCGGAGGAATTGGAGGAGCACTGGGCTGCGAAGGTGCCATACGGTTGCAATGGTTGCAACTGTTCCTGAGGGTAGTGATAGCAGGGGTGATGCCGGACCAGAACACGGACACTCAGCCTTCGCGACCATCGACGATACGCCCTGGTGGGCTGCGTGGAGCGCGTTCAGTACATCCTGCCGGAGAGAGGGAGGGATCACAACACGGTTTTTGAATACGACGACGCCGTCCACCGTGTACAAGTCCTCTCGGAATTGGTAATATTCTCCGAGTGGGGGTGGGAGCTCGTGACGGAAGTCAGGCATGCCTGACTCGATTATCGAGACGAGCTCTGTCATTTGTTGGTCGCTGCTCGTCGCCAATCTTACCCGGTCCCAGGTAACGGACTGCAGCGTGTTCAGAGCTGAGATCGCGGAGGCCATAACCTCGTCGTCGAGGGCTTCGTCGTTGTACGCAGCCGTTCCCTCTGTGCGTATGCCAGCTAAGAATGAGTGGCGCAGAGCAGCTGCCGACGGTAGGTTATCATCAGCAACAGCGTCTTGGCTACTAGCGGAGATGTCGTCTGCCAGGAGCATCTTTTCAGGCTGGCGGTCGCCGGTTGGGTGGCGGGAAGTAGCGTCAGCAGCGCGATGCCTCGCACCAGGTACATGGATCATGCGAAATCTGTAGCGGAGTCTTCTCCTTCAGATTTCTCAGTCGAGCATTCGGTAAGTCTTCCAGCGACCTGCCACCAAACACCCTCAGCAGCGGTTTGTGGTCAACCATGATGAAAAATGGGTTAGGTACAGTAATACTAAGCGATCATACCAATGGCTGTCGCCCAACGAAAATGCACCATACACGCCGAAGCCCAACCTGCACCAAAAGATAGTGGACAACAGCTGGTGTCACCCATTATGAGCTTCTAAACCCAGACCAAACGATTACTGCGGACGTATACTCGGCGCAACTTCAACGGGTTCATTTCAATTTGCTCGAAAAGCAACCATCACTGGTCAATCGCAAAGGTGTTGTGTCCCTGCTGGACAATGCGTGCCCACATACTGCAAAAACGACGATACGAAAGCTCAATACCCTTGGATGGGAGATCTTGCCACATCCACCCTATTCACCTGACCTTTCCCCTTCCGACCATCACCTTTTCCTCTCGCTGGTTAACTACATGCGGAATAGGCAATTCAAAACACAAGTGGGCCTTGAAAAGGAATTGAAGTCTTTTTTCGCTTTTAAAGACCAAGATTTCTTCCGACGCGGCATTTAGTCTTGTTTCTCGTTGGGAAAATGTTGTAGATTGTATTGGCGATTACTTTTCCGAATGAAAAACACCAACAAATTTATTTTGTCTCATTTAAAATTCAATTAAAAAACGAAAAAACTTTCTTGGGGTTCTGATATACTGTGTATATATAAATAATTAATTAGAGGCGTACCGGAATTCCGGTTCTGGTTCCTGCTGGCCGAAATTCCGGCCATTTATTGAGTTCCGGTTCTGGCCGGAACTCTGTCTGATATCCGGCCAATCTGGAATTATTCAGTTTTTAATGATATTAAATAAAAAAACAGAAGGAAAAAAAAAATATATATATATATATATATATATGCAAAGTCCTTAGCCGTTCCTTTAGCTACTTGCATGTATCAGATAACAAATGAAATATATGATAAAACGTTCAAAATTTTCCTTGCTAGGTAATTTTTTATATTGTTTTATAATAAAACAAAAATTATAAAACTGCTTTTGTTTTGAAATTGCCATTTTTCATGATTTTTGTATATACACATTAGCTAAATTATATAAAAAAAGGGTATTATTCTACTATTACACCCGTCTAACGCCCAGCAATTATTATATGTTCATTAAGTAGATTTTTTAATTCTAAGACGGTCTACAACACCCATTGGGTAAGTTGTGAGAATTTCGATTAGGCAGCATCCTACATCACATTGCTACGGGAATTAATTCAACTGGTAGATTCCGTGAGAGGGCAGGGACTAAAACTCACAATCCCACCCCTTGCAAGATGTTACCTACTGTACTTGTTGAAACTCACAAGATTTCGGGCGCCTTCAGAGCCCAATCTGCGACCTTCCATCTTCTACTTATTGCCGATCGCTAGCCCTATGGGCCGCCATAGGCACCGGGGAGACAGTTGCTCCGACGAGCCGAGGCGTTGGGCGCGCGATTGATGGAAAATTTTGGCCGAAGTCATAGGCCCTATGACGCGCTACTTATAAGTCAACGAGTGGTTTATAGAGGGGTCTGCGGCCGGGCTGGGATCACCCCGGCCCTACCTTTTCATAGGTGCTTTCAGCCACGGTCAAACTTCGATAGGTACCCGGGGACGTGGACCAAGAATTAATTGAACGGCTACAGAGGCTACTTTGCGCGGCTACTAGCTCCATTCGCAAAATTCTCCAGGTTGTCCCCGGCACACGTTTAGACTCATCGGCGATCCCATTACTCCGGGAACCCAATACGAGGCCTATCCATTAGGCCTATGGCTCTGGGGAGAAGATTAGATTAGATTTCCCCCCGATTCCTAGCCTTACAAATTCATGGAATCATAGGCTAACCGACGTGGTGCAAGGTACGGTTTTCACGTGTTGTCGTACCCCGAAAGACTTATCGGGTCCCCTTGACTCCGGGAACCCAATACAGCCTATCCATAGGCTTATGGCTTGGGAGGAGAAGATTCCCCCGACTCCTAGCCCTATAAATGGAATCATCGGCTAATCGCCGCAGTGCAGTCGTCAATCACCTGACCAAAAAGAAATCTACCATTTCATAGGTGCTTTCAGCCACGGTCAAACTTCGATAGGTACCCGGGGACGTGAACCGAGAATTAATTGAACGGCTACAGAGGCTACTTTGCGCGGCTACTAGCTCCATTCGCAAAATTCTCCAGGTTGTCCCCGGCACACGTTTAGACTCATCGGCGATCCCATCACTCCGGGAACACCAATACGAGGCCTATCCATTAGGCCTATGGCTCTGGGGAGAAGATTAGATTAGATTTCCCCCCCGATTCCTAGCCTTACAAATTCATGGAATCATAGGCTAACCGACGTGGTGCAAGGTACGGTTTTCACGTGTTGTCGTACCCCGAAAGACTTATCGGGTCCCCTTGACTCCGGGAACCCAATACAGCCTATCATTAGGCTTATGGCTTGGGAGGAGAAGATTCCCCCCGACTCCTAGCCCTAGAAATGGAATGATCAGCTAATCGACGCAGTGCACTGGTCAATCACGTGACCGAAAAGAACACCTCCCACATCGGTGGGGGATCGGGGATCTCCTGAGCCCCGGACCCCTTCGTAAATTGCTTCGAAATCTATGCTGAGGGGGAGAAACCGGTCGTTCCCCGATAGGGACATAGGTCCTATACCCGGGGAACTCACGTAACGCGTTTTACTCCCACGACACTTTCCTTCTAGAGCGTTTCCGTCGCAAATGCTTCGTTTTCGAGATATAAACATTTTTTTGGTGAGTATCTAGTGTGTGTTTGTACGGTCGTTTGTGTGTTCGTTTGTGTTGCCGTCACATGTCTGCCCAATCAGAGCGCTCCATCCATTTCGAATTTGAATTAGTTTGCTACTGGAATGGCTTCGTGTGACATGTGTTCATTCGATTATTACCGCTGTATTGTCGCTTTCTATGAAAATTTAGAAAAAAGTTGAGTTTCTGCGTGCTCACAGTGTTCTACCGACAGTAGTGAAGTGTCCACATTGTAAAATGGAGTGCACATATCGTCAAGACCAGAAACTGTGGCGTTGTAGAAAAAGTTACGTTGTGCTTAAAACGAAGAAAAGACGGTACTGTGATTATTCTGTCTTAGATTTTAAAGGTAATTCCTGTTTTTCTTTTAGGTTAGGATAGGTTAGGTTTGGTTAGGTCAATTTTGAAGGTGAAATTTGTTTTTCCTATGGTTTTTGATGTGTTTTGAACGAATCTGACCTTCAAAACCGTCGGAAATGACTCGTTTTCTGTGATTTCCCCCACATTGCTGGCTGGGGGGGGGGGGGGGGGGTATCTCAAAAACGAGTCATTTCCGACGGTTTTGAAGGTCAGATTCGTTCAAAACACATCAAAAACCATAGGAAAAACATAAATTTCACCTCGAAAGGGAGACGGGTGTAATACTGTACATTTACCAAAAAAAGTTCCTTGCTTAATGTTTTCCTCAATAAAAGAAACACTAGATTTATATTGAATTATAAACACAGCAATATGAAGTTCAACGAAGGAAAACTCCAACTTCTAAGATATGGTAATAACAAGGAGCTGCAGAATAAAAGGTACAAAACTCTGCAAGACAAACAGATAACACCAAATCCACAAGTCGGGGATCTGGGAATAATAATGTCGTCGGATACAGAATTCAGAGAGCACTACAACATCAAAATTACAACGGCTAGAAAAATAATGGGAATCACCTAGAGGAGCTTCCGCAGCAGAAAAGCAAACATCACCCTCAAATTATGGAAGAGCCTAGTCCTACCAATAATTGAGTATTGCTCAGTACTCACAAGCCCATACAGAAAACGAGACAGTGCGAACATTGAAGCTATACAAAGGACTTTTACGTCTAAGATAGAAGAAACGGAAGGTGAAGACTACTGGTCTCGACTACAATCCCTGAAACTCTACTCTCTCGAAAGAAGGCGAGAGCGGTACACAATAATATACGTATGGAAAATACTCGAGGGCTTTGTCCCTAACCTTAGAAACGAAATAGAAACAAACTGGAATGAGAAAAGAGGCAGATTTTGCTAATTTTGTACAGTCCCAGCTGCTTTGGGACAGGGGGCCATGAAACCGAGGATGGAAAATTCCCTCAGAATACGAGGCCCAAAGCTTTTCAATGCCCTACCGAGAGAAGTAAGGAATCTCCAGCACACCGACCTGAATAACTTCAAGAACCAGCTCGACAGATTCCTGTGCAAAGTCCCTGACCAGCCATGCGTGGTTGGCTACGAGGGCAGAAGAAGATCAAACAGCAATTCCCTCCTTCACCAAATCCCGCAAATGAGGCGGGATGCTGCAGGTCGATCCTGAACCGTCGTTCGAACTCACACAAAGTAACAAAGTATGTAACAGCACAGAAAAGAGTGGAAGAGAAAAATCAAAAGACAGTAACTACTGTTTACGAGGAAAAAAACTGCTTCAATAGTTGAAATTATACTTCAATAAGTTATCATGAAGAAAATGAAGTTTATCAGCCATTTCTGGCAATAGGCGATTCCGTCGTTGTGTGTAAATGTTACCTGCTTGGCTAAACATCTGCTCACTGAACACACTTGAAGATGGAGCTGATAAATACGAGTACTTGCTACTTTGACAAGATTTGTAGTAGGAAACATTCTTTTATTTTCATTCCATCAGGGTAGAGGATTAGAGTTCCTGTCAATTTGAGGCGAGTCAAGTTATAACTCAATTTCATTACGAATTCTGTTATTGATGGCATACTCTCTGGCGACTTTCCTTTTTTTTCTTTCTTTTAGTCATTTTGGATTCAGGTTCTTCAGCCTTTTTCTCTTCAGGTTCTTCCTCAGTTTGTTTGCGCTTTTCTTTCCGATTGTATATAACTTTTTCAAAGCAATTTCAAAATTTAGTGTCTGGTGAATTTTTGCCAAATTTGTCAATCTCAGAATCATCACTTGAGTTGTTTCATTTTTACTTTCTTCTTTCATTTTGTTTACAAACAATACTACTTCTTTCAGCCAAATCCTTAATTTGTCATAGTTATAAGTGTTGCTGAAATCAGGGTTGCCAGGTTTGTCCGATTTCGGACAGTCTGTCCTATTTGAGGTCCGCTTGTCCGAATAAAATTCAAATGAACCGGACAACCCAAAACTGTCCGATTCTGTCCTATTTGAAGAACATCGTAATACAAATTAAGTCAAACAAACTTTTAAAACAAATATAACTTCTGTATTTATAGTTCTGCTTCTTTAGATTGGCCAGATCGCCATATAGGCACTGAAGTCTGAATATACATTTTGAAACGTTTCATATTATACTTAGCCACACTAGACCACTGTTTAGTGGTCAACATTGAGCACCTAATCAAACAAGAAAAATTCAATGCAATGACGGTAGCTAACCAATACGAACGAATTTTAATGAAAGTTAATTGGCGGGATGAATTTCCAGACAAACAAATTCCGAAAAATCCTATCGACTTTTGGGTGTATGTTCTAAATTATGAAAATGCTGCTGGCGAAAAGTGCTACCATGAACTTGCAACCATTGCCTTGGATTCGTATTGTATTCCTGTCAGTGCTGCGTTTGTTGAAAGAGTCTTTTCCCACGTAACAAATGTAAAGACCAAAGCTAGAAATAAAATAGTCCCTGAAAACTTAGATGCGCTCCTGCATATAAGAACACATCTTCTAACAAATGAACAGTGCTGCAAAAACTTTGAAGTTACCAAAAAAAATGTTGTCTTTTTAACAGCAAAATGTACAATGTCAAAGCCCCAAATGATTCCACAAAACCAAGTACGAGTGAAAGAGTAGATGGTGAAAATTTGGAGGTGCTGGAGTCATTTGATGACATTGTTTCAGTGGTTTTAAAAAAGGTAGGCATATTAAATGAAAATAATTTTTTTTTTAATATTTTTAAGTTCGTAGAACATTTATATAGGATTGATTAATTTGGAAAAGTTTATTAGGAGGGAAAGGAAACATTATTTTTCAGCTTTGTGGTCCGAAGCTCAGAAATATTTCCATTTATTAGCATTTAATATAATGAAACTGATAATGGAGTACAGCACTTACAAACTATGTTATTGAATTACAAATGGGTGATAAGGTGGTTGGAAGGTTATAGTATTCGATTTTAGCCTAAAATAATGGAACGAAGCGAAAAACTTCGGTGACAGTTTGTATTGTGGATTAAGGACAGTAGCAAGTGCAAAACATTTTTTGTCATACAATGATCCAAACCGCTCAGATATAGAGTCGAGTAACTCTGTTTTCATGGTTTCTACTCCAGATCAATCCCAAGGTACATTCTTTGGGCTTCGATAGCTGGAATAACAACTGATATTGATGCATCTTCAGAGCTTAATCTCAATGTGAGGTCCTTAAATGGTTCTAATACGTTTATAGGTTTATTAGTGCCCATTAGTTAGGTGATGGCATCAGAGGCGTACCAATACTTTTTGCCGCTCGGGGCGAAAATGCCAACGCCGCCGCCCCCTGCAACAATTTTCAATTTTAAAAACAATTCCTTTACAAAAATACACTTCTAAACAAAACTTTTATTGGAAGAAAAACTTAAATAAAGCAACTTCAATTTTAACAATACTACATAATGTACCGTACATAATATACTACATAATTTTAACAATAACTATATAATGTATAATGCCTAGTTAAATTTTCGGACTTTCATAACAGAAAATTCATGAATGATTTTTTCTATGTCCATTGTCTCTGCAACTTCGCGTTCAATTGAAATAATCGCCAAATTGCTCAGTCTAGATTGACTTATAGTTGACCTGAGGTAAGTTTTTATAAGTTTCAGTTTCGAGAAACTTCGTTCGCAACTTGCCACGGACATGCATGTAGTTAGACAGATCGGAGGGCAATTGTTATATGAGGCAAAGATTCCACTAGATCCCATTTAACGATCCACTGAAGTAGTTTTAACATATCCCAGTTCTTTGGATGATCGTCGACGCTTATGCTCTCGAAACAGCAAATGTCTGCGCAAACGCTTTATTTCTTCCAGTAGACTTCCTGGATTAATGTCATTGTAGATGGAAGAAAATTTATTGACCTTGGTATTAATTTCTTCATCTTTGGACTGATTCAAAAGGTACGAAGGAGACAGAAATTCAAAGCGATCATTCATGTTTTTAAGACAAACTGTGCGTTTTTCAATTTCTGCTAATAAACGATCCACGATTTCAAAAAGTTCTCTGCGTACATCCTCTTGCACGGGTTGGAGGGTTGCATTTTAAAACATAAAAACCCAAAATTTTGCATACTGCGCCCGCCTGACTAACTTGCCGCCCCTCGGGAAGTGCCGCTCGGGGCGGTCGCCCCTCTCGCCCCTCCCTTGATGGCATGTCTAAGTTATTTTCAGCAGCATATAGAGTTAATGCTCGTTTCTGTTCTAGTATACGAGCTAGCATATCATAAGTTGAATTCCATCGAGTCTCAATATCTTGAATTAGCTTGTGGTTTGGAATGTTTAAAGCGTTTTGAATGCTGGTCAATTTTAATGTGGCTAAGGCTGATCGATGAAAGTGACCAGCTATTTTTTTCCTCACTGCTATAGCATCTCTAACTGTTCCTTGAGCAAATAAAGCATCATGTATAACCAACTGTAATGTATGTATAAAGCAAGACTCATTATTTAATCCTGCTAATCTAACACCTTTGCATATACAGGGTGTCCCAGAATTAACTTTCAATGAAATCGGACAAATTTAAAAAAACTGACATAATTTTGTGTTTATTACTAAATTATGATACAAAAACAAGTAGATTTATAAATCATAAGTCAAAACTTTATTGAGAAGTTTCAACATGTGCACCGTCTGTATCTCTGCAAATTTCAAATCTATCCTCAGCGCTGCGAAACACATTTTGAAGCATTTCAGGTGTTATCTCCCGCACTGCCAACTGGATGCGTTCTTTAAGTTCAGCTAAACTATTGATCTTTTGGCGATAAACCTTTGTTTTTATGAAACCCCATGCAAAGAAATCCAGGGGTGTCAAATCCGGAGAACGCGGAGGCCAAGGTCGAGGTCCTCCACGCCCAATCCACCGATTCGGAAAGGCGTCTGTTGAGGTATTCTCGAACAATTAGAGCATAATGACATGGTGCTCCATCTTGTTGAAACACAACATTATCAAGAATGCCATCATCAAGAAGCTGTGGTTCGAGAAACTGCTGAAGCATATCAAGGTAGACGGTACCTGTTACAGTTGCTTCCGCAAAGAAGAATGGGCCATAAATTTTGGATTTGGTCATTCCAAGCCACACGTTAACTTTTGGAGTCTCTTTGCCATTCTAAAAATAAAACTATGAAAAACTATGAAAAAATTATGAAAATAAAATTATGAAAAAAATTTATACATTTTTAACACATATTAAACATGATAAACATAAATAAAAGTGTGTTTTTAAAAAATTTGTCCGATTTCATTGAAATAGATAGTTAATTCTGGGACACCCTGTATTTGCAACGTTGTCCGTCTGTTATAATCAGGGTTGTAGAGTCGGTGAAAAAAGTTTCCGCCTCCGCCTCCGCCTCCGCAAATTTTACAAGTCCGACTCCGACTCCGACTGTAGTATATACTAACCGTATGGCATATATACTTATATAGTATAGGTATGGTGTAGGTAAATGAATAGTCTCCGTGAATTTCGATTTTAATTATTCTTTCCTCGTACACTAATAAAAATTAAAAAGTTATTTAATAGTTATAAAATAATAAAAATATAAGACGAAATGCCATAAAAACAAAATAATAAATGAAATAAAAACTAAGAAGTTATTTAATAGTTATAAAATTATAAGACATGAAAGTTGAAACTATTTCAAAATGGTTCAGCATATAAAGCAACTGCAATAAATGGAACAATACATGAATACTTTACAATCACATATATATACTGTACGCTTATATCTAAACTGAATTTGTTCTCAGAAACAGGATTGCTTCAGTTAGGTCCTCCTTCATTGCTGCTCTTAAGTCGGATCTGACGATTCGAAGGGCAGAAAACAAACGCTCCACGCTGACTTGAGTCGGTGGCAACGCTGTGACAGTCAGAGCGGCATCTTGAACAATCTCAGGGTATCGGCAGAGATGGGCAGTATTTAAATACATTTGTATTGTAATACTTGTATTTATAAATACTTTTCTGGTGTATATTTAAATACTTTGAAAGAGTATTTGTTATTTGAAAATACATATTTTTAAATAATACATTTCGCAAATACATTTCTTAGCCTCAACTGTCAGATAACAATTTGCGCCCTGAAACAAAATACAAAATCTTTCTAATCATCTAAGCCACCTGATCCAATCGTTACTAGATGGGTCAGTTGGTTGAATGCAGCGTTTTATTACGCAAGGCATCTTCCAAAAGTAAGACAGATTGTGGAAGGATTCGAGTGCAACGGGATCCTCGTTTAAAGAGCGAAAGCTGGCGTCAAATCAGATGGGTTAGGTTTTCAGCTCTTACAGTTGCAAGAACAGTACTCTTCATTATGTTATCTTTTAGAAAAAATGGAGCGCACAGATTTTACTATCAAAAAAGCATACGAAGCGGTCAATACAATATATTTTGGAGAAGATTATGTTAATATAAAAAATTATATAAAAAAGCGTTTGCAAACAAATGATATCAAGGATATAATTTTGATGACCAGGAATGCTATATCTCCATCATTATACGTTCTACTAAAACACTGTCAACCTACCTCAGCATCAGTCGAAAGAAGTTTTTCGATTCTTCGGAAACTAGCCAAAGAGAGAAACTTCAAATCCGAAAATGTTAAAAACTATATTGCGGTGTTGTATAATGCAGATGTGGAATAATTGTATTTAAAGATAAAGATGTTAACTGACTGCATGTGGAGTGTTGTATAATATATTGGTTTTATGTATCAATCTATAAATAGATTATACAATTTATTACTAAAATTACACAACTAATAGTTTGTAATCATGAAAATTGCTTTACAATAAGTCAAATTAGACAATTTAATGGTACATATTTATTAGGTCAATAAAGTCAATTTTGTTTTGGTTTTTAGGTCAATAAAAAATTGCCCTATTTATGAGTTATGCATATATGTTTATAAAGTATAATAGATGATAATATCAATAAACTAATGTTACCAAGAGATAGGTTTTAGAAAAAATTCTGGCATGATATAGTTGGATACGTATTTAAAAATGTATTTGAAATGTATTTAAATACATTTTCGATGTAATGTATTTGGTATTTAAATACTTTAAGGAAGTAATGTATTTATTATTTAATTACATTTAAAGTATTTTGTGCCCATCTCTGGGTATCGGGGTATTGCATCTTTCACTTTCAACTTTGCAGTACGGTCAATTTTTTCTCTCTCCCCCAGTGCATGAGAAAAATCCAATTTGAATTTAGCTAGTGCAGTCGGGCTCCTTTCTCCGCTTTTTTCCAAATCTAATCGACGACACTTTGACCACTCCTGGTCGTCTAGATGTTTTTCGAAATCGAATTCTTTATCTTCAGAATTTGAATTGGATGAGGACGATGATGGACGGCTGCCGTGTTGCGGCCCAACTACAGCCTCGTCTTCCGCTCGTAGACCTTTCATACGAATGGCTACTTCACATAAAGCAGCTTTAGCTCTAATTTGCTGTTCTTCTGTCAGTGTGACTCGGTACATGGCGTCAATGTAGATAGCAGCCAGTAGGATATCATTGTCCAGCAGACGACTTTCTCTGAGCAGCATCGAATTCATAATGCCATTGGCGATCATGGCACCAATTTGAGAGAGGCGGAAAATGAGGGCCTTCCACTCCTTATAAAACAACCCAGGAGTCAAGTCAGCTGCTTGCAAGTTTTTTGTAACGGTATATGGATGGCGAAGCAAGCTTTCAAGTTCCTTCACTTGCTCCCATTGAACTTCAGTCATCGTGACATCCGGGTTGGCCATGTCACTAAGGAAAGGTTTTAGTTCAAGAACACGCTGAATCATCAAGTATGTACTCCCCCACCGAGTTGCTTGATCCAAAATCGCCCCTTTTCCAGCACGTCGCTTCAGTATAGCATCTACTTTTGGTGTTCTAGCAGCCACCACGACGTTTCGCAACTTGCCAATAAGACTGGCCGCATGTTTTTCTCTCAAGCCGTCACGAATTGCCAGTTGTAGCGTATGGACACCACAGCGCATGTGATGGATCTTGGAGAGCCTTGCAGAAGCATCCACAAATTCGTCTAAAGTATCACCACCATTGTCTGAAACTTCATCATCATCAAAATCATCTATCACTTCATCCTTATTCAGCTTCTCGATGGTGCTCATCATGGTGGTGGCATTGTCGGTCACGATCGATAAGACTTGTTCTTTACCAATGTCGAACTCTTCCAGAACGTCCATCACTAGTTTTTAGAGATAGTCACTCGTGTGTTGGGCTTCAGTGTCTCTTACCGCCAATGTGCGTGCGACCACTTCTTTTCGATCATCCACGAATTGAACGTTGATCGCGAAGTAATTAACTCTGGCGTGTGCAGGCATCCATCTTCAGAAAAACGAACCGTCCACGAAGAAATTCCTTGAGCGCATGCTTCGGCTTTTTTTCCTCCTCCAGTACCAGACTTCGAATACTATTCCTTTCTAACGAAACACCAAGTTTACGGGCCATTTCCCCGTTCAAACTGACAAAAGCTGGGGTAGAGAACAAGCTCAGAGGGACAGCATTCTTAACCACCATTTCAATGATGCAGCCCTTGAATTTATCTGCCATCATGGACACAATAACCTTTCCACTCTCAAAATACTTGGTAACTAGAGCTTGACGATTTGAAGAACTTGCGCCAGGAGCATCATCATCCTTCTTACTTTCGGCATCCTTTTCAGTAACAATCTTCAACACCTTGGGATGATGGCGTTGTCGATGACGCTTTAGATTCGATGTTCTGCTCGGGGCACTGGTTCCTTCGCCCGAGTAAGCGCTAATTTTGGCGCCACAGGTTTCTCCTCATCACACCTTTGGTCACTTGGCACACGAAAATCTTTCCATCGTCAGTAACTGAGAAATATTCAAAACCCGCAGATTTCGGCTTTGATCGCTGCGCCATCACAAAGATTGTTGATAGTGATGTGTTTCTGAAAACGCAGCCCTTAAATAAACCCTCTAAATCAGCAATGAGAGAACTGCCACCTTCACAACCACCCACTACTTCCCTCCAATTTCAAAATTATCAACACCACCAATCATCTAACCGACCTCCGCATTCTGGAGTCCCTATGCATCCTCAGTATTAAACCCACTCTCAACGACTATAGTTCTGCCTTTAACTTAAACATAACCAAATAAACTGTCGTATCCTACCACTGAGAAGAAATCCACCATCGCTCCAACTCTTCTAATATGGACCCCTTCCAACAACCAATTAGTCCCCTTACCCCGACAATAACAACCTGGTAAGACTCCTCACAATTTTGTTCGCTTTTTACTTTATATTTGACGATTGATCACACTTCTATATTTTGTATTATTTTATATTTAATTTTAATTACTTAAATATAAACACCATTAATATCACGCGTTTATTTAAATATATTGTACAAGTTTCCGTTCATTATATTTATTCATTTTTTTATAATTTTAGCACTGATGATGGAAAATTAAAATTTCCGAAAAGTTTGTGAATAAAAAAAAAAAAAAAAAAATCTCGAATCTCGGTTTTTTCCTTTACTAATGACGAATTTTGATCACATTCTAAAAATCAACCCTTCGGGACTGAGAAGAAAGCTTTTTATTACTTTTAGAATCCCATGTAGTTATTTTTAGGTAAACATTTGTTCCGTGGCAGTTATGGAAACTATACATAATTGGCCCGCCAGACAGACGCCCCTCCCCTCTAATAACCTGTAAAGCCGTTATATTAATTATTTACCGCTTCATCATATTTCTTTAAACCAAATATGGAAGAGTAATTTTTAAATAAACTGCGTCATTTCACTGTTATTTCCAAGTATTCTGTTGGTTATCCCTCGACAACTCCTTTTCAATAAAAATTATCAATAATCTTTTCGAAAGGGTTAAAGGTCCGTTCTAACGTCTCAAGCATGCAGGGTACATCATGGCCAAGGTCGTAACACCGCTTTCTCGTCGATCAGCGAAGTTAAGCGACATTGTCTGGATAGTTGGGTGAGAGACCGTCTTCTGCATCCAAATTATGTAGCGACCAGTGGTTCAGATCCCACGTAAAGCTGAGGGTTCCCTCCATGAGGTGATCACGTTACGAAGGTGGTTAAACCCAATCAATCAATCAATCAATCAATCAATCAATCAATCATCAATCAATCAAATCAATCTCAAGCACGTAATCCGATACCTGCCCATGTGCTAAAATCCCACGAAATTCCAATTTAAATTAATTTTATATTAATTCAAACTTTAACTTGGTTTTTGTTTGAATTTAATTCGAACTTTATTTAATTTTTAAAGTTTCACTTAAAACTTTGAACATACATCAACATAAAACATCATTTTCAACACATTTGAACACTGTACCGAGCAAGTTAGTGAAATAAATAAAAGTTAACTTCTACTTAAAAATCTGTAAAGTTGTTCAGACTTTATAGTGTTAAATAAAACTGGACGTTACAATTTCAACAGATCATTATCCTGTTGTCACATTAAAGAGAACGTATATTCGACGAAACGAATTAACCTACCCTCACAGGGCACCCAGTAATTCAGTGGTTTTGGTGACGGACTCCGAGTGGTGTGGCGCTGGTTCACTCCCTGCCGTTGGTATCGGGTGGAGTTGAAGGAAGGAAGGAAGAAATAGCAGTGCTTCATCGATGCTTCGACTGCCGAGGTCATATCACGCCGAAACTAAACTAGAGAGAACGCGAAGAAATAGCGAGTGAGAAAGAAGAGAAGAATCGGCTAGAGAGAGAACGTGAGGAAAGAGAAAAGTTACTGGGAACAGCAAAGGGAGTTAGAAATTATATCCGAGACACTAAATACGAGGCAGGAGGCCAGTCTGACGGAGAAAGGAAAAGTGTGCGTTCTTCGGTACAGGCGTGGAGTCACCCAACAAGAGAGAATACGAGTGGAGCCTGAAGGGCAAAAAGGGAGGAACTGGGAGCGAGCAACGGAAAGGCAGGACAAACCAAGAGTAAATTTGAAACGGAGAGAGAGGAGTGCCGCAAAGCATTAAGCGGGGCAAGATCCTCCATCATAAGATGGTCATGCGTGAGGCGAGTATGACAAATACGTAGGAGCACCAGAGCGGTCTCAAAATGTCGATCACGCTGACAGGAAGAGGGCCAGTGACGAATCGAGGGCTTCGAGGCCCTCAGGAAATTCCCACACACATCCTCCCACTGGCGTTGCCACCGGCAAAGGAGTGCATCCCGGAAAACACACGCGAAGTCCGACTCCAGGAGGTGTGTGTTAAGATCAAAAGGCAGGGAGGATACCTCCCTCGCCGTAGCGTTCGCGCGCTCGTTGCCCGGAACACTGACGTGAGAAAGTACTTAACAAAAGGCGACCAACTTACCGAGTGATGAAAAGGACAAGCCAGTCCTGGATCTGCCGCCCCGGTGGGTGCAGGAAGTCGAGAGGGGACAGAGCCTCAAGGACGATACGGGAGTCTGAATAAATAAATAAAGGCCATACAGGAGAGTCGAGAGAGAAATCGAAGGGACAGGAGAGTCGAGAGAGAAATCGAAGGGACAAGAGAATAGCCGAGAGCTCCGCCGTGAAGATGGAAGCCGCTGGGGTAGGGATAGAGATTTAATCACCGACGGGAAGGCTGCCGCCGCGCAACCCACTCCAAGTGGCGAGCGAGAGTCGCAGTGAACACGGGGATAGAGTCTGAATGAGAAGAGTGGGATAGAAACAATTGTGGGAGGACGAGACGGTGGAAGTGCGACTTTGGTGTAGTAGAGAGAAAGGGTCCACGGAGAGAATGGAGAGGGAAGAAAGGGAAGCATTCGTCTCTCCATCCGAAGAACAAACTATCAAACCAAGTGGGAACGGCGGTCAAAGCAGCTCGAAGTAGAAGGACCGAACAGGGATCGGAAGAGATGGGTGGAAGAAAACTGTCGAATGTGAGAGGGGTATTTTAAACGCTCTAAGGTACGGTGAATATCAAACGGGGGATGGCCACTTTCTGCATAAAGAATGACAATAGGATTCGTACACCCACAGCCGTAGGAACATTGGGGTGCCGGAGGGGCAGTGGCCCACCCACTAACACTAAAATGAAATTCACTTCAACTTAAAAGAACGAGTAGTTAATTATTACATAACTCACATCATGGTAAGAGCTCCTTATAATAGAATAGATGGTGCAGCATATATACACACACACATATATATATATATATGTTAAACACAGACCGTGCATGGAACGAGGAACTCTTCTGGGAAATTACATCCACTATAGTTCGAATAAGTAATGATAAATGACAAATACTATATTTTTTCTTTTTCATGATGGAAAGCTCAACGTGGGCACCGGGTTACTCGCAAAGAGGCCCAAAATATAACTTCCCTCACCAGCTCAAAGCAGATAGTATCTACCTTTGGGACAGGACCCTATATCCTGTCCCAAAGCTGGATCGTATCTGCTTTGCAGATAGCTGTTGAGGGAAGCTATATTTTGGGCCTCTTTGCGAGTAACCCGGTGCCCACGTTGGGCTTTCCATCATGAAAAAGAAAAAACTATAGTATTTGTCATTTATCATTACTTATTCGAACTATAGTGGATGTAATTTCCCAGAAGAGTTCCTTGTTCCATGCACGGTCTGTGTTTAACATATAAGTTTCTCAGGGGACCATTCTGAGTTTGTGTATATACAGGGTGGGCGGAAAGTAGCTCCCTATTTTGGATTGGTAAAAAAATACGTATATTATCCATTTATTTCAGAAGAAATAATATGAAAAGGTAGGCATACATGGTAGGTTTTCTCTAAAATTCAATGTGGGCTCCAACTCTTTCCACCAGCTTCTGGAGCCGCCCAGGAATGGCGTCCACTGACTTTAGCAGGAACTCCGGCGGGATGGAGGACATGACTTCCCGAATTCGGTCCTCCAGTTCTTCCAATGTCCTCGGTTTGGTGCGGTAGACTTCTTCCTTTACCCACCCCCAAAGAAAGAAGTCGCACGGTCTGATATTTATGCAAGATGGCGCCCCTCCGCACTTCGCTCTTGTTGTCCGTGAGTGGCTGGATGCCCACTTCCCTGGGCGTTGGATGGGTCGTCGTGGTCCACATCAATGGCCAGCCAGGAGCCCCGACTTGACAGCGTGCGACTTCTTTCTTTGGGGGTGGGTAAAGGAAGAAGTCTACCGCACCAAACCGAGGACATTGGAAGAACTGGAGGACCGAATTCGGGAAGTCATGTCCTCCATCCCGCCGGAGTTCCTGCTAAAGTCAGTGGACGCCATTCCTGGGCGGCTCCAGAAGCTGGTGGAAAGAGTTGGAGCCCACATTGAATTTTAGAGAAAACCTACCATGTATGCCTACCTTTTCATATTATTTCTTCTGAAATAAATGGATAATATACGTATTTTTTTACCAATCCAAAATAGGGAGCTACTTTCCGCCCACCCTGTATATATATATAAATTTTTTTTTATTATTTTTTTTTTTTTCCCAGACCAAACAGTCTTGGGATGAAAATTGTTCAAAATATAGTTTCCTTTGCTCTACGTCACCTCCATTTGCTCAAACAGATGATGTTCACTTAAATCCAAATTCGAGGGCAAACGAACGTATGTTGTTACGAAGAATTACCATATTTATACTGTGGAATTAATGGAAAATGAAAATTAGCAAAACTTTTATTATTGAAGAAAAATAATACAAGTACATAAAAATTAACAAATACTTTAAGAAAGTATTATAAGAAAATGAAAATAACTCTACGTTTCTGATTTTCCTTATTACTCAAGTTTTCAGAGCATCTTCAGCAACTTCATTTAACTCAGCCAAAAGTCCAGTGTGAATAATTTCTTTGTATGTAAAGTTTGAACAAAGTTCATGCTTCACCAGGAAGTTAGCAATGCTACCAATACTGCACGAAGCAACAACGGCGTAGGGATACTCCTTTTTAAATAATCTCACGTAGGAAGTCAAGTCGATGTACGCGCAAATGGTTCTTAAGCAGTGTTCTCTAACTAAAGAAGCGGCTTTGGGAACATGATCTTTGTTTATGTTAACTGGTAGCATGAAAGCTTTGGCCAAAGGTGGAATTCTAGCCACAGCAGAAGGGCATTCAAAAGATTTTCACGGCTTAAGCAACACTTTTTTCCTAAGTCAATAAACTGGATTCGCACAGTGGTACCAGTTATGGTCAAAATTTTGACTCGTAAAAGATGCCCACAGAAATAGGATGTGCAAACCTGTCCAATTCTTATACTGCTTGACATTTTCAGTCCTTGCTTAATGTCTTCAGTCAGAATTTTTTCTACAACTTCGAATTGTCTGAAATCATCGGTCACTCGCATCCAGACAACAAATGGGTTTTCATCAATGTGAATAAGTGTACCAAGTGATATTAGTTCTGTCAATGCATTCAAATCTGCCGATTCATCTTCAATGGATTCTTTGCCTTCTGAGCTCTCTCTTTCCATTTCAATTGGGAACTGTTCCTCAACAACAGGATGCAAAATTTTCTTTGGTTTTTCGTCGTCCTGCAGTAATAGCTTTGCTTCTAAAAGAATTTGGGAGCTTTCTTCTACAGGAGTCATAAATCTTTCTTCATCAGGTGTTAAAAATCTTCCTTTATCGCCAAGAGTTCCTAATTTGCAAGACAACACTCCCAATTCCAACTCATCTGAAGATGTTGACAATCGCAATCTTTGCTCCGAAGATGGTGATAACTCTCTACCTACACCTACTGATATCACTTGGTCTAAGCGTAACTGTAATTCTCCGGCGGTAGATTTATTTTTAAGTGTTAAATCTACATTTGGTACTGTTCTTGCTTCCTGCTCTGAAGATTCCGGTAATTCTCGATCTTCATGAACAACAAATGAAGAAGCTGAATCGGCAGAAGAATTAAATTCTATGTGTGATTTAAATTCTTCGTAATATGATTTGAATAATACAATTTCGGCTTCGGCGTCGACTGCGGTCGCTCCCTCGATTTCGGCGTCGACTGGGGTCGCTCCCTCGATTTCGGCGCCGTGGGGGGTCGCTCCCTCGATTTCGGCGCCGTGGGGGGTCACTCCCTCGATTTCGGCGCCGTGGGGGGTCGCTCCCTCGATTTCGGCGCCGTGGGGGGTCGCTCCCTCGATTTCGGCGCCGTGGGGGGTCGCTCCCTCGATTTCGGCGCCGTGGGGGGTCGCTCCCTCGATTTCGGCGCCGTGGGGGGTCGCTCCCTCGATTTCGGCGCCGTGGGGGGTCGCTCCCTCGATTTCGGCGCCGTGGGGGTCGCTCCCTCGATTTCGGCGCCGAGTGCGGTCGCTCCCTCGATTTCGGCGCCGAGTGCGGTCGCTCCCTCGATTTCGGTGTCGAGTGCGGTCGCTCCCTCGATTTCGGTGTCGAGTGCGGTCGCTCCCTCGATTTCGGTGTCGAGTGCGGTCGCTCCCTCGATTTCGGTGTCGAGTGCGGTCGCTCCCTCGATTTCGGTGTCGAGTGCGGTCGCTCCCTCGATTTCGGTGTCGAGTGCGGTCGCTCCCTCGATTTCGGTGTCGAGTGCGGTCGCTCCCTCGATTTCGGTGTCGAGTGCGGTCGCTCCCTCGATTTCGGTGTCGAGTGCGGTCGCTCCCTCGATTTCGGTGTCGAGTGCGGTCGCTCCCTCGATTTCGGTGTCGAGTGCGGTCGCTCCCTCGATTTCGGTGTCGAGTGCGGTCGCTCCCTCGATTTCGGTGTCGAGTGCGGTCGCTCCCTCGATTTCGGTGTCGAGTGCGGTCGCTCCCTCGATTTCGGTGTCGAGTGCGGTCGCTCCCTCGATTTCGGTGTCGAGTGCGGTCGCTCCCTCGATTTCGGTGTCGAGTGCGGTCGCTCCCTCGATTTCGGTGTCGAGTGCGGTCGCTCCCTCGATTTCGGTGTCGAGTGCGGTCGCTCCCTCGATTTCGGTGTCGAGTGCGGTCGCTCCCTCGATTTCGGTGTCGAGTGCGGTCGCTCCCTCGATTATTTCATCATCGGTGTCGAGTGGGTCGCTCCCTCGATTATTTCATCATCGGTGTCGAGTAGGGTCGCTCCCTCGATTATTTCATCATCGTGTCGAGTAGGGTCACTCCCTCGATTATTTCATCATCGGTGTCGAGTAGGGTCGCTCCCTCGATTATTTCATCATCGGTGTCGAGTAGGGTCGCTCCCTCGATTATTTCATCATCGGTGTCGAGTAGGGTCGCTCCCTCGATTATTTCATCATCGTTGTCGAGTAGGGTCGCTCCCTCGATTATTTCATCATCGGTGTCGAGTAGGGTCGCTCCCTCGATTATTTCATCATCGGTGTCGAGTAGGGTCGCTCCCTCGATTATTTCATCATCGGTGTCGAGTAGGGTCGCTCCCTCGATTATTTCATCATCGGTGTCGAGTAGGATCGCTCCCTCGATTATTTCATCATCGGTGTCGAGTAGGGTCGCTCCCTCGATTATTTCATCATCGGTGTCGAGTAGGGTCGCTCCCTCGATTATTTCATCATCGGTGTCGAGTAGGGTCGCTCCCTCGATTATTTCATCATCAGTGTCGAGTAGGGTCGCTCCCTCGATTATTTCATCATCGGTGTCGAGTAGGGTCGCTCCCTCGATTTCATCATCGGTGTCGAGTAGGGTCGCTCCCTCGATTTCATCATCGGTGTCGAGTAGGGTCGCTCCCTCGATTTCATCATCGGTGTCGAGTAGGGTCGCTCCTTCGATTTCATCATCGGTGTCGAGTAGGGTCGCTCCCTCGATTTCATCGTCGGTGTCGAGTAGGGTCGCTCCCTCGATTTCATCGTAGGTGGTAACCGGAGTCGGACATCCGATTCCAGAATTGGAGACTGGCGTTGATGCGGTTAGTTTGCGTGCATGTATCGTCAATTTTTTATTTGCGACTACCTCAGAAATTGTAGTAAATTTTTTCGTTTTCGAAATTTTCAGTTCAAGTTTTCTTAATTCTCCTCGAACAGGAGTCATAAATTCTTCAGTTGAGAGAGACGATTTAGATGTGGTGGTTGGCAGCGAGGTTCCTGTTTTACCTAAATTAGATTTAGGGTCTTGCTCTTTAGAAGCCAGAATTTTCTCAACCTCTGGTGATAATGGGACGTCCTTTTCAATAATTCTAACAACAGCGTGTTGACCCGTGGTGCTATCGATATTCAGAGCCGAAGAACGTATAGTTTTATTTACTTGCTCCAAAATTTCACTGGTAGTTGTATTTAAAAAATCTTCCATTCTTTGTTGGTCATAGATATTATCCATTATTCCTATCTGAACCTTTTCACCCGACTCGATAGCTGATCTACTCGTATCAATATCTAATAATTCAATTTCTTCTGTACTGTTTGTAAAATATTTTTCTTTCTTCCGTGAGCAAAATCTTTTATGTTCATGTAATATTTCCAATTTCTTTGAGTTCAGTGTCAAATCATATACTTCGCTCTTTGAACTTTTTTGAAAGGTATCTTTCCCAAATTCTTCAGATAAATTTTGTAAATGTTGTAAAGCAACGCCTTCTACAGAAATATCAGTGAGGACATTTCCATTTCTTTTCTGAATGATCTTTCCTTCAAATGAAGCTACCGAGCTCAAGTATTTGTTTATTTTTGATTCAAAGTCTTCATTACGTCCTTTCAGAGAATCGAGAGAACACAGGATTGCTTGACGAGGTAGCATAAGAAACTCTTTTGGAATGACGTAAATATTACTTATGGGCACGTGATCAACATTCCCATAATCTATATACTGGACAGAGACAGTGTCATCCCTAATAATGCTCAAAATCTTAGCTCTGTACCATTCACCATCATCTGAGAATTTACTTATACAAATGGAATCAACACGCGCACAATCAGATAATGGTTTTGCAATTGCGCTTTTCATATAAATCTCAATTTTCCTCATCATATTGTCCAGTTCTTCCGAATGTGCCAAATCTTGAACCCAAATATTCCCATCCTTCCGAGTACAAGTGACAATCATATTTGAAGTTTTGGTACAGTCAAGAGCTATTGGAAAAATAAGCTCTTTTCCAGGTATAGAATCTACAGAACTATTTAGACAAGTATCAAAATTATGAGTAGCATTCATATTTGGACCAGTCTTTGTAGCGAAATCATTTTTTACGATTACATTTAAGGCTTCTTTAGTCTCATTTTTAGTGTTAACTTTGTTAAGATTATTAATCTCCTTTCTGTTTAACTTGAATTCAGGGGTCAATTTTGATTCCATAGGTTTTCCATCAATAAATATATTCATCAAAATTAATCCACCGACTGAATCCTCTTGAAATGAACCACTGATCATCATTTCAGTCAACCATTCTAAGTTCGATTTAATTACACTCCCTTTAATGATACAGTTTAGTGGTTTGCTGTAGATGAAACATCGAACAGCTTGCGCAGGTAAATCGAAACACTCGTTGGGAAGCATTTTAAGGTCTTTGTAGCTGACAGCTTCGACATTTCCGTAATCAATAAAACTGACAAGAGCTTCACAACTGAGTTCATTAAAAGAAATCACTTTTGCCCTGTACCAAACTTCGTCTCCGGAATATTTTCCGGAACAAATCATTCCCACTTCGCAGGTTTCTACACTCTCGGCCTCGTCGACCAGTAAAGAGAGGTTACTCATAAGATCGTCTAATAACGAAGAATTAGACAACTGAACCCATAGAGAAGCATCCTCATCCACATGAGAAACAAACAGATCCAAATCGATGTCAGTCGGAGGATTCAAAGTTGGAATTTGTTTTGTGTGTACGAAGTTCATATCTTTAGCGTCTTTCACACTTTGGTTAGGTTTAGTTTCTTGATCTTCAATTCCAAATGGAGGTTCAATGAGAACTTCTTTAATGGATTCCTCATTATATATTAAACTGATAACATAATTACTTCCTTCTTTGCTCGACACTTCGATCACAACCTCCTAAATATATAAAGTTTTTAAAAGATTAATAAACAAAACCTTATGTAGTTTACATTAGATATGAAAAATATGAAAAAAGGTATTCCTACATATATATATGTATGTATACAAAGTGCGTGTTATTCTATCTATGGGACCCCAGTGTTATACCAGAGATTTGAATTAAATGCTGCTATTACCTCGAGTGCGAGAGGGTTGACATTGTAAAACACATCTGGACGCGAGTGCGTTAAGCGTGTCTTCTTCGGTCGTTTAAAAATACGACAGGTTGTGTTAACTTTTACCTGGTCGTAGTGATGGTAGAATTCGCGACTCCTACTCAGGAGGTCCCAGGTTCGAATCGTGATGGGTCATTTTTGTTTCACACAAAAACCAGTTTAACGTACGTACGAGGACTGATCATAAAAGTTCCGTGACAGATGTATTTATTGCAAAACTAAATGTCACATACCCAATCACATTTGTCTCCTGATTGTAAACAGTGATTCCAGCAGTCCAGCCATTTATTGAAGCACCTGTTATACTCTTCTTTCAGAATGTTCTTCAAATCTCATGTCGCATTTTGTTCGATCTCCGGTACTTCCTGAAATCTTTTTCTCTTCAGGGTGTTTTACAGCTTGTGGAACAGGAAAAAGTCACAGGGTGCCAAAATCCGGCGAATACGGTGGTTGGGGAACCAGTGGAATGTTGTACTCCGTTAAGAATTCCCTTATGGAGAGTGCGCATTGTCGTGACTCAACATTCACGAACCCGACGCCCATTTTGCACTCTCTATAAGGGAATTCTTAACGAAGCACATTCCACTGGTTCCCCAACCACCGTATTCGCCGGATTTGGCACCCTGTGACTTTTTCCTGTTCCACAAGCTGAAAAACACCCTGAAGAGAAAAGATTTTAGGAAGTACCAGAGATCGAACAAAATGCGACGAGAGATTTGAAGAACATTCCGAAAGAAAAGTATAACAGGTGCTTCAATAAATGGCTGGACCGCTGGAATCACTGTTTACGATCAGAAGGAGACCACTTTGAAGGAGACAAATGTGATTGGGTATGTGACATTTAATTTTGCAATAAATACATCTGTCACGGAACTTTCTGATCAGTCCTCGTATGTGTGCGTGAAAATTATTTCACGAAAGTAACACGTGAATAATATTTATGATGAAAATAACCAGAAAGGAAAATGAAAACACGAAATAGTGTTCAAATGCATTAGTCTAATGGAGTGGTATTTAACCTGGGGAAAATTACTCCCGGGGGCGTTAATTCGGCCTTTATCAGGATGTGACGAGCTGGTGCCATTTAAAAAAAAAGCGGGGGAAGAAGGGGGTATGGTTCCACTACACTTTAATTTTTTCTAATGTTCTTTTTCATATTTGCCATTTAAAAAGGAGGGGAATAATCGCGGTTTTGTTGGCTAGCTCAAGGAGTAACATTGCGAAAAAGCTTAAATACAACTGATATAACGACATCCTCAGGAACACTGAAATTAATAACAGGATTAAGACAGTATATATAGTTCATAAAGAAAAAAAATATTTAAAGGTGTTTGTGGGGCAAGTGAAGATGATGAGTTTTTCAATACCTCACAGTACTATGGGGGGCACCGCTCAGCAGAGGAATCTCTCTAAATGGGGTGTGTAAGGACAGAGAGTATCCCCTAACCCAAGATGCTGCCTCCCTATACCCCACAACACCTGTGTTGAACTGTGGGATCTATCACCCAAATGCACATAATATATGAAATAAACTAGTACCATTCATGCAATAAAAATGGGCCTAAACACCATCACCAGATGTCCCTTGCAGACATCAAACTATCCAACCTTCTTTTGAAAGAATCAAGTGTATCTGAAGTCACAACTACTTCTGTCAGACTGTTCCAAAACTTAATTACTCTGTTTGTAAAACCATGTTTTCTTAAATTTGTTCTACATCTTGGCTTAAATAATTTCATACTATAACCTCTAGTCTGGTTATTGTGATCTTTAATGAAAAGACTCAAAATCTATCTTATCCAACCCTTTTATCATTTTATACACCTCTATCATATCACCCCTTAACCTCCTCCTTTTTAGAGAGAACATGCTTAGATACGCCAGTCTTTCCTTATATGTCAATTGTCTTAGAGATGGGATCATTCTTGTTGCTCGTTCTGTACTTTTTACAGTTTTTCAATATCTTGTATCAAATAGGGACTACTAAATTGAATGCAGTATTCGAGGAGGGGTCTCACATATGAAACGTATAGTTGCTTTATAATATTGGGTGATTTGTATTCAATGTGTCTGCATGAGACTGAGTCTAGCATTTGCTTTATTTCTGATTACCGTACAGTGATTTGAGGGTTTAAGTTCATTAGTCACAGTGACACCCAAGTCTTTCTCTTTATCATCATTTTTAATCGAAAATTCCATTCATATTGTATTCAAATTCTGGATTTTTTGGCCCAATATGCATAACCTTGCACTTATCAACATTAAATTTCATCTCCCACTTATCTGCCCAGGCTGTTACTCTGTCTAAGTCTTTTTGTATTGTCATTGCTCCTGCTACTGACTTAACATTATGGCCTAATTTTGTATCAGCAAATTTTGAGGTTTTACATGATAGGCCGTTCTCTAGATCATTTATATAGACAACAAAAAGCAGAGGTCCCAGCACAGACCCCTGTGGGACTCCGCTTAATACGGGTCACCAAGTAGACTTATTTCCATTTAGATAAACTCTGTTTTCTGTTTCTCAGCCATTCTTCTATCCAGTCAGCTATATGACCTCTTATACCATGGGCTCTAACTTTTACCAACAATCTTGCATGAGGAACAGTATCAAATGCCTTTACAAAATCTAAGTATACTATATCTACTGGCTCTTTATTGTCCAAATGCAATAGGACTCCATCATAAAATTCAATCAAGTTGGTTAGAAAGGACCTTCCATTTCGAAAGCCATGCTGGCTATCATTTATAGCAACACCTTCCGAGGGTGTAGATTTGGTTTTGGCTGTGGTGTCGCTGGTTCTCCGGCACAAACCCACTGTCGTACAGTATCCACTTTTCATCACCAGTCACTAAACGGTGCAAAAACGGATCTTGGAGTTCACGGGAATGAAGAGCTGTGCTAATGTTTACTCGCACCCTCAGATTGTCGACCGACAATTCATGTGGCACCCATTTTCCTAACTTAGGCACTTTCCCCGAGTTGTTGCAAATGTCGATGGATGGTGGACGGGGATGAATTGAGTTTCTGGGCCAATTTTTCGACAGTTGTTGAACAGTCTTCTTCAAGTGCGGCTAAGAGCAGGTCATCATCAAACTCAGTAGGGCGTCCAAAGCGTGCTGCATCTGTCAAACAGCAGTCACCATTCCTAAACTTTTGAAACAATCTTTGATATTTCCTCACATGCAGAATATCGTTGCCATAAATGTCCTGAATGTTTCGCGTTGCTTCAGTAGCACTATTCCCTTTTTTGAACTCATAAAGCATTATATGCCTGATATGCTCTTCTGATACCGCCATGTTTATGAGGGGTTCACATAAAGTAAAACACACGTCTTCACTGGTCAAGGTCTGTAATGTAGCGAAACACGATAGATCTCCTCTTAGATATAACCTTCGGAAAATTTATGCTTAAACCGAGTAGGACTAGTTTAAACTTAATGTATCGTAAAAAACGACATTACTTATGGGATGACCTGATATTTTCGTAAATGAAGTCTACAAGTCTGTTTTCTAATTTTCTTATTATGCCCACGAGTTATCCTATCAGCATCTAGTGAGGAAAAAGTTATGTACATCTAAACTGTCCAAACCTGTAAACATTTTAAACATCTCTCCCCTCATACAACGTCTTTCAAAACTAAACATACCTCGTTCCTTTTATCTTTCCCTGTATTTCAATCTTCTTAGGTTAGGGATAAGCTTGGTTGCCCTACGTTACATACCTTCAAGCATATCAATATCATGCCTAAGATGATGGGACCAAGCTCGAATAAAGTATTCTTAGCGAGGCCTAACATAAGAATTATATCTTTAATAGACGACTTCCTTACTCTTGTAACTAACATTCCTCTTGATAATACCTAACATTTTATTTGCTTTATTTCTAGCCTCTAAGCACTGCTTAGAAAATTTTAGATCACAACTAACTATAATGCCAAGATCTTTTTCCTGTCTAACATCCTCTAACCAATTCCTTTGCATCTCATAACTAGAAATTTTCATTATTTCTACCAAAATGCACGACTTTGCATTTTTGAACATTGAATTCCATATGCCATTAACTAACCCAAACAACTAATCTATCAAGATCTTTTTTGCAGTTTATAAGAATTTTCTATATTTGTAACTGGGGCAACTACTTTTGTATCATCTGCAAATTTCAACCTTAGTCAAGACCTCTTTTGGTTCGATCCTGTTATTTTGAATTTTTTCAAATCAGATTTAGATAAGGGCAAAGTGGCAAGACTCGGGTAGCTTTTCCACGTGGATTCTATGCTGCTCTAAATTCTCTGCACCAATCATATAATTTTTTTTCTCTATATAAACTATATATACACACCGTCTTAATCCTGTTATTAATTTCGGTGTTCCTAAGGATGTCATAGCCGAAAGTGTTTGAGTATTAATTCGTGTTTTAATTTTCAACATTATATATATACAGGGTACGGCATAAGTCAATTTATCGAGAATAATGAAATCACCTTGTGAAGACTAATATACCGAGAAAAATTATTTTTATACTCGGCAACACTGATTTTAGTACGCTGGGTGCAGTATTAAGTTAACTAGCTCGCTGTTTAGTACTGTTGAAATTGCAATCTATGCAGTGTTAATTTTTTTTTTTTTTGTCCTTACATGATGAAGAGAAAATTAGGCACGAAAGAACGCGTCTACGGCCAGAAACCTCGGGACTTCGATCACACGAAGACTTTGATACGCCAGGAGTTCGAAACGTTGAGTAATAATAAAGAACTGTGCCACATTGTTTGTTGTTCAGTGGTTCAAAGATGCAACGTGCGTATTCAACATGATGAGGACACTTTGAACAATTTCTGTCATAAATAATAAATATTATCCTTCACAATACGATTTCAGTTTTCTCGGTAAACCAACTTATGCACCCTGTATATATACTATTTCATCGGGGCGAAAATACCACGCAAATTAACGTTCATAATGTTGCCATACGGTATGTAAGGGTTAACTCGGATGAAAGATGCTATCTTTCAATGCACATTTTGCGTTACAAATGAGTAGTTAAAACAAGTCTTAACGAGGATACGACGGGTGCTAAATTATTGTAACGAAGGGAGTAAGAGGTGGCAGGGAACTGATCTCTGGTAATCCAAACCTAATTTTTGTAAAATGATTCGAAGGATGGATAACCCAATTAATGGGAGTTTTAATGAAATATTACGAAACTAATTTACAGAACAATCACGAACTTTTTAATTTTTTCCAAGTTCTTACGGTCCTTAATCTGAAGGTTTTAAATTCTTTAAATAAAATCTTAAAAAATAAATAGTCAGCACATACTTCATCCATTAAGGTGACAATGGAGGGCGAGTGAGGTACGAATGTGTCTCTCTTTAGAATGCATGAATATCCTAATCCATGGGGCTTGTGCAACGAAGGCGGAAGGTCTCTAATCTGAAATTTATAAATCAATAATTTACGAGTATGAACGTATAAACCTCCAATAAAATAATAGTTTTGCGTTCACTTATTTTGCAAGTATAAATTTGAACTTACACGGCCAAACTAGTTAAAACCAACTTTCTATACTTGTGGTAACGGGGCCACACGAATTTCACCAGACTTTCATTATGATATTTCAACGCAAGTACTCGCGTAGTATGAAATTCCCTCGTTTCCTTTTCAATTTAATTGTAAAACATCTTATTTAAACACGAATATTATGAACTATTTCCAGAAATCAAATGGAGAGAGATTTTAACGGCTGTTTTAACTGAATAATGTACGAGAATTTCACTGGGGCAACATACATTTCCAATATTTGTTTATGAATGAAAATTTTTGCTTTCATAAATTCATACTGAACGAACTAAAAACCACAAGTACAAAATATACCAACTTCCAGTCACATGCCTAAACAACCACTACGAATATATAATCGAGTCAAACGGCAATTAAAAACTGAAACACAGACTTTGCGATGACAGACCCTCACACTAACATTCATGAGCATCACTCAAACATGGAATAAACTTCCCATTGGGTGAAAATATTACCTTTAGTTAAAGCAATATAGTCAAATGTTAATAAATGGTTTTCACTTTCATGAGCAATTATACACGGTAAAAAATGTATCCGAACAAATTAGTCCCTCTCGAAAATATTAGTTCCAATTCTATAAAACAAACTGAAATATAAACAAACCACAATTACAGCCTATTTTAAGACAAAATTCAATCCTATATATTGAACACTATGATCCGAAAAAACTAAAATAATGTTTCGCAAGCGAGCAAAGCTATTTTGTTTAACACCCTATTTCCCGTGTAAAACGTACATGACATACCTTTGATTTTGGAAGTTCTTCCGAATTGCCAAAATCAACATAATGAACAGTAACCCTCTCGTCATCCGAAGATAAAATTTTTGCTCTGTACCACAAGTCATCTTCCACGGACTGACAGAGGCAAAGTTTTCCTTTTGAAGCCTCTACGACGGTCTGAAAAAATATGTATTAGGTACCTAAAACCATTCGCATTAAAGTATGTATACTATATATATATATATATATATATATATATATAATATATCTATCACTATCAGAGAGTTAACGCAAGTGAACAACAGTCCAGATGAGACAACTGTAATAACACCCTTGTACTCATAACCACCTCCAACCAAAAACTATAAACAGCATTACCCACTCTAACAGCGGCATTCACACCTCACACGCGGCTATCTGTCGCAGCCAAAATAATATACCAACGGTCCAACATACACACAACAAGCTTTTCTAGTTAATCACTACGCAAAGATAAGTCACTTAAACAGAGACAACAACCAGAAACACGCAGACAAACAGCCAGGCACAAGAAAACCTACAGACTCGACACGACCATTACACCCTTCAATACAGACCAGACCACCAATATCATCAAAAACATTAAGAATTCGAAGGCTACTGGACCAGACAACATATCTCACATACACCTTAAACACTTGGGCCTACAGGGAATACTAGCTCTCACAAATATCAGCACATATTCATACCAACACTATTATTCCTGACATATGGAAACAAGGTAAAATAATTATTACATTACTCAAACCAAACAAAAATCCAACAGAACCAGCTTCCTATAGACCCATTACTTTACTACGCACAACTTCCAAAGTAACAGAAAGACTAATCTTACAAATCACCAACCCACACATACCACTATCGCCTACTCAACATGGATTCAGACCTCACCACTCAACCACGACATTACTCACTAACCTCACGCAGCACATCATGGATGGCATCAACTCCAGACCACCAGCTCAACGTACACTATTAGCAACAATAGACATTAGTAAAGCATTTGATGCTATCCCACGCTTCCCTCTCGTAAACAAAATACTCAACACAAACATGCACAATAACACTAAAAGATGGCTGAGCAACTATCTTTCAGGAAGATACTCACATGTCACATTTAATGGCAAGTCATCCAAAAATAAGCTTTTTCCGAACGGGGTCCCTCAAGGCTCTGTTCTCTCACCAACACTGTTCAACTTATACGTGCATGACATTCCAACACCCACAGATAACAAACTTACCTTATCATATGCAGATGACATCACTAACATCCACCCACGACAACATCGACACCGCTACAAATAACCTACAAACATACATAAACAGTATACAAGACTGACTCACACACAATAAACTCAAAGTAGCGCCCACAAAATCAACCATCACCTTGCTAACAAGCAACACTAAAGAACACCAGATAACCACAGATTATACGAAACACCACCAACATTCCACACACTCACAGGACCAAAATACTTGGGGTCTTGGGGTCTTGGGGTCTTTTGCAAACCACATTCAGGACATTAAAAACAAATGTACGTCAAGACTTAACACGCTTAGGGTACTAACAGGCAAAAACTTTGGACACCAGCAAGAAACAACATCACTCATATACAAACAATACATTCGCTCAGTTATGGACTATGCTAGCCCATGCTGGGCACCCATTATCTCAAACACACACATAAACACCTTACAGACAATACAAAACAACGCACTTCTTATCATTACTGGATGCACTCAAACAACACCTGCACACAGAAACAAAAATACTGAAAGTTAGGGAACATTTAGACATGAGGGGAACACAATTCATGGCAGCAGCGACAACTAACCCACAACACCCTTGCCACTACATGTACATTTAATAAGCCAGGTCGAAATCTAGTCAAAATGATTTTTTTTTAGATGGGCACTATGTGGGGTTTATGAAATGATATCCTGACCAACATACTCCAAAAGAAAATTTATGCTCCCCTCCGTACCACTAGCATACTCCCTCTTATTTTTGGCTCCGCCCCCAAATTAAAAATAGTATCAAATCAAAATGGAAATCATTTAGAGCATTGTTTTATAGAGATGACCCCCCTTAAAATTGCATAATATACCTCATGTGCAATTTTCAGGCAATTATCCAAGAAATTTCAAATCCTTGAAAAATTGCCACATCCCCAAAAAGTGTTATCAGTATATAGAAAAGGGTGGCATAAACTTTAGTTTGGAGTACTGATTGCCTAGGAGACCAATTCATAAACCTCATATAGGCCTAGTATATTTGTCTGAAAAGAAGACAATCAGTCTATTGTACCATTTATTACACAAAACAGCTTTGAAGTAAAAACAAAATTTAATTTAAAAATTACCTTCACAATTCACTAATTACTTGTGGATGTGCCTTGGCCCCAGTGGCTTTTCCATTCAAACTGTGGCAGTCTTTTTCTTGATTCCAGTTGATTGAGGATAAATTTGTGCCGATTGCCGTAGCCAATCCTTTGTTCTGATGCTTTTGTCACTAAGTTCACTGCACTTTCCACGCTTTGACTGGCATGAAAATGTAGCAATTTTCAAGGGTTCTGTTCTTGTATGCAGTAGCTCTTCATTGCTGAAACTCCTTATCAAAGGTGGAGGATTGATAGTTTCGGGATTGGCAAAATAGGAATTATTACGGAACACTGGTTCCATAATAATGCGATGTTTTTCTTCCAATCCTCGCATCAAGACAATCAAATGAAAAAAAATCCGTGCTCCGTCAGTAGCTTTAGGATGGGATTTGATATGAAACCATCCAGGAGCATATGATTTCATGACGATGGTTACCAGTTCTTTCAGATTTTGTTCGGGATGCAAAGTCGACATATATAAACGAAGAATCCGGTTTGCTCGGGTAATCCAGCGAGCATGATGAATGGCACCTGGAGACCTGCGGCTAGACTTTCAGATACCCATTCAGATTGCACTGCTAGGCACACATAGATATACTTTTGATCACTGCTCAACTCTTTCACGACATTCGGTGGTATATCTTGGACGTTGCCCTGAACTGGTGAAAATGCCACTAAGTCTAAAATGGTTAAATCACATTTCAATTTGGCTCCAATTGAACCTTTAAAGGTATTTGGCCCTGATGTTTTTCCGTCTATGGTTTCAAATATGTGTCTGAAGGGGAGTTAATTCATGTGTAAAAGAGACACGAGCCATTGAACTGATCTACGCAAAAAAATTTCAATCAATTTTATGGTACCAGCAATTCTACCAGTATTGACAGCAGTACCGTCGCATAGCAGAGCATATTGAGTGTGTCGATGCTCGCTGAATCAATTAAGAAAGTTATAATTTCATCAGCTATACACCGAGCATTTCCTGCGTCAGGGCAGAGATGGTCTACATAGATACCTCCAGGGTCTTTGATCAGCATATAATGTTCTTCTTTCTCTTTTCCATGCTTGGTTAACGTATCATCCTCTCTTCCATCAAACCCTATACATTCAATATTCACATTTTCACATCTAGATCTAACTATTTTTCTTGCCTACACGAATTCTCTCTTTCTATTTTCTTCCTATCAAGCATGTTAGATTGATCGATTATTCCCATATCTTTCAATGCAGCATTAACAATAGCTGCTGTAGCTCTCTAACTCACACGGTAACGGTCTGCCACCAATGGTAATTCATTGTATGAATACCTATTTTGATCATTTTTAATCAATTCCACAGCGGGCACGAATTCTAGCTCATTGTCACTGTCTTCTATATCTTCGCTAAAGTCATCTACTGAAGAAGATGGTACAACTTCCATAGCCTCTGCCATTTCCACTTGTGACCTTTGTTGCCTCTTGTTCTTCTCTTGCTCTTGAGAGGGATCGTCTCTGGACAGCGTCAGCTTCACGATCAAATGGCCGGCCCCTAATTAATTTATTCTTTGCTTTTGGCCTACAAATGACTCCCACTCTACCATTGGGATTTTTACCTCGCATCGACAAAACGGCCTTTCTATTCCTTTATCATAACATTTGCAAGTACAAATGTCAAACATTTCATCATATGAAGCAAGTTTTTTAGCAAAATTTTCATTCCTTTGACGTAGAGGAACCTTGTTCAAGGAAAGAGCTGATCTGATTAATCTTTCCACTGCAGAAGAAATAGATATTTCTTGAATGACAGGGAAAGAAAACATGGCCCAAATATCTTGAAGATCTTTGGTAACTATATTGTAGCAATCGTTCGCAGTTGCTGATCCCCTTGACTTGATTTTTTTCTCTCTCTTTTGAATGAAGAAATAGTGTCTGACAACGTCTGCCTTTGTAGGAATCATTGATCGGCGGAATTCAGTGGCAAAACCAAAAGCTGCATTCGAAGATTTGTTTCTGGTTGACATTTTTTCAACCTTTTTAAAAAATTAAAAATCCAGCTTTTATAGAATCATGCATGGATCATAAGTAAATCTAAAGAGCATAAATTCTTATAATTCCTGTAGAAATATATGTTAATTAGAACATGAAATTTATTGGTATTGAATTTGAAATTCAACACAGCTCAGTAAATTGATTACACACAAACGATGTTTATGTGTAATCAATTTTCTGATATAGCAAATATTTTGAGAAAATACGCGTGGTGAAAATTTTGAGAAATCAAATTTTTGAGGTAATTGTCTGAAAATTGCACACTATATTTATTATGTAATTTTAGGATTTTATGGGGGGGGGGGGGGTCACCTCTATGAGAAGATGCTCTAAATGGTCTCCATTTTCATTTGAGACTATTTTCATTTTTGGGGCGAGCCAAAAATAGGAGGGAGTATGCTAGTGGTACGGGGGGAGCATAAACTTTCTTTTGGAGTATGTTGGTCAGGACCCCAATTCATAAGCCCCACATAGTGCCCGATCTGCCCCCAGAAATTCGACCCGGCCTAATGTACAATCATGCACAGACACCTCGCACCATTAAGATAACACCAGAAGACATTATAACCAAATACTCCATTCTATACCACGCCCCACAGACATCACACAGTACAGAAAACACACACCTAACCCACAAAGCACTGACACGACTCGGTCCGAACATGGTCCTAGGTGCGAAGCCGCCACCCATTAACATGTCAGAGATCAGCCTGAGCAGATCGGATCGACTTAACTTAGCACGATTCCGATGTGGACATCACCCCAACTTACGGACATATAAACACAGACTAGACAACTCCAGACGACACCTGCCACCTCTGCCAGGACACACCACAAACAACTGAACACATTATGACAGACTGTACCGCTCTAGCACAACAACGAACACAAATCATCATCACTAGTGCGCTGAACCTCTGGTCCACTCCGGAGAGGGCGATCGGTTACCTGCGTGCCGCCGGCTTGCTCGATGAGGGTGGGCTGATCGGCTGAACAACAACCAAAAACGTTACCTGCTGTCACCTATACTCGTCACAGTCTCTCTTATCCTTGGCCTACTGCGGCCTGATAATACAGTACAGACAAACTCACTGTCTAACCCTTTTGCATAGACCTAACTCATTTGGCCTAGTATTGTATTAGGCTACTTTGTTATACAGCCTACAAATTCATACAAACTCTCAACCTAACCGAATAGGCTCTCTAAAGTGTTTCCAATATCACGTATTGGACTAACAAAATACCGCACGTAGAGTTACTATTGCTTAGCAAGTATTGTATTTTATCCTCTTAATAATTACTGCATTTACTGTATTTTAATACCATTGAATCATTGTACTTTTGTCCTCCATGTAATTACGCCTTTAATTTTCAGCATTCAATAATTGTAATATTTTGCGCATTTAAATATGAACTATTTTATTGTTAATCATTATAAGGAATTGTTCTTTTATTTTGCTAATTTTAAACAAAAAACTACGAAGCCTATTAATCTCCTTTCTTATTAACTATTTATTTGATCAAAGGTTCAAACTGGTAAGCCATACACAATATTTAAGTAACCTAATTACATTTATCATAGGGCCTACCGTCAATAGGCTACTACACACACACACACATATATATATATATATATATATACAGGGTGGGCGGAAAGTAGCTCCCTATTTTGGATTGGTAAAAAAATACGTATATTATCCATTTATTTCAGAAGAAATAATATGAAAAGGTAGGCATACATGGTAGGTTTTCTCTAAAATTCAATGTGGGCTCCAACTCTTTCCACCAGCTTCTGGAGCCGCCCAGGAATAGCGTCCACTGACTTTAGCAGGAACTCCGGCGGGATGGAGGACATGACTTCCCGAATTCGGTCCTCCAGTTCTTCCAATGTCCTCGGTTTGGTGCGGTAGACTTCTTCCTTTACCCACCCCCAAAGAAAGAAGTCGCACGGTGTCAAGTCGGGGCTCCTGGCTGGCCATTGATGTGGACCACGACGACCCATCCAACGCCCAGGGAAGTGGGCATCCAGCCACTCACGGACAACAAGAGCGAAGCGCGGAGGGGCGCCATCTTGCATAAATATCAGATCGTCGATGTTCTCCCATGTGCTGACAACCGGCCAGACCTCGTTTCCCAACATAGCAAGGTACCGCTCAGCATTCATGGTGTTGCGCAGAAGGAACGGGCCCACAACCTGATCTGAGGTCATACCACACCACACCGTTACACTGAACCGATTCTGCCGTTTTTCAGCGGTAACCGTGCGACTTCTTTCTTTGGGGGTGGGTAAAGGAAGAAGTCTACCGCACCAAACCGAGGACATTGGAAGAACTGGAGGACCGAATTCGGGAAGTCATGTCCTCCATCCCGCCGGAGTTCCTGCTAGTCAGTGGACGCCATTCCTGGGCGGCTCCAGAAGCTGGTGGAAAGAGTTGGAGCCCACATTGAATTTTAGAGAAAACCTACCATGTATGCCTACCTTTTCATATTATTTCTTCTGAAATAAATGGATAATATACGTATTTTTTTACCAATCCAAAATAGGGAGCTACTTTCCGCCCACCCTGTATATATATATATATAAAGAACGACGCTTGTGTAGAAGTGTTCCGCACAAGATGAGGAGGGAGAACGAGCAAATTAATTATACTGTGTGTTGTTTGCAGTTAAAATGTATATATGTACAGCATGCGAAGGTGCCCCCTCAGGGCATTTGATTCCGCTTGTATGTAGGAGAATTACGAGTACTGACTAATCGGGGTCCTTGGTGTAGTGGTTAACATATCCGACCGGCAATTGGATGATTCCGGGTTCGATTCCTGGGAGGTACCTCATTTTTCATTTGCTCGTTCTCCCTCCTCATCTTGTGCGGAACACACTTCTACACAAGCGTCGTTCTTTACATTACACTGTGTTGTTTGCAGTTAAAATAAATATATATATATTATATATATTATATATATATTATAATATATTATATTATATATATATATATATATATATATATGAAAATTATTTCACGAAGGTAACACGTGAAAATATTTATGATGAATAAAACCACGAAGGAAAGGAAACACAAACTGGTGCTCCAGCGCTTTCGTCTAATGACATCCTCAGGAACACTCAGGAGTGTTCCTGAGGATGTCATTAGACGAAAGCGCTTGAGCACCAGTTTGTGTTTCCTTTCCTTCGTGGTTTTATTCATCATATATATATATATATATTATATATATATATATATATATATATATATATTTTTTTTTTTTTTTTTTTAAAGTTCGGGAAGAACCGATTCGCCTCTATTTAAAAGGGCATATCTCAGCGGAAAAACAAAGAAAAAGTGAGAGGAAAGAGAGAGGAAAAAGAAAGGGTGGAGGGGACAGTCGAAGTGGAAAAAGACCAAGGATGAGAAAGACTGCAGGGTCGAGCCCCATCATCCTTGGGTGCTAGGGCCGGGAGGGCGCACGTGAAACCTCCAGGAACAAGCACGTACAAACGAGCACAAAGAGCACTCAAAAGCACGAGCTTAGAACCCCCTTGCGGGGATATATATATATATATATATATATATATATATATATATATATATATATATATATATATAATATATATCTATCATGTCATACCATAAGTAATGTCGTTTTTTACGATACATTAAGTTCAAACTAGTCCTACTCGGTTTAAGCATAAATTTTCCGAAGGTTATATCTAAGAGGAGATCTATCGTGTTTCGCTACATACTTTACAGACCTTGACCAGTGAAGACGTGTGTTTTACTTTATGTGAACCCCTCATAAACATGGCGGTATCAGAAGAGCATATCAGGCATATAATGCTTTACGAGTTCAAAAAAGGGAATAGTGCTACTGAAGCAACGCGAAACATTCAGGACGTTTATGGCAACGATATTCTGCATGTGAGGAAATGTCAAAGATGGTTTCAAAAGTTTAGGAATGGTGACTGCTGTTTGACAGATGCAGCACGCTTTGGACGCCCTACTGAGTTTGATGATGACCTGCTGTTAGCCGCACTTGAAGAAGACTTAAAAACTGTCGAAGAATTGGCCCAGAAACTCAATTCATCCCCGTCCACCATCCATCGACATTCGCAACAACTCGGGAAAGTGCCTAAGTTAGGAAAATGGGTGCCACATGAATTGTCGGTCGACAATCTGAGGGTGCGAGTAAACATTAGCACAGCTCTTCATTCCCGTGAACTCCAAGATCCGTTTTTGCACCGTTTAGTGACTGGTGATGAAAAGTGGATACTGTACCAAAATGTTAAGCGCCGTCGACAGTGGGTTTGTGCCGGAGAACCAGCGACACCACAGCCAAAACCAAATCTTCACCCTCAGAAGGTGTTGCTTAGTGTTTGGCGGGATAAAGGTGGTGTAATACACTTTGAAACCTTACCACACAACCGAACAACCACCGCTCAACTCTACTGTCAACAACTGGATCGATTGAACACTGCACTAGAAGAAGAGAGACCTCCTTTGGTTAATCGGAAAGGAATCGTGTTCCACCACGACAACCAACGTCCTCATACCGCTCGGATCACTTCTGCAAAAATTGAGGAGCTTCGGTGGGAAAAACTTCCACATCCTCCAGACCTTGGGCCTTCAGATTATCATCTCTTCAGGAGTCTGCAAAACTATCTTGACGAGAAACAGTATACTTCTTTAGATGACCTGCACACCAGTCTTTGTACGTTTTTTGCCTCAAAACCGCCTGAATTTTATAAACATAGCATTGAAAAGCTTGTAGGACGTTGGCAGTGTCATTGATTCCGATGGAAAATATATACTAGATTAAAGTTTTTTTTTTTTTTGTCCTTCAAATTCCGATCTATAAAACATTACTTATGGGATGACCTGATTATATATATATATCCTAGGGAAGTAGTTCAGAAATGATTCCTCGAATAAGGTGACAGTACGAGGATACCTCTGGATGGGATTACATCCTCCGCCTCCCTGTGCATGTAAAAGGATTGAAGATTGGACTGAGGGTCCCATCTCTGGAAAAAATACTCTCCCATGAAAGGTCACAGAAGCCTCAGACTTGGGAAGCATACCACTGCTGCCCCCCAAAAATACTTGCCGGCTCGTATGGCAGTGTGGAATGTGGGAGATATAAGCGAGGATGCAAAGAGGGTGCAAGTGGCCAAGATTTGTCGGGACGGACTTTTTCATTTAGTCTGTGCGAAACGAAGACGAAAGGAAATAAATTAAAGGTATGAAATTGAGCAGGAAAGAAGAAGTAAGAGGGGTGTTGCTTTGCTAGGGAAAAATGGGGGTTAATATTTGGCTGGACACAGGGGCTAACGAGAAATGAGAGGTTGTGTTTCACTAACACTATTTTTCATGTTCTTTACGATGGTACTAATCATTTTTTGTGCTAGTGCGCGGTTATAAAATTCATTTAATATATAATTTTTACGTGGAGACTGCGTGCGTGCGTGTACGGTAGGTAATGCGTTTCGTGGACGTATCACCTGTTTTCAGATTGTCACATGGCTGGATTGGGCCAATTAGGCCAATTTTTGTGTAGATTTGGCCAATTAGACACTTTGTCGTCCCGGTGAAGGATCGTTCTGCGGAGACACTAATACCGATTATACAGCGCTTCATTAAACCAGGAACTCACATCCACAGTGACTGCTGGAGAGCTTATAGTGAGCTAAGGAATCTCGGGTATTTGCATTCCACCGTCAATCATAGTGCTAACTTTGTGGACCCGGAAACAGGCGCCGACACGCAGAACATCGAACGTCTGTGGAAGGACGTCAAACGTTGGGTGCTTCGTCCTGGGAATAAAAACGTCCACACTCGCAGTACCTAGCCGGATATATGTTCATAAGTGAACATCGAACGGAGGAGTGCCTTCACGCCTTCCTAAGGGAAGTAGCAAAGCTCTATCCTCCAGAACAGTGAAACCCATTCCAGCTAAGTTTTATTAATCTTCACATGGCTTAGTATTGCCTAACCTGTTAGCAGGGCAGGTTAGGTTAGGTTAGGTTAGGTTAGCTAGTTTATCAGAATTACATTTTCCTGGTGTAGTTTTCTCCGCTTTGTTGGAATAATTTGACACACATTTCTTGTGCAAATGAGTAGAAACACTCCGTATTTTGGAATGGAAAAAAAATAGTTTCTATTCATTTGCACAAGAAATGGGTATCAGATTCGAACAAAGCAGAGAAAACTACACTAGAAAAATGTAGTCCCTGTGTCCAGCCAAATATTTACCAAAATGGGTGGTATGAATATATGAGAATATAAATGTTATGCTGAGATGCATGTGATACACGAGTTGGTTGCGAGTTTGGTGAAGGTTTGTCAGACAATATGATTGCATTGTATGAAGTTGGTTGGTTGTGCTCCGTACAAAAGAAAGAGTGACAGTGGACTAACATGGAGAATAAAAATTGCAAGGCTGAGTGTGAATGAAGTGCAACACAATATAAGAAAAATAGTGAAGTCCTTGGTGAGATAGGTGATAAATTAATACATGTACAGAATATGTGGAATGATTACATGGAAAGCTTAGTGAAGACATCTGATTTAGATGCGTGTGCATAAAATAGTGAACTGAAAGGACGTGAAAAAAAAAACTGGTAAATAAAGAGAATCTAGGAAGGATTGTTACAAACGCAACCTGGCAATGATTAAAAAAGAAGATACTAGTCGCGCAAAAAATGCAAGAACAATGTTAAGCGAGTGGTATAAAGGAGGAGAGAGATTGGATGAAGACTAAGAAAAGGTGAACGAGTAGTATGCGGAAAATATAAAATTATTTTGGTAAGAAAGGGTGCAAAGCCCAGTCTGAAAAAATGAAAGACAAGAATGTTAATGCGTTCGTGCAAGACAAGCGAAGACGCGAAAGGTTTTTAAGAGTACTTTATTGAAATGGTAGGCGAGGTAAGATGAGAGAGAGGCAAATAAGTACACGCACTATTTTGGTGTCGTACATAGAAGCGTATACCAGGCAGTGGATGACATTGAAAGTTGAATGATCAGTATGCAAGGTCAGCAGGAAATGATAGGATATGTAGTAAAACGCTTAAATAAATGTAGAGGTAGAAAGGTGTTTGAATGGCTGTGTAAGATGTCAAACAATGTGGTATAGCAACTTGGTCTGGTATTCATTGTTCCCGAGATGGTAACGACAGTTAGATATGACCGTTCACTTCCAAACTCGGCACGTAAACAAAATTTTACCTTTCTTTCCAAAACAATCTTCAAGTTCTTCCTTCTCCAAAATAAATTTGAAGTTCTACATTTCAGTAGTATTTTCCTCACTTTTCAAAACTCAAAATTCTACTGGACATTCCACGCATTTCGGATTTCCCGAAATACCCATATCCGCTCGAATCATTATACTACCCAAAAATGCATTTTCACACTTGCAGTTAAAAGATAAATTTAGCGCTTATCCGTCTATGAGTACGAGTCACTGACAGCTAAGAGTGGATACACAGACGAGTAAATCATCAATATTCACGTGTTAACATTTTAAATTAAGGCACTTGCTGAAAAAATGAAAGTTTTAAACTTCAACCGCAGTAATATGAAATTAAATTTCCAATTTTGAAATTGCCCAAATTTTTATTTCTCAATTGAAAATTCTGTTCTCAAATTACATTAATCTCTGATGAAAAAATCTACTTTCCGATTCATGAGAGTCCTTTTAATAGTTTTTTCAACAACGTAATCACACACATACGGACACTCACTGTCGCACAGTACCCTAAGATTTACAGTCGTGTAACAGCAGCTTCAAATATCAGCCAAGACTTTCAACTCAAAAGAAATTAACGTAATCTAACAATTTCTCATTCTGATAGAATTCGAAGTAATTTTAGGGTGAAATTTTTAAACAAAATCCTACCGGAACAATGCCTTACTTTATTTTCTGCAACTTCTCTTTCAATGTCGGAATTAAGTTCAATGAGAAGAGAAGAATCAGTTGCCCTCTGAAGCCAAATAATATCGGAGTCACCCTCATTAAAGGTGATAAAAACTTTCTCACGCGATGTCAATGGAGGTTGTAAAGCGAGCTTCTCAAATGTCACATCTGTTCAGTGATAGAAAATCGGCTCATGAAAAGTTAACAAATGTTTTCAATATAGTAAATACTAAATAAACAATGATACCGAGTGAATTTTGCCTTCATATATCTAAATGGAAAAGCAATCTGCCACACCTCTTTGATCTTCCTCTCCATTAGAACTTTTGTTGTCGGTCTCCAAATCCATACGACTAATGTTAGTAACGGGAGGGTCCTTACACGAGGAAGAAAATGTAGTATTTTCCGGGGCTTCCTTTAGCTTCTGACAGGAAGAATTTGATTTTCGGCTCCTCAAACTCCAGAAGTCTGGGTCACTTCCTTTGTAGTTGGCCTTAGTGTTGATGGATTCGGAATGAATTGTTGGGCTAGTTTTCTTTTCCTCTTTGTTTGGGGACCACCGAGGCAGACCATTTCGCTTTGTACGTCCCGCTGGGTCTGCGTCCCTCCAGTTCAGACGTTCAGAATCTGCGTCCCTCCAGTTCGGACGTTCAGAATCTGCGTTCCTCCAGTTCGGACGTTCAGAATCTGCGTTCCTCCAGTTCGGGCGTTCAGAATCTGCGTCCCTCCAGTTCGGGCGTTCAGAATCTGCGTCCCTCCAGTTCGGGCGTTCAGACTTCTCAGGAGAACTAAAAAGAATGACATCTATGAAACTGTGTGTGAAAAATGTGTATCAACAAAATATATTAAAATTTTCAGTTCAAAACTATAATCTATTTTCAATCTAGGAGTCCAGCAATATTATGAAATAAGTAGCCATTTCCAAAATCCCTCTTCAAGGTTTTCCAGGAGCAACGATCTTTTTCAGACAACCAAGATATCTATTAGTCATTCGTAATTTTTTCTCTTTTACCCAACCACATCCAGAGTTTGCGACTTGTACTATTAATAATTATTACAATTAACAAAATTAGTTTGAAACTCTGAAAACTGGAACACCGCAATACGTGATGCAATACATTTTTTATACAGTAATAATTCCAAAAGAACGTAACATTAGAAATTCAAATAATAACTAGAAATCCTTCAAGAGAGGCGAATGCGGCCTATTTTAAGAACCGCAATGGCAGTGAATGTAAATAGACCGAAATAAATGCAAAACTTGACTGTCTTTCAAACCGATTTTTCACTTTGGTTTTGACTACAGTAACTTCGAAATCCTATCCTTATATATATATATATATAATTTTCTTCCTCTCTCAGAAATAAACGCAAATGCGAGAAAAGATGTCCATGTGAAAGTGAGCCTAAGTTTTACATTAATAACACTTTCAATATAAATTAAAATCCTTTTTTGAAATTAATACACGTCTCTTTGTACTACTAAAGCAGGGCTTTTTTTTTCGTAATTGCACTTGTGGGGGAAATACGTCGGTCAGGGGATCAGGGCTGGGGGTCTGCTGATAACGGTACACTGACTACACTGACGTCAAAAACAATACAGTATTTAAATAAATAAATAAAATAAAACTATATATATATTATATATATATATATATATGGTGTTTCAGAAGTCGCGCACTATAGACTTTATTCAGATTTACAAGGTTTACAAGTTGAAAAGGTTTATAAGTGATGTTTAATTACAATATATATTCAATAGGATTTTACTTCTGGGGACACGTGAAAGCGATTGTTTACGCTGTAAAAATTCGTGATATCGATCATCTCAAACAACGTGTCATTCATGCCTGCGAGTCCCTGACACCAACAGTGTTAAAAGAGGTTCAAGAGTCCTGGAAAAGAAAGCTTGAACACTGCATTGTTCAGGAAGGTTACCATATCGAATGTGTATATTGTAATTAAACACTTATAAACCTTTTCAACCTGTAAATCTGAATAAAGCCCCTTCTCCAGTGCCAGCCCCATCCCCAGGGGCACAAAAAAAAAAGGAATCCCGGGGCGGGGAAGTCCACCTAACCTAAGAGAGGAGGAGAAAGGAGACCATCCATCGTCTAGCGCAGTAAGACGCATAATAAGATTTCATCCCAGCATCATCGGGCTTAGAAGTGTCTTTCAGCCAGTTGGGGCACACAAACGCACATACATCCCCTATTATTACACACACACACATATATATATATATTACATATATATTATTATATTATATATATATATATATATATATTATATATATATATATAACAGACGCATGTAAAGCCCCAATAGCAAAATATATAAGCATAACCACCACAAAAACAGAATACACCACCACAACCACCAATCGTCTAAGTATAGCTTACCATCACCTAACCAAACCCACCTTACTCGCGGTTTTTACTTACCAGCTCCTGATAGACCGACAAGGTTTGTAAATACGACCCAATTAATAGACAAAGCTATTAAGCATAAACAAATAAATTTATGGGGCCAGGGGGAAGACCACCAAGGTCTCAAAAAGAGGGCAACGCTAATAATTTTTCTATTAAGCTTCTCATGGTGGAACACCACGAGGCCAATTTGACATTGGGTGAGCGATCTTTTAAACAAAAAATCGAATATGACAAACTAAGTTTAATACAAAAACAAAATTTCACCTGAAGACAACTATATCATAAAAAGCATTAGTACGATTTTTAAAAAATAGAAATTAAATTAGGGGTAACTATTTTCATTTCTCGTCTTTCACCCATTTATTGTGTTTCAGTACAAATTTGTCTAAGACACCAATATATCTTTAAACCTTATTACAAAAAAAATAATATAACTTTATAATAAAAAAAATTCTATTTCGGGGTAACTCATTCATTTTTCCTCTTTTACGCAACTATTTTGTTTCAATACAAATTTATCTTTAAGACACAATTATATCCTTAAACTATAACATAAAAACGTTAATATAATTTTTAAAACAAAATAGATTCTATCTGTGGAATGAGTGTCATATTTGGTAAAGAGACGCCCCCAGAATTCACAGCTCGTGGGGTATAAGAACGAATCCAAATTCTCTGGTTGGCGGAAAGTCTCGTTCTCTCAAAGAAAACTCGAGTCGAATATTAGGGGGTTCTGAGGGTGGGGCCAATCGGGGTCACATATATAAAGGGGAACATTTTCAGCTGGATCCCACAAATGATTTTTATCAACGAGTAACTACACATTCTCATCATGGACACTTCCAGTCAGACACATCAGCTTTACTGCTCCCCTCAGGTCTTTGAAGACGGGGACCTCTCTGCAGGGGCTACGCTCCATCTTTTCGCAGCGGTCAATGGAGACCTCTCCACACAAAACGTTTCAGAAACTTGTGACGGCGGGGAAGAAGCAGCGGAAATATCCACATTTGAAATGAGAGTAGAAATAATTATGTAATAAATTAAAAACTAGCTTGTCATTCTCGAGCTATATAACATCGTATCATTCAGTGCTTATCCCTTGCAAGTGTTAACTAGTTTTATAAAACCATAATAAACCAGGGTTGGCACGATTGGGCCCAATGGGTTTTTTCGAAAAAGCCCAGTCTGAAAAAACCCTATAGTTTGGGTTTTTCAATATTTTGCAAATTCTAATACTTGGAAACCTTTTTTTAGTACTTTCAAATCAAGATATAAATATTTTCAACAACTTACTGCCAATTAGTTTTAAAAATATAATGCTATCTGATAAAGGATAAAAATATAACGAGGAAAGATGAAAATAAAACGAGTTTTTTAAATTTATCAATGTAATGCAATTAACTTTCATAATGACTGATATGCTACTCTTGGATATACTAAATAGGTACTGAAAACCCTAAATAACAATGTACCACCCTTAACATTTAAACTGAGGCCTTAGTCTAACCAAAATAAATAATTTTTCCTGAGATTCAAAAAAAGAAAACTAATATAAAGTAAGAAAAACCTCAAGACATAAGCATTGCTATGAAAATGACTAGGAACTGGATGTCCATGATGCTTTATCTACTATTCTGGTGGCTGCCCTACCACTCAAAGTCTGTACTCTCCTCTTGGACCTCTTCTGCGAGAGATGAACTTTTGTGTGCATTTTGCGGGTATTTGTACACCTTTACCAGTTTTCCCGCCTTCTCGACACCCAGTCTGTTACGAAGTTTTGTCCAGACTATACCAAAAGTAGAGAAAATCCTTTCTATAGCTATTGAGCTTGGAGGACAGCTCAAGAGACTACAGAAGAAGGGGCAGAAATCTTCTGGTAGTTTTTTATCTTTTTCTGTTCTTACCCATCAGTCCACCATTTTGCAGGATTTTCTTTGTAGGCATCGACAACCTGTGAAGAAAACATCACGAAAGTAAGATTCATCCTTAATTTTGAAGGCCATGAACCCAACCAGAAAATCTTGTTTGTTACTTGCAATCCACTCTTCCGCACTGTCTTCCTCTTCTTGAGAAAGTCCTGCACCCATTCTGAAAGGATCCATCAAATTAGCAACGTAGAAGAATGGCGCCAGTGCTTGTTGTTTCCTTTTGTTGAGAGTGGTTATGTAGGGCGCCAAGTTTTTTTCTTTGCACAAGCCATTCCACACCTGCACTGCTGTCAACAGGTTCGCTGAATCACTCTGCAGCTATTGATGAAAGAAGAAATGTAGAACACTATTAAAAATGTTATTTATTCATTCAAACTATACTAAGCCATTGTTTTGTAGTTACCTTTCATGTAACAATTACTAGCCTATGCATTGAAAATTAATATGCGTGGTACACTGAAATACTGGTAAGTATATGTTTTCAAGTAGCATATCATTGCATGCCACTATGTGCATAACTAAACAATTTTTTGGACTAGTCTCCAACTGCTTACCTCATTCCACCGATTGCTTATTCACTATCTCCATGTACTTGTAGAAGTTCTTTACAAACGTGTCAACACATGCTTTCTGAGAATTCCAACGAGTATCATTGGGAATCTGGGGCAAAAATTCCCCCCTCTCCTTAGGCCAGGCCTAAAAAATTGAATGAAAATACCAAATCATTAATTTACACACTCATCAGTTATGAACAAGAATCAGAAGTGTGTTTTTTGTGAGGCTGATCACATTTTAAAAATTATGGTATCAAATTCAAAATATTGAATATGAAATTGATAAAATTTATTTTAGTTGAAACTGTTTTTTGCCTACCTTTGGTATCTACATCCCTGGAATATAAAATAAGAAATATGATCTACATTCTACAATATAAACATTTGGAATGGGTTGCTCAGAAAAACACTGCCAAATACATACATGAAGTTGGTGGTGGTTACGAAAATACTTCTGAACTTGGACAATGTGCTTCAGTACAGTGTTTGGAGACACCTGCTTCTCAACAAGATTCAGGTAATGAGCGGAGCATCCATAGGTAAGAACTGAAGGAATTGTTCAGCTAGGAGTTCCTTCATCCGAATCATCTTGCTTTCATTATCAGTGCATAAAGTAAATACCTAGGAGAAAAGAAAAAACAAATTAATGATGTTACACAAAGTCACAATTTGGGTTTCTGTTCTATTGTATTGGAAAAATGTAATGAAGTATTGACCATTTAGGCTAATAGAGCAATTTTAATTTAATATCAATGTGTTGTTGCTTAGGCTACATATAGTCATTTTGTAATGTTTATCTCATAGAAGATACACTATACTCTCAACTATTTGTTTAGTTATTTAAATGTACCTATGTTTAGCAAATTATGTTTAATACAAAAAACTATCAGCTACTTACATCCTTTCCATAGGTGTTTTTTACTTGCTGAATGCTCTTGGCTGCAATTTCACAACAGAACTCCGCTGTTTTCTTTCAGTACCGCAGTCATGAGTAGTTAGCAGGTAGGAACATTTTCCAGTGTGAATTGATGACGCAATTATGGGATCATTTTGCACTGATGACCATCCATTCTGAAGGAGAGTGATTGTAGATTCACTCAAGTCATTTTTCATGTTCTCTTCAATTGTTGAATGAACTTCATCCAGCAACTTTCCTGCTAGATCCTTTCTTGATGGAGGGTGATAACCTGGTCTCAAGGAGTTCATCATTTCCTTATATTGCTTTGATTCAGCAGCTCTGAAACCAATGCTGTCAGCATAAAAGAACTTCGCTACTTGCAGGTCAATGTGTTTCCCTTGTGATTCTGTGGTCTTGCAGGCATAACCAAAAAGGTTATTTTGAACCAGTTTAACTTTTTTTTGGAGTTGGAGACATGACCTCTAATTCTGATCTTCAAGATGTTCCTTGTGATGCCTGCAAGGTGCTTGATATAGATGGTGACGTTGGTGAGAGAAGTGGAGAATCTACTGGTGAAGCTGTAGACTCTCGACTCTGGTCAGGTGATGTTGATGCATGACTTGAGCCTCCCTTTGATCCATCATCTTCGTGACGATTCCTATTGTCACAGTTGCCGAGATGTGCTCTTATACGTTCTACCTTGGATGTCAGCTCTAATCCACAGTGATTACACTTTATTTTGCTAGTTTTCTATTCGGGACACTTCAAGCCACTCACTCGCTTGCTTGCTTGCGACCACTACCTGGTAACCTAGGCATTTTAATACAATATTGGATACGACTTCTGTGATTAAATTTCTGTGAGAGGAAAAATATCATAGAAGTAAACTAGTTACATTGATTTTGAAAACTGCATTGCAAACACAATTTAGTTTCTTTCTCCAGAAGCAAACACAACCAACACTACCGGTCAGAGTCAGACACAATAGTGACACTTAGCAACTCAGTCTGAGGAGTGAGGACTGAGGTAGACTCCATATGTGCGTATTGAATACAGCATACTCATTACATACATGTTCCATATGCGTTTGGTTCAAGGTTGTCTAGCAAAATGAGTACTGTACTTGGAAATATGTCTCAAATGGGTTGCTAACTTGCTTGCCAAGTTTATTCCTAGTCTGCTTTGTATTTTTGGGAAGGGTAATGGCCTAATGAGTATTCAGACAAGGTAAAACCAGTTATAATTTTGATTTTGTTATCTATTTTGATGGCTGTTAATGGTGATTCTTTATATTATCCTTTAATTTTAGACAAAGTGGAAGCAGGAATACAAGATCGTAAAGATGTATACATTACGATTTGTCAACATTATGAAAAACCCCAACTGGGCTGGGTTTTTGTGAAAAAAACTGAAAACACGCGTGGGTTGGGTATTTTTCTAAAAAAAAAAAAAAAAAAAAAAAAAATTTGCCCAACCCTGTAATAAACGCATTTTGAAGTGTAAAACTAAGCGATCGGGTTCGAGACCCGGTGTCGGCAGACGATGCGTAGCATACCCAGCTAATCTTCCTTTTGAGAATGTCACTTAGTGAATTTTATTATGCGATGAGGTCTCCTTTGAAAGAAGCTTTATTACGCGTTTGTTTCCCTGGGTAGTTTTGTAAAATTAGTTTAAGCGCACTGCAAGGCCTTCTTTACATGTTTACTACAGGGCACTGTGCTAGGCTTTCTGTTATTTGTGTGACCTGAATACCGAGGTCGAAGTATTGGCTCACACCCGGTCCAACGATTGTCAGGTCGTCGGGGAACTAATGTAAGCTTTTTTTTCTTTTGGTTAAGAACAAGACAGTGTATTGTCATCACTTTATTAAATGATAGAAATCACGTTTTATAAATTAGTACAATTAAGCTTAAATTAGTTACAGATTTAGCATCCAAAAAATAAGCTACAGAGCACAAGACTAACGTTATTGGGGACAACTTACATTTTACGTACACTAACATGAGTGATAGTGAGCGTGAAGATTTTGACCGCTACTACAGCAGTTTTAATGAAGCCAATCCTTACAATATAACTGATGAATGTGAGCGTTGTGTGAATGATGTGCACGTGCTTCCAGGCCTTTAGAAGGATGTACATAGACCGTTTCAACTGCGATCCGCTGCAAGTCGCAACCACGATCGCCTCGTGCTTCACTATGTTCGAGAACAATTTCATGCCTAAAGACACCTTAGCCGTCATTCACAGAAACAACCCTCGCAGTTATGGGCACAAGGCTATTTACTGGCTCTCACACACACAGCAGCAGACCGGAGTATACATGAAACACGCCCGCAACACGGGAGAAATACCCATTAAGGCCAATGGTCATGTTTTTTGGGTTGATGGTCTAAGTGAAGACCGTGCCTCTGGTGAGATTGTGTACTCCTTTAACGGTTGCTGATGGCATGGATGCCCACGTCCTGAGTGTGGAATCGTAGGAGATATTCACGGTAGATCTCCTGCCGATAGTCTTGCATGGACCCGCACCCGCGATCAGCTTATAGGCTCCCAGTTCACTCACAAGGTCTTGTGGGAGCACGAGTATGATGCACGGATGGAATCAGATGAGCAGTACTGCGAAGAAATAAAAACCATCAAGCGTTCAATGGTGTTGGATCCTCTCAAATGCGGTGATAGTTTGTTCGGAGGGCGTACAAACCCATTCAAGCTATACTTTCCTCCTACGGAGGGCGTGAAACTCCATTACTACGACTTCTGTTCTTTATATCCCTACGTGATGAAGAACCACCCGTATCCCGTAGGTGCACCTGAAAAACTGGTGGGACCTGACCTGATCGAGGTGTTCTCAACAAATTTGAACAGTATTATTATTTCGGGCTCTCTTTCGTAGACGTGCCCCCCCCCCCTCACAATTTATGGATGCCGGTCTTACCCGTCATTATAGATCACAAACTCATGTTTCCCCTCTGTGAAGTGCGCAGAGGAGAATAACGGGTCCTGTAATCACACAACCAACCAGCGGAAGATCAGAGGTGTATACACAAATCCTGAGCTCTCTCTAGCCGTCCGCCATGGTTACAGAATATTGAAGATATATGAGGTGTGGAAGTTTCAGAAGCTCCCCAACCTTTTCACGCCGTATATAAATACTTTTTTGAAGGATAAAGTAGAAGCATCAGGATACCCGCGAGGGATACAACTTGACCGGGCCCAAATTGTTAAGAACTTGGCAAGCGCTTTAGTGCAAAGTTGTGCCCAAATAGTCTTTGGGGCAAGTTTGCATAACGAGGTGTGGGATTATGCCAATACCCCCGATAAAGAGGTCGTGGAGATCGTGAATGTTGGTAACACGTACATAATAAAGTACATCACCACCGGACTGGCCACAGATACCTCACGTGTTACAAACATACCTGTAGCCAGCTTCACAACGGCATACACACGCATCAAGCTTTGGGGACTACTGCACTCTCTTGGGCGGAGGGTGCTGTACGCTGACACAGATAGCGCAATATTCACAGAGAGGGAGGGTGAATACATGCCGCCTCTTGGGGAATTCCTCGGAGAGTTGACTGACAAGATCAAGGGAATATGGTGATGGTGCATACGCTGACTCCTTTGTATCAACAGGGCCAAAAACTTATGGGGTATGGGTAAGAATGGGGAAAGAGCCGAAATATATCGTGAAGGCGAAGGGCATCACGCTTAACCTGCGAATCGACGGGTCGTTAATTTTGACTCGTTGAAGAAGCTAGTGTGCTTAGAAGATGAGGGTGACCAACCACCCCGACTGACTGTAGGGACCCACAATTTTCGGGCACAGAAACTTGGGGGCGTGAAGGAACTTAGGGGGCACAAAGATGTGTCGTAACACCTATAGGAAACGTTACCAAGTGCCTGGCACCTATGATACCGTACCCTTTGGGTACCATAGTAATTGAATGTTATATTATATAATATATGGTTTGTTAACGATGTTTATTTTATTATGTATATTTGAATATGTAAATAAATCGTTTCAATTTGTGTGTGTGTGTGTGTGTGTGTGTGTGTGTGTGTGTGTGTGTGTGTGTGTACAGGAAAATGTCCTAAGCTCCTCCCACTGTAAGATCAATCAAAGGGTCACGTAACTCCTGCTACTACCTGGGCATATCTCTACCCCTGCGTGCTCAGTTGGCCGCTGCAAGCCCTGGATCTCAGACGTATATTTGAAGAATTCTCACCTAGAGGAAAAATAGTGATGGCGACCTTTGATACTGCGTGTTCGAAGTTTATGAAGTCGTATTCGGTAAAGTCGGAAGATGTGGTAAATACTGAAAGACGGCATAGCCCTTCTTCCTTTGTGACTTTTAAGGCTACATTGAACCGTGCGAACCGTGGAAGCTTGAGGAGCAAGATGTTCAAATACTCTATGGATATTCTGGCGAGAGCATTGCCGGATTTCGCGGCACAAACGATGTAATGGACTACGTTGTACGGCTAAACTGTATAAAAGCGTACATATACCGTGAAGTGAAAGAAACGTGTGCAGAAGAGAAGCAACGGGTATGGGTAGCGAGTCTTGTTGAGTGATATGACAGGCGGTATTATGTCATGCTGCATCATACCGAGTACGCGTACCCTGCGGCTGAGAATGTAAATCTCGTCATAATGGAGTCTAAAATACTTTTACCACTACATTCATATATATCATGACGGGATTTGCAGTGAGGTTGTGGCTAAAGCACACTGAGTTTTTAATAGAATTTAGAGACGAGTATCGACTGTTAAACAAAAAGGATAAATACGGGCACATGTTTCTCTCAAATAGTGTGCCGGATTGTTAATAAAATGTGTTTAGTTTGTGGAAATGAACAAAAATGCCTAGTGCGCATTCCGATAAAACATTAAAACCGATATTGCCCCATGTATCGGAAAAATTCTGATTGCCCGATATAATGGGTATAAATACTCGCATGATTCTTTCATGCTGGAACAAACCCGTACACAAAACAGTAACGCTTGGTATTACTCACTCCACACCTGTCTCCGAGCCAAACCGCGCACCGGTTGCTCATAGTCATCTCAGAGCTTCACCCAACTGGACGTGCACTCTCATAATAGAAAACGATGAAGCTTCCTTTGAGCAGCATTCTCAATGCCGTATACGACGTGTCCGTGACGAAGTCATTGCGTGTTCAGACGTAAAACCGGTGCCATTAACTATATACTTGAAACGACTTGTAGACAAGCAAACTCTGGTAAACGTAATGTTGTTTATTTAAGTGTTGAGGAGATGAATAGTCTTCGTGATAATTGAGAAGTGGGATGAGGATCATTATAAAATACCTGCAGGTGTAGAGGTACAAGAAGAGAACAGATTAGTGATACCCCCTCATATGCCATTGTTTGTACGTTGTGCATAAATAACGATCAGCCATGCATTGATATACGACTGATGTGGAAAAATGCATCTGATAATAACGTTCTTGTCCCCACACGAAACCGCTTCATCCTCAACAGAATGTTTGAAATCGTCGGTTTCGACAAGCTAAAGCCTATATTAGACGCATGTGTTACGGATATGGTTTATTTTGATAAGGTTCTTGAATACGCCTACATAGCGAGAATGGTATAGAGCTGGAAGCTTATTTAAAAGGTTTAGACTCTTCGAAATATCATGAACTTTGGTCAAAGGACTTGAGCGGTACAAGGCAGAGCTCGCCTACACTGTTCACCCTGAAGAATTGTATCTTTATATAATGAGCAGCTGTCGTTACGACTTGGAAGATTATTTCAACGGCCGCTATGCGTTGTGAAGAAGAGTTCACGATTAAAAAGCTCGGATCAGTAAAAAAAAACACCCTCCATTGGAAAGTTTATAAACTTGAATTTAATAATAATGATGTGGCTAACGACGCCCTCTTTGTGCGTAATTTTGATTGTATTCTGTCCGTCTTTAAAGATAATTTGCCAAACAATTGTAAAGTGGGCACAAAAATAGTATTGAACGAATTGAAGGCCCTTTACATATACAGGGTGTCCGAGAATTATCTGTACAATTTTTGGCTGTTATTAAAAGTCAACCATGAAGTGTAGAAATTCCAGTGTTGTCCCATTTTACAGAGAATCTCATTAAGTTTTTTCTGATACCACGTTTTGACAAGTTTTTTAGAAATGTACGCGGGTGACAGACATTGATGATTTAAAAGCAAGAATCACAGCTGCTATTGAGCGAATTGATGTGGATATGCTGCAGCGTACATGGCAACATTTGGAGTATCGATTGGATGTTTTGCGAATCACTAATGGTGCACATATCGAATGTTTGTAACAACGTTACTTTAATAAAAGAAACTTTTGAAAATACAGATTCTAAATAATCTTGTTTAAGAATTTTACGTGTGTTATCAAGAATTTTATTAAAAGATGAAATTGTACAGATAATGTTCAGACACACTGGAATTTCTAAAAAACTTGTCAAAACTTGGTATCAGAAAAAACTTAATGAGATTCTCTGTAAAATGGGACAACACTGGAATTTCTACACTTCATGGTTGACTTTTAATAACAGCCAAAAATTGTACAGATAATTCTCGGACACCCTGAGTATATATATATATATATATATATATATATATATATATATATATATATATATTTATTATATACACACACCAAGTGGCTGGTTACTCCTCCTAAGCCATCTCTCTCTCAAGTTAGGTGGACTTCCCAGCTTGCTGGGGGATTCCCCTCTATTTTTTTGTCACCCTGGTGGGGGGAGGGGTGGCAGTGGGGAAGGGGGTTGGCACCTTGCAACATTTGATCGACATTGCAATTGCTCTGCACTACCTTTTTTCAGGCATACTACTGTGCGCGACTTGAGACACCCTGTATATTAAAATAAAATATATAAAAAAATAAAATATTTATATTAATATTAAATTTATATAAGTAATAACACAAACACTATATAACTTTCACAGATCTGTATGGTGTATGTATAGGGTGACCAGACGTCCTGCATTTTGCAGGACTGTCCCGCAAAAAACATTGACCAATGCGGGACAATGCAATGTCCCGCATTCTTGTATTTATGCAATTTTCGTACAAATGAAATGTAATTTGTATTCATTATCGTAGATCTGGCATCCGCGCATCCCCCCATAAACGTTTTAAAACTTTTTTGAAACCTCCAGTACGACAGACCTCGACGGCCGACGTTCGTCAGTTAAAATTTTGAATTATAATGGTGTTGACGTGTTATTTAATTGTCAGAGTACCCATACATTTTAAAAATGACTTCAAAAAGAAAGTGCACTTTCAATGAAGATTTAGAAAAAGAATATCCTTTTATTAAAAAAGCAAAGTGAGTATGGTGAAATGTATTAAATGTTTTTCTACTTTTTCAATTGCAAGTGGTGGGAAATGTGACATTAAACGTCATTTAAACTCTACTAAGCATAAACAAGCTGATGCCTGCGCTTCATCAAGTAGGCCTTTGACAACGTTTTTACAGAGTAAAGATTTTGATGAAGAGAAAAAAGTGTAAGGTAAGTAAACTATATAAAATTACTTTTTGGTAGTACAATTATTTGTCCGTTATATATCTTTGAAAGATAAAGTAAAATGCCTATAGAGTGCTGCAAAATGATTTTAAAAGGTACTGGTTGACCTGCGGAGTGTTATCGAGATGATATACGAGTATATTAGTGTACCACTGGATCCGCCCCGCATTGGGATCGCAAAAATCTGGTCACCCTATGTATGTATGTATGATGTACAGTTTTTGTTATTGATAATACAGGTGTACGGCATCTGAATAAACAGTAGCTCAATGTATGTAAGTCTATGATATGGATCCGAATATTTCACTTTTTCCTTTGTTCCCTTTGCCTTTTTCATTATTTACAAAAAAGGGGGTTCGGGGGAAGATTCCTCCCAAACCTTCTGGAAAAAAAGCCTTGTAAAGCCAAGTAAAATAATCTGAGCTAAGATACTTATATTGCAAAAAAATACATCTGACTTTTAAAATAATTTGCACAGTAGATATGCACTGCACAGTGCACAACCTAACAAAATATGTGAAAATTAGAATTTTAGAAGAAATATTTAATAAAATGAGTAAAATGTTAGGGAAAAAGCAATAAACTGAGTAAGTAGGAGATAAGGGGACTCGAACGGAAGTCGCGTGGTTACAGCCACAGCTCCTACCGAACAGAAATGGATTGTTCAAGCGAGGTCAATATTTATAACGTTTGTTTGACCATGCTCCATTCAACAATCGCGCCTTTATAAAGCACACGCGTTTTCAGTGCAATAACCGCACTTTCTTGTCATACAGAAAGGAGAGGTCAAGGGCAAATGGTCACAAAAACGGCCCCCGCCCCCACCGTAGAGGAAGAAGAAAATCAAATCAAGGTCCAAGGTGTTTGAAATGCCTGGACAGTAGACACCGTTTCAAAGATTGGAGGTCATAAACAGGTGGAAAGATAAATTCAGGAAGATTGTTCCAGAGTTGACCGGTTAAGTAGATGAAAGATTGAAAATACCGATTAACCCTTGCGTTACAGAGTTGGACAGAAAAGGAATGAGAAAGTGTCGAAAGTCTGGTACTGCGTGGTCTCCTTAAAGGAGAAGGTATGGTTACGAGAGTTTAGAAGAACAATGTCCATTATAATAGCGATAGTAAAGAGAGCGAGGGATTTTAGACAGTAAGAGATGGGGAATTGATGAGACAAAAAGCCCTTCATTCCACCTGTCAAGTAGAGCTCTGTGGGTTGAGCCACCCCACACACGAGAAGCGTACTCCATACAGGGGCGGACAAGACTCCTGCAGAGAGAGCAACTGAGTTGGGGTAAAGAAACCGCGGAGCCGGTACAACACACCTAACCTCTTGGAAGCTGTTTTAGAGAGAGATTATATGTGACGAGAAAAAGAAAGGCCAAGAACGTTAAGAGAAGAGGAAGGACTGAGTTGTGTATTGTTGAAGGTAAGGGGACAGTCGTGTGGAAGATTGTGACGAATAGATCGACGAAGGAAGAGAGTTTTTGAGGCATTGAAAGCCACACGGTTTATGTCTGATGAAGGAATTTTTGGCGAGTCGAAGAACAGATTTTGCACGATTCCGGACAGAAATATAAGCGAAGTGAAAGTCAGGAGTTGGATGGCGATGGTACCTTCTGAAAGGTACAGTCACGGATAGCATTGGAATAAGCAAGGTTAAACCAAGGGTTTTTTTTTTTTCCCGCATTAGTAGTAAGAATCGAATATAGAATGTACGCCTCCATGCCCGAGAGAATCGCTTCCGTGATGCGCTCAGCGCATTCGTGGGGGCCCTGGCCACAGAAGCAGTAATCTTTCCCTGGGAAATCACAGAAGTACTGCCTAAGGGCCTCCCAATCAGCGGCACCAAAGTGCTAAAGGCGTCTCTTCTTGGGAGGATCCAAAGGCCGAACTAGAGCAATAAGACAGGAAACAGATATAAAATTGTGATCGGAGGAGCCCAACAGATGAAAAAAAAGTTTGACAGAGTAAGAAGGATGAGAGGAGAAATAAATCCAAAATGTTGGGCCTCTCTCCAAGGCGATTGGGGATACGAGTTGGGAGGTGTATTTAAAAAGTGCGCCCAACATTTAAATTATTTGCATTAAATACAGTAACATATGGTACAGTAATAATCAAATCAAATACATACTTTAGGGTTACTTCGGGCGAAAACTTTTTACCGCTCTAAATTGTGAATAGAAGACGTACAAGTGTACTTAATTCACGAGTAAATCCCAACTAAAAGTGCCACAAGATTTTAAAAATGATACACAATGTTACGATATGTTCAGTACACAGTCGTATAATGGGAATTATGTTATTTTGCTTACTTCTTTGCAGATTACTCTGGCCAGACAGAAATGCCCTCTAACTGAACTATCATATTTTGTGAATTTTCTTGCACATATTTTTTTTTTATAATCTTTTTTGTGTTCATGTGTGCACTGTTTTACGAATGTTGGGTTGTTTTTCTTGTTAAATAATCATCTATCTATAACCTTTTCGTTTTTATGGCTTAAATGAAGACTGATAACGTCTTAGACTGAGCCTGTTCCTCCCCTTCCCGGCGGAAATCTAATACAGTTCAGTACAGAGGCGAGTCACCACCACCGTGTGAAGATTGCAGATCCCGTGACTAAATGGGCAGAGCTGGGCACTTGCGGCATATTGCGGTACTGCGGTACTACCAAACCGGTACCAAACCGGTACGCGGAAATTTGAATGCGGTAGCGGTACTGCGGTACTTTCAGCGATCCTTTGCGGTACTGCGTTATGGGGGCCCGGGGTGGTAGTGCGGTGGTACCGCAAGTACCGCAGTACCGCAAAATATGCCGCAAATGCCCAGCTCTGTAAATGGGTACATTAAATATTAACAGATTTGCTTCTCTTCCAAAAGCAGTGGTGTAGGAGGGGACCCACAAAACGTACCAGCCTGTAGTGATCCTTTGTGAAATTAATTGGTAAGCGGAAAGCTTGATATTTCATCAAGCCGAGTAAACCCTTGCCAGATTCAGCCACAACAATGTTCTATATATTTCAAAGCTTATCTATTTCCAACCAATTAAGTTATCAAGTGGTCCAACAAGTGCGTTATTTTATATTTTATTTATTTTACCTATTCGGTTACTCCTAATTATACAGTTATCCAAATCAAGACTACTGAACAATAAAGCAGAGTGAAAGACTATATTGAACGAAACGTACAACAAGAAAACGAAGCAATCTTTCTTACCAAAGCTTAAAGCCAGTGGCTTTCCACTCTTGAACTGCAGTTCCATTAACGTTGCTGACCAAGTCTGAAGTTTTGAGAATGGGAACCTAGTTGTTGAAGAAATGAATGATTAGAGACAAATTGAAACTAGTACTAATAGCTTTTTGAAATTTGGAGTGTTAAATGAATAAAGTCAATCTGTGGCAAGTTCGCTTCTAGTACAATGTGGGTGTATATACAGTAAAAGGTTCGTATTCACCGTGAACGATATATTCCTACAAAATAAAAATAAAAGGCAACAATTTAAGATACAGTCCTTTTTAGATGATTAATATATGAACTTGAATAAAAGTCTTGAGCGTCCAGTAGCTCAGTGGTTACGGTGTCGGGCTCTGAACGGCGAGGCTCAGAGTTCGTTCCCAGCCGCTGGCACTGGGTTAGGTTGAGCTGGCCACTCAACCCGTTTCTGCTCAGCTTCTGGCGACCCTTGGGGTACGCGCGCGCATACCCTAGTTTAGGAAATGAGCTCTCTGGAATAAAGGTTCTAGGCAGCAGTCTGCTTCGATTTTTTCTTTTTGGGGTGGGGATCGAAGGGCAAACTCCGCACCTCTTATTTACAATGCTTCCCGATATATCAGCGAGGTTAAGCGACGTTGGGTCTGTTCCAGTAGTTGGATACGTGACTGTACTCTATACAGTACAACCCCAAACATTATTATTATTACTTAAAATGGTATAACGAAGAACAAATTAACAGAGTTTAATCAATCAATTTTACGAGATATATTTCTTAAAATTTTTTGTTCTTAATTTCATCCACATATAATGCGGGGCTCCAATAAACCTTAGCCCCCCCCGCCCATGGCCTAAACCATTAGAGGTACAGTAAAACTAAACATACCTTACAAAAGAGAATTTAATCCTGCATTTAATGAGAAACAATTAAAACTTGGTGTTCCCGCCATTGGCTTCCAAGACAGCCTCAATTCGCTTTGGGTAGTTTGCCAAAAGTGACGTGAATAGATCTTGATCGTTACGCAAATTTGCTAAAACAGTTTCAATGTGTTGCGTCATTGTATCCTTCGAAAATCGATTTGCTGCAGGTTCTTGAAACAAGAGACATTCAACCTCGTTCTTTATGACTGATCCAATGTGTTCACAGACGTTCAGGTCAGGAGAATTTCCTGGCCATTCTTCATTTCCAAAGAAATCGATCTCATGGTTCCGCAACAACTGTTGAGTGGCTAATGCCTTAAAGCAGGGGGCCTTATCGTGCAGAAGTGTGACCTGATCGACATCTATAACATTGTTTGGGTTTCTTAGAAAAGGAATGACATGCTGGGATAGAATAATATCACGAAAATACTGTCCATCCCAATCTGACCATTTGGCTTCAGCACCCACATGAGCTTCTTTGCAGTGAACAAAACAAACACACCAACACAGTCTGGACTTTTTAATAATTCGCAATAATGTTCATTGTCATCGATTTCATCTGGTGTTGTGGCCCACACTCGATCATTTTGGTAGTTAGGCCGACGTGTTACGTAAACAAAAAATTCATCGGAGACAGCTAAATGCATGAAATCATCCACATCCCAATCTTCAAGATAATGGGCAAACCACATTCTGTCATCGATGTTAAGTTGAGTTTTTCTTGGCTTTGGAAGTTCATGCCAAGGCTTTAAACCTTGCCTATGACGGTACAGTCGAATGATCTCACCACTAACGATCTTTCCTCTCAACACTTCGATCTCTCTAGAAAGTTTAGCACAACTGTTTTTCCGCTTACGCGTACCGCTTTCAATGATGTCCTTTGTTTCCTGAGAGAGTGGCAAATTTGGGCGCCCAGATTTGGTTGTATCCATTTCACATTCATCTAAAGTTTTATTCCAATTTCTTTTGACGAAGTCCTCACTTCTTCGCAACTTTTTGGCAACCCATGAACGTGTTATAAAGGTGGCTCCAGCATCACGAGCTTCCCGAAATGTTATTGCTCGTATGCGATCTATCACACGTTGCCTCTCCGAATCACCAATTAATTGAGAAGCCATTATATTATCACTATCAGCTAGAGTAATTTTAATACCTGCAATAAATAAAGAATTTTATATATTTTTATAATCACTAAAAACTACTTCGATATAAGTAAACATCTAAGCTGCAAATTGGGGGGCTAAGGTTTTGTGGAACCCCTTACATTACCAGTCGTCGACGACGACGACAAATTTTCCCGCGTCACGCAAAGGCTTAATATATCTACTGCTCATATCATGCCGTAAATCAATGGTTTCCAACCTATTTTGTTGGTCGGGAAGGTAAATCTTATTTCCATGTTGTTGACCAGTCAGGAAAACACTCCTTCAAAATAATAAAAAAGCGAATACACAGTATAATTTTGTGCTTTAATTGGAACGCTTTTAACAACAGTTTGAAGAATACTTAAAAACGGCGTTTGGGAACCGATGTAACCACGTGTGTGTGTGTGTGTGTGTGTGTGTGTGTGTGTGTGTGTGTGTGTACAGGGCCATTCAAAAAAGACGCAACAGTTTAAGTTGCTTATATTTCGTAATACTGTTTACGTACAGGAGTGATTTTTGTATTAGTTTACAGCGTACACCTGGGAGTTTTGTTACTGCTTAGGCCTAGTAGACTAAGGCGCTAGGCGAACGACTCTTGTAGCCTTAAATGAATATTTTGACGATCGCGTCATCTCGAATCGCTTCCCTGAACGTTTTGCCTGTGGATTTTCTTGGCCACCATATTCTCCGGATCTCAACCCATGACGTTCTACGCACAGTACTTGCCAACTTTCAACGTCGACTGCAAATGGTTTTGGATGCCGGTGGTTCACACATTGAACATTTTTTCATTAAATAAAAACTCCCAATTGTACCCTGTAAACTAATACAAAAATCACTCCTGTATGTTAACAATATTACGAAATATAAGCAATTTAAACTGTTGCGTCTTTTTTGAATGGCCCTGTATATATATATATATATATATATATATATAATATATATATACAGGGTGGGCCGTAAGTTTCCATACATAGGAAAAATAAACATTTTTTTATGGACACCCATTTTTATTTATATAATATGCTCTACATGGTTGCCATTGTTTTGAAAACACATTTCAATACGTGTTCCCCACTGTTGATGAACACGCATTAGCACAGTTGACGTTATGCTTGTAATGGCGTTGGTGATACGTTCCTTTAGATGATTTATGTCTCGTATCTTTTCCTGATACACCATGGCCTTCAAGTGCCCCCAAAGATAGAAATCAAGGGGGGTGAGATCTGGGGATCTGGGAGGCCACTCCACAGGACCACGCCGACCAATCCAAGCATCCGGAAACTGCTGCTGATCCAAATACCGACGCACGTGAAGACCATAATGAGGTGGAGCTCCATCTTGCTGGAAGTAAACTGGGAAGTTACCTTCCTCGTTTAGCAGGGATGGGAAAATCTCTTCTTGCAACATGTTAAGATACCTTTCGGCATTAAGATTTCCACTGACAAAAATTGGTCCAATAATTCTGTCACCCCATATCCCGGCCCACACCATCACTTTACCGGCACCTTGCATCTTCGTCGGACTCAGCCAGTTAGGGTTAGCATTACTCCAATAACGTATGTTTTGCCGATTAACCTCTCCATTGACGTAAAAATTTGCTTCATCAGTAAACAAGATCTTACGTCAAACGCATATTCTTAGGGTATCTGAAACATAAAAACAAACGTTTAATTTTTCCTATGTATGGAAACTTACGGCCCACCCTGTATATATATATATTAGGGTGTTTCATAAATTAAAAGTTTGGAAAAATTTTAATCCACATGGATCCCCTTGTTCCATTTGCTGAGGAGACTGATAAACCGAAGTATTAATTCAATAGTTTAAAGTTTACGGGTCCCCAGTTTGATGCTCTGGCAGATCATAAACGGAAAAAATTAAACAAAAATCTGTCAATGAATTTTTATTCAACAAACGAGTACCATTTCACTACACATTTTCACAAAGATACAAAAAACATAACCACTTCTTGCGAATCATTTGTCCATGAAATCCTTCTTGGTTTTATTCGGGTATTTCGCCCTATGCTGCATCACAGTTTTGAGCAAATACTGCTTCTGCTCTTCGTCAGAGAACAGTTGAACTCTTTGGTGAAATATTCAGCCGATCGTAGGTAGTCGTCACATCCTGTGAGATCAGATTCCTGCGTCGCTTCTTGGTATTTCCCTTGGAGGAGGATGGAAAAACTTCCACGGTTGGGTCAACGACATCTGAGTCAGTCTCTGACGAAGTTGAAATCACTAAAGCCCCCGTATCTTCTGCAGCTCCTTGTTCCTTCCTGGCCTTCTCCTGTTGTTCCTTAATCTTGTCCAGCCTCTTCCTTTTCCTAATCTCCTTATAGTGAAGCTTCATGTCAACAGGGCCCATGCTGCAGGAATTTGGATCTTCACGCTGCATGTCGAGAAAGTGGATGTCCTCCTGATTCTTCATCATTTCCTTAGCCTGTGAATGAGCAATGTCCATGATCTCCTTCGCTATTGCCTCCTTGAACATCGCCTCCTTCACTCGGAAGGACTCTGCTTTATGTGACTTGTGCTTCACAAGCCGGTCGTATTCCTTGAGAAGGGATTCCATCTTCCTCAAGGCCGAATCTCGACGCATCATGGGGATTCTCGCTCTCTCCCAAAATATGAGACAGGCATCCAGGCACAGGTTCAGGCATTTAGTATGTCCAAATTTTTGCTCCTTTTGGTGGTAAAAGTACTTTTTGAGTACTTGCAACTGAGTTGGAAGGCCACTTGATGTGATGTTCGCATCCGTCTGGCCAATAAGAAACACTTCTGTTTTCGCTCTGGTAGACACCTGGAAAGAAAACAAACTAAATAATTCCACAGAAATAATTTCACATCGTAATTAATTTCATTAATTAAATAAAGAAAAGCAGTAACTGGGACTCGAACCAGTGTCATAGCCGTTTGGCGGCATCGCTCAAGTCGGCGTACGCAGCACACTATCCACACCATCTAGGGAGTGGATAGCGTGCTGTGTACGCCGACTTGAGCGATGCCGCCAAACGGCTATGACACTGGTTCGAGTCCCAGTTACTGCTTTTCTTTATTTATAAAACTGATACGTGTACACTACGTTCTCTTTGACAATTCATTAATTAAATAAATTTCAATACCGCAGTAAAATTACATTAATTAGTATCATAAATAATTACCAGCTTAGTTGTCCAATATGCAACAGACTAATTAATTTCATGTAATATTAATAATAAATTTCAATACCACAGTAAAATGAGATAATTAGTAGCATATATAATTACCTCCATAGTTGTCCAATAGGCTATACAACACGAACCGCTCAAGTGACGAAGAAAACCGTGTTCACTGCAGGCAGGCGAGAAATGAACTGACAAAAAGTCGTCAAAGTTGGGGACCTCTAAATGCAGCGCGATCTGGTTCAAACTTGCACAAACGTGTTTTCTTGTTCTTTAGAATACGGAGAAACGTGTGGATTAAAATTCCAAGCTCATTTTTATTTTACCCTATAGGTATGAAACACCCTAATATATATATATATATATATATATATATATATATATATATATATATATTATATATATATATATATATATATATATATATATTTTAGTTCGGGAAGAACCGATTCGCCTCTATTTAAAGGGCATATCTCAGCGGAAAAACAAAGAAAAAGTGAGAGGAAAGACAGAGGAAAAAGAAAGGGTGGAGGGGACAGTCGAAGTGGAAAAAGACCAAGGATGACAAGGACTGCAGGGTCGAGCCTAGTGATGTAAAAAAACCGTTTTTTTTGTCGTTTTTTTTTGTTTTTTTTAATAATTAATATAGATATTGCCAATTTAATTATAAGGTATACTTTTGCAATGATATATTATAAAAATAAATAAATAAATAAATAATAAAATAGGCCATATGGTACCAGTATAGAATGTCCTTTTCAGCCTATTTACAGAAAAAACTGGCCTCTTTCTTGCACTGAAAGTCTTGTATCTTGAGATCCATTAAACTTGCGAGAATACTGGCTGGGAGCTGACTGCCCATTGTCCAACCTTTCCAGGACTCTCCCATCCATTCCTCGGATTTGAATCTCCCACTTAACTATCCTTTAGACCCGCGATGACATATTCCCCCCCCCCCCATGAGACCATCCATATATATATATATATATATACACATACACCCATATACATATATACCAATATATACATAAATACTTATATACACATTTATATCTATTGTATACCCCATACACATGCATACATCCAGAATTCCAGATACATACGCATGCATACTCACATATATACCTACACAAACTCATACACCTCTATTTCGCCCTTTCATTACCTCCGAGATCATTTAGCACATACAGTAATATCCATACAGCCAAAAGAAACCAATTAAGCACACAGAGCAGCAAAGCTAGTATTTATATCCCAAAATGCAAAATTCCAAGAAAGTGAAGTAAAACATGGTGCTACATTGGCTTCGTCAACATCCAAATCTGCAATAAATACCAGTACCTGTGATATTGAAACTATTTGCTTTAATCAATCTAGTGATAATGATTCTTCAATGGAAATAGAATCAGATAATGAAAGTTAAACAGCATTAGGTTAACACAAAGGTTAAAGAAAGAGATGAATATTTATATTTTGTTTATTTTTCTATTTGGAATATATATATATATATATATATATATATATATATATATATATATATATTATAATTATACACTGGTATTCTTGCCAATCACAATTATATCTATTGTTTTATACCAGTATTATGGATATTATACCAGTACCTGTGATATTGAAACTAGCATATATGCTCTACCCAATCTAGTGATGATTCTTCCATGGAAATGAAGGTTAACCAACATTAGGTTAACAAAAAGGTTCAAAAAAAGGTGAATATTTTTTTTTTGATCTGGAATATATATACTGGTACTCTTGCCAATCACAATTATGTATATTGTTTGAAATGAGGAAGAATGTTTTATGTTCTAGTTAAAAAATATAGGTATATACATATAAAAAATGAGGGTTTGTTTTTCCTTTCTATTATATACTTTTTGTGTGATTCAGTTTTTCTAAAAGATGACTATATACATATACTAGGTATAACCGTATAAGCATGGTAGTATAGTAAATTATAGGTAATACTAATATACTTATTAGATTAAAGGAAGAAAAATATGGAATAAGTTTAAAACAATAAAAAACAAAAAAAACAAAAAAAACAGACTATCTTCGTTTTAAACAAAAAAAACGACAAAAAAAACGACACAATAAAAAACGACTCACATCACTAGTCGAGCCCCATCATCGTTGGGTGCTAGGGCCGGGAGGGCGCACGTGAAACCTCCAGGAACAAGCACGTACAAACGAGCACAAAGAGCACGAGCTTAGAATCCCCTTGCGGGATATATATATATATATATATATATATATATATATATATATATATATGTTAAACCTTTCAATAAATGTGTTTATGGAATTTACAGCAGACAAGCTCCTTTCCTGTTTATACTGATGATTGCAAACATATGCCCAGATGCAGATTTTGAAGACTGTTGTATCGTGTTTCGTGGATGACACAAATCTAAGGAAATACCAAATGACGATGGCAGAAAAAAAATTGCAACATGACATCAATACGTTATTTAAGTGTGATAAAGGCAATATATAAAGTTGTCAAGAAAAATCCCAACTCCTAAGGTACAGTAACAACAAGGAACAACAGAAAAAATAGTAAAAACAATCCATGGCAAGTACGAAGCTTGAAGCACTCAAGTCAGAAATCTTGGATCAAGATGTCATCGGATGCAGAATTCAAAGTATTACAATTTACATTAAAATTATGACAGCCACAAAATGGTTATCTTGAGAAAATTCAATAGCAGAGAAGAACTATATCGGAGTAACATCAATGCCCCTGCCTATAGTGACCATGACCTTCGATGTAGGGGACTAGATTCTTGCTCGCGACACAGTCTTGTGATGATCCAAATGTGTATGAAGTTTCAGCAATTTATGTTGAGAGCAGACATGGGGTAATTGTAATTTGTAATTTCTTGTATTTAACTTTTTCAAGTAATTGCTGTGTAATTGTAATTGACTAACTAAAAATGTAATTAATTTAAATCAATTACATTCAGTGACAATAAACCCAACTGACATTGAACAATTCACCTGATATTACACCGACTGCTAATTGAACTATGATTTAAATGTGTTCATATAGAATAATATTCACACTATGGGTATGGAAATATAAAGTTAAGGTTGTAAATTAATGGTAGACTTCTTTCCTTTCCTTTATATATTAGGTGTTTCTATGAAAATTAATTGTAATTGATATTAATTGCTTTTCAATGTAATTGTAGTCAGTGGCGGCCCTGGCATTTTGGACGCCCTCGGCGAGATCATGCAAAGGTGCCCTTCCTCTGTCAACAGCACACCCCACCCCCGGTGCATAACCTCTGCCACAATAAAACACACTGAACACATAATTAAAAAAAATTAAAAAATACAAAAATGCATGAAAAAAAAATTTAATACAAATTTTTAGCTATTATTGCTAGAAATTTAGAAATTAAGAGAAATTCAATAAAATTGTTTACCTAAAACTAATTTTTTTTTTTTATTCCTTCCATTGACCTTTCCACTCAAAAGTAGGCAGTTCTTTTCTAGACTCTAAAAGTATTTAAAATAAATTTATGTCGATTAATATAACCAATTCTTTCCTGGCTAGATTTAGTTACTAAGTTCACACCCCGTTCAACGCTTTGGCTGTGATATAGAAAATCTAGTATTTCTAGAGGTTTAGTTCTAATCTGAAGCAATTGCTCATTGGTAAAATTACTTAGCAGAGGTGGAGGAGTGATTATCTGCTCATTCCAATTAATCAAATCAATATAATCATTTGCTAGAAAATTTATAGATCTTGGTAGCTCAAAATTTCTGGCTCCTGGAAACCCAGTTCTGGAAAGAATTATCTTTTGAATTGCTAGCTCTCTAATATGTAATCGTTCGTCAGAAACCATTGACAGGAGTATATTTTCAGGATTAGCGAAGCAAGCGTTGTTTTTTATGACCGGCTCAATAATTTTCTTGAATTTTACATCTAAATTTCGAAGAAGAATTGTCATAAACCAAAAATTTTGCGCACCCTCAGTGGCTTTTGGGTGTGATTTTATTTGAAACCACGCAGGGGCATAAAAATTGATGACAAATATGACAAGATCTTTTAGGTTAGTATCATGATTTGATGTAGAAATGTCATGGCAGATGAAAATTTTGCTGGATATCCAAAGGCTGTATTGTGGCTTCTTTTTCTAGTAGCCAAAATTTAATTTAATAAGATTTTAACTATATTTCATTTATTACTGATATTTTAAAATTAAATAACGTATTTTAATACAAACTTTTAACATTCTAGGTACCTAAATAGGAATCTGGAAAGAAAAAAAACAAAAATAATGTAATATTAGGTCTTATATCCGATGCTATGAGTCGGCACCGGATTTAAGACCCTACCCCCTACTCCCCGATCTCAAAAAAAGTTGGTGAATGGTCTATTCTGATGTAATTCGTGCCGGGGAACCCGATTTTGGCCATCCGAAAGCAAAAAAAAAAGAATATTTAGGGTCGATTTTTACGATTTTCGGCCTATTTTCCATACAAATTCATATGGAAAAAAGTGAGTATCGGTAGGGTGGGGGGGTAGCGAAGGTCCCAGAGCCTTGATTTTTGGTGTGGATACTACTATTACAAAATGATCAACCTCACAATATGTACCTAAGCAAAATCTTGACCTTGACCCTTTTTCAACCCGGCCTAATAAATATCTATCTCCAACCGGGGTTGGTGAGACCGTGAGTTGGTAAATTTCTCGAGCCCTGGACTGGAGACTGTTTGAGAAAAAACAAAAAACGGGCGTGCTATGTGCAGTGCTGGGCAGTATTTAAATACATTTGTATTTAAATACGTATTTAAATACATTTGTGTATTTAGAACTATTTATAAATACATTGTTTTTCATGTATTTAAATATAGTATTTAAATACTTTAATGAGTATTTAAATACTCAAAATATAAATACTTTTACTGGTTTAATACACGTTCTGTACTAGCACAGTACGACGCGTCGACAGTGTAGTACAGCATGGTTCATGTTTCAACGTGTCAGTTCAATCAGTTGTGTGCCAACCTTAGTCAGAAGCGGTTGATTTCTTTATCGTGTGCGTGTCATGGCTTCAACAAGCAAATCCGGTGAATCAAACAGTGATATATCTGCGGATAACAATTTAGTGCACCCTCTGTTTGATGGAAAATACTTTAAAATTAAATCTAAAGACCGTAATAAGGTAAAGTGCACCTGCTTGCTGTGTAAACACGAAGTCTCTGCTGCAAACAATGCTACAACGAATCTGTGCACTCATCTGAAGGTGTGTTTTTTTAGACTTCAAAAAATATCTTGAAATTGACCGAATAATCGTACAGAACGGCTATGCCTTAAGTGGGCCTGTGTAACTAACTCGTTGCAATCAATCCAATTTGCGATGGAAAATTCATTGATGAAAAAGCTTTTAAAATCGTCTGATCTATCGAGTGGTGTATTTATTTCGAAATTCACCGTGTCCCCTAAAGTAGAAATTTATCAAAAATTTATATCAATGATTATTGATTCATTAATTATCGATCAGTATTCATTAGGTAATTCATGTTTATTTTTTTCACAGCGTGTCCACCCTGGCATGATTCAAACTGTGCAAAAGTATGTAGCAACGAAACGAAAGAGAAAAGCAAGTCTTGATGGAAGTGACCCATCTTCATCGAGTAGCGCCAGTAAGCAACAGAAAACGATCACTATCGAAGAAAGTTTTGCGGCTAATCCCAAGAAAGTAAAACAAGTGGATGTCGATAAAAGGATTGCCGAATTCATAGTTCAGGGCATTCATCCTCTTGCTACCATTGAGCAACCAGCTTTTGTGAAACTTGTCACAAGTAATTAATTAATACAGTAATTTATACTGAATTATCAGTTATTGATAGAATGATAGTTACTACTAAAATATCCTATTAATGCTTCAACATTTTAGCGACCTTATATTCATTCTTTTTTAATGGTATAATTTTTATTTTCAGCTCTGAATCCAACTGTGAATGTTATTTCACGGCGGAAACTATCCCGAAACCTGCTTGACGACGAGAAACGCTTGAAGACGCTGTTAACGTTTACGATAGACATCGGGCGGTTGATGTAGTGTATTTAGATTTTCAAAAAGCGTTTGACACCGGGCCGCACAAAAGACTCATTGAAAAAACTAAGGCTCATGGAATCAGGGGTGTAGTAATAAATTGGCTAGAAGAATGGTTGCGAGGCAGGAAACAGAGGGTGGTCGTTGATGGAGCGGAGTCGTGTTGGACTAATGTAGCGAGTGGCGTTCCTCAGGGTTCTGTATTGGGCCCCTTGCTTTTTCTTATATATATTAACGATTTAGATGTCGGCCTAGTCAGTACAGTTTCAAAGTTTGCGGATGACACGAAGCTGGGTGGGTAGGGCGATTAATGACGAAGATAGAGGTAAAATTCAGGAAGATCTGAATAAAATCGTTGATTGGTCAGTCACATGGCAAATGAGATTTAACGTGGATAAGTGCAAAATTATGCATATAGGTTCGCGTAACGGTAATTTTGCGTATAGTATGTCAGGGAAAGATTTAACAGCGTAGAGCAGGAAAAAGATTTAGGAGTTATAGTCACTGGTGATTTAAAAGTAGCGAAACAAAGTACAGCGGCGGTCAATAAGGCGAACAAAGTGTTAGGTTTTATAGCTCGAAATTTTGAGTACAAATCGCGCGATATTATAGTTCCTCTTTATAAATCATTAGTTAGACCCCATTTGGAGTACGCGGTCCAATTTTGGAATCCGCATATGCGCAAAGATATAGACAAAATCGAAAGAGTTCAAAGACGAGCAACTAAGATGATTCCGTCTCTTAGGTCAAAGTCGTACGAGGATAGGCTTAAAGAGTTAAAATTGACTACACTCGAGACTAGGAGGTTAAGGGGTGATCTAATCCAGGTTTTCAAAATTATGAATGGGTTTGATAACGTAGATAGAGATAGCTTTTTCGAAATATCTCAATATATAGGACTAGAAATAACGGGTGTAAGTTGACAAGTAGAAGGTTCGAGACAGCAGTTGCGAAAAACTTTTTTACGCATAGAATAGTAAATAGCTGGAATAGTTTGCCGGTAGAAGTAATTAGTAGCACGTCTATAAACATGTTTAAGAATCGATTGGACGCGCATGTTGATAGAAAGGGTATAGTTTAATGTAGTAAAATTAAGGCTTTGTGAGGATAGATCCCACAGCTCAACAAGTGTTGTGGGATATAGGGAGGCAGCGTCTTGGGTTAGGGGATACTCTCTGTCCTTACACACCCCATTTAAAGAGATTCCTCTGCCGAGCGGTGCCCCCCATAGTACTGTGAGGTATTGAAAAACTCATGATCTTCACTTGCCCCACAAACACCTTTAAATGGGAGACCCATAATGGGTGCACACACATTTCTACATTACTGTACAGTCTTTACAGCCACACCTACACTTTTCCTCGTAAGTGTATATATTGTAATGTATATGGTTGTAAATTTGACTTGGTCCGCAATCGATATGAACCGTGACTTGATGGATACCGTAATGAAATTGACTGGATTCTTTGGATCTGATATATTTGCATGTCCGTTATATAATAGATATAGAGTGTAACATATTTGTGGATAGTAGTCTATTATGACTTGATCCTCTGGATCGAGAGATTCTATCTTTAGTTTTAAATCGATAATTAATTATTTTTAAATTGATAATGTATATGGTTGTAAATTTTGACTTGGTCCGCAATCGATATGGACCGTGACTTGATGGATACCGTAATGAAATTGACTGGATTCTTTGGATGTGATATATTTGCATGTCCGTTATAAATAGATATAGAATGTAACATATTTGTGGATAGTAGTCTATTATGACTTGCTCCTCTGGACCGAGATATTCTATCTTTAGTTTTAAACCGATAATTAATTATTTTTAAATTGATAATTATTTAGTTTCGTAAAAATTGGTCGTTGCCAATTTACCGGCAGTTTTTAAATAAGTTTCTTATGTTCTTGTGGTTCGGAACCCACGTAAAATTGTAGGTCCCCTCCACCACCACGGAGGACATACACAATACACGATTACGAACACAGTTAGGTAGACCAGCCATGAGTGGATCCTAGGGTCTTTGTTGGTCTGAAACATTATAACATATGTCTTACAGCGGACATATGGTCTACGCGTCACCGCAGTTTTCTGGGTGTAACTGTTCATTGGGTTAGTGTGCATACTAGTGTAAATATATTTATTTTGAAGTAAAGTTAATGGAAGACAAAGAAAACAATCGACAATAATAATGCGATATAGCTATATCGTTTTATGATGTGTATACAATATGGCTATAATTTAATATATAGATATATATTTCTAATCATTTACATCTATTTTTTTTTACCTCATAACTAATTTTCAAAATATTTTTTACAGATTGATGAAGCTATCTTTGAACGACACAGTAGGGCACTGGCTTGCTGTCGATTTAGAGGTGAGCACAGTTATATTAAAATTGCGGATCAGATGGAAGATGATATGAATGACTAACATTCCAATAGACAAGGTTGTGAGCACCGTTACAGATAACGGCTCCAACTTTATCAAAGCATTTAAGGAATTTGGCATCAAGGCTGTCGAGTCCGAACAAGTTGATATCGACGATGACGAATCCCAATATGATTCAGACAATGAGGTTGAAAATGATCTGCAAATGGAAGACGGTTTGTTGGATGAAGATGAAGACGGCTCTGATCCCAGTTTTAGCCTGTCCAAACATGTACGTTGCGCATCGCATACACTAAGTTTGGTGGCCACTACCGATGCTAAATAGGCTCTAAAGACTTCATTTTCAACCATCAACCACTCGGCGATGGGAAAATGTTCCGCGCTCTGGAATAAGAGTGGACGACCGAAATCAGCCGAAATCATTAAAAATGTATTGAACTGCACCTTGCGTCTACCTTGTCCAACACGGTGGAACTCACTGTACGACTCCCTCACCGTGCTACTGAAGCACAAAGCGAAGCTCCACGAACTAATGACTGCTCTAGAGCTACCAACATTCAAGACGCGAAATTGAATTTCTCCAAGAGTATGTTGCTGTGCTGGCACCAGTTGCCACGGCGATTGATCGCCTCCAAGGTGATAAAAACAGTTTCTACGGAGAGCTGCTGCCTACTCTACTATCCGTAGAAAATAAACTGAGTCAACTGGAATCCAAGCCCCTGAAGCATTGCCGTCCACTGATCAACGCCATTCTTCAGGGGTTCCGAGAGAGATATAAAATTCTCTCTCCTTAGCTAATGAACGCCAAGTCACCGACGCCATCATTGCAACAGCCACGCACCCATACTTCAAACTGCGTTGGGTAGAAAACAAGTCTTGGAACTCCGAAACTCAACGAGGAGTGGTAAAAAGCATTTTAATCCGTGCCGCCACTACTGTCGACCAAGACCCGCAAGCAGATGACAATACATCTAGTGGTGCATCGGACGGCGATGAGTACTTTGGCTTCGCCCACAACTCTTCGTCTTCGAGGTCCTCTATTGCACCATCTGCAGACATGTATTGGCATTTCTACAAGATTCCGATCGGACCATCAACAGTTTGGGAAAACATCCTCTCATAAAAAGACTGTTCCTCCGCTATAACACGACATTACCATCTTCGGCACCGGTAGAGCGAATATTCTCATTCGAGGGAATCACTGACTCCCAAAAGAAACTCTTTTAGACAAAACTTGAGAGATTGGTTTTGATCCGCAGCAACCGTGAAATAAGAGAATTCGTAAGGTGCCTTATGTTTATGTTTACGTCTTATGTTTACGTTTATGTCTCATCTACTCATTAATTGTTACTCATTTTGCAATGATATAATGAGTATATGTCACTGGTTGAACATCGTAAGTTCTAAGTTCTTTTGTTTTTGTTCTAAAAAGGGAAATATATAATCGGAAATTAGATTGTACTATTTCTTTATCCTTTATCAAGCATTTTATATTGTTGTTACTCATGAATTAGTGAATGCATATGTTAAAATTTGTATGTATTTAAAATGTATTTACAAATGTATTTAAATACAATTGATGTATTTTGTATTTAGTATCTAAATACATTCGTAAAATGTATTTAGTATTTAAATACATTTCTCCCATGTATTTAGTATTTAAATACATTCAATGTATTTATTGCCCAGCTCTGGCTATGTGGCCCCCGCCACAAATTGGCGCCCTAGGCGGCCGCCTATATCGCCTATGCAAGGACCGCCACTGATTGTAATCAATTACATTTACCAACTGCAATAATTGTAATTGAGCATATCCAAATTGTAATTGTAACCAATTATTTTTTTAACCTTAATTGCCCCATACCTGGTTGCAAGGTCATTAGGCCGGGTCGAAAAGGGGTCATGGTCAAGATTTTGCTTAGGTACATATTGAGAGGTTGATCATTTTGTAGTTGTAGTAGTAGTAGTAGTAGTAGTATCCACACCAAAAATCAAGGCTGTGGGACCTTCGCTACCCCCACCTACCGATACTCACTTTTTTCCATATGAATTTGTATGGGAAATAGGCCAAAAATCGAAAATCTTAAAAATCGACCCTAAATATTAATTTTTTTTGCTTTCGGATGGCCAAAATCGGGTTTCCCGGCACGAATTACATCAGAATAGACCATTCACCAACTTTTTTTGAGATCGGGGGGTAGGGGGTAAGGTCTTAAATCCGGTGCTGACTCATAGCACCGGATATAAGACCTAATATTACATTATTTTTGTTTTTTTTCTTCCCAGATTCCTATTTAGGTACCTAGAATGTTAAAAGTTTGTATTAAAATACGTTATTTAATTTTAAAATATCAGTAATAAATAAAATAATTAAAATCTTATTAAATTAAATTATGGCTACTAGAAAAAGAAGCCACAATGCAGTCTTTTGCAGCAGAAATTTTGAGCTACCAAGATCTATAAATTTTCTAGCAAATAATAATATTGATTTGATTAATTGGAATGAGCAGATAATCACTCCTCCACCTTTGCTAAGTAATTTTACCAATGAGCAATTGCTTCAGATTAGAACTAAACCTCTAGAAATAGTAGATTTTCCATGTCACAGCCAAAGCGTTGAACGGGGCGTGAATTAGTAACTAAATCTAGCCAGGAAAGAATTGGTTATATTAATCGGCATAAATTTATTTTAAATACTTTAGAGTCTAGAAAAGAACTGCCTACTTGAGTGGAAAGGTCAATGGAAGAAATAAAAAAAAACTAGTTTTAGGTCAAAAATTTTATTGAATTTCTCTTAATTTCTAAATTTCTACCGATAATAGCTAAAAATTTATGTATTAAATTTTTTTTAATGCATTTGTATTTTTTTAATTTTTTTTCATTAAAAAAATAAATGTGTTTTATAAGCGAACTTTTGTAATAATAAAAAAAATTTCGAAGTAAATTGCAAATTATCTCGAATTTTACGAATTTTCTGAAAAAATAAACCGGTAGGGGGTGTAGGGATCCTCAGAATTCAAAAATATTTTACCAGGGTGTTACTATGATTGATTGAACGACCTCACACTATGTACCGAAGAAATAAAAAATTTCGACCCGGCCTAGAGGTCATAAAAGTAAACAAAGCCGAAACTATGAACGGGTTTAGTCTCTCAATCCCATACAGAAAACGAAATATTACAAAATATTGAACCCACATGAAGGACTTTTATGTCTGAGAAATGAAACGAATGACGAAGACTACCTCTCACGAGTCACGACTACAATCCTTGACACACACTACCTGGAGAGAAATTGTGAGCAATACGTAACACAAAGGCCCTATAGAGAAAATACTTGAAGGATAGCTACAATATATTACAAATTTTAGAAACTAGCGGGAGAGGCGGCCATGAAAATGAAGATGGATAATATTTTCAGAATATGAGGCTCAAAAGTAACATGCTATGAAAAGAACTTTGGAATTTCCCGCAAAGTAACCTCGATACATTCGAGAATCAACTGGGCAGGTTCTTGAGTAGTTCCTGACCAGCCACGAGGGGAGGGATGTTGGGATGTGGACAGAAAACTACTACTTCCAAATCAGTAAAATTTGTTAGGTTTCACTTTAAATGATTTCATAGGCTTATTTTATTTCTATCCAGCTTTGTCAATTAACCAAGTTTGCTATATTTAATAATTTGTAGTTTTATATACGTATATAAAACTTAAAAATTTCATTCTTTTAAAAAATTATTAAACATAAACGTAGATAACACTGGTCAACAAAGTTTTTGTCAGATATTTTTTTACTTGAAATATATGTAATTTTTTACGTTGATTACGAAATGAAAACAGAATTTTTCTATCACCCCCAGTTTTAGAGTGACGCACGAATTTACATTACTTAAGATTTGAGTAAGAATAGGAAGGGGTGGGGTCTGCCCATTGCTCCTCCTCTGCTTATAAGTTGCTGCACGTCACTGTTGACTTTCATTTGTCAATTACTCACTCGCTTTCGCTCTGTGAACATCGTGCATTTTATTCGTGGTTTTCCTTAATCATTCATTTTTTCTGTCAGTGCGTTCGTATTGTTTCATGACAGAATGCCACGTAAGCGTGTCAACCATCCAAACTGTTTCTGATGTGCGCGCGAGAGTCAACTTTTAAATCTCAAAGGCGAAATTTCACCCCTCTCGTCAAAATGCATACTAACTTTATTTTGGTTGCAAGACGTGGGCACCTCAATTTAGGGCGGGTCGTACTCAGGTGACATGAATCTGAAGGAAATCCTACCATCAGGGGTGTCTAAATTATGTGTTTTTACATGGGGAATTCAAATATGAGCTTATTTTTTGGATAGGATAACTCTAACCTACATCATTTTGTATTTCTAAATTGCCAATTTTACCCTTTTGAACCCCTTTATAATATATTAAAAGATATAAGCTAAATCATTTATATTGACAAGGCCAAATCAACTTTACATATATTTATTAATAGGTGAACTGCATGTATATCACTGGGTATAATTACAAAGATCATTCTCCTGACATCTTGAACTTTGCCAGGTTGCACAAATCCTGCTTTGACTCAGACTTGGACATCAGTTCCTGCTGGTCTCCAGAGCCCTGATCCTCTTTTCCTGTGAGAAGTACTTAGTAGTGTTGAAAACCGGTTTTCAACCGGTTTGTAAAATTCCCCTAAAAATCGAAAACCGAAAGAAAAAACCGGTTTTATCGATTGATTTTTATTTGGCTCAAACTTGCGCGAACGTGCAGCTACGCGCTACAGCGCACAAAAAATAACTTCGAATACATTACCTATTAAGTTAAATTGTGACAAACTGGCAAACTGCTCTTCAGTATAATTTTTGCCTATCTGGCAACTCGATCTTCAGTTTGTCTCATCATGTAGGCTGTAGTGTAGAGTCAGTCGACTGAAGCCCTATTCGCAGTATAAGACCCTTAATGCCCTTTGTTTCTTAAAATGTCATTTCCAAAATAGAGATAAAATCTAAATTAATTTATATATTTTTTCTTACACGAGGAGTCAATTTTCTGTTTTCTAGGTAAAGTTTTTTTTTATTAAAAAATTTTATTTCAATATTTTTTCCAAAATAGAGATAAATTTTATTTTTATTCTTTATAATTTTTTTACAAAAAGAAGTTTATTTCTTTCTAAGTATAGATGTTTTATTTTAAAAAATTATTTCAAATCTAAATTGTTTGAATAATGTATTATTTTGGCTAAAATAAAATATGTCAAAGTTGTCATTTTCTTATTCATATGCATACATATCATGATGCATTTTTGCATTCTTTTGACCAAAAAATAGGCGATAAGCTATGCTAGTTAAGAGTTAAAGTCAGTACCTTTCAATTGTGGCTTTTAAAAATTACTATACTTTTCGGTCATAACCGGTTAAAACCGGTTTGTAAAGTTTCGATTATTTTTCAACACTAGTACTTAGCAGAAGCCTCAGTCACCATTTTAACAACCCTCTCAATGCTTTGTGTGTGGCAAGGCCAGTTGCGCACCTCCATGGGGGTGTTGTTGAAGTTTTTCACCTCTGAGGTGCTTAGAGAGCAGGTGAGAGGTGGCTCTGACACACCTTCTGACCAGCTGATCAAGTCACCGATGCTGGAAGCATCACAATTGATGTCAGGTGTCCTTCTGCTCCTAACAGAGGAGTCCCCCAGCTGAGTGTCCGGGTCCCCCTCTCCCTGATGGCCAGGATTCTCTCCACCCCTTCAATCCTCTCCTTCTGATCCTCAGAGCAGAGTAGTGTTTGGAGGATGACTTCACTGTGGGCATACCAAGCAGATCTTCTCACAGTTGGCATCACAATATCCAGCACCTCCTTTCTCTGGGACTTGAGGCAGTCCAGCTGAAAGAGAATGTGCCTAGGCCCTTCGATCCAGGAGTGCTTGACCTTCACGTTGAACCAACATGAGTAATACACTCCAATGATGAATTCCACAATGAATTGCAGAATCTTCAGGTTCTTTCCTTTAAGTCCGTGCTTTGACACCCAGAGCCTGAGAAGTCTGTTCGCTGTGGTGAGCCAGCGGCTGTGGTTTACTGGTCCTATCTCTAACAGAGCCGGCCCTGCAGGAAGTACTCCATCCCTGACTGCACAGACAATTTTATAGCCATAGTATTGATCAGTTGAGAGATCTTGAATGACCTTGTCAGGAAGCTTGATCAGTGGAGGGCCAACAGAGATTCGGGTGAAGTTTGGATTGATATCAAAGTCTGTAGCAGAATCAAGGAGCTTTCCTATTGGCCCGGATAATTTTTTGTCTGACAGAGTAGGGCCATCAAGGTCAACAATGAGATGGCGCAGGGGAAGTTCAACAGTGTGCAGGTTGCACACCAACCAGACCAGCTTTCTCCCCAGGTGCAGCTCCAGCTTCCACATTACTCCAGCTTCACACCAGTGTTGACATTTGTTGAGTCTCCTCCAATGGCCAACAAGGTCTTATCATAACCCCTCTCTTTCAGCCAGGCAAACAGGACCTTAGCAATCTTCTCCGCACGTGACTCCTCTTTAGTTGCTTTCTCTGGGGTAAAGTGGAACAGATAGTAGCTGCCAGGCTCACTAACAACACTATAGTGTTCTTCCTTGATATTTGCGGGAAAAGATTGGTCACTGCCCTCAGCTTCCATCATCACATTGGTCAGGTCAATCCGCCCATCAAAGAGGATGCAAGAGATCCCCCCCTCCTCCCTGCACTTCTTCTCGAACTGTTCCCCCAGCTCTCTCATCAACTTCTCCTGTGCTCTCTTGACCTTGCTCTTATCAATCACTTTACTTGTATTGTCTTCTGTGATGATTCCTGCGTCAATCAGAGCTGCTTGCTATCGCTGCAGTTGGTCTCAGCCCTATGCCATACCTTACACTAGCAAGGCAATGTTTTGAATCTCATCATAGTTTTTCTGTACCTTTGCCGAAGCTGCTGGCTCAGGGTCAGTTTGAGGGAAGAGCTCAACTTCAGGAACAAACTCATCTTCATCACCACTTCTCTCCAATTCCAGATCCTCATCACCATCTGCCAAAAATCTCTTAACATCCTTCCTGGCTGCCTTCTCTGCTACTGCCGCACTTTCCTCCTTGCTCCTTCTCCTTTTCTCTGCCTTCCTTTCCATCCACTGCCTTTTCAATGTCCTCACCTGTCTCTTGTGCTCTGGTAGATCAGGACCCCCTATTTGGTGGGGTCCCTTACTTCCAACCTTCTCTTTCTGTCCCTTGATGTAGGCAAGATCTTTCACAGGAATCTTTTTCTCTCTGCTGCAGGAACAGTTAATGTGGGCTTGGATAACACAGCCCTCACAGCCTCCCCCCTCACAACTGGTATCTGACACTTGCAAGTCAAAATATCAAAGAACTTGTCTAACTTGACAATGAACCTCTCTTTGGCATCAAGTTTGCCCTTCCCAAGAGAAAACTTCACTGCCTGATTCCAGACCTCCTTGAGCTTGGACATGGTCACTTTTTCATTGATAACAGGTGGCTTGAAAAGAGCATTAGCTTTGCTCCACTGACAAATCAGACCAGGGTAGATGTCACTCACCAGCTTGTCCACTGGGTAGTTCCTCCTGTCATCTTCACTTTGCTTCCTCAAGTAGATGCCATACCTCAGGATATCCCTCACAGTTGGCAGTTCAGACACCACAGCTCCCGGCCAGTGCCAACAAGATTACTCAGATGAGAACTTGATTTCGTCCTTGTTCCGACTTGAGCCATTTTCTTAATGAGTTCACACTGAAATAAAAACAATAATACAACAGTTAAGTATCCACTACAGACAGGTATTAACTCTTTTCAGCGCAAAATTCTTGGTTAAAAAAAAAGAGCTGAAATGGGCAAGAACAAATTTATCTGCAAATGCTAAATACATTATGCTTTTTTGGTTTCAAAATGTTATAAAATGCTAATTTATCTGTTGTCTGTAATGCAAATAATTTCTTCATGTACTCTAAAAAAAACTAAAGAAACATCCTAAAAATATTCTTTAGAACATTGAAATGGGCCTCATACTGCTCAGTTGTACTAAAAATGAACCACCTAATTTTAGCTCAAATCAAAGTTGTTAATTAAATTTTGCTCAATGGATCACTATAATATGCGTAGAAATAGCTTTTTCTAAAATATAACAGAATAATACTCACATGTGAACAGTAACAAAAAAATATCAGTAGATAATCACTAAATCTATCCCCTCACTGCAAGCCGAGGTGGTAAAATAGCTTCATAAATCATGAGTCACTTCAAATATTTCACAAAACGTTTTAGAATGTTCTGAAACGTTACATTCTAGCCTCTGAGAAAGGTGGCTCAGAAAATGGCCTTATGCGCGCCAGAAAACCGTCAAAATATTTCATATACCAAACTGTATGATAATTACAATTAAGTGGAATGGCACACCTTTTTATTTGAGTATTTAAATATTATTATTATTATTATATGAATTACATTATATGTGTTTATATGAATTAGTTAGAACAATGCTCTATGAGAGATAACGTGAGAAGACATATTCTGGGGTAACTACAATAGTAAAATAATCAACAATTTAATAATAATCAACTGCGCAATGATGTAGGTTAGGGTTATCAGAATTAAATATTTTCTTCAGAACTGTGTTCTATACACCAAAATATGTCATTTGAACACCCCTCTCCATTGATTTAAAAAAAATGCATAGTATGACCCGCCCTAGCACCTCATATACGCTGTATTACGTGTTTAAGACTTCTGACAGGCAGACTAAATGAGTCTCGTCAAATGCCGTTTGCTGTTCCGATGATATGGAGAGCCAAAAGACCATTTAACGAATTGTTATTCCTGCTTAACAAATATACTAGGCATTACTACAAAATCTAAACATACGGTACAATACCCAAATTTGCTATCAGCCATAAAGCCTGTTTCACATAATAAACATTTGCCAGTACCAAGGTCACCGGAAACGTGGAGTTCAGATGAGAAAAATGAAACTGATGTACAATGTAATGACGAAACTCAACATGGTTTACTGACGGACGATGTTTGAACCATCATCTTCATTGACAGAGCCTCACTTAATATTTCGAGCAGACCTAAGCGATCTTGTCCTTGGTCTGAAATTGTCAAAAGATCAATCTGAACTTTTGGCTTTCAGATTGAAAAGTTGGAATTTTCTAGAAAAAGGCACTAAGATATCTTTTTATCACAAGCGTCGGAGACTTTCTACCCTTTTTTTCTCAGGAAGGCAATTTAATATACTGTAATAATGTGAACTTTTTCATAGAAACCCTTGGCCAACAACATGATCCAAACGAATGCCACCTATTTATTGATTCCTCGAAACTGAGTTTGAAAGCTGTGTTACTCCAAAATGGAAATAAATACCCTTCAGTTCCAATAGCACATGGCGTTCATATGAAGGAATCATACGACAATATGCACCTGCTTGTGAAAACATATCCAATATGATAAATACTCTTGGCATATCTGTGGAGACTCGAAAGTGATTGCACTTCTTGTTTACAACTGAGTTATACGAAATTCTCTTTCCTCTGTGAATGGGACAGCCGAGCATGGGAAAACCATTACTAAAGGAAACAATGGCCACATCGGCCGGCGTTGATGCCAGGACATAAAAATGTCACCAGTCGACCTCTGGATCAAATTGGCAGTGGGTTTCTCTACTTGAAACAGAAACTTCCGAGGATCAACGAGGTCAAAATCAAAGAAGGGATATTTGTGGGCCCGCAAATTAGAGAAATCATGAAAGACAGCGCGTCTGATGAAACGTTAAGTGAAGTTGAAGCAGCAGCTTGGAGAGCATTTAAAGCAGAGACCACAAATTTCTTCGGAAACTTCAATGCCGAAAATTACGAGTCACTTGTTGAAGAACTTCTCAAGGCCTACAAAGTCATGGGGTGCAACATGTTGAAAGTTCATTTTCTTGACACATCTTGACTTCTTCCCAACAAACTTAGGTGATGTTAGTGATGAGCATGGGGAACGCTTTCATCAACAAATATCCACGATGGAGAAGCGATACCAGGGCAAGTGGAGCCCAAGTATGTTGGCTATCTACTGCTGGACACTGTCAAGAAATGGCCCAGAGGCGAAGTACGAGCATAAATCATCAGGAGCTACATTTTAGGAGAGTTCAATATGCATTTTCTACTTTGATATTGCTATTACGTCTATAAATTAGTCCAAATTTCATTTTGGATTCACTCAATATTGGTGATAGACAAATTTTGAGGTCATTTTTTAACTCAGCGGTAAAAAACCTACAAGATCCACCCATTTCTGTTCATGTGACAAAAAATAAAAGTTCTTCTTTATAATCCAGTGTAATTGACAAAGCTGGATACAAATGAAATAAGCCTATACTAAAAACTAACTTCCTTAAAAGTAGGAATTATATGAAACCTTAAAAAATTATACTGATTTAAAGGACAAAAAACATAGGAATTATAAGACCTCGAGGGACCCTCATTATTTCGTAGGACAATCACTGGAAAGGGATTTTAAGCACAGAACTTATTTAAGTACATTAAAAGAGGCTGAATGTCCGTACCAAAAGTAAAATAGCTGCAAATACGAAAATAATCTTATTTCATTTACATTATTTACCTTTAAGTCTGTCTCATTTTGAATCAGATTCCTACAAAAAGGCGATGGAGACGGAATGTTTGTCACTCTGCCCAACTCGAGCGAATCAGGAACTATTGGACTCTCTTTCTCAGTGTCGTCTTCCGGCGTCTCCCTACTCTTCACACAAGATTTTATGGACGTGGGAAATAGCGTAACTAAAAAGAGATTTTCAATTGCTTACAATTAAATTACACGCAAATACCTTAGAACAAATTATCAGTTGAAAGCTAGAAATGTAGCTTAAAACTGATAAGGCAATATTTCCCCGTTCCACCAATACACTCAAACTGCACACAAAGAGCAATTAATTATCATTGAAGCACTGTTCTTGTAAAACTGACCCCAAACCACTCGACAATTTAACTGCATTAATATAATGCCAGTTAAAGCCTTCACCGAAGATCACGTAAAAATCTTTACAAAATTGCATGATAGAAAAACATTACAAAAGAGAAATCCCAAACTAACCTCTTTCTACGTACCTTCATCACAAAAATGGACTCTCTTTCCGTTCAGTTTGTTCAATAAATCGTCACTGAGACTCCTTTTGGTGACCTTGTCAATGAGCTCCACTTTTGGGACGGTGACGGGAATGCCATCTATTTCCCTTTCAATCATTTCCGCCACAACCACAATCAAACACTTGCCTTCGATCCACTGAAAATAAAAACTACTTACTACACGTCTTGAAGTTCACTCAACAGTTGGGCTGCGTCGTAGCCAATGTCGTAACACCGCTTCTCGTTGATCAGCGAAGTTAAGCAACATTGGGTCGGATAGCAGTTGGATGGGAGACCGTCCTCCGCGTCCAGACTATGTAGCGACCCGTGGTCCGAATCCCACGTAAAACTGTGGGTCCCCTCCGTCATATGACCTTAGATGTTGCGAAGAAGGTTAAACAACCCCTTCATTACATTCAGTTAACACTTCAAACTTCAAAAACTATCCTTTGTAAACAAACCGAAAGGGGAGAAGAATAATCCCAGTGTTGTAGTCAAGAGTCAATTAAAATATAAAATCATGACTGTAATGATGATTTATTAAATACAAAATTTGTAAATTTTACAAAACAAATGAATGAACTTTAGAGATGTTACAGTAACACATTTAGGATTCAAATTCATTTCTCACCGAGGCATTCCATGTTAAGTGTACACACTTTATGTCAGGTCATCTCACTGATTTTAATGATTTTTGGTGTGGTAGTTGGGTATGATGAGTAATGAAGCGTGACCAAATTTTAGCCACTTGGGTAAAATAGTTTGGGAGTAATGACCCCCCCACCCCCCCCAAAATTTGGGGTCAGCAGCGTAACCTCGTGATTTTGAAAGGTCATAACTCAGGATCTAATGGATGGATTTTAATGATTTTGGTGTCAAAATGCTCGAAAAAGACAGCAGAATAACTTTAATTTTATGTACAGAGTGCGTACATTCCATTAAAAAAATTTGCATTTATATTTCACCTTTGACCTTGACGTCAGTTCAGTTCAGTTCAGTTCAGTTCAGTTCAGTTCAAAATTCAAGGTCATGAAAATTGGTATAAGTAAAGACCTTTAGATGAAGCATATTCAAGCAAAAAATTTGAGTGGGATTTCCATGGGTTTGCTTTCCACAAGCATTTGAAATTGTGCATGTTGAAAATTTTGAGCATTTTATTTAAGATGACTTCACAAATAGTTCATACTAGCAAAAGGTCGCTACGCGCCGACTTTGCTAGATCTGCGGTGCTTCGGCTGAATTGTGGGCCTACGGCGTATTTTATTTTGAACATCAGTAGCCCTTTATCTGGATATCATTCCTATTCCTCTCACCTTGGGCCTCAGTAATTGGGGTGCCTGCGGCCTTCCAGTTACTGGCAAACCAATTATTCATTCAATAAAACTACAGAAAAGAACGCAGCCATGAAAATCTAAAGCTTCACAAATCTTAATACAATGAGCTCGGATTTGAAGCCTAAGATTTTCATGACTGCGTTCATTTCTATAGTTTTATTGACCAAATAACTGAACCGACAGTAATTGGGGGCCCTGCGCCCGCCAAATCATAGTTTTCATTGTTTCGAGTGCATCAATAATATTGTTATAATGTTCCATTAGTTGTGATAAGCATGATCTTCCTGAACGGAATCGATGTTTGTTATTTTTTTTCTGAGTTTCCCCATTAACCCCACCCCCTCCCCCATTTACCCAACCAGTTTTTTTTCTGAGTTTCCCCATTAACCCCACCCCTCTCCCCCATTTACCCAACCAGTTTTTTTCTGAGTTTCCCCATTAACCCCACCCCCTTCCCCATTACCCCACCCTTCCCCCATTACCCCCAAGGGGGGAAGGGGGCTGGCACCTTGCAAAGGATTTACTTTAATTTTTTTTGGGTTACATATATATATCGCATCTATTTTTCTGAGTTTCCCCATTAACCCAACCCCCTCCCCCATTACCCCACCCCTCCCCCATTTTGTGCCAAAATTATGATTAAAAATGAAGAAATGGGAAGAACTGTACCCCTAAAAGGGGGGGGCAGGATTTATGTTAGGGAATTTTTTTTTAGCATGGGCACTGCACAATAAAAAGACGCATCGAATGGTGAAAACCGCACTGTTCTACACCAATTGCAGCGACCTGTAGGTGTGCGCAAAAAAACTTACACACTATATATATATAAGCACACCGGACAAAAAATTAGTCACCCCTAATAGCACCGATAGTAGGAAGTTCAAGGTCACACAGAGGGCGCTGATGTAGCATTGGTAAGTGACAAGTAGCGGTGACGTAGCACACAGGATCAGATCTGTTTCGTGAGGTGATGAAGAACAAAGTGTGTGTTGGATATAGTCTGCAAAATGGGTCGTGAGGCAGACGTTACTCAGTGGCAAAAAGGAGCCATCGTGTTTGGCAGAGCCCACGGACACAAAATGTCTGAAGTAGCCCAATTTGTTGGTTTGTCAACGCGTACTGTCCAGCGAGTTTACAAAGAGTGGTGTAGTTCGCATTCAACTGACAATCGACGGCGTAACTGTGGCCGGAAAACAATTCTCGACAATAGGGGCCGCCGCCATGTTTCTCGTCTAGTAACTGCAAATCGTTTTCAAACCAGAGAACAATTGCTCCAAGAAACCAATGAGGTTCTCCAGCGACCAATTTCTGAACGGACATTGCGACGAGAACTGCATGCGATGGACATCTGGAGCAGGGTACCACGGAAGAGGCCGCTGTTAACAGCAAGTCACAAATTGGCACGTTATAAATGGGCTCAGAGGCACAAAAACTGGACTGCGGCAGATTGGAAACGTGTAATTTGGTCCGATGAGTCCCGTTTTTGTTTGTTCTCCAATGATGGGAGGCGACGAGTACATCGCAGGTCCAATGAAGCCTTTAATCCTGAATGCGTCGAAGGTGTTGTTCAGGCTGGAAACAGAAAGTGAAGCGCAGGAATAGACACCCACGGACTCTGGCGGAACTTCGGGACCGGCTGATGAACGAGTGGCAGCAAATCGATGTTCAGTACATGCACAACCTCGTAGAGTCTCTGCCTCGCCGGATTCGTGCGGTTATCAAGGCCAGAGGCGCCGTCACACGTTATTAGGTACATTCTGAGAGGGGTGACTAATTTTTTGTCCGGTGCTATATATATATATTATATATATATATATATATATATATATATATATATATATATATATATATATATATATATAAGGCTTCATTTCTGAAATAGTATATTAGATATATGTATGTATGTATGTATATAAAGACAGGGTGTACATAAAGTCAGGATCTATGTTTGTGAAGCACTTGGAAATTATATGGAATTCAATCATAAAATGATAGTGGTAACATTTATTAAATAATTAAGAGTAGGATTCGACGTGACGCCCATCAGTATCCCTGCACATCTCAAATCGTTCCGCAGCATTTCTAAACACATTCTGGAGCATTTGCGGGGTTATGTTATCTGCAGCAGTTCGTATACGTAAGTTTTCAAGACTCGTAATCTTCGTCTGATAGACGTGCGATTTGATAAAGCCCCATGCAAAGAAATCTAAAGCGGTTAAACCGTCGTCTATCAACATGATGGTGCTCCTTGTCACTATGCCAAAATTGTTCAGGATTATTTAAATGGACGTTTTCCAAATCGCTGGATCGGACGCGGAAGCAACAGACCTTGGCCAGCGAGATCACCAGATTTAACCCCTTTAGATTTCTTTGCATGGGGCTTTATCAAATCGCACGTCTATCAGACGAAGATTACGAGTCTTGAAAACTTACGTACACGTATACGAACTGCTGCAGATAACATAACCCCGCAAATGCTCCAGAATGTGTTTAGAAATGCTGCGGAACGATTTGAGCTGTGCAGGGATACTGATGGGCGTCACGTCGAATCCTACTCTTAATTATTTAATAAATGTTACCACTATCATTTTATGATTGAATTCCATATAATTTCCAAGTGCTTCACAAAAATAGATCCTGACTTTATGTACACCCTGTATAGGTATATATGTATAAATATAGCTACATTCATGGTTTGATAAATAAACTGTATATAGATTAAGATTTTTGCAAATATTAAGGTATTTGCTGCTCTAAAAGCACAATAATTTTCATCACAGTACCTATATAATTTGTATATTTAATCATGTTAAATTTGTGTGTGTTCAGGTTTTGACTATATATGCTGATAAAATGTCATCAAAATATTGTTGTGATCCATTCAATTCCCACAGTAAATTAAAATCTTCTGACCTTCGGCCTGCTTCACAATCACTGATAGAAAAATTTCCAAATCATTTGAAGCCAAGCCAAAAGTTATGTTCATCATGCAGAAAAAAATTTTCCTTACCTATTTTACAAGTTCAAAATATAGCAGAACCAGAAATATTATCATCAAGCTCGTCTGATACTACTATGAAAACCGTGTCATCAGATGATATTTTTGTTGACAAGGAGGTTGAATTGTCAGCAATGAATGAGACAATCGCCATGATTGGGGAAAGTCCGATTGTCAAGCGCAAGATTCAAAGAAATGAAGCATACGTCCCAACAAAAATGGCCAAAATACAAAGTTCAGTAAGAAGACACTTAGATATGGTAGGTGAAATTCCTCAAGAGCCAGGTCCATCAAACATTGAAAGATAAATATCAAAACTCAGATAAACATGACCAAATTATGATTCTAACTGTTTTTGCACCATTAATGAATGTAAGAAAACTAATTCAAAAATTTAACTTCACAAAGAATGGCTGGTCAGGTTCAGCAGCTTGCAAAAGAAAAGGGAGTATTGTCGTCACCGAATCCAAAGATGGGGAAGGAATTGCCACTGGAAGTAACTAATACTGTTAGTGTGTTTTTTAGAAATGATGAAATAAGTAGACAAATGGCAGGCAAGAAAGACTGCGTAACAATAAAAGAAAATGGTGAACGAAAAAAATATTGAGAGAGGTTAGTTTTATGTAATCTAAAAGAAGCATATCAACAATTAAGTTTAAGTTTCCAGCTCTCTATAGGATTTTCAAAATTTGCGATGCTACGCCCCCAAAGAATGTGTTTTGGCGGGAGCAAGTAGTGGGACGCATAGTGTGTGCGTCTGCACAATTCATCAGAATGTTAAGTTAATGATGACAGGTTCTAGAATGGCAGAAATTACCAGTGAGGAAGAAACTCCGTTGAGTAGTTACCACTGCGCTTTAGCCAAAATTATGTGACAAAAGTCAACCTTCTTGCTATTTAGGTGTGTGTGATCAATGCCCTCAACCTGATTCGCTAAAGGAAACTCTTCTTACATGTTACGAAGAAAAAGGTATTGATGAAATCCAGTACAAACAGTGGACAACAACATATCGATCTCAGCTGGACCGTGTTATTCAAAATTTAGAAGATTTCCTAGATACCTTTATTTCTCGACTAACTCCACTAAGGCATCAAGCCAAGTATTTAGAAAAAAGAAAAAATGAACTGGATGAAGGCGATTTTTTGGTGATTGGGGACTTTTCAGAAAACTATTTCTTTGTAGTCCAAATTGTGCTCAAGGATTTCACTGGAATAATTGCCAAGCGACTCTTCATCCATGGGTTTATTATTACAAAGAGCAAGAAAAAGTAAATCACAGCTCTCTAACTATTATCTCAGAGTGTAATACTGTACACATGATACTGTTGCAGTGCATCTATTCATAAAAGTTAATAAATCATCTTAAGTCAAATTTTCAGCTACTAAACATAATTATCTATTTTACCGACGGATGCGCAGGTCAATACAAAAACTGCAAAAACTTTTTAAATTTACGCCGCCACCATGAAGAATTTGGAGTTAAGGCTGAGTGGCATTTTTTTTGCTACCAGCCATGGCAAGGGACCATCGGGATGGTGTCGGAGGAACCATCAAAGAAAGTCTTCGTAGGCCATATGAAAATCAAATTCTGTCCCCAAAAGGATCTTTTTGATTTCTGTTTCTTAAAATTGACTCAAATGTCTTTTAGCTTTGCAACACAAGAACAATACTCAAATGAGAGAGAATTTTTAGATCCAATTTTATCAAAAGCGAGAACCATACCAGGAACTCAAAAATTACATTCATTCATTCATACCACTGACAAAAAATTGTTTAGAAGTATAAATGTACAGCGCCTCATTTGAAAGTCGAAAGGAATTCGCTTCCCCTCAACAAGCCACTCAATTAATTGAAAATGTCACAGGATATGTAACAGTGGAGTATGATAACCACTGGTGGATTGGGTGTGTGATGGAAACATATCCTGGTGAGGGTGAAGTGAAAGTAAACTTCCTTCACCCTTGTGGCCCAAACAAGTCATTTACTCATGCTGAAAATCCTGATATACTTACAGTAGATTTGTCCGACATCCTCACAATCATAAACCCAACGACAGCTACTGGAAGAACATATACAATCACAAAAAAGGAAACCAATGAAGCCAATATGATCCTGAAAAAGTGTCATCTTAAAAAGTAATCAAGAAACTGGATACAAACTTATTGTTAAAAACATATAATCAAAAACTTACAACTGCATGAAAAATGTGAGTACTGCTATTTAAATTGCTTATTGACATGTATGCCTATATACTGTAAGTAACTATATTTAATAATTACACTTATGAATACAGATCTAAGTATTAGTCTATCTTAAGTTGTAGTTTCCTAATATTAAATTATATTAAATAGCGGAAATCCCTCTAACCCTCTAGTCGTTAGAGCCTGTGACTGTGAATAAATGGTCCTGGGTTAGAACTTAGAATCCTAGTAGCTTAGAGGTTAGAAAATTTATTTTCTCCACAAGCGCGTGCCTGATGCCTATGCTTGTTTCCGCCATACAGTAGAATATATAAGATCTCTAAACTAATACGGAATGAAAAAAAACCTGTTTTGGTACCCTGCATAGTATCTAGGCCTAGGTCCTTCGGAAGTTGGAACGAGGTAAACACCTAGGCCTTGGGAGGTAACTAAGGGGTTTAACTACCTACCTTGCTAATTAATTTTTTAAACAACTCTATCATGATAATTTTACTTAAATTTTAATAGGTATAAAATTTATATTTTTCAGGTTCAGCACGGCAATATAAAGTATTAATTCATCAGAAATACCTGTACAAGTTAGTCATTGTTCACCGTTCAAACTTCAAACACCTAATTTTCAAGTTATTTTTAACTGCAAAAATTATATAGGATTTGTGATAAAAATTATTGATACTTTTAGGGAACCAAATAATTTGTTTGTAAAAATCTTGATGCTTACCTATAGGTATATATCAAATCATGTACGTAGCTATATTATAATATGTACATATATGAACTATTTGTGAAGTTATCTTAAATAAAATGCTCAAAATTTTCAACATGCACAATTTCAAATGCTTGTGGAAAGCAAACCCATGGAGATCCCACTCCAATTTTTTGCTTGAATATGCTTCATCTAAAGGTCTTTACTTATGCCAATTTTCATGACCTTGAATTTTGAACTCTGACCTGAAGTCAAGGTCAAAGGTGAAATATAAATGCAAATTATATTTTTAATGGAATGTACGCACTCTGTGCATAAAATTAAAGTTATTCTGCTGTCTTTTTTGAGCATTTTGACACCAAAATCACTAGAATCCATCCATTAGATCCTGTTATAGATAACCTTTCAAAATCACGAGGTTACGCTGCTGACCCCAAATTTGGGGGGTCATTACTCCCAAACTATTTGACCAAAGTGGCTAAAATTTGGTCACGCTTCATTACTCATCATACCCAACTACCACACCAAAAATCATTAAAATCGGTGAGACGAGTGGCAGAAATCACCAAAAAGTGTGTACACTTGACATGGAATGCCTCTACTACGAAATGATTAACACTATACATATTCTCAACTACTTATATATTAAATGCAATTCACGAAGTAAAACTTGGCTTTAACTAAGCATTTTCCTCAATTTCCTCATTACTAGTAACGGATAGACTACAGATTTAATTAAAGACAAATCTGTCACAGCTATTAACATCTTATAAATTTAATTGAAATATTCTGTGCCAAGATCTCGACATATTGGCTGACGGATGTTAAATTCAGTTTTCGGAAAAAATACTTTAAAATACAACTTTCTACCGCCTGTTACAGTGTGGAGTTTATTAAAATTAATAAACTACCATGCCATAAAACTGGTAAATAGTTGCCCAATACAAACTATTAATTTTCCAAGTGAATAAATTTCAAACTGACTTGCACGCGTTTCTTTTTCCAAATATATTTTCATTTTCACATTGCGAAAATGTATGTTTAAAAAGCTCATAAAATCAGTAAAAAGAAGAATCTACAGGAACGACAGTGAAAATATATACAAAGGGTATATATATAATTATATATATTATATATATATATATATATATATATATAATAATATATATATATATATATATATATATATATATACACACACAAACTCAGAATGGTTCCCTGAGAACATTATATGTTAAACACAGACCGTGCATGGAACAAGGAACTCTTCTGGGAAAATTAAATCCACTATAGTCCGAATAAGTAATGGTAAATGACAAATACCATAGTTTTTTTCCTTTTTCATGATTTTAGCCCGACGTGGGCAACGGGTCTCTCGCAAAGAGATCCCATAAATATAGCTTCCCTCACCAGCTATCTGCAAAGCAGATCCTGTCTGCTTTGCAGATAGCTGGTGAGGGAAGCTATATTTATGGGATCTCTTTGCGAGAGACCCGTTGCCCACGTCGGGCTAAAATCATGAAAAAGGAAAAAAACTATGGTATTTGTCATTTACCATTACTTATTCGGACTATAGTGGATTTAATTTTCCCAGAAGAGTTCCTTGTTCCATGCACGGTCTGTGTTTAACATATATATATATATATTTTTTTTTTTTTTTTTTTTTTTTTTTTAGTTCAGGAAGAACCGATTCGCCTCTATTTAAAGGGCATATCTCAGCGGAAAAACAAAGAAAAGTGAGAGGAAAGACAGAGGAAAAAGAAAGGGTGGAGGGGACAGTCGAAGTGGAAAAAGACCAAGAATGACAAGGACTGCAGGGTCGAGCCCCATCATCCTTGGGTGCTAGGGCCGGGAGGGCGCACGTGAAACCCCCAGGAACAAGCACGTACAAACGAGCACAAAGAGCACTCAAGAGCACGAGCTTAGAACCCCCTTGCGGGGATATATATATATATATATATATATATATATATATATATATATTATATATCTCGCCATTATATCTCAAAACTGAGAATGGTCCCCTAAAAAACTTTTATGTTACACACAGACCGTACATGGAACAAGGAACTCATCTTTGGAACAGTTTTTCAGCTTTGCTTAGCAGACAACTGGTGAGGGAAGCTATATTTTGGGGCATCTTTACTAGTGACCCGTTGGGTTTCCATCATGAAAACTAGTATTTGTTACTTACCGTTACTTATTCGGACTACAGTGGATTTAATTTTCCAAGAAGAGTTTTTTGCTCATGGTGTGTGTGTGTGTGTGTGTGTGTGAATCGTCATCGGCACAATCAGCCATTTTTTTTGCCATCAACATCGGCCAAATTTAGCCGATTCTTACCGATTCTTTGAGTTAAAAATTTTCATTAAAAACCAAAATCTATATTTATAGAAAATTGAACAAAAACATTATTTATGGTAATTTATACTCATTTCAAAGTGTTTTAAAAATATTTTACATTCAATAAAAAGGGAAGCTTAATAAGTTAAGTTGTCCATAAATTTACATTTTCTCTAACTAGCTAATCTTTAAATATGAAATATTGTAATCTCCTATTCTATATTAATAATAATTCTATATTAAGTTGTACTTTAAGATTTTTATATTGAACCATCTTCTTATGTTGACTAAGTATTTTAATTTTAGAAACCCAAATTATACTATTGTATGAGTATCTTTTTTTTATTCAAATTGACCACCAGAAAAATGAATTTTCTTAAGATTTTTTTTTTGACGACATTGTTGAAGAAAGAAAATACCTTCAACATAAGAAAAACCAATTACTTTAAATACTGATATTCAATTTATGAAACTAAACTATACTTATTTATTCATTTTACAGAGTAATAAAACTTTTTCACATTTTAGCTACGGTATATTCTGGTGCTGTATATTGTGGAGTGAGCTAAGGAAAAGCATTTAAACAAATACGAAATGTAAAAATATGAAAATTTAAAGTTTTCACGTTAGATTACTAAAATTTATGAAGGGAATTGATTTTTTTTTAAATACTGGCAAAGAATCGGCATTGGCTAAGTCTTGGAATCGGTGCATCACTAACACACACACACAACCAGATTTAGAACGCTTCTACATGATGGCCATCATTCGTCGCTACAGCATTTATTTGACGTTCTAACTCTATTAGAGCATCAGCAAAATGCTCTTCTGGAATGGATCTAATAACTTCGATTCTTTGATAGAATTCTGCCAGATCCCTGGGTTTGTCACGATACGCGAGTGTTTTAACATATCACCAGAGAGAAAAATAGTGATCGCGGTGGGCATGCTATCGGTCCACTACAGCCTATCCAGTGTTGAAAAGAGGTTGTACCTAGAAAGTTGCTAACAGCAGTAGCATTGTGGAAAGGTATCGCATCTTGTTGAAAAATTACATTCCTATGTCAACTCCAATAGCAGTTAGTTGGGTGGGGTGGATGTTTGTAGCATGTTAAGATAAGTTTCCTCTAGACACGGTACCATCGTCAAAGAAATTGGACCGATTATGCAGTAACATGATATAGCACACACAACGTCAACCTTTGGTGAATCCCGTTCATGTTGATGCGTTTCAGAACTGGATAAGGCCGCGGTCGATCGATAGTACGGTCATCTCGATCGCCCGACTTAACTCATTTGGATTTTTATCTGTGGGCGTTTGTTAAAGCACACGAGTATCGTGACAAATCTAGGGATCTGCCAAAACTCGGTGAAAGACTCTGAAAAGTTAGTGAATCCATTTCATTAGATCTTGCTAATGCTCTTATGGAATTCAGTATCGAATACTTACTGTAGCGATAAACGAAGTGTTCTAAACTTTGACAGTTTCGAAATGTAAACCACCATATATATATTAAATACATAGTGATGAGGAGGAAAACCTTACCAGTAGAGGGGTTTGACCGTAGGTCGATCCTGAACCGTCGTTCAAAAAAAAATTATTTTATATATATATATTTTTTTTTAACTGCGAGCCACACACAGTATAATTAATTGCAGTTAAAATGTATATATGTACGGCATGCGAAGGTGCCCCTCAGGGCATTGGTTTCTGCTCGTATGTAGGAGAATTACGACTTCTGATTGATCGAGGTCCATGGTGTAGTGGATAGCATATCTGACCGGCAATCGGATGATTCCGGGTTCGTTTCCCGGGTGGTACCTCATTTTTCATTTGTTCGTTCTCCCTCCTCATCTTGTGCGGACCGCTCTTCTACACAAGCGTCGTTCTTTATATATATATATTTTTTTTTGTTTCAAAGAATGACCGCTCATGGCCACCAAAAGAAAGGTGGATAGCAGAGCGAACACAGAACGAAGAGTATGGAACAACTAACGGAAATGAACAATAGACGGGGGGGAGGAGGAGGGGTGGGGGAAAAGCAAAAAGATCATAGTGGGGTCACAGCCGGTAAAGAAGTCGGGAGCGAAAGAGGAAGGAGAACAACCCGGTTATCGAAAAGTAGGAACCTTCAGACAGAAGAGCGCCAAGCCTATCACAAAGCCCAACGTTCTCCAAAAAGGGAAAATACTCTGCGCGCAGCGCAGAGTAAAGCGGACACTCCACCAGAAGGTGGGCAACTGTAAGGAGGACGTCACAATTGGGACATCGGGGCACCCGATCCCCGGCCATCAAATAGCCATGGGTCAGGTGGGTGTGGCCAATACGGAGGCGGGCCAGAGCCACCTCCTTATGGCGCGACCGATGGAAGGAAGAGGCCCAACATCCCAACTTGGGTTTAATCTTGCAAAGTTTGTTGTCCGTAGCGCCATCCCAGCGACTCTGCCACCGGGAGCGCAAAAACCTACGGAAGCCAGGGATATAATCAGAAAAAGGGAGGGACACAGGTGAAACCTGCAGTCGGCACGCGGAACGGGCAGCTCGATCGGCAGCCTCATTTCCAGCCACGTTAACATGTGCTGGGACCCAGCAAAATACCACCTCCTTGCCACCGAAAGCGACAAGAGTATGGTACAGTAGCTGGATTCGTCGGACCAGCGGGTGGACAGAGTCAAAACACTCCAGGCCATCCAGGGCACTGCGGGAATCCGAATGGATGACGAACGACCCATCCGGATGCTCCCGCACCACCTCCAGAGCGCTCAGAATGGCATAGAGCTCCGCCGTAAAAACGGAAGCCTCATCAGGGAGACGGGTACATCGGGGAGCAAGGACAGACGACTGGGGAACAGCCGCGGATCCAACGCCCCCCGACGACCTCGAACCATCCGTGAAGATCGCAACACATGCAGAGTGACACGCCGCATGCTGAAGGAAAAGAGACCGAAGCAAGGCAGAGTCCGACTCGGTCTGCGAACGGGGCGCAACGCCCTACAGCACGCAACAGGGGTGCTCTCCCAAGGTGCAACACCACTGAAAGAGACCGGTATAACGGATGGAGGGGGAGTGCCCATACCATCGAGGAGGGAGGTCACCGTGTCGGTGAAATACCAACCCCCATCCCGGCAGAACGCCCTCTCAACCACCTGGAACAGAGGAGAGGTGGGAAGACGGAGGATCCGGAGATAGTGTTTAGCAATGAGGAACGACCTCCGATCCTCCAAGGGAGGGATGTCGCACTCAACCTGCAGACTATCAACCGGAGAGGAGCGGAAGGCGCCAGATGACATGCGCAGTCCTCTAGAGAGGACCGGATCCAGTATCCGAAGGGCCGTGCGGGAGGCGGAGCCATACACCACACTCCCATAGTCTAATTTGGACTGTACCAGGGACACGTACAAACGGAGGAGCGTCCGCCTATCCGCGCCCCATGTAGTATGCGACAGATGCCCCAGCAAATCCAGGGTACGTCTCGCGGACTCGCGCAGCCGGCGAAGGTGGGGAACCCAGCTCAAACGGCTGTCGAAAACCATACCCAAGAAGAGTACTGATGGAACGAGGGCCAGAGGCTGACCCCCGAGTGTAAGGTTAAAGGCCGGGATGGCGCCGGATCCCCGTCTCCTCGACGGAAGGAAGGCCACACACGAAGTCTTCGGGGACAACGTAAGGCCCACCGACGACGCCCAGCGTTCAACCCGATTGACCGCGAGTTGGACTTGCCTCTCCACGAGGGGGGGACTCGTCCCCGCGGCATAGACAGCCAGATCATCTGCGTAGATGGAACAGCGCACCGAGGGCGGAAGAGCTCCCGGTAGCGCAGACATAACTAGGTTGAAGCAGGAGACGCGCAACACACACCCCTGGGGCACCCCCTCCTCCTGAACATACAGGGCAGATAGGGCCGCCCCATTACGGACGCGGAAAGTGCGACGGCAGAGGAAGTTGCGAAGAAACGTGGGCAAAAAGCCCACAAAACCAAGAGACTTCAAACGGTCCATGACAACTCCCCGACGGGTCGTGTCATAGGCCTTTTGGACGTCAAAAAAGACGGCCAGAACAAGATTCCGGCGGGAAAATGCCTCCCGTACATCATGGCCAAGGAGGAGAAGGGGGTCCAGAGTACCCCGAAATCGACGAAAACCATACTGGGTCGGGGGGCATAACCCAAGCGACTCCAGTGTAAAGGAAAGTCGGACGGCCACCATCTTTTCGAGAGCTTGCATAAGCAGCTCGTCAAAGCAATAGGCCGATAGCTCGCCACCTCCGCCGGATCCTTCCCCGGCTTAGGTATCGGGACCACAATCGCCTCCCTCCAACGGGAAGGGAACGACCCCTCAACCCACATCCGGTTGAAAAGATCCAGCAAGAAGTGCAGGGCCATCGGGTGCAGATTCCAAGAAAGTCATACGGAATGTCATCAGGGCCAGGGCGGAAGAACGACGGGTTGCCAAGCAGCCCGAAGTTCCCGCATCGGAAAGAGATGGTTATAGGGCTCGTTCCCAGGGGGCGGGAACGTGACCTCCGATAAAGGGCGATCGCAGCCGAAGGCGAACGGGAAACCGCAGCAAAAGCACCGGCCAGCCGATCAGCCACAGCAGCAGGATCCGAAAGGAAGCCGTCCCCGTCCCGAAGGACAGGGCGACTAGCAGGGACCGGCTCCCCTCGATACTACGTACCTTCCGCCACACAGCAGCAGAAGGGGTAGATGAGGAGATGCCGGACACAAAAGCACGCCAAGAGGCCCGACGGGCCAACTTGAGAGTCCGGCGGGCGAAAGCCTTCGCCCGCCGCATCTCAATCAAGTGGCCCGCGCGCCGGGTGCGGTGGAAGCGGCGCGTTGCCCTCTTCCTCTCGCACACCGCCTGGTGACATGCTGGAGTCCACCACGGGACGCTACGAGTCCGCGGGTTACCGGAAGATCGAGGAATACAGTCTCCGCGACGCCCATCACCACCCGCTCGAAGAACTCCAAGCTCTCATCCACAGAGCCAAAGCTCAACCGAACGGACAATGACGGAACGAGCTCTGAAAGATGGCCAGTCAGCCCGCGCAAGGCACCACCTCGGTCGAGACGAAACGCCCGGCTGCGGACCGACCGGCTCAAGACAGACTGGGTAATGATCACTGCCATAAGAGTCCCCCAACACCTTCCACGAAAAATCGAGTAAGGCATCGAGGGACACCAAGGAGAGATCAATACAGGTAAATGAACCCGTGGGTTCGTGGAAGTAAGTAGGTTCACCGGAATTGAGACACGCAAAGGAAAGTTCCTCCATTAAGGAGAGTAAAATACCAGCAACATTAGTCGACCGAACATCTCCCCAAGCCGGGTCGCGACTGTTAAAGTCCCCGAGGAGGAGAAACGGTCGGGGTAGTTGCAGCACCAATCGCGAACCGCGTCGCGAGAAGGAGGGTCATGAGGAGGAATATAAACCGAGCAGGCAGTGTACTGGCGATCTAAAAAGAGCCGCACAGCCACAGCCTGCAAGGAAGTGCGAAGAGGCACACCACGCGATGGTAACGAATGATGCACGTAAATCGCCGCACCCCGCCGGCGTGTGCGCTCATCCGGGGTGCAAGGGAAACCAACATAGCCAGAGAGACGAGGGAGTCCCCGCGCAGCCAGGATAGTCTCCTGGAGACAAACACAGGAAGGCCGCTCGCTCTCCAGCAGGGAGGCAAGGTTCTCCCAGTTAGCTAAAAGCCCCCTACAGTTCCAATGCAAGATGGAACTGTAAGGGGAAGCGGCATTATAAGAGGCAGAGAAAACAGCGAAATAGCCACGGACCAAGCTGAGCAGCAAACTCAACGGTCCGTAACCAGGGACGGAATCGGTTTCCCCGACTCACCCAGAACTGGGGGGGTAGGGGCCACCGACTCCGCATCTGCTGCACCCGTAGTAGACGAGAAGTGGAGAGTAGAACAGGGAGGTCAGAGGGGGGCTCTCCCGGCGGGGGGAGAGACGACGAGTCGGGCCCAGCCGAAACCCCCAACTCCCCACAAGAGGGGGACCGGGGGGAACCAGCTGTTCGAGGGCTCGTCAAACCAGACAAGCACTGACGGGGGGAGAGGAAAGGTCGACCACAAGTGGGAGAGGTAGATCCAGGGAGAGACCCGACCACTCTCAGCAGGAGCCGGAGAGAGAGACTCCATGAAGGAGGGCCAGGCCCCTCTCGACCGGGTCTATCATGGGAACAGAGTCAGTAATCGAGGGTGTCATGGGGCAATGCACCTCGACCGACACCCGGACACTGGTCGGGGCACCGGGAGGTGACGCCCCACCACGCTCCGTATAGGGGGGGGGGAAGTCCCGAGCGGATCAGGAACAGCGCGCCGCTTCCCCTCCGGTGAAGACGGGGAAGAAGGGGAAGCAAGGCGAGCAGCAATCAGGATCGGGTCGGAAGGACTCCGACCACGGCGACGCTTCCTCCTCTCCTTCGGGGCATCCCCCTCCCCACCCGAGAGACGAGTAGGCAAGGATCCAGACCCCAAGGCCGGAGGGGGAGAAGGGGCACTTGTAGGCAGGGAATCAGATGGGATGTCAGAAAGTGAGGCAGAGGAACAAGAAGGACCCGCGGCGCCAGGAGGACCACCAACCCCCGGGACTTCCAGGGGGGGCACCACTCCAGTAGACGCCGGGGTAGCACGGGAGGGGCCCGAGGACCCGCCAGGGCCAAGAGCCGCAGCGTAGGACAACCCCCGCCGCGGCTCCCGGATCTTATCGCGCGCCTCCCGCGCACTAAGGAATTCGGTAGTCCTTAAGGACCGCACCTCAAATTCAAACTTGAAAACGGGACAGTCCCGGAAGAGGAAGGGTGGGCCCCCGAACAGTTTGAGCACGCGGGGGCTTCGTGCACGGGGTAGGGTGCGCAGGCCCACCGCAGCGGACACATAGCTTACCCTCACGGCGGCACGCAGAGCTAACATGGCCGAACCGGTTGCAGCCAAAGCAGCGAACCGGGTCAGGCACATATGGTCGCACCGAAAACTCACACGACCGGCGATCACCCATGCCCCAGAACACCTGGGCCGGAGGCACAAGGGAGTCAAAGGTCAGGAGCAGACGAGCGGACGGGGTAAGAGCACCATCCCGGCGCGACGAAAAGCGGAAGACCTTCGTTACCCCCTGGGGGGCAAGATCCTCCTGCAACTCGCCAACCGGGATTGACAGCAGACGGGAAGCGAAAATGGTGCCTTGACAGCTATTCAATTGCGGATGGGGAGTCACAGAAACTCTGCAACCCAAGACATCCTGCAACTGTAGAAGGGACCCAGTCACCCCCGAAGAACGGGACTTCAAAAGAAGAGACCCATCCCTCAGAGGGCGGATATCATAACGACAGGGAACCCCTATCGTCTTAAGGCGCTGAAACACCCGTTCCGAGTTGCCCGGAAGGGAGCCAGCGGAAGGGCGGAGAACAAGGAACCTGTCCACACAGAAATTGACAGCAGAGACAGGTCCATGTGTAACGGTAACCGAGAGTGGGCGAGAGAACAAGGGCCGCGAAGACCCCGCCCTACGGCCACCACGAGTCCGGCCACGAGAGCCAGACACCGCAGAGGACGAGAGGGGGCCATACGGCTTGAGGGTCAATCCAGCGGAGGCAGAGGCCGCTGAACGACCAGAGTAGTAGTCTGATCCAAATCCAAGGGCGGGCCAGAGTCGTCAACAAGAGGGGAGTGAAGTTTAGTAATAGAACCCATAAACAGTATTTTTACAAAAAACGGCAGCCTCGGACCCAAGGCGATGCACCAGCCGCCGCTGCATCCTTCAAAGCGCAGGCCCCAACGTCCCGGGTAGCCCGCCCCCCAACCTAACTGTCGTTTTAAAACACAGCCGATTGGCACTACGGAGATTTGTCCGTTCAGGGCCAAGCAAGACCCAATCCAGACGCAGCAGCGGTCCGGGCGCCCAAACCGTCCCCGGAGCACGGCTCAGCCACGGAGCGATGACCCCCGGCGGGTGCACCTGATGACCCCAAGACTGCAAATACAAACAGAGGGGGGGGGATACTACGATTGACAGAGGCACAGGACCGAGTCAAGACCAAAGAAATTCCGGGAGAAACGGAAAAAAGGGGGAGCAAAAAGAAAAAAGGGGGGGAAGAAAAGGAAGGGAAAAAAAAAAAAAAAAAAAAACGCAACTAGGTAACTCTTCGCCCACACCCCGCGAGGAGTTGAGGAAACCTCAACAACCCACGAGGTGTACGAGCCCCCTCGGCCCGGCAAGCCGGAGTACCTAATCGAGGGGGCTTTATATATATATATATATATAATATATTGTAGTGATGGGACGATGCATCGCAATCGCAATCGCGATACAATCGCACATTTTTTTACAATCGCAATCGCAATCGCATTTAATGAGTGCGATTGTTGCGATTGGGAACAAAAGATTTAAATCTCTACAAAAGTTGCTATGAAAGCTGCTCTTTCATGCGTACTTAAAGGAAAGTTTAGCTAACAACAATACGGAATAATAAATAAATAATAAATAAGTCAAAAACAGAAATGAAAACGGGTTGCGAATTAGTTGAAAACAGAATAAAAAATTGGTTTAATAATAACAATAAGTACACCTCTTTATTTGCTCTATGTAAAATTGGAATGTTAAAAAATCAAGCTAACCCTATGGTAGGTAACGCGTTTAGGTATATTTAAAGCATAAATGAGCGTTATGTGAGGCTAAAGCTAAAACATCGCAATCGCAAGATTTTCAAATTCTGACAATCGCAATCGCAACAGCGATTGTATGAAATATGACAATCGTCCCATCACTAATATATTGCACCATCATAATTATTTACGATTACTCATTTTCTATTTTTAGTAAGCTTTACTTATGGTCAGTGTTCGAAGCTGGACAAAATTCGGTGTTTGCAGTTGTGTGTGAAGTTAATTCAATAATACAACTCTATAATAAATATGTTCATCAATCATCGAATAAGAAGCGAAATGTGTGTAGAATTTACATCTGAAAAAATGTCACTTACGTCAAAAACATCGTTTGAGTCGATTTTTTTCTCCTCGAATCCTTCGAGAACGCAAGGATGAGCTTGGCATGGCAAATATGAAAGCAATGAAACACTTATTTCCTTTATGTTTTCTGGCTTCGAGTGTTCTTCCTCGTTCCCATAATCCACAAATCTTACCTAAAAAATAAGGCGATAACTGTAGTATTCATTACTCGCAAGCACATGTGGGACATTTTATAGAGTAATTATTAGAACTAACTGTATCGCTTTATATCTAGTTAATTTTCACAGCTTGTCTTAATATAAAAATTAACCCCTCCCCCAAATATGTTTGAGCTTATATATATATATAACCTTGGTTAACCATGGTTTTGCTTCAGCCCGAATTGTTCATTCTGACGAAGGTCAAGTTTGTCAATCCACCTTAGACCTACAGTTTAACGTGGAACATGAACCACACCCCACCACGGGCGGTCAGAAATTACAGTCCTCGCCCCGACTCAACCTCCCGATCAGCAGCCCAACGTCTTAACCAGTAGGCTACCCAGAATACCTATTTATCTAGTAATCAATTTTTTTGTGTGAAAAGATGAACAGCTGGCTTTTGCTGCGCCCCGCATGCCGTCACTGGGTCTTGATCCCGGAACCAATGGATTCCTAATTAGCGATGCTAACCACTAACCACCAATGATTACATCACACATACAGAGGCGTATCCAGGATTTCTTTTTGGGAGGGGCTAATATATATATATTTTTTTTTATTGGGGTTGTTTAACCTCCTTCGCAACATCTAAGGTCATATGACGGAGGGGACCTACAGCTTTACGTGGGATCCGAACCACGGGTCGCTACATAATCTGGGCGCGGAGGACGGTCTCCCATCCAACTACTACCCAGACCCAATGTCGCTTAACTTCGAGATTTTATAATTTCTCATAAATTTATAAAATTTTATTTTTCATACGGTATTGAACATTAACGCTTCCTACAAGATAAGCCGACCTGTTAATCAAAGGCCAAAGGATATTAAAAATTAATGTGCAATACATTCTAAAACTCAAGAGAACACATTATGTTGAGGTTGGTGTGGGATGCTTACATCACCACCGCACACACGCCTACTAACTTACCTTTCTTATTCCATTCTGGGAGCTGAGAATGACTGCTCTGTACCAAATGTTATCTTCGGAGTAAATTGCTAAGCAAGGCTGACCTCGCAGCGGATTACTTAAGGGGCTCAGAGTCGAATTCTGTTTTTGGACTTCCTTCTGCAGCCAATTAACTTTATCTTGATTTTTTGCAAACTGGAGGTAAATGACTCCGAGGCTTTCACTGACGTGACTTACAATTACTTCAATGTCAGTTATGATTGACTGTTGATCGAACACTCGGTTAGTGATTATTTTCAGTACTGAATGTTTTCCAGTTTCAAGGTCTACGTCCATTAAAAAGTCTATTATTCTGCCTGCAGTTACGTTTAAAATTTTATCTGCTACAATTTCTTTGAAGTTCTGACAGACTTGAGGATTTGAGGATTTGGGCAAGCCCCGAAGGCGACATCGGACAACTAACATTGGTATTTCAAGAAGATCTTCTGGTAGGGGCCACACATTATCAAAAGGGATATTTTGCACTGCACCCAACGTCAACCAAGAAGACCGAGATTTTTCCACTACTTTTAACTCCTAAAACGAGTCCCCTGTAGTATTTATTTAGTATTTCACTCTTGAAGAGAACGGGAATGCCATTCTCGATACGGGTCGAAATGAATCCTCCTTTCGACACAATTTGCTCCATTTTTTTCTCCAGAAGACTCCAAAAATCAATCTGACTCTTCAGCCTGATGCAAAACTTCCAAGGACCTTTCTCAATGTAAGTTATCATACACTCATCACTACTTCCTGGCTCTATTTCCACGGTGAAGTAATGGCTTCTTTCGCTCGACTCTTGTGAAACAGATTTTTCGCAGCCTTTTCCACCCTTTTTGACTGACAATGTCTGCTTTCAACAGGAAAGTAATTTTCTAGACAGACACCGGATGCGCCTGAAACTAATGGAAAATCGGGAGACTGATGATTCGGGGAAGGTATAAAATGTTCCGGTGGGTACAGAAAACTCTTCCTAGTAAAAGTAAAATGGCTTGAAAACAAGCCTCGATCTGGTGGAAATGGAGAAAGACCAGGAAAGGAAGGAGAAATGTAGGCCATTCCACACTGAACCATAGTTTTTGCTAATAATTGTCCTTGATCACTGGGTTCGTATGGTCTGAAAAGAGCTATTTTATCCTTCTCACGAAAAACAGTTCCACTTACAGTTCTACTGATCAGTTGTGATCTTAGAAAATTTATACAGTTGTCAGACCAAGAATTCGTATGTAGTGGGGCAACATCAGCAAGATAAAATGTTTCTAAGCACATCGGTACTTTTGCTATTTCTAGAGGACACGAGTATAGGTCTGTAAACTCAACTCTACAATTCCACTCGCAGTCGTCTATACAGACGACAGATAAAAATCCAGTGTTCATATGTTTATTGTCTGGAAGAAAGTTAAAATGAAAAAATAAGTAAATCTCACACCTCATCTATCTCAATCACACAGGTAGGTGAATACAAGGTGTCCCAGAAGTCTGGACTCACAGGGAAAGTAGACTATATTTTTAAAGTGAAACAAACTCATTTCTAATGTCAATTTTACATACTTCAGGAGAGAAAATACCCTGATGGTTCAGTATACCAATCAAGAGGTGGTGTACTGTTACACGTTTCGAAAAAAGCCAGAGGGAGGCATGTCAGTTATTTCACAAACATGCCTCCCTCTGGCTTTTCCCAGAAACATGTAGCAATACCAGTTCCACCTTCTCTTGATTGGTATACTGAGCCATCAGGGTATTTTCTTTTCTGAAATATGTAAAACTGACTTTAGAAATGCGTTTCACTTTAAAAATATAATAGCTATTTTCCCTACGAGTCCAGACTTCTGGGACAACCTGTACAATATAATTAAAATATTTTAGCCTCTGCTAAACAGTTTTAAAGCACAAGCTTGGTATTATGATATGGAGTACTCCTTATTTCATATGACTGAATTGCAAAATTTAACTTTTTCATTATTTCAATGCCATGACAAATCAGTCGCAAAGAATTTGTGAACTTCACACTACCAGCTAAATTCAAACCATTTTTACTCAATACTTTAAAGCATTAACTAAGTTTCCACTCATTTCTCTATTTACCCTCTACATAAGGACTAATTTTACCTTTAAAATATGTACTCCTGACCTAACATCGTATCATTACTGGAAACTGGTTCTAACCTATATTCCGGCAACATACAATTTTACACCAAACACGCACGACATCAGTGGTTCCCACGTTCTTCAGGATAAGGACCATTTTGATATCCAAGAAATTTTTGACGCTTCTTATTTTTTTTATCATTCCAAAACAGTGTTGAACATGAATATTGTGCTTCTTTTAAATTTTTTTTCCTTAATTTCCAATTTATTAAACTACCTAAATTTGAAAATTTTGTTCAATTTGCAACACACTCAATATTTGTACTTTTCTGCATCTTCCCTTTTTATTGTCATAAGGGCATTAAAACTTACTTCACTTCATTTTTTTTTTACTATACATTCTCTCGTACACCCTTTACTACCACCACCACGCCTTATCCCCAAACGTAATTCCTCGTCCTCTCTATTCCCTATCCATATTCCCTTCCCTTATGTTTAACTCGGTTTACCATAGTTGATGAGCCTTTCCCGTATTTACCCTTCCCACCCGGGAGAAATTGCGCGCGCGTGTAAGCGAGCGCGCACGCCACTACAGTACACACTGACGAAATAAAACCATACTAAGCTCGTCTACCAGATTATCCAGCACAAACACTATAACAGTCTATAATTAGTCTACTACTGTCACCATTGCTATACCTACAGTTAAAAACGCCTTCATTTTTTTTTACAATCCATTTATTAATTAATTTAATAATAACCTTTCCTTATAAAAGACATTCCCAATTTTATCCAATTCACAAAAATTACTTTCTTCACTTTCCCCCACCAATTCAGGTGCACCACTGTCTACTTTTAACATGGTCAAATGTTACTACTACAGGTTCCCCAATTTGTTTTAAAAAAAAAAGTAGATGATAGTCTATATCAGTGATAGGCAACCTTTTCCGAAACTGGGTCAATTTGATTTATTGGTAATTTCATAATGAGTCGGTGTTCAAAATTTAAATCAAAAAACACTATTTTCGGAACATTCTAAAATAAAAAAAACACTTGTAATAATGTTTATTATTTTATAAACAGTATACTATATACTACAATTGACCCGCGGGTCAGAGGTTGCCGACCACTGGTCTATATTTCCAAATAAATTTAAAGCAATTCCAATAATTTTTGTAAGAGGAATTATACCCTTATAGGATAGTAATTATTCTATTTAATGTAAGGTTTGGAACCTTAAAAATTTTGATGGGCCTCATTCCCTTCAATAAGTGGAACAAAAACATCTCTCGTTTATATGGACTTGATAGTAGTACCTACTGTATATGTTGTTATAAATAAGGCATAATTAATAGGTTCTCTTTACAAGAGAGATTATAGAAAATGTAAATGTACTTTATTTCTTTGGGTAATTCACCAAAAAAAATAAAATAAATAAATTAGAAAGAAAGCCCTTCAGTATTTTTTTTAGCATTTTACAATAAGCAATACAAACTGCCCTAATAAAGATACTTTACAAGTATGAACTGCAAACTACATTTATTAGCTAATCAAATTAGGTTACATATGACACGGTTTCAAGATAAAATCACATCTTTGTAACTGAAAAAATTACTTGAGCCAATACAACAATACGTTCTTTTGTTGAAAAAAAATCTCTTATATTATAACAGTAAAAAACTTAAAATTAGCTCTTATGGTGTGTTCTTGGACGTTTGTGTGAAAACAAAAAATGGGCATTTTCACGTGACTTGTTTTCATACACGTGTTGTGTCAATAGTGCTGCCAGTAACATTAGTTTTAGATTACTGTACATACTGTGTATGTTGTTTTACTGGTAAAACATGATTTTAAACTTTTCAAACAACAGGTACTTCATCTTTGGCATCTATTTACCAGAATTACCAGAACTTCGAGTGACAATCCTGTTTGCAAACATTTAAGATTTAGATCAGAAATAAATTTACATTTGCTCCTATACATAACATATAAACCATGTATCATTTTTGTCAGTGACTCAAGAGCAACAAACAAATTAGAAAGCACAACTAAATACAGCATATTTACAGAGGTTACGGTATACGGTATGGAATTAGCATTGTTTTAGGATTTGGATTGCTCAAAAAAGTAACATTTTTGCAATAGAGCTGTTCAAATTTTGGAGCACAATGTAAGCAAAATCTTTACATGCTACTTCATTTGCAATATACCTATATAAAAAACTGTGGTCTAGTGCAGTGGTTCCCAACCTTTTTTTAGGCCAACGCCCCCTTATGTCCATCAATATTTGCAGGTGCCCCCTCATGAAACTAATATAACAGGATAACTGATTTAGTAATAGAAGGTAACAATTTTAGTTTCCTAGCGCCCCCCTAAGATTCTCAAACGTCCACTGGTGGGCGTTGGCGCTCACGTTGGGAATCACTGGTCTAGTGCAAGCATATTTAGGATAAGAGGCATCGTTAAGTACTTATTACAGCTCTATCCTTCTATAATATGGAATTTAACTTTTCAGAATACAGTAAAACCGGTCTATAAACAAAATATATCAGCCAAATGGATATCGCTGTCTAGAGACTTCGTTATGAAGAGGTTTTCCTTTGCCAACATTGTAGTGTAAACTTTAGTGACCTATTTAGACCCTCATTGGTTATTTATACATACTTTATATAGTACTGTATATACAGCATATTAAATGCACTACTTAAAAGTACTTCCTCCACGAGGGAGAAACATTCTAGCCAATTACGCATCAGCCAGTCAGCATGCTGCTTACTTTCTTGATCGGGGAAATGGCGGTAGAAACGAACACGTGCGGCTCAGGCTAAGTTAGCTAAACCACCTTATAACGAAACGTGTTTTCGATAGAGAGGTTTTACGAAATGTCCAATGTGTTCGGTAAGGAGAGGTTTCATTATAGTGGTGTGTCGTTATTGAGAGGTTTTACTATAAGTGCCTAATATGAATAGTCATGCCAAAACAAGGTACTAATTGATTTAATGCTGGCCGATTGTCTGATAAGACAGTTTGGACCATATTTATGGCAAATGAAATAATGTAGTCGGTGGATAATTTAATTGTGTACCGTACATGATAATTTCCAATTTTTTAAAAACAGAATGCTTATGGGAAGCAGGGGCAGAGGTCTAGCTGTTAAATGGCTAGAAGTTTTGCAGCTTTTATTTCAAATTCAGATTCCTGAAATTTTTTCAGCCTACGAACATTTTTACAACAAAAAATTTCATGCTGACTTTTGGCTCATTTTGTTACCAAGATCTGATTCAGACTTTGAAACCATGTCACAGACTTTTATCATTACATACGCCTATTTTATCATGTACAGTTACCCGCATATATAATGTTCCTCGCCTCACAGTCGACTGCGTACACGTGGCAACGCCGCAACGACAGTCCAGGTACCCCAACTGGGGGAAGGTGGGGGGTGGATGGGGGACAACTAAGTCCAACAACATATAACATTGACATACGGGTAAGACGCCATTCAAAAATTACTTAACGCTATTTTTGCTAAAACCTGACACCCCCTCACCTGTAACGTTCCATAACGTGTGGGAAATGCTACATAACATCTTACGGGGGCCTGGTCTAGCGTTACAGAACGTTCCTGGAGGATCTAGGGTGTCAATTTTAGCAAAAATAGCGTTACGTAATTTTTGAACGACCTCTAATTATAATGTAACGTCGGAGTTCAACCCTGTTCACGATCATATTCATATTAATCGTTTATCTTTATGAACACAATGTTTACTAATCTTGTACAGTAATAAAGTTTCATTATGATTACTGCAAGTCTATATGAACAGATACCACAATACAACTTTTTATATACTACCGTACTGAATTTGAACCAAAAATGAACATTACACAACCATCCTCCACACCCTCATTCTCATTCTCCTTCCCCACCCACCAGTCTCGCGTACATTAAATCATTGTGTAACAATACTAATAAAGCTGTTTGTAGAGTCCGTGTGCAGCTTCAAACCTTTACGAGTCTACACGATTATATACAGGGTGGGCCAAAAGTCACTGAAGGACTTATTTTTATTATAATTTCTTTATTTTTAAATAATTTTGTATTTTTACTTCTTTCAGAGATAAAGCAGCCCAGGGAATTCATTATGAGGAAATTTACCACCGACCAGCGCGTAAAAATTGTTGAATTTTATTACTCAAGTGGAAAATCAGTAATTGAAACTCAAAGAAAATTTCGCAGACATTTTAATGTTAGAGAAACACCATCAAAAAACACGATTCAGAACTTGATTGTTCGTTTTCAGTCAACGGGGTCTGTTCATGACTCAGTCCGCAGTGGAAGACCAAAAACAAGTCGTACTCCAGAAAACATTGAAAGTGTTAGGGAGTGTGTTAACGAAGACCCAAAAACATCAACTCGTAAACGTGCAACTCAGCTCGGAATGGCAAGATCATCATTGCGAAGGATAATGAAGAAAGATCTGTTGCTGTTTCCTTACAAGATTCAAATAGTAGATTCCGATTAATAGGGCCAACGGTTAATCGGGGCAGGTTTATTTGAGACAAATCTTGAAGAACAAAGAAAATCGAGAATATAACCAGAATTTGCTTCGCTTATTTGGGACACCATGCCTTTTAATTGGGCCAGTAATTGCTACATTGGGCCGTGGAATTACAACAGAAGTCGAGAAAAATTCTGCTGCTTCTTGACAACTGTGCAGCACACCCTCATTTAGATTTTTTGAAAAATATCCAACTGGAATTTCTGCCTCCCAACACCACATCCTTGGTGCAGCCAATGGACATGGGAATCATCAAAAATTTGAAGACCTTGTATCGCGAAAAGTTGGTAAACTACATCCTTGAAGCAACTGAAGAAAATCTAATTACATCATCTTCAACAGCTAAGGAAGTCAGTGCAAGGGTTAATCTTTTACATGAAGTACAGTTTATTGCCGATAGTTGGCGAGGAATAAGCACCAAGATCATTCAGAACTGCTTTGCTCACTGTGGTTTTAAACACTCAGGCTTGGAGATACCAGATACGGTCGATAGTGAAAATGACGCTATTTTGGAAGTGCAACACGTCAGAAACTACGAAGAGTTTGCATGCATCGACAATAGTCTTCAATGTTATAATGAAAATGAAGATTGTGAGGACGCAATTGTTGAACAAATTGCAGCAAAACACCAGAAAACATCAGAAGACCAGGAAAGCGACGAGGATGAGACACCTTAACTTGAACGAGTGACTAACCAGGATGCCAGGAAATTTATTGCTGGATTACGACGCTATTTCATGCAGGAAGGCAATGAAGGCAGTCCTATATCCGCACTAGATACCTGCGCTGATTTTGTTCAGTTGCAGTCAATCAAGAGAACACGGCAGGGTACACTCGATAAATTCCTCCATCGTCATTAACTGTTAAGAACTACATGCATGTTTAATACGTACATGAATCAAGTTTGTTTTTAGTGTAAATATTTTTCTCTGATTTGCACCATTTGTTTCAGTTCATATACAGTAAGTATTTTTGTTACTCAATAAACGGAAAGTTTCTCTTTTGTCTTATGTATACCTTTTTAACTCTTTACGTGCAACTTCGTATAATTGGGCCAAAGTATTCTAGTCCCGATATATCCCAATTAACCGGAATCCAGTGTGTGTGTGTGTGTGTGTGTGTGTGTGTGTGTGTGTGTGTGTGTGTGTGTGCTGACAGCGAAAAACTAACTGATTATCAAAATCATATAAGAATAATCCACGGTTATACTAGCATAAACATATTTATTATACACAGCGGCAGAAAAATCGGCCCACTTGGAATATCGCGAAAAGCAAAAGTGGGCAAGCTTCTCTTTATAAAAGTTTTAAAATTCGAAAATTTAGTCTGAGGACATTAAAAAATCTTCAAACACCTGCTTAATACAATTTATTACCAAAAAAAAAAAAAAAAATCGACCAAAAAAAAAAACCCTGTGATCAGAGTTAAGAGGTGTTTGCCTCCCCTACCTTGAATGACTGCAGTCATTCGTCGATTCATTCCATAAATGAGATCGGCGATCACATCTTGTGAGATTCCTTCCCACTCTTCAGTTAAAGCTTGTTGTAGGAGGCTCCTATAGTGTGTTAGGTGCTACTAGACGAGCCCTAAGACGCCGTTTCATCGTGTCCTAGAGATATTCTAAGGGGTTCAGGTCCGGACTTCGGGAAGGCCAATCGATTCGACGAATTCCAGTAACCCAGTAACCGGTGACCTACGACCAGGAAACTTGACAGAGCACATCGTCAGCTCATGGGCTATCAGTTGGTGGTGGTTGCAGAATTTTCCGATGTGCTGTTTAGGCTGTGCACGGTTCCGAAAAAAGCGGACACACGCACAGACATTTTATTTTTAGCTCAATAGTATATTAGATTCTATAACACACAAATACAACAGTATACCAGTAACCATGTCAACACCTCGGCTTGGCCCATCAACGTCACTTCACAAACATTAGTATAATATTGCACGAGTTTATAAGTGTATATATATACTGTAAACCAGGTTAACTTCGCGACAGCAAATTTTCGCTTTTTCATATCCTTGGACGAGTTTGCGGCATCATAATTTCGCGGTCAACAGTTGCTAGTTATAATCTTACAGATTAAAATGACGACATTTATTCTGGACTGTGATTGGTCGAGGGTGAGGTCGTATAAAGGCAAGTTTTACCTCTTGGTATGCGGATAAAATTTCAGCAGCACTCAACGTAAATGAATTTTTCGGTAAGATAGATTTGAAGCCCTCCACACTGAAATCTATTCATGCTAAATGAATTCTCTGCAAGGGATAACCTACACCTACACAGTATAATTTAAAATGTTTTTACCGCTTTTACTTTACAATGTTTTATTACAATATAGGTACTGAATTTACTTTTCAAATAAAGTATTTTAATGACCCAAGTTTTATTTTCTTACCATCTTCCAAAGATTAGTTTAAATTGTCAAATTTTTGCCTGCTGGATATTTTCGCGTAAACTATAGCCTACGCGGAAAACGCAAAAATTCCCTGCAGGCGAACATTTCGTATTCACTAGTATATAAGAAGTCCTATTGTAGTAGCTGTTCATGTAGATTTGCAGTAATCATAATGGAACCTTATTACTGTACAAGACTAGTAAACTACATGGAGTTCAACGCTGTTCACGATCATATTAATTGTTTATCTTTATGAACACAGACTTGGACTCGGTTGTCCCCCCTCCACCCCACCTTGCCCCAGTTGGGGTACCTTGACTAACACTACGGCGTTGCCACATGTATGGAGTCGACTGTGAGGCGAGGAACATTACATATGTGGGCAACTGTACAAAAAACCTAAAAGCTACATTGTTGGTATAGTATTTAAAAGTTACAATTTGTTTAAATTTTTAAAAAATCATTATTAAACATGACAAATGTAGGCGATTCACAAAGCTGAATGTAAATAAAATAGGCCTATATTCAAATACAAAACATTTTCTTAGTAGTAATTTGAGAAAATATAGGGATTATAGGAAACAAATCTTTACTAATTTAAAGAAAAATTATAGGCCATCACAGAACTTTGCTACTTGTCTCATTTAGTACCAAAAGTACTTTTATTACTACATAAAAATGCTCATATATCGGCAAACGCTGCCAGTTTCTTACCACTGAAAATTAATGACATTTATAATTGACAGAACCTTGCCAAATGAAAAGAATGGAAGCTTAACTTACCGATAATCTGAACCCTGAAAAGGGAAGAACCTCCTTCATTTGTATCCATGCATGCAAGAGCTATAGTACCAAGTGTAATGTGGGATAAGGGTAGTCTTGAAAATTGATACTCCAAGGAATACTTGTGAATCTGCAATTAATCGGAGTATGAACTTGTAGCTATCACATCAGTGTATAGAGGTTTGATCTGCGTATATAATAGCCTCTTTATATACTAGCAGAGAGTTGCCCTACACACAACACTGATTTGATAATCATTAAAATCATGGTTGTTAAATCAAACTCAGAGGGGCACTTACAAAAAGTAATAAATTACAAACATTTCACATTTAGCTAAAGCCAATGCAGGAAAAATAGATTATTTGCTGATAGGAGGAAACTGCAATTTACCTGCAATTTACTGAATTTTATCTTTTAGTATCTGGCAACACTGACTGGTTCAGAACAATATCCTTACTATTTATACTGATGATAAAATTATGTCAATCAGTGCTATCGCAATATAATGAATGAATTACTTTGAAATCTTTGGAAAATTTAATTAAATTACAGCACCTTAAATGGTAAACAAAGTATGAAATGCAGAGGCCAATTAAAATATAATTGTTTTTAGTTCGCTATGCAGAGTAATGGGTGTGGGTGTTTGAACAAAGAGTGCCAGTCACTTCATCCTATATCCTGTTATAACAATCATATTTTTAACGTGTACTACATTTTTTTGTTCAGTATTGATACCGTATTGCTTGAAACCTGAAAGTAAATATTATTTGAATTTAAAACAGCAAAAGTGTTTCCTTGAATGTGGTGAATGCCTTGTAAAATAGGGCTGGTTGATAACACTTTTAATGGTCCACAATAATCGTCACTGAATGGTTGGCGATTATCACGATAAATGATCTCTAATAATTATAATTAACAACGTCTAATTACTGTACACTAAAATTTATATAGTAATATAATATAATGGAATTGTATATACACATCAGAGACGTGATTTACTGTATACAGGGTGGGCGGAAAGTAGCTCCCTATTTTGGATTGGTAAAAAAATACGTATATTATCCATTTATTTCAGAAGAAATAATATGAAAAGGTAGGCATACATGGTAGGTTTTCTCTAAAATTCAATGTGGGCTCCAACTCTTTCCACCAGCTTCTGGAGCTGCCCAGGAATGGCGTCCACTGACTTTAGCAGGAACTCCGGCGGGATGGAGGACATGACTTCCCGAATTCGGTCCTCCAGTTCTTCCAATGTCCTCGGTTTGGTGGTAGACTTCTTCCTTTACCCACCCCCAAAGAAAGAAGTCGCACGGTTATCGCTGAAAAAACGGCAGAATCGGTTCAGTGTAACGGTGTGGTGTGGTATGACCTCAGATCAGGTTGTGGGCCCGTTCCTTCTGCGCAACACCATGAATGCTGAGCGATACCTTGCTATGTTGCGAAACGAGGTCTGGCCGGTTGTCAGCACATGGGAGAACATCGACGATCTGATATTTATGCAAGATGGCGCCCCTCCGCACTTCGCTCTTGTTGTCCGTGAGTGGCTGGATGCCCACTTCCCTGGGCGTTGGATGGGTCGTCGTGGTCCACATCAATGGCCAGCCAGGAGCCCCGACTTGACACCGTGCGACTTCTTTCTTTGGGGGTGGGTAAAGGAAGAAGTCTACCGCACCAAACCGAGGACATTGGAAGAACTGGAGGACCGAATTCGGGAAGTCATGTCCTCCATCCCGCCGGAGTTCCTGCTAAAGTCAGTGGACGCCATTCCTGGGCGGCTCCAGAAGCTGGTGGAAAGAGTTGGAGCCCATATTGAATTTCAGAGAAAACCTACCATGTATGCCTACCTTTTCATATTATTTCTTCTGAAATAAATGGATAATATACGTATTTTTTTACCAATCCAAAATAGGGAGCTACTTTCCGCCCACCCTGTATATCTGGACTGTCAATTTATCTGTATATGCTGCGAAATTCTAAATGTCAACAGCTTCCTATAATAGTGATACACAAACAAAATCTAGCGATTTTGAGTCCCAATCTGGCGGTTTCTGTTTGTTTGATGTTGTTTAACCCTTCAACACTGCTATGGATGTGATCGATAACCAGTGTTGGGAGTAACGGCACTACTTTTTAGAGCGATTTAAATCGTTACTCGCTACTCTCAAACTGATCATTTGACTCGTATCATTTATTAGCTGTTAGGTCCTCCACACGAGGAGGACTATCAGATACCAATTTTGAAAAACTAGTCCTCCTGAAATCGAACACCACACTCCTAAAAAAAAAGTCTACAAGATTAGTTTTTTTTTTAGAGGACATTTTTTATTCGAGTTTACATTTTGATTTTTTTGTCATATAGAGTATAATTCAGGGTTGGTACCCAAAAACCCAAACCCAAAAATCCAACACCAAAAACCCACATCAATTTACTTCTCAAGCTTATTTTTAACTTGGCATTTTTTTCTAATATGGTTATGCAGTCTTATATATTAATGTGATAAGGCCAATATAAACTAAAATTTTCAGAAACTATTTATTTGACACGTTTCATTATGAACCTTATATCTAATAGTGTATCTAATTTATCTATCTTCTAATTGGCTACCTATATCTAAAAATAAATCATCTTTCTTTTCAGCTTTATAATTTAAATAATTTAAGTGGTACCTAATATTGATCAGTATGTTCAGCATCTTTTGACCTTAGGTGGCGGTAGATTCGAACCAACATTTCTGCCTTTTTTTTTCCCTAACCTATTTCGCATTTTACTTCATACCAAGCCAAACGTTGAAAAAAATCTTTCCAATGATCCGGAACTGGCCGGACAACTATGAATAGATCTCATAAATTTAGCAAAGCCTAATGGTAACCTCGTCTCTTTTTTTTTTTCTTTCATTTCAAACAATTTTCCACCAATTACTAGCTGATGTAGAGCTCACTATACTATCTTTGAATAAATAAGGAGGAAAAATTAGTGCGTCTTTTAAGCGGAATGCATAATATCCTGCCATGTATTCTGAATTTATTTCAATCAGCCATTCTTCAGCCTCTTCCTCTTGAACTCTATTCAATTTTGGTCCTGAAAAATAATAGAATTGTGTGGAAACAAAATAAAGCTAATAATATAGATTATAGAATTTATGTTATGGTATCTAATTTATGCTAATTGTTATCCAATATGGCAATGCCAGATGATTTGATTCAGATTAGAGAAAACTCTTCTGCCCATACAGTTGAGTTACCTATGTTTTATATATTGGTAGTAGTTAAGCATTTAGGTCCTATTTACCTTCATACTTTGGGTCAGTTATATTTGCCAAAAGATGACATGGTTCCATAGCTTGTGTAAATCTCTTAATAATATCTTCTTTGTACGGAGCTAATTTTTCATCTTGGATTAAATTGAGCCAAATTTTAACAGCATCAGATAATGTTGTATTATATCAGCCTGCACCTGTAACAAAAAAAAAAAAAAAACTATAAAGTTATATATGGCTGAATGAAAACATCTGTAAACATTTAGAATTATGCATTGTTAGAATTTATTTTTTGGTGTTACAAGTTACAACACATAAAATGAAGTTTATTTTAATTATTTATTAGTAGTGCTTTAGTACAGGATTCTATAAATAAAATGTGCACTATAAGTCTATAAAATATCTTCAAATTAATATTGGTATTTAAAGTTAAGTAATTTTAACTGCATAATATAAACACACCTTATCTAGAGCATTTCCAACAAGTAAGAGTTGTGACTGGAAATTGAGTGCCTCTCTCTGTATAGATAAGTTATCTATCAATTTTCCGATGTTGTGATCAATGTCTTCAATATGCTCTCCTCTTATTTCTATATATAGAGAGAGTAATTTGACAAATAGGTTTTTATGCATTCTAACTGAGAATTCCATCTGGTTTCATTTGGTAGTTGCGGCATCATACCTCCTTTCTCCATTAACCAACCCTAAAATATAAATTTTTATTACAAATATTGCTGGATTTGACAGCATAAATAAATAGCCTATGCAACTTATTAATGAGTCGTGAATTAGGATTCACACTGGTGACAGTGCTAATGCATAAAAGTAAAGCTGACAGTAGCTAATTTATTGGATTTGTTTTTAGCTTACATGAGGGTGGTGATGGTTTCGGAAATATTTGTTAATTTCTACAACATGCGTGAGAACTGTTTTTGGGAAGATCTTTTTCTACCAAGTTTAGATGGTGTGCTGAACAGCCATAAGTAATAAGACTGTAGTTGTCCTCCTTAAGAATTTCTCTCATTCTTATCATTTTTGTTTTCCTTATCAGTGCATATAGCAAATACCTGAAAATAAAATGTCATAACTCATAAGGAACTGAGCATTTGAGTATACCAAGGCGGAGAATTACATTCAGTTTATAACTAAAATAAAATGTACCTACAAAATAGTTATACTTACATCAATGCCATATATTTCTTTAGCTTTTGTTATTGCTTCTCTAGCTAACTGCACAATATTTTGCTGTCTTTTTTGTACTTCCAGCATCTACTGCTGAAATCAGATGTGGCTTTTTTCCATTATGAATACTGTGCGCAATATTAGGATCATTACCTACTGAACTCCAGCCATCTTGTATAAGGGTAATGGTACAATCATCAAGATTAAGGTCATTCTTCATTTCATGGATTACTTCATCATTAACTTTTATTAACAGATCAGATGCCAACCTTTTCCCGTTTGGTGGTTCATATCCTGATCTTAGACCTTTGATTAATTTTATAAATTCTTTATTTTCTAAAATGTTGAAGGGTATGTTAGCTGAAAAAAGAACCTTGCAACTTGTAAATCTAATTCTTCCTTTTGGTCCACAGTCGTTCTTACCACAAATGGTGTAATTGATCTTTGCCTTTTATGCTTTATTGGTGTTGAATGACAGAATGTGGATGATGATGAACCCACACTAGTGTCACTCATTTCAGGCACATTTTCACTTATAATCTTTGGATCATCTTTGCCAGAAGCCAAAGTTGGAGGAAGTGAATCAGTTTCAACTGATGCTCCAAATTCGAGTCTCGGCATACCTCTTGCCTCATTTTCAAACATTCCACTTTTTTTACTGCATTTCTCTGGATGATGTTTCACACACTCAATTTTTCGAGTGATACTTTCTTTGCAATAATTGCATAGTATTCTAGTAGGCTGATCACTTAATAAAGTCACCTCGTCCCATTCACCATAACTCTGAGTTTGGCATCTTGAAAATTTAAATTTGAGTTAGGTCTAAATAAAGCTGAAATCTGCTGTTAAGAAATAAAGGAAAGATATAAAATTAAAATGGAGAAAATTCTAATGTGTCATTATTCTCTCATATATCTGAACTTTCTGTGAAATAATGATGTCTTTTTAATATATATTGTAGATTAGATAAATAAATTAATAAAATAATAGATATATTAGGCACTACATAATTATCAAACTTTCTAAAAAAAATTTCAACCCATCAAAAACCCAATTGGGTTGGGTTTTTGCCAACACTGGTATAATTTGGTATTATTAAGGCTTTTTTACTCCTTAGTCTTTTCTTAAAAGTAACACTAACGTGTTACTTTCTCATAGAAGTAACTGAAGCGGTAACGATGTTACTTTTTTATCAATGTAACAGTAGTGGTAACGCCGTTACTTATAGAAAGTAACATGCCCAACTCTGTCGATAACAGGAAAAAAAAAAAAAACAAGAATAATTTTGTAGCGATTTTATGAGTCATTCTAAACATCAAATAAAGGTGGGAAGGTAAAGCATCCACAGATGTTGACCATCATTTGTGGGGAAACCTAAAACATCAATTGATGTTAACCAGCATTCTCTAAGAGAACATCAATAGATGTTGACCAGAGTTTAAGGGTTAATTGCTTGATGTTGATTTACTATTGTAACCTTAAATAATGTCAAAATTGTGGATTTTACAATTTACTCATTTTTCTAATGAAAAATGCCGTGTTCCCGATTATCACAATACCTAAAAATGACTGACGATAATCGCCATTTTTATACCTGGCGATCGATTAATTATCGTGATTCTCATCCAGCCCTATTGTTAAGGTTTGTAATTAGAAAGACAAGTTTGAATTATATGCATGTATCATTGTATCGTGTATGTACCTATGTCTCACTAATGTACTGATCATTAAATAAATTTATTGGGGCTTGTAGTTTGCTATCACGTAAAATACCTCTGGAGCACTGGTAATTACTCATACTTGTTAATATTGCTCAATCACTGTCATGACAGTAAAGTTAAATAGCACAAATTAATTTATTTACCTTTTCTAAAATGTGCCCCCTCTGAATAATTGGGTGCCCTCCCTGCAAACATCATGCTGCCACCAGGCTTAGGTGAGGCCCAGAACAAATGTGCAAACTCCATAAATTACAAATTATGCTAAGTAAGTTTTTTTTTAATTTAAAAATCAGACCTAATGACTTCTCGTTTCTACAATATACAGTACTATAGCTTTTTACAGGCTTATTCCTTACAAAATTTATTCTGTTGAAATGTCAGATCACTTGGTAGCTACAGGCTATTTTTTTTTATTATCTATTCTATGAACCACTTCAGGCTTATATGACAATTTGTCACCCAATAATTATCATGCACCCAAATATCATTAGCTACCTATTATCCTGTTACACATAATTTTCATAAAGAAGTTATTAAGAAAAATACCTTGGTATAACTGCTAAAATTTTATTCAGAATTACTTTGAGTTAAATATTTTGGAGTGCATTCACAACTTATGTAACAATCTTATGTAACAATTTTTAATATGCCTTTCAGCTCCTAAGGAGATCTAAAGAAAGCTGATAACTCTGCTATTTTCTAAAAAATAATCCACTAGGTTAGCATTGGCCAATTTTTCCTCTCAAAATTCGAAAGTGAATGGCTACCGTACCTAATATCTACAAAACACCATCAATTAAAAAACTGCTAGAATTGTTACCCTCATAACAACTACGATATAAACTACCTATGGAAAAACTATACATGCCTGCCATACACTTTCCAACAACTTGTGGGATGTCAGGGATGTTCAATTACTCAAATAGACCTTTCACTGCATTAATAATATACTACACTAATTACATTATAGTCAACTACTACTATTCTGCCCTCTTCCCATGAAAACAAAGTCCAGCATTTTCACCCCTAAAATGTGACCCTCTCCAATTTTCATGAAATTTGATGCGTTTTGGTATATATAAGAAACACTCACCACCAAAGTTTCAGACCTTTGTGACCTCTACTTCTGCAGATAGAAGTCACCAAAATTTGCAGTTTTCAAAATTCCATAAGTTCTATTTGTCCTTGAATAATGATTTTAGTGTCATTCTGAAGTCAATACACAGGGCTATCTTTCTTATTATACGAAATGTTTTTTCATATTAAAAACAAGAGTGTGCTCTCATTTCGTGACCTTTGACATGACCTAGATACCAATGTGTCAATTCTGATTTCAATTTTGAAATAGCCCTATATACATAATACATATACATCAGTATTCAATCAGCATTACTAACAATACACAAAAAAAAAAGGAAATTAATAATAATCATGATGGTTTCAAAAAATGTGTTGAAAACCTAATCAAGATATACAATGAAATTGGGACAATGGGTAATAAGAGCAGGCCTAGAACACCTTGAAAGCTCTCAAAATCTGATTTCACATATATGACATAAATCTAATAGTAATATTGTTGCAGAATTTTAAGAAAACTACTGTGGTCAATGTTGACCCATTTACAGCCAAACATGAATGATATCAGAAAGACAAAAGTAGGCACTGTAGGTAAACCGCTGTTTGCAAAGGAACAAAGGAAAAGGGCAAAAATATTAACATTCCATACATAGCTATCCCACTGCAACACCCACTATTAAGCCTTCCCGACATAATTTACACCCAACTTAAGATGGACCAACTTTGACCACATTAGTTCCCTGATATTCTGCAGCAAGGCAGCCACTGGATTTGCATCATTAATTTAGTGATCTAAAGGAAGTAAAAAAACTTTATGAAGTGTCATGAGTAACTGGATCCAATATTCCATGAAATTTAGGGACAAAATGTTTGATTCTGAACTTCAGGTATAAACTGAGCACCATATTACAGCCAGATAAAAGTTCAAGTACACTTCCCCAAAACATGATTAAGCCTTCCACCCTACAGTTCACCAATTTGTTTTACATTGTTTCATTAGGGGTAAATGAAAGGCCTCCTTTTACTTCTATATTAGGTTAGGTTAGGTAAATTAAGTTAAGTTAGTTTAACTCTCAGGTGGATTTATAAATCCTAAAAAAATTCATGCAATGGAAAGGTACAGTTTAGGCAAAACAAAACTATAAAAAAATAACACATTTTAGCACAAAAGCTATAGCACCATTTCTGTATCTCTACCAAAGTCTGCTACTCACGCTCCTCCATCCCTCAGAATGTTTTCATAATGTGGCTAACAATATTTTTATCAAAACCAACTTAAAATCACCACTTAATATCCCAAATAAACATGGGTTTATTTAGGTGGACCATATAAAAATCATTAGTAGCCCAGATTAAGATAATGGTCCATCCAATGGTGACCCCTGCCGTAGAAGATAGTATTTCTGACTCTTCTACATTTTTAATAAGAGCAATCAGGGACAGGAAAGTATGCCATATTCAAAACCCCAACCATATCATGATAGGCTATAATAAAGTAGATACTGACAGTAGCTATATGTAATTAAAGTTATAATTAAACTAATAAAGTGCTTTCAATCAACAGCAATTGGATTTAATATGGTCCAACAATATGGCCAAAGAAGGTTTACTGTAATATTTGATCCCTCCGAGGTTTGTATTTTATTAGGTTATTTAATTAAATCACATCCGGGGTGGGGAGTGGCAGAGGGCCCCCTAAATGGCTAGAGAAATGTGCATCAAATTTAGCATACACATTAAGGGAAAACCATAGAAGGTTTTAGTAACACACCCATCCTTCCCATGTGTGTGTGTGTGTGTGTGTAAACCAATCACATGAAACACTGCACAACATCCTTGGAAAGTTAACCCTCATCAGGAACCTTCAATTTACTTTGGTTGGAACCATGCAGTCTATATGACCCCAGGCCTAAAACCTTGAAAATAAAGTGCTATAAAAGTGTCTGTAATGAAACAATCGCATGAATGAAACGTATTTGATAATGAAGTAGTAGTTTTAACCAATTAATATCTTTTTCAAAGCTTTGACCCTATGGTTCCTGATGAAGGTTTATTGATTATCAGAAAACTGCAACAAACATTTATATACAGAAAATTAAATCATTGCTATAGTCATGCACAGTGAAGACAAGCCTGGACTAGGTATGGTATTAAAAATGGAAAAAGTGTATTCGAAAGAGGCCTATGATTCATAGTTAAAAAATTTATGCCCTACTCAATTTTTTTCCCCCATCTTCATCATCATTACTTGCACCTAACATGATAGGAAATTTACCCATTAAAAGCTTTTTTCAATTTTCTAAACTTTAGGAATGACATGAATCTACCCATTCTCCTCCTATGTTCTCTAAAAATGGTGCAGTCACAACTTTGACTTCACTCACTAAACAACATATGGTACTAGAACAAATTAGATACTGAAATTAGGCCCTAATCATAACGGAGCAAAAATTAATTTAGCTTAAGTTTAAACTTACCAGGTCTTTTATATGATTATTGCTTTTCACATTTTGTAGATGACCCAAAAACTTAATGGCTGGTCCATCAACAACTATGTCCAAGACAATAAGCTTTTCATTAGAAATATGGTGTGACATTTTAACTATAAAAATATTTTAATTCCACAATACTCTGAAAATATAGGAAATCTGAATAAACTTTAGCTGTTATTAAGGAAAACTAATATTCTGTATGTAAACATACTGTTCTACAGATCTACAGAAGCTAAGGCTAACAAAGACCCTAAGATCCACGCTAAGGTTAGCCCGAGAGAAAGGAGAGTAGGGGGTGAAGAGAATAGGGGGTTAAGTAAGTACAACACCTATCACTCGCGGGTTAACATTCATTCAAAAAAAGAGAAGAAAGACTCACCATCATCATCCGCCTGCCACTGCCGACAAGTCGGGAAAATAGTCGACGAGAATAGGAAAGGGGTGAAAGATGAAAAGAAGCAAAATAAGAACGCTTACAAACCATGCAAACAGTCTTAATTCACTGTCATACCATGCAAACTACAGACATGCAAGTAAGGAGAATATAAGGAAACAAAAAATAGGTAAAGTTAAACAAAGTGGGTTAGTTTACGGTACGAGCTACATCTACGTTCGTGTTAGTCTAATTTTTTTTTTATTTTATTTTATTGCTGGCATTACACGCTGGGGTGTCACAAGCTGGCATTAATCGTCAACAGACTCATCCTCGACCACCACCCCCAGAGCTCCTGCTGCTAATTGGTTTTTTTTATTTTAAACAACATTAATATTTTTAAAATGCCTATCTATACAGTTTTTAAACACATTAACGCTGGTAGAGTTCACGACGGGCGCGGGAAAATTATTCTATTTATCAATTACTTTAAACGTAAAGAAGTTTTTAGCGATATTAGTAATGAAACGTCTGCCACGCAACTTAAATCCGTTATTACGAGTATTGCTATCATCGAAAGTGAACAATGTCAAAATTTGTTATCGATGTTATTAACGATTTTGAAAACTTCAATAAGCTTCCCCCTTAATCTCCTAGTTTCGAGTGAATGCAAGTCTAACTCCTTAATCCTATCTTCATAAGGCTTGTTGCGCAATGACGGAATTAGTTTCGTGACGACGCTGAACCCTTTCTAACCTATCAATATCCTCACGCAAATACGGGCACCAAAACTGAACGGCATATTCTAAATGAGGCCTGACTAGGGACTTGTAAAGGGGCAATATAAATATAATATCTTTCGATTTAAATTCGAAATTACGCGCTATGAAGCCTAACTTCCTATTAGCTTTTGCGCAAGACTCCAGGCACTGGTTCCTAACTTTTAAATCCTTAGATACGCGTACGCCTAAATCTACTTCCTCGTCAACGCTCGCTAACAATCTATCATCCATCGTGCACGTGTAATTATTGTTACGAGAACCTATATGCAAAACTTCACATTTGTCTACGTTAAATTGCATCTGCCACTTATCCGTTCATTCCATAATCCTATTTACATCGTCTTGGAGCCTATTTCTATCGTCCTCGTTAACAACCTTACCACCTATTTTAGTATCGTCCGCGAATTTTGACACGTTACTAGTCAATCCTACATCTATGTCATTAATGTAAATTACGAATAGCAATGGGCCTAACACTGAACCCTGTGGGACACCGCTACCTACATCCAACCACCCCGATTCACTACCATTAACAACGACCCTCTGTCTCCTAGCACGAAGCCATTCCTCTAACCAGTTAGCTACCTGACCGAGTATGCCGTGCGCTTTAACCTTTGCAATTAATCTTCTACGCGGAACTGTATCGAACGCTTTTTTAAAATCTAAATAAATAACGTCAGCCGCTCTATGACTATCGTATTCGCGCACTATTTCGTTATAAAATTCTAACAAATTAGTTAAACAAGATCTATGGCGTCGAAACCCATGCTGACTATATTAATCAAATTTCTACTTTCTAAGTGATCGATGATACGATCCCTAACTACGGATTCCAAAAGTTTACCGACAAGTGACGTTAAGCTAATGGGCCTATAATTGCTAGCTACTGTGCGGTCGCCTTCTTTAAAAATGGCCGTGACGTTAGCTAATTTGAAGTCTTCAGGAATAATCCCCGTTTCGAGTGACTGATTAAATATCTTCGTTAAGGGGCCTACTATAACGTCTTCCAAATGTCTAAAATAAAAAGCGTCAGGGTCTGGAGCCTTGCTAACTTTTAGCCTATCGATATAATGCGCAATCTCACACTCGTAAAGAGTTATTTCATGCAAAATAGTCTCGCTACTAAATGGAACGATATCGTCCACGTCGGGAACATTATTTACGTCTTCTACGTAAAAACTGTCGCAAAAAAGTTATTGAAAATACCCGCCATCGCCTGAGTGTCAGAAGCCAAAGCGCCGTTAACATCCACTAAAGGGCCTATGTTATCTTTTATTGGCTTATGATTATTGACGTATTCAAAAAACTTTTTTGGATTATGTTTACTATCCACAGCTATAAGTATCTCTAAATTACGCTTAGCATTCCTAACTGATCTTTTAACCTGACGTCTAAGCTCGATATATCTATTAAAGTTAGCTGCCGTGCCATTGCGCTTATTAAGTCTATACGCTCTGTTACGCTCGTTTATGAACTCTCCTATTTCCCTAGTCCACCACTTGGGCCTACTATGAACCCTAGCGCGCTTGGATCTACGAGGAATAAACTCCCTTTCAATATTCATAAAACTTTCTTTAAACGCCTCCCAATGCAAATTTGTGTCGTTGCCCATAAATACGTTATCCCAGTCCACTACTCTCATCCTATCCGCAAAACTATCAAAATTAGCCCAACGAAAATCAGGGACTTCTATTACGTTACTATCCTTAGTGTTTTCTATCAGTAACTTAAACCTAAGAATTTGATGATCACTACATCCTAAACTCTCGCTTACTTCTAAACCTTCGACTATATTTTCGCCGTTCGTCATCAAATCTAAAATATTGTCACTGCGCTTTGGTTCGGTAACCATCTGTCGTAAAAAATTATCTTCCATGAACTCAATCAATCTCAAACTCTCCTCATTACCAGTAAAAGTCTCGTAATTAACATTAGGGCAGTTAAAGTCTCCGACAATTATACTATTCCGATTGTCAATAAAGTTACCAAGAAGTGAGTAAAATCTAGTATCGGTATCGAGGGGTTGAACGGGAGGTCTATAAACAACAAAATTAAAACTAATACTACGCGCCCTAACTACAACACATATCGCATTAATTGCTGCCGGAAAATCTACCTTAACCTCGATAGCCCTAAGGGAATTACGAATGTACAGCAAAACGCCGCCACCAATCCTATGTAACCCATCATTAGTAAAGAGTTTAAAGCCCAGTATATCAAATTCCCCCAACAAGTCCCGAGTCACGGTATTTAACAACGTTTCAGTGATAGCAACTACCGTATTTGTCGGCTTATAAGACGCACTTTTTTCCTTATAAATACCTTAAAAAATCGCCCTGCGTCTTAGAAGCCGAAAGTGGCAATACAGCACATCAATTAATTAATCGATTAATAACAAATAATAAGAGTAATAATCATATTATCTTTCTTTATTGGCTTTTGGGTTTTCTTTTTATTGAATTTTACATATCCATTGTATTAACAATAAAGTGCATCAAAAACTTTTTTTTCTTGAATTTACCTTTCCAAAATTAAGGTGCGTCTTCCACGGCGCAGCGTCTTGTAAGCCGTCAAATACGATATATCATATTACCAGAATAAATTATCGCCTTAAATTCGTTTAATTTATTTCTAATACTAAGCACGTTACAATAAAAGACGTTTAAGTTATTTTTTACCACGGGCCGGCGTTTTAAACTATTTTTCACGTCGGGCCCGCGTTCCTGGGACCCAGAACGTTTAAAGAAGGCTTCGACTTATACAGCTTTCGTACGTTTTCGTCAATTAACCTACCTAGCCTAGCATTACCTATTTCATTAAAATGCACCACATCTTTTATAAAAAGGCTAGGATCACTGAATTCTGACCACAGCTTTACGAAGGGTACATTTTCCTCAGCACAAATCTCTTCTAATTTAGTATTCAAAAATATCATTTTAGACGTAATCCTAAGACCCAAACCGTGCCTAGGGGTAATACCTAGAACTAAAGACCTATCTGACCTCGCCTTTAGGGACCTAATTAAGCCCCTATATCTCTCCAAAAGATCAGGCACTCTCGTATCGGGCCTATACGAGTCGTTGCCCCCTACCATCGTCACCAACATCGAGTGACGGGAGGCAACGTCAATCCTATCCACTTCGTCTCTAACTCTGTCAACCCTGGCCCCTGGGAGACAGGCCCTCCTCCTCTTGGTTGGAGGAAAATATCACGACTTAACCAATCATCAAGGGCGTACAGTTGACCTAACCGGGCATTCGGTTAACCTACATTAAATATCTTCTTTTCAACAAAATCGGAAACAGTACATGAAACGGAAAAGATCCAAATGGTGTAAGCTATGATAGGCCTAGTAACATCATAATGTCATAACTTTGTTATTTTCTAATATTTTCAAAATAATACATAGCTGCTTGCACCATTTTTTCTGTTCTATCGATTGATACATGTTTCGTTACTGTAGCATTCGCTCAATAGTAACTTATGTTCAACAAAATTTAAATAGCTCCTTATCCTTAGAGCGAAACTTATCAAAAAGTTTCTGTGACTGACATGTCACAACAATCCATCTTCGCGTCTCAACAACAAAACACAACTGACCAGATCTGACCTAATGAAGTAATGGAACGGTGTGGCAACTAAGGGGTTGCCAAATTCGCTAGATATACCAATAATTGCTAAAAATATTGGCAGATGTCGCTAACTCCGCCTGGGAGTGGACAAGCCAGCCCAAGTCTCAGCCGGTCCCAAGCCCGGAGAAAGGAGGAGGGTTGGCGGCAGGAAGGGCATCCGGCCGTAAAACTTTTGCCAAAACCTTATGAATGAATTATAATAAGAGGAACAACAAAAGTAACGGAAATATCCAAGAAGGCACAGGAAGAGAGATTGAGATGGTATGGGCATTGGGCATGTCCAGAGGAGGGAGGAGTAGTATGTGGGACGACGGATGCTGAGGATGGAAATTCCAGACACGAGAAGAAGAGATAGACCTAAGATGAGGTGGCGGGATAAACTGAAGAAAGATAGTGATAAGGAACTGGAGGAAGAGGTGGCTCAAAACAGAAGTGAATGAAGAAGAAGGATCTGCAACAGCGACCTCACATAGAAGTGGGCTAATAAGGCTGCGGAAGAAGAAGATTGGCAGATGTCGCTAGATATATCTCAAACTGTCGCTAAGTGTCGCTAAAAATGACATTGCTTCAAATTATCATAACTTTGTTATTTTCTAATATTTTCAAAATGATACATAGCTGCTTGCACCATTTTTTCTGCTCTATCGATTGATATACGTTTCGTTACCGTAGCATGTTTCATGGCAATGCGGGTGTCTTATAAAGTTTTACCTCCTATTCTTTGACTGACCTTTGACTTTGTGCCATTCATCAGGTCTAACTTTACTTGGACCTGCATCTTTATCACTCAACCTCACTTGAGCCTGCTTCCCTGTCACTAACAGTAGGCTCGATTTTACTCCAACTTGTATAAGTATTTTCTGTATTTGACTCAGTTTCTGGGCAACTTTTCTATTTATCTCATTAGCTACACTATCAATCATAGAACCAACTAACCTAGGCTCACTAGACTGAATTAGCAGCATTTTTAAACCTTACCTTAAGCATGTCCTTAACCTTATCTAAACACTTGCTGCAAAATCACAAAATATTTGGCAACTTCATACCCCTGTCAGACATGGGGTAATAGTAATAGACTATTACAGGATTTTTCAAGTAATAGATCATAATTTTTTGGCTGTAATAGTAATACTAGGGGCACTCAATATATTTTGCCCCACCATTTTTTCTTAGCTAAATAATAGGCCACGGGGCTGAAATGTCTTTTGGGCCGTAAGTCTGAACTTTCTGCGCTTCACATAACTAGATTTTTCCAGTTTGAACCCCCCCTCCTTGTATAAAACCGCTTTTAAACGCCCTTGTATAAAACAGATGGTTAACGCAGTTTCGAAAATGGCGTCTGACAGTGATGTGCGTCGTAAACAGAGCTGTTATCGAGTTCTTAACCGCAGAGAAGGAAACAGTTGGAAATATTCACAAACGACTACAAAACGTTTACGGAGATGCTGCTGTTCATCAAAGTACAGTTGGACGCTGGTCTAAACGTGTGAGATCATCGGAGAGAGGGAGAGCCAGCCTTGCAGCAGTCATTCGGCATCGGCTGTGACATCTCACACTGTGCAACGTGCTAACATCATTCGATCAAATCGGCGCGTCACATACAAGGAGCTACCACTGGAGTTAGGAATTAGTGAAGAAAGTGTGAATATGATAATTCAGCAACTGGGATACTCAAAAAGTGTGTTCACGGTTTGTTCCTCGCAAACTGACTGAAAGCCCAAAGAAAAGATATTGCTTCCGAGTAGTTGGTTCGATACGAGACAGAAGGGGATGACTTCCTTTCACGAATTGTGGCTGGGGAAGAGACTTGGGTACACTACTTTGAACCTGAAACAAAACGCCAATCCATGAGTGGCATCACGCAGACTCCCCACGCAAGAAAAAGTTCAAAATGGCCACCATCTTCTGAGACATGAAAGGGGTAATTCTGGTGGACATTATGAAGAAAGGACAAGCAATCAACTTAGAGGCATATATTGCTACCCTACAGACTCCAAAGACGTATAAAGCGAGTTCGACCGGAGAAAAAACTGGAAGACGTCCTTCTTTTGCACGATAACGCAAGACCACACAACAGTTTGCAAACAAGAGAGGCCATCACAAAAAATGCGCTTGACTGTGTTAACCCACCCTCCATACAGCCCAGATCTGGCACCTTCACACTTCCATTTGTTTGGGCCAATGAAAGATGCTATTCATAGAAGAAAGTTTCAGTGACGATGAGGTTGTTGAGGAAGTTAAGAGGGGGCTCCAGCGGACTTTTACGAACAAGGAATAAAGGCCCTTGTTTCGAGGTAGAGGAAAGCCGTAGAAAAGGATGGAGACTATGTGGAAGAATAAAAACTTGTAAAAAAGTTAAGTAACTACTTGTGTACAAAATTTCTGGAACTTACGAGGAAAAAAAAAGGTAGGCCAAAATATATTGTGTGGGTGTGGCCCACGTAGTAATAGAAGGCAAAGTAATAGATAATAGTCTATTACTTTTCTATTACAGTGGCAATGGACATATTGTGTGAACAAAGAACTGAAAAAATTAACTAAATCTACTCTAAACTAAAATAAACATGTAAACTAATATTGTGGTAAATTTTTCCTTCAATGAAGTAAAATTTATCAAGACCTACAGTCTCTGAAATTGTAATGATTTGGTTGAAACAAATATTTGTTAACACACTGCTTCTAATTGCATTTAAATAGACAAAGATCCTTTTCAAATGAGTGAAGTATCCCACATACAAAAGTAATAGTAATAGATGAGCAAGTAATAGTAATAGATGAAAAAGAAAGTAATAGTGATAGAAGAAATCAAAAGTAATAGTAATAGAAACCAGTAATAGACCCCATGTCTGATCCCTGTACACTTTTTCTGTAATTTTCATGCAGGCTGAGTGATACCAATCATCAGAACTCTCACATACCAGCCTCATCCCTTGACATTACATTGCATTTGGAAAACACGAAGTCACTCGGGGTCTATTGAGGTTATCCAAGTCATGAGCTATATTTTATAATAAAATTGTGCAAAATGTCAATCTCAAGTCAGCTTAGTAAAACTATTTACTTCTGCCAAAGTAGCCTACATAAGCTAAGAATATAGACTATTTACAATCAGCAAACCATCCCTTTCACTAGCGGAGCGACCCAGCATTGCCCAGGTGGAAGTTGAACACTTGCAAAGAACCCACCCTTCGCGCGGGTAGCAAAATTATCCCACCGTACTATTCAATTAACCGGGCATTCAATAATTTTCACGGTTTCGATTAATTTTAAGCAACTTTAGAATGAGACGTGAATGTAAAAATTAACCAACTGGTTAGGTTAATTGAACCACCTGGAGATACTCCACCCCCAGTCCGCTCCACCACCTGGAGATACTCCACCCCCAGTCCGCTCCACCACCTGGAGATACTCCACCCCCAGTCCGCTCCACCACCTGGAGATACTCCACCCCCAGTCCGCTCCACCACCTGGAGATACTCCACCCCCAGTCCGCTCCACCACCTGGAGATACTCCACCCCCAGCGCTCCACCACCTGGAGATACTCCACCCCCAGTCCGCTCCACCACCTGGAGATACTCCACCCCCAGTCCGCTCCACCACCTGGAGATACTCCACCCCCAGTCCGCTCCACCACCTGGAGATACTCCACCCCCAGTCCGCTCCACCACTCGTTTTGACAAATAAAACAAAATTCATTCTATGGGATATAATGCCTAGTTAGGTTAACTGAATGCCCGGTTAGGTCAACTGAGTGCCTGGTTAGCGAAAATATCATGACAACCTAACCAACTATTAAGGGTGTACAGTTAACCTAACCAGGTATTCAATAATTTTACCGATAGGTTTATCTATTATATGATATATTTTCGCCTGTCTGTTTGTCTGTCCTTTATGCAAGCGCAAACGTTTGACCTAGAGCTACCAAATTTGGCACGGGAACCTCTTATGGGATGAAGAATGTCAACACAGAGTCGGTCAGCCTGTCTGGTTGTGCGAATAATTACAGGAAGTTAATGTGGCAATTTTTTTTGCAGTTTCTGAAAATCCCAACAACTTTACCATGCCACCAAAGAAACGGGCAAGTTTGGACAGATCTACATCAGCAGCCAGAAAAAATAACGAAGCACTGAAGCAGGAAAGCTCACAAGAATGACAAACACGCCTTGAAGTTGACCGTGAACGACATGCAACAGCCAGAGCATGAGAAAACCTCCAAGAAAGACAATCACGTCTTGAAGCTGTCCGAGAAAGTGTAGCAGCTACCAGAGCAAGAGAAACACCCCAAGAAAGACAATCACGCCTTGAAGCTGACCGTGAAAGACATGGAACAGCAATGTGAAATTTATCCCGGGCAACGACCGGTACCTCAGCTAGTATTCTACAGTATATACATAAAGGAGTAGCGACCAAAAAGTGTCCGTCTGTCACGGGAGGGTAATAGGGGAGTGGGAGGAGGGTAAATTGGGGATAATGGGGAGGGGGTTATCCCCCCCAAGTGGTATAGCGACCAAAAGTGTGTCCGTCTATCTGTTCGTCTGTCACGGGGAGGGGTGGTGGGGGATTCTTGGCGAAGCCAAGCTGGCGATAGCTAGTCTATATACAGTATATAAAGGAGTAGCGACCAAAAAAGTGTCCGTCCGTCTGTCACAGGGAGGGTAATGGGGGAGAGGGGTGGGTGATAATGGGGAGGGAGTTTTCCCCCCCAAATGGTATAGCGACAAAAAAGTGTCCGTCACGGGGAGGTAATTGGGGAAGAGTAGGGGTAATGAGGGAGAGGGGTGGGGGATAATGGGAGGGGGTTATCCCTCAAGTGGTATAAAGGGGGGTGAGGGGTTTTGGGGGCAGGGAGAATGACCATAATGGGGAGGGGGGTATCCCAAGTGACAAAGGGGGGTGAGGGGGTTTTTGGGGAGGGAGAATGACCTCCCCCAAAGGAGCAACCCAGGCACCGAAGGTGCCCTCGCCGTAGGCGAAATCATATATTGATTTAAAAGCTAATGCAAGAGTGGGGAGTAATGGGGGAGAGGGGTTATCCCCCCAAGTGGTATAAAGAAAAATTTAAAAAAAAAATTAAAAACGATTTGAATAATTAAAATTTAATACAATCAGCTCATTGTACTTAAATTTTAATTATTCGAATCTTTTTATTTTTCGCCTACTGCGAGGGTACCTTTGGTACCTGGGTTACCCCTTTGGGAGAGGTCATTCTCCCTCTCCCCCCTTTATACCACTTGAGGGATAACCCCCCCTCCCATTACCCCCACCCTTGCATTAGCTTTTAAATCAATATATGATTTCGCCTACGGCGAGGGCACCTTCGGTGCCTGGGTTGCCCCTTTGCGGGAGGTCATTCTCCCTCTCCCCGAAAACACCCTCGCCCCCCTTTATACCACTTGGGGGATTACCCTCCCCGTGACAGACGGACGGACACTTTTCTGGTCGCTACGCCTTTATATATATAGAAAACTAGCTATCGCTAAATTGAATAATTAAAATTTAATACAATCAGCCCACCCCAAGCAAGTGCTGAGCATAATAACAGATAGAAAACTCTACAACTTAGGTGGGGGGTAAGTAGGGGAGAAGGGGGTGGGGGTGATGGAGGATTCTTGACGAAGCCGAGCTGGCGATAGGTAGTGTGTATATATATATATATATATATATATATATATATATGCCCAGTTAGGTCAACTGTACGCCCTTGACGATTGGTTAAGTCAATATTTTCGTTAGTTAATTTTAACGAAAATATCACATCTTAACCTAACCAATCATCAAGGGCGTACAGTTGACCTAACCGGGCATTCAATAATTTTCCTGTAGGTTTTGATTAATTTTAAGCAACTTTTACCTAATAATTTTTTCTCTCGGGGAGCCGTTTTCGTGTTTTAGGGTGACAGACAGGCAGACTGCGCGCGCGCGCGTGTGTGCAGTATATATATATATATATATATATATATGTTACAAGCTAAAGAAGTACCTGAAAAGGCCTTGCGGCCCATACCGAGGTGGTACCAATGGCAACGAGCGCCAAGGAAAAATTCCTACACCCTCAAATAGTGTGCAAGATTCGGTCTAACCTTTTCTTGAACAGATCCACAGAACTGTTCACAACTTCTGAAGGTAGCCTGTTCCGTGTGTCATAGATCTTATACGTTTTAAAGTAATTCCCACACACACACTAGCGCTAAACCGTTTCAAATCCAACTTCCAACCATTGTTGCGAGTTGGGTTATCATTTAAACTAAACATGCTTCTGAAATCGACATCGTTGAACCCGCGTAACAGCTTGAAAACCTCGATGAGTCGACCGCGCAGCCTCCGAGTTTCCAGCGAAAACAAATTCAGGGCGCGTAAGCATCGATTGTAGCCCATATGCCTAACGGAAGGGATTAACTTTGTGGCCCTCGCCTGGACTCGCTCCAGCCTCTCAATAACTTTCCTGAGGGTGAGCGACGAGAACTGCACAACATACTCCAGGTGCGGCCGAACCAGAGAATTGTACAGGGAGAGCACAATCTCCTTGTTCCGAAATCGAAATTGCCTCCTCATATAACCCAACAACTTCTGGGCTTTCTTTTCCACCTCTACGCACTGTTTCGTAAACTTAAGGTCGCTGCTAATTAGCACACCCAAGTCCTTTTCCAAATCAGTGGCCTCGATATTACTCCCCAACATGTAGTAGTCCGACTTGGGATTGGCGTAGCCAATGTGCATCACCTTGCATTTACCCAAGTTAAACGGCATTTGCCATTTTTCGGAACGCACTCCTATCCTACCTAGGTCCGCACGCAGTTGCTCGATCGCTTCGGGCGTCCCAACATTGGCCCCAAGCTTCGTGTCATCAGCGAATTTGGCGATCCGACTGACGATGCCACCGTCGATATCATTTATGTAAATGATAAACAACAGTGGCCCCAAAACGGAACCCTGAGGAACCCCACTAGTGACCGAGGCCCAACCGAACTAACCCCTTTAATTACAACCCTCTGCCGCCTATTCTTCAGCCAGTTTTCAATCCACCTACCTACTTCTCCACCGATACCCAGCGCGCGGACTTTCGCCATTAGCCGGCGGTGAGGTGCCTTATCAAAGGCTTTCTGAAAGTCGAGATAAAGTATATCAATCGCCCTACTCTTATCATACTCACCCAACATGCCGTGGAAAAACTCGAGCAAGTTGGTGAGACACGACCTTTGCCGTCTAAACCCATGTTTGGAGTCCCCAAGCAGCTTGTAGGAATCCAAATGGTCAACGATCCTATCCGCTATTATCCCCTCTAATAATTAATTTACCTACAACTGAAGTGAGACTAATGGGACGATAGTTCCCTGGACTTTCGTGATCCCCTTTCTTAAAGAGGGGGGGTCACGTTGGCTTCCCTCGTCACCAGGCACCTGGCCAATCTCCAACGATTTGTTGAAGACTGTAGCCAGGTGGGGAGCCGCCTAGTCGCGCACTTGCCGCAAGACTCTGGGGAGGAACTGGTCTGGCTCAAGAGCCTTAAACGCGTTCAGTTTGTCTATTCTATCGGCAACGACTGTCGCGGTACACCGAACACTATCCAGGCCAGCATCTTCGTGCCTGACGCCTGGCTCGGGGATGACGGAGGGGTTCACAAACCTCTTCTCCACACCATTACCAGATACCTCTTTCAATCACTAATTTATCTAGTTTATTCTTAAAAGTCTCCAAAGTATGGGAACTCAACTTCATCTAAGCTATTCTAGAATTTTACTACTCTATTTGAAAAACTATGTACTCCCATCATATCAACTCGTAACCTTCTTCGCTTTTGGGAAAACATGTTTAGGTGCTCCAATCTCTCTTTGTAACTAAGGTGTCTAAGGCATGGTATCATCCTTATGGCTCTCTTTTGTACTTTTTCAGTCTGTCTTTGTCTTGCTCTAAATAAGGACTGCTGAACTGAATGCAATACTCGAGAAGAGGCCTCATATATGAAGTGTAGAGCCTACTTATAATTTCTGATTTATATTCTATATGTTTTTGCATTAGGTTCAATCTAGCATTAGCCTTATTTCTAATTTCAATACAATGATTTGTAGGTTTAAGATCATGATTTACAATGACACCCAAGTCTCTCTCTCCTTTTTTTTCTTTATTAATCCAGCTTTCACCCATATTATACTCAAATTCTGGGTTGTTATGACCATCATGCATAACTTTACACTTTCACATTAAATTTCATCTCCCATCTATCTGCCCAAGAAACTACTCTATCAATGTCCCCTTGCATTTTCATGGCACCTGTTAAAGATCTTACATTTTGTCCCAATTTTGCATCATCTACAAATGTTGAAGTTTCACTAGTTAGACCCTTTTCCAAGTCATTAATATAAATAATAAAAAGTAGAGGTCCAAGTACTGAGTCTAGGCCGGGCTGAAACTATAATTTTTGTGTGATTTTAATTTATCAGTGACTAACAGTTGGCTTTTGATATAAAAATAAGATTCCTGAAAAAAATAATTGGTGGCCACCAACGTGTGTCCGGCCACCCCCGTTTTTGTAAAAACATCTAATGCCGCACTAGCAAAATCAGGAAAATGGCAATCTCTCTTCTTCTGAACTTGCTAGAGAGATGGTTTGCATACCAAAAGATGCAGAATTTGATTTAGAACAAATTATTAAGTGGTATTTTTTCATAAAACCTTTAGTTTTTGAGTTATTTTAGAAAAACTAATTTTTTGGGCCCATAGACCCCTTTCAACTGAATGTCAACACAATAAAACATTCTCAAGCTGCAAATTGACATGTATTAGTGGTTTTCAATCAGCAATCAAAATCAGCCATTTTAAATTCATTGAAAATGCTTTCTGACATTCCAAAACGCCAAACATTAAATTATACAATTAACAAATTGTCATTTTGTCATATTTTAGCATGATAAATAATAATCTAGCACTTAAAATATTTTTTAGACAAAATCTTTCATTAATTTATGTGATCTAATTTTGTTTCTAATAAGACCATCTCTAGGCTCATGACCTACAACAGCCAAGGATGCTTCAGTGACAAGCTTGATGTGCCTTTCAACATTCTGACTGTGGCACTAGTGATCCAGTTTCAATGCGGTATTAATGATATCACACAGTTCATCATTACTGAATTCTTTTAATACAGGTGGAACAGTTTCCCATTGGGACATAGCAGACAGCTTGTGGTATGCAGAAGCTTTGAAATTGATGATTGGCTTTCTAAAGACCCTAACATTCTCATCTATAGCAGGATATTCATCAGTACCACCTTCATGATCCTCTTCATTCTCATCATCACTTTCAATTATTCCACCTGCAAAATCATTGCTACTACCAGATTCATCATCAAAATCCTCTATAACTCCCCTCAGACACAGAACTTTATTGACAGCACACCACCTCACCTCTTCATCTGCCAGCATTCCAACTAAAATATTTTCACCATGAGCAAAATAGCTGTTATTGTTTAATACGTCATAACAAATTTCTCTAATTTTCCTGTTAGGGAATTTATTTACTCTTTGGATCATATTGAATAGGTTTCTTGACCCATCACTTAGCCTCTTATTAGCCTTGATATTGAACCAACTGTGAAAGTATACTTTGATGATGAATTCTACCAGGGATGGGGTCAAATACGTATTTGTATTTACAAATACACAAAAATGGATATTTGTATTTGAGAATTTAAAAAGCTGCATATTTGTATTTGAGCCTTTTATTTGCCGTATTTGCTTCAAATACAGTCAAATACACTAATGTAATTTAAGTTAAATGTTTTAAATCCATTGTACAGACTACAGACTATATAACTACAAATTGATATGAACAGTAAAAATCAAACATTGAGAAATATGAATTTATTTTCTTTAATTATGCAAAAGTGCAGAAATATCAAGAAGTGTGAAATAATTTTCTCTAATAAAAATAATAAACAAGAGGAATTTGTTACTTTTCTTGCCTTGGTGTGAAAATGAAGTCTACTTTGATAAGAGCCAAAGTATTGCAATGTTAAGTTTTATACAATAAGTACTATACCAGTATTGTCTTACTTGAGGGGTAGCCGAAGTCAAGTAAATATTATCCGTTTATATTTAGGATGAAATTGGTACGAAATTTGCAAATACAGTAAAAATTGTATTTGCATTTGAAGCTTCATATTTGTATTTGGGGATTTATAAATTCGAATATTTGTATCTGTATTTGAATTTGGCCGTAAAAAAAAGTGTATTTGTATCTATATTTGTATTTGGGCAATTGTATTTGACCCCATCCCTGAATTCTACTATGATTTTGAGGTTCTTACTGGGTCTTTTTTGTGAAACATAAAAGCGAAGAATTCTACAGGCTAAGGTGAGCCATCGAGAGTGATTTAGCAGGCCAACTTCTAAGAGTGCAAGGTCTTCATCCACTTCACCAGTAATAATTGCCCAGCAGATGCAGTATCCATAGTATTGGTCTGTTGATAAATTATTGACCACCTCATTTGGTAGAAGCACAAATGCAGGATAAGGTATAGATTTGAAGTCCACAACATTCCATTCTGACACATCCCCATTGAGCTGAGAACCAATAGGGCCAGAAAATTTGTCTGGACTTTTTGTTGTCCCATCTAAAGTTATGAAGATGTGTCTAAGTGGCAATTCATTTAGATGCAGAAGACAAATATCCCACTGAAGAGGTTGCCCTAAAAACATTTCCAAATATCTCATTGACCCATGCATATGTCCTGTGTTAGTATTTGTCCCATCTGCTTTAACTAAGTTTAATTTGGCCTCAAGTTCTGTCCCTTTAATGATCTTATAAATGCCATGAGCAATGTCAATGCCTTTGCCACTCTCCGGGGTAAAATGGTCGAGGTAGAAATCATCTGAAAATAAATGTAATTAATTTTACAATTAAATAAAAATGAAAAAGGAAGGAATAAAGTTAAATGGACAGTTGTCACTCAAAAAGAAAATTTTTTAAGTAATTGAAATATTACTTTATAGTACAGTAATATAACAGCATAATGCCTATAACTGTATGACAATCATTTCCATTTACCTGGCTCTCCAGTAATGACATAATGTTCCTCTAGGATTGTGGATGTATAATACTTTTCATTTACTTTGTTAACAGCAAGTGTAGCATCCTTTCTACCATCAAAGCCAATGCCAGTCACTTGAAGCAGCCCCACCCTCTATTCTTTAATCAAGCATAATGGATGCAAGATAACAAGGAAAAGTCATATCATGTGATCACTATTTCCATGTCAACATCATTTTAGGGCAATGTTAGTAATCAAAAAGCCAAATCATGCTTATTTTAGAATTTCTTTTGTCACAGGTCCGTCGAAAGGGGGTCTATGGGCCCCAAAAATTAAAGGTTTTATGAAAAAATACCACTTTTAATAATTTGTTCTAAATCAAATTTTGCATCTTTTGGTATGCAAACCATCTCTCTAGCACAGTGGTTCTTAACCTTTTTACTACCATGCCCCCTCTAGGAATTGGTCCTTCCCTCCATGCCCCCCTTCAATCAAAATAACATTCTCAATAACTTCTCAATATTAGCCCATGCTCTCGTTAAGAGAATAACAAATACAATTAGAGAAATTCCTGTTTCTAGGGGGGCGCGCCCCCCCGGTTAAGAACCACTGCTCTAGCATGTTCAGAAGAAGAGATATTGCCATTTTCCTGATTTTGCTAGTGCGGCATTAGATGTTTTTACAAAAATGGGGATGGCCAGACACACGTTGGTGGCCACCAATTATTTTTTTCAGGAATCTTATTTTTATATCAAAAGCCAACTGTTAATGACTCTGATTAATTCTATCTTGAGTTTCAGCCCGGCCTAGACTAATGACCCCTGTTGGACTCCACTCAGAACAGGGCTCCATATAGACCTAGTCCCATTTAACTGGACTCTCTGTTCTCTTTCTCCAAGCCATTCTTCAATCCAATTTGCTACTGTCCCTTTTATTCCATAAGCTCTAACTTTAACAAGCAACTGCTTATGAGGAACTGTATCAAAAGCTTTGGCAAAATCTAAGTACACAATATCTACAGATTCTTTATTATCCAGATGCTTCAACATACTATCATAAAACTCTATTAAGTTTGTCAAACATGACCTGCCATTTCGAAAGCCATGTTGGCTATTACTAATTAATCTTTCATCTTCTCAGAATATTGTAATTTTGTCTCTGATGATACCAATGTAAAATCTGGAATTGTATTTACATTTCCCTTTGTAAATACTGAGCAGAAATACCTATTTAGCTCCTCAGTAATCTCAAGATCTTCTTCAATAATTTTGTCATCAGCATGAAGCAGGGTTGGCAAAAACCTAGCAAAAACCAGCAAAAACTCAACTACCCAGCAAAAAACCAATTGGGTTTTTTTGGTTTTTGCCAACCCTGGCATGAAGGGGTCCAATTTTTTTATTAGATTTTTTTTTCCAAGTTGAAATAACTAAAGAACTTTTGGGGATTTCCTTTACAATTTTTGGCTAAGTTCCTCTCTAAATTACGTTTACTATCACTTATAAGTTTCTTGCTTTCTTGTCTTTTATTTTTATAGATTTCAAGGTCCATTTCATTTCGAGTTCTTTTAAATTTGCTGAAGGTCTTTCTCTTCTCTTATTCCTTTCTTAATAGACAGATTTATCCAGGGTTCTCTGTTATTTTTGGTTCTTATTTTACCCTGAGGAATATATTTACTTTAGACATCTTTTAATTTATTTTTTAACTTTTCCCATACATAATGTGTAGATTTACTTTGGTTGAATATTTCTTTTGGTTGAGGAATTTCAGCTGCATTTTTAGTTTACTTTGAGTCAAATTTCACCTTGAATCTTATTATAAAATGATCACTTGAACCCAGTGTTTCAAAGACTGATATGTCATATATAGAATCGGCAACATTTGTTAATAATAAATCTAAAATTGCATTCTCTCTGGTTGGTTCTTTAATTAACAGATTTAGACCATTTCTATAATACAATCAAGGAAATTCTCATTACTTTCAGATGCTTGTAATGTTTCCCAATTTATATATCTATAGTTGAAATCTCCAACAATAATTACATCATTTGAACCTACCTTATTGATTTCCTTAATAATTTCATTTTCTACATACAGTACAGATTTTCCTCTCTTCTTTTGGGGATTCCTCTAATTGAACATCCTTCTGGTGGCCTATATATACACCACCTACTTTAATTTTTTGATTAATATTCATTTTTTCGATAGAAGGAGACATTCTATGACAATTTAATATATAAATTCGTATTCAGGACACCTTGAAATCTCAGGGAAACTGATAAAAATCAAGGTTAGGTTAGGTGAAGTTAGGTTGTTAAGCTAAGTTTAAACACATTTTTCTGGTATTTTTTGTTTAAATTTAGCCTTCATTTCTTTGGAATATGAGCATTTGAGAAATTTTAAAATTACAAATTTCTCAAAAATGGCTCATTTCCCAAAGAAACAAAGTTCAGATTTGAACAAATCATACCAAAAAACACCAGAAAAATGTGTTGAAAGGAGAGGAAGAACTAAAAGTAATAATTACCAATTTTTTTTGCCATTTTTATTTCCAATTTTATCCATACTAACAACTATTTCACTTTCTTTTATTGAATTTATTTCTATTGGAGACAAATCTGACTTTGCATAAATAAATACTCCACCACCTTCAAAATGTTTATGCTCATAATAAGAGAGTTCATAGCCATTTAATTCATAGGTAATATTATCTCACTCACTCAATTGATTAGTTGGTACACTGCAGGTTTCTTTGAATGTTCAACATATTTGACCTGATGGAGACAAATACACATTGCTTATGTTCCTATGATGAGTGACTTTATGGACACCCCGTAGATTAAATTAAGCTTAAAACTTAGGAACATAATTTTTTTTTTTTAACTTCTCCAAAAAGATTTTATTTTTATTAAAAAACCTTCATAATTGGTTAAGTCATGATATTTTCATTTAAACTAATGAAAATATCAAGACGACCTAACCAATCATCAAGGGCATACAGGTGACCTAACCAGGCAGTCAATTAACCTAATTAACATAAACAAGTAATTTGAAAATGTTGGAAGTACCATTTATTTTTAGTTGGTTGAATAATTTGGGATGCCAAAATAGGATACTGCCAAATATTTTACCTTACCTAACGTAACTGCATAAAATATTTAATAAAAATAAAATCTGGTAAAATTGTCATTTAGCACCCAACTAGTGACCCTCACTTCTGTTTTTTATTTCTAGTGTAGTTTTAGCTCCTTTCCAAATGTGTATGCAATCTCACAACCTTCACATGACATGATTTACAATAAACAAACTAAAAACTACCCACGCAACGGTGCCAGGCACAAAATGGTACTGAAAACTTGATATTTTGTTACAAGAGTACATTACAGGCTTTTGAGGAATTTGGGAATTTTAGGTTAGGTTACGTTGTTATATACAGGGTGTACATAAAGTCAGGATCGATTTTTGTGAAGCACTTGGAAATTATATGGAATTCAATCATAAAATGATAAAGTGGTAACATTTATTAAATAATTAAGAGTAGGATTCGACGTGACGCCCATCAGTATCCCTGCATAGCTCAAATCGTTCCGCAGCATTTCTAAACACATTCTGGAGCATTTGCAGGGTTATGTTATCTGCAGCAGTTCGTATACGTAAGTTTTCAAGACTCGTAATCTTCGTCTGATAGACGTGCAATTTGATAAAGCCCCATGCAAAGAAATCTAAAGGGGTTAAATCTTGTAATCTCGCTGGCCAAGGTCTGTTGCTTCTGCATCCGATCCAGCGATTTAGAAAACGTCCATTTAGATAATCCTGAACAATTTTGGCATAGTGACAAGGAGCACCATCATGTTGATAGATGACGGTACTAACAATCCTATCCCCAATCAGCTGAGGTTCAAGGAATTGCTGCAACATGTCCAGATAAATAAGCCCTGTAACTGTAGCTTCAGCAAAGAAAAAAGGACCATAAACCTTAGATTTTGTTAAACCCATCCAGACATTAACTTTAGGCGAGTCTCTTTCCCAATTTTGGACGAAATCATTCGGTCTTTCATCTGCCCAAATTCGACAGTTATGGCGATTTACTTTTCCACACATATGGAAAGTGGCTTCATCACTAAAGAGAATGTTGTCCATTAAATTATCACTCCAGATTTGTTCTACGAGATCAGCACACACAGCACTTCGTCGAGGGAAATCTTCCTCATGTAAATCATGTAAAACCTGCAAATGATAGCTTTTCTTCTGCAAATTAACTTTCAGAATTTTGTGCACAGATGACGTCAGGAGGCTGAGTCTGTGTGATGCAGCACGAACGGACATACGTGGCTCCTCAGTGATAATTCCGCGTACTGCATTCATGATAAGATCTGACATACATGGTCGTCCTGATCTTGCTTCATCATTTACAGATCCCGTTCATTTAAATTTGTTCACCAATTTTCGTATTGTCTTGTCTATTGGCCCCGGCTTATGAAATCTCCTTCTAAACTTCTCTGATGTCATTGTATTTCTTTCCCTCGATACGCCAAATTACTATTGCCACACACTCTTCTGTATTCATTCCAAGGGCTTCTGAAAAGAAAAATAGAAAAAAATAATTATTTCACAAAAATAGATCCTGACTTTATGTACACCCTGTATTAAAACTATGTTTTTCCTGATTGTTTTTTTTGTTTGAACGAAATTAACCTTTTCTCAAACTGCATCAAAAACCATTAGAAAAACATAGTTTTGATTTACAAAGCCTGTAATGTATACTTGTAAAAATTTACCAAAAACTTTAAGATGTAAATGTAACTTTGGTTAATATTAGTCTTTTAACCTGCTCACGCGTGGTTAAAACAGTACAATATATTGAATTGCCATTCAAAACTAAGAAAATATATATCTTATCTTGTGCAGATTTGTATAAAATGTGCTTTTTTTTATTAAATATATTTCCTATTTTTTCGTGTTTTTTCAATATATATATTATATATATATATATATATATAATATATATATATATAATATATATATATATATATATATATAGACTATTTGGTGAATATTTCCTATTTTTGGTGATTCTAGCTAATTCTGCGTAATTCAATTTGTCCTGTCTTACAATTAAATCATTTTTAGCAATTGTTGGTCTATTCAGTTCGATGTTTTTGTGACCACAAGTATGACGTGTCAGTTTTGCATATTTGACTTTGAAGACAATCTGCCATATTGCCCTCGATGAAGACTAGAGTTTAGACCTTTTTTCAATCATGGAATAATTAAGACATCTGTGACCTGCCCTAAATGCAATAGTGCTTGTATTTTAAGAAAAGACCAGAAGGTCTTTAGGTGCCATAAAAAAAATTCTAAAAATAAACGCAAGTGTTTGAATGCCTGTGGAAGGACGTGAAATTGTGGGTTTTACATGTTGAGAACAAACACCCTCATTACCGGAAATATTTTGCCCAGTACTTGTTCCTAGCAGAACATACCGACTAGTCCACAAAATTGCATCACTTCCTGACTGCAATTGCAGAACTTTACCCTCCGCAATAAGCTAAGGTATTGTGGTTAGGTCAACTGAATACCCAGTTAGGAATACCCAGTTAGGAATACCCAGTTAGGAATACCCAGTTAGGTCAACTGAAGGATCAAGTAAAGATAATCCCTCCCAACAGAAAAAGGAGGGACTATCTTTACTTGATCATTTTTTGGGAGGGATCATCTTTACTTGGTAAAGTTGGTAATACCGCTTTACCGCAATACCGCTTTAATTAAAGTCTTTGGATCAAGTAAAGTTAAGCACCCCCAACCTTTTTTAGTTAGCTTTATAAGGCTAACTAACGAAAATATCATGACCTAACCTAACCAATCATCAAGGGCGTACAGTTGACCTAATGATTGGTTAGGTTAAGTCGTGATATTTTCGATAGTTAGCCTTATAAAGGTAACTAAAAAAGGTTGGGGGTACTTATCTTTACTTGATCCATTGTAATAAGTGAATTTTAATAAATTTTGTTTTCAAATAAATCATTTTTTTAAAAAAAGATTCTCTTAATTTTTATCCTTATGTCAGACTGCTTCACTTTACTTTACTTTCTGGGAGGGATTATCTTTACTTGGTCATTTTTGGGAGGGATTTGCTTTACTAGTGTGACCTGGGAGGGATTATCTTTACTTGATCCCAAATGAATACCCAGTTAGGTCAACTGTACATCCTTGATGATTGGTTAGGTTGTCATGATATTTTCATTAGTTTAAACCAGGGGTTACCAACCTTTTTTTTGTTCACTGCCCACTTTTACGATTTTTTGAAAATTAAAAAAGCTTATCACCCATCTTAGATCAAAAAGAATAAATCAACATAATCGATAAAATAATGAAATAAATGTTTAATTACCTTTAATATGAGCCCACTAGTGGGTGCTACCGCCCAGGATGGTGACCCCTGGTTTAAACAAAAATGACAAGTGCAAACTTTTCTGGTAAATTTTGAGTTTTTTTTGTACGAAACTACCATCCATTTCCTGTGCAAATGCATAGTTTTCGAGATTATGATATCTCAAAAACTATTGCATTTGCACAGGAAACGGATGGCAGATTCGTGCAAAACACCTCAAAATTGACCAGAAAAGTTTATCATAAAAACGAATTACTAACTTTTTAATATTCATTTGCGACAAATTTCGATTACACATTTGGAAAGAGGAGCTAAAAAATGGGGCCACTAAACAGAAGACGTGCCCTTTAATATCCTAATAAAGCACAGTACGGTAAAATCTACAGAATTAATACTTCAATAATTTGTGAGAAAACTTGAGTAAGAACATAAATTTTTATAGTAGGCACACTAGGGGCCACTTCGGCCCATCGAGGTGGCTCCACTATGTAAAAACTGCCTGTACATTGGCAACAACCAATTTTTACATAACTAATTAGGTATCAATTTAAAACTAATTAATTATAAATTTAAAACTAATTATAAGTTTAAAACTAATTATCAATTTAAAACTAATTAATTATCAATTTAAAACTAAAGATAGAATCTCTGGATCCAGAGGATCAAAGTCATAATAGGCTACTATCCACAAATATGTTACTCTATATCTATTTATAACTGACATGCAAATATATCAGATCCAAAGAATCCAGTCAATTTCATTACGTACCCATCAATACCAGTACCTTGCCAACCAAAAATAAGTCGGGTCCATATCAATTGCGGACCAAGTCACAATTTACAACCATAGTATACGTTACAATATATATACTTATCTTCATTCATATATTAAATTACCGCGTTAGGCTAATAATTTCACTCAAAACTTTAATCTCATGATGCCCTCTCGTTCGACGTGTTAGGCGAAAGAGTATAGGCCGAATAGAAAAACTCGCGCGTTGGCAAATTCGAGTAGATTAGGCCTATGTAGTTTGGCCACAGACTGTCGAGTATAGTGAGTCCTATATATACCTTGTTTAACCTTTTCGGTAATTGTATACATCCCCCTCGCCTCAATTTTATGAAATTGACTTCACAATCGATGTAAAACCTTTATTTATAGCATGTAATTACTTTATTTATTTTTGGAAACCAACCAAACCAACCCAACCCAACTTAACCTAACCTAGAAAAATGTATTTTTTACTAAAAAAAGTGCATAACTTAACATGTTATTACATTATCATTTGTATAATTTAGGTCTCTGGGGTACGGGGTCGGAGTCCCGGTAAAGATCACGCATCACAATGTGAACCCTATACCGATCAATTTGTGATGTATGATCTTTACGGGGACTCCGTCCCCGTACCCCCGATACCTAAATTATACAAATGATAATGTAATAACATGTTAAGTTACGCACTTTTTTAGTCTTCATCTAGGGCACATGACGAATCAAATTCTCAAAGTCAAAACCACACGAACAACACGTCATAATTCTTCTATCACAAACACGACCAAACTGACGTACTGTATTACCCAAAGTGACCCAGGGCTGCCACTGACTTAATGAAAGAAAACCCAGATCGTACACTAAAAAAACCTAGATGATCCTCAAAAAAACCCAGATCACCAATACCATTTTTTTTTTAATTTAGTACCAAATGAAGCAATTTATTGCCAAATTGTATTTAGGTATATATATATTCATTCAAATTTCAATGCAATTTACTATGACACAAAATATAAATCAAGCGAAAATTGCACCCACGTCGCACAATGCCCGCTCTTGACTAATACTGCCAAATAATAAACTGCAACATGCTCGTAACACGTTCGTTCGATTTGTCTACAAATATTCAGAGTAAGCTCCAAAGTCAGTTAAACAGTAAATTTATAACTGTGATTTGCTTTAAACATCAGTATCGTTTGAACACATTTGTATCAGTGTGTATAAACACTCAGAACTGAATAATTAGTAAAATTGATCGAAACGTTTAAGGCTTTAAGCAATGATTTGTTGTAACATATTTCTAACAAGTTTATGGAATGCAATGTTTAATGGAACTCAATTTTTCTCACATTCTTATTTATGCATTACCAAATTTAGCTCATTTCATTACCAGAATACCAAATAAATTTTTAAATACAAAATTGCTTTTTCATTACCAAATTTGCTCAGATTTCGTTATTAATAATACCAGATGGTAAACCTGGAGTCGAGAATTTTTGCCAGTTTTGCGCAACTGACATCCGCCTTACAAACATGGAACTTTACTGTCATAGCATTTCAAAAAACGCTTTATTGATATTACCAAACAAAGCATTGTTGCATTATATTTTATTTGGAGTGGTAAAATTTGGTACATTTTATTTGTGTGCCTTACTTTAAGCTTAAAAAACCCAGATTTCATGAAATTTTTAAAATTAAAACCAAGAAACCCAAGAGTGTTGAAAAACCTAGCAATGGCAGCCCTAACCCAAACTGAATCCAATTAGAAAAAAAAATAGCCAGAACAGAAACCAACCAACTAATTAAGTCGCAGAGTAGCGAAAAAATAGCCCAATCAGAAAAACGTCACGTCAAATGGATATTGTTAATTAAATAATATCTCCATAAATATGATCGACCGAAAATTTTTTTACTTAAAGGAAAGGTTTTATTTATTTTCTATGCATTGCAATAATTTTTATTAGAAACTGAGGTGAGGGGGATATTGTATACAATTACCACGTTTTCAATCATGTTATTGCTTATGTGGTGTTAGGATAGTCAGCAAAGTGAAGGTGGTTCTAGCCTGTCTTTGATTAATAAGGTTACCATCTTATCTACACCGACTTACTGTAGCCCTAACTTGGTCTTCAACTCTTACCTAGCTCTGGACCTATATTAACTTACGCGAGTTCTATTAATAAAAAAGTTAGCACTTTGTGTTACACTTTTTAGCATTTAAAGTATTATTTAAAGTAAAATTTGGTTAACTAGATCACTGAATTTATTAGTGCAGCACAGCATTATGAAGCGTATACAACTGCTGAGTTCTGGGCACATGTAAAACTGGGTTACTGGGTATTCAATCCAGAGCAGTGTTGCCACTTTCCTATCTCCAAATCAGACCAGATCTATGTCAGAAAAAGACCAAAATAAACTAAATTCAAAACACAAAGAACTAGAAAATAAACCAACCTTTCTTATTAACTTATGGGCAAAATAGGGACGTGAGCTGAATCATTTTCATCAGAATCATCTTCCTCCTCCATTGTTTTTCTTGTTGAATGTAGGCAAACTTTGTTCCAATGTTCTTAATAACACTTTCTGGTAAATCATATGTATGGCATGTTTTTTTGGCCAGCTTTATACCAGCTCGAATGCTGAGGATTGCATTTAAAAGTTCAGTCTTCATTCGGTTTCGTTGTTTGGACTTCACAATGTTCATCTGGCTGAAGATTCGTTCTACTTCCGCATTGAAGTTTGGTATGCATAGAACATGTCTAGCTATAGTTGACAGCTCTTTGAAAGGGTTATCTCCAGCAGCATCACGGTACATAGAAACTTCAGCCCAGAATTGTTGAGTATCAAGAATGTTGGCCCATTTCACCAATGTTAAGTTGTTCCATTGAAGATCTATTTGGCTTATATCATTAGGAGACACACATAGCATTTCGAGTACATCTGTCATGCCTTCCTTGGACACCTTTAGTGCATTAGATACTGAGAAAAGCGAGATCTTCTTTAAGATGTGGATATTTTCTGGGACTCTTTGTCTAATTTCCATCAACAGATGAACCACAAATTTTGTGCACCTTCGTCTAATAACGTTATCTTCTGTATCATTAAGATTCAGTTCCCTAAGCTTTTTTTCAGCTTCATAGCCTAAATATGGCTTTGGATCTAAGTTTTCTTCAATGATACAGGTAAAAGGGTCAAGCTTTTTCATTGGAACCACAATCTGTTTCAGATGACTTTCTGCGAGAAAAACTAGACTTTCCAATAATTTTGTAGGATCTACGTTTTTTTATTCAAAACTTAGATTTACTCTATTGACATCAGTTAATACATGTTTTAAAAATAGCAAGTATGCTCTGTTCTTTTCATCACAGAACATATTATACAACATTTCAGAGGTGTAGCATTTTTGTTCCCTCCGAGTAATTTCAAAGTGACACCTCAATTCAATCCATTTCAGCCACTCCTTCCTAAATTTCTGAGCATACGTTTGCTTTGGCATGTTAAATTTTTTTATGGGTTGTAATATCACTCAAATTCTTACGAAGAAACACGTTTTGATAACTATTAGGACTTATTTTTACATTATATAAGATACAGTACGTACTCTAACACTTCTTAAACAACAACTGACAATTACTGCACATCGAGATGATCGAGTACCGACTATCACACGACACATGAGTAAAACGCGACAGCAGACGAAACAAACACGTCAGAGTCTGTTTCAACCCATGATTAACATAAAATTTGAATAGAAACATATAAAAAAACGTTTAACATGAATTGATTACTGGGATGAAGAAAAAGACTAGATTAAGACTAAGTGAGAAAGACAAAAACTAAGTTTTAAAACCATAAACCAAAATCGAAAAAAATAAACCAAATGAAGCTATAATAAACTAGATCTGATTTTAAAAAGACCAAGTTGGCAACACTGATCCAGAGTTGTCAAGTACTTCTGATGATGGGGAAAAAAAAAGAGAAAATATATATATACAGTATATATATATACATGAATAATTTTTTGGGGGGGCTGTTTTGAAGTGAAAGCGCAAGAAACCAACTCTGAACTTCACCAGGCCAAGTCGAGAGGAGCGGCAACAAGTCTGACTGACGCACGTGAAATGAAGAATCGTTCCTGGCACACGTGAAAGGTGTATATATATATATATATATATATATATATATATATACAGTGTGTGTATATATATATATATATATATATATACACACCTCGGTTGGTTGGTTGGTTTTTGTTCATGCTGACGAAGGTCGAACTTGTTGCCCTACCTTAGACCTACAGCTTAACATGGAATCCGAACCACGACCCACCATGGGTGGTCAGAAATTACTGGACTCGATCTTACGACCTCCCGATCAGCAGTCCAGCGTCCTAACCACTAGGCTACAGGCATGGGGCAACTACTTGGTCAGTGTAATTAATTACAATTACAAATATTTGACATATTCTCAGTTACAATTAAAATTACTGTAGATGGTGACATACTTAATTACAATTACAATTACTTAGTAAACTAATTAATTACAATTACAAAGAATTGCATTTTTTCATAAATACTGTCCACACTATTTGATTTATGTTATGCTTTTCTACCGAGATATTTCAGTTCCATTTTCAGTTTTGGCCATCATCTTGACTGAAAACTAAATATTAGGTCAATAAAATGTAGCTACTCCTTTTTTTTTTTTAACATTGCACGGAACAGTATTTTTCATCAAGCAGTTCTTGCTATGGCCAAATGGACAGATGTATATGATATGGTCTAATGAAACCAAAGATAAGGCACTCAAAAAATACTAATATAAAACAAAATAACTGGCATTTATTTTATCAGAATAATAAGGTAAAAAAACTGGCACTTTAGTTAGGAACATTTTATTTCAAATGAAAAGAATAACATTTTATTTCAAAAGAAAGCTCCCTGAGACATGATGAGCAAGTAGTTTAAACTATAAGTATGACCCATTAACTTTAATATTCATGTAATTGATAGTAATTGACTAATTGTATCAATTACCTTGGTATCCTAATGTAATTAATTACAATTACAATTACATTTCAGGTAGTTAATTACAATTACTTGCCACTCACATTAAAAAATGTAATTAATTACAATTACTTACAATTATAAATTACAATTACCCCATGCCTGCTAGGCTCCCTATTTATCTACCAATTTTTTTTGTAGGGAAGGATGACCAGCTGGGCGAACTAAGCGCCGCCTGCCATCGCCTGGAATTGAGGGCCGGTAGATGCTAACCACTATACCACCACGCCGATGCAATGGTGTATTCGAGTGTATACGCCGTATACTTAGCCCCATTATTAATTTTTAGCGTATACGTACATCGAAGTATCAAATGGTTAATTGCAACGAGTGCACGCATTCATGCTTCTCAATTTAGTGATTATACCCCGTTCTAGCAATTATAACACGCGGAGTGCAGTTTAATTGTATATATATATAGTACTCATTAGAGAAACCAATTGTATATACACATGCTTACATTATTGCTTACGTACTTTTATCGCGGTATGTGAATAGATGCATATACAGTAGTTGTGAAAAATAAAGGAGACTTACATTAACACAAAAGACGTTCTGTGGAAGTTGCTATAATAAATACGTTGCTTTTATTGCAGTGATGCATAGAGATAACTTCAAATATACTATCTTACCGTACAGTGCAGTATTTTCTTTTTTCATTTTTTCAGCATATACCCGAACCAAAAATCACGAATATATCACCGTATATAGGGCTGCCCAGGAACTTTCCGGAATCATATTTTTAAAAAATAAACTAAAATAAAATAAACAGTTGGAATGAAATGTAACATGAAGGAAGAAAGCAACAATACCTCCGTTAACCCTTGAAGTATTTCCCATTGGCATCAATGCATTTCTGCCACCTGGCCATCTTACCATGTGGCAAAAGTCTGTGCTTTGTTGACGAAGCGATGTTCTACTGGCATTTTAGAGCTCTTCATCTGAGGTATAACGCACAGGTAGTCTTTCAGGGGACTCAGGTGTCGGGAACAACTGACAGCAACCCCTTTTCTGCAGGGCCGGATTAACCATATGGCAAAAGCGGCATATAACGCCGGCCCCTTGCTTTCGGGAGCCCCACGCTGCGAATGCATATCGGAGCAATCTCACGAACACAAGCACACTGTACACGTCACGATCACAGTCTCTGTTGCTGCAGCCGTTGTTGCGATTGCGCTGCAGATTACACTAGGCAACAAATTTCAACTTTTTTTTTGTTACAGACACGTGAACTACTGATTCCTACTAAAGCGCTGATGCTGATTTCAGATCTGATATCAAAATTTCTCTATCACGTCCAGATTTTGTGTAACCGAAAACCCCTATTTTTCATTTTTTTTCTCACCCGCTTCTATTACGAAAGCCGTCTAAGCTACTTTTCCGTGCCACGTTTTATGTTAAGCATACTTAAATAATTAGTGAACAGGGATGTCTTTCCTCCTTTATTCTGGCTTAAGACAGACAGCGGAATTCCGCTGGCGGAGTTACCACCCCTGCGCCCAACCATCCACCCAAAGCGCGTTAGTATTTTGTTGTTACTACTGAAAGGTAAATTCCTGTTCTTAAGTGAAACTTTGGTGTGTCCTCTTCCTTTGTCGCTTGTAGGATGACGAGCTCTCCTTCTGCAGGAACCAACAATAATCTCCCATCATATTTGGGTTGAAATTACCTTGGTATCTGTTTTCCATAACTGAGATCTGTTGGTGAAGCGCTCACCATGCTCGTCACTTACAGCCCCAAGGTTGGCCGGGAAGAAGTCAAGATGAGAATGTAAAAAATGAATTTTCAAAGACATTCTGCATCCCATTATTTCATAAGATTTAAGCATGTTTTCTACGAGTTTACGGTGGTTTTCAGCTTTGTGGTTTCCAAGAAAATTTTTGACAACTTCAACGAAAGATGTCCATGCTCCTAGTTCATTCTCATTTAGGTTAGATGGAAACGATGAGTCGTGGATGACACTGCGGATCTGTGGTCCAGTGAAAACTCCAGCTTCTAGCTTAGCATCTGTCAATATTCCTTTGAATTTATCCTTTAAATATTGGAAACCACTACCTTGATGATCCATACCCTTCACGAAATTTTTCATAAGGCCAAGTTTAATGTGAAGTGGTGGAAGATGTACTTTCTGAGGGTCAATAAGTGCTGGGTGTTTCACATTGTATTTACCAACAACATGTTCAGTTCTAGATGGCCAATCATGTTTTTTGTAGTGGTTCTTGTCATCTCTGCTGTTCCATAGACACAAAAAGCACACATGCTTTGTGTAGCCCAACTGTAACCCAAGAAGTAATGATACAACTTTAAGGTCGCCACAAATATTCCATGTGTGGTCCTTATATTTGATGAGTCTTAGCAGCAGTTTCATCGATTCATAAGTCTCATTAAGGCCAGTGGCATGTGCTACAGGTATTGAAGGTTTTTCATTGCCGTTGTGCAGTAATACAGCTTTAAGGCTAGCTTTACTAGAGTCAATGAACAGTCTCCATTCTTTTGGATCATAGCGACAGCCAATCCCTTGCATCAGACCACTGATATCGTGGCAGAAACAAACGTTTTCTTCCTGTAAGTAAAATGATGAAAACTGCAAATGGCGATGGCGGAAATGGGAAACTTTGGTGTTTGGTTGGAGAAGATTAAATTCTTGAAGTCTTGAACCAAGCAACTCTGCCTTTTTCTTTTGGTAATTCCAAATCGCGCACTAAGTCATTTAACTCCGCTTGACTTAACAAATGTGGGGAAATATTTGCATCTGGAACATATATGCCATCTTTCCCTGTTTCTATATCACTAGCAGAATCTTCAGATGAACTGCTGTCTGTTATCGTTGCTGGTGGAACTGGTGGTGGATTTGTTTCATCATGTGGTACTGGTTTTATTGCTGATTCGCAGTTTGGGTACGTGATCTTTGATTTGTTTTTCTTTGTGAAACCAGCAATCTTTGTCAAACAAAAATAACAATCATTGAAGTGATTTTTCGGCTCACGCCAAACCATGGGGACTGAGAACGGCATAGCTTTTCTTTTACCATTCATCCACGCTATTAACATTGCATTGCACTGTGCACAGCAAATATGTGGTGCCCAGTCCCTCTGTTGGTCTCCTAACTTACAGTCAAAATAACACTTGTAGGCAAGTTTAATCTTTGTTGTTATGTTTCTACGTTGTGGCTTAGGTGTATATTGTCCACAGACAAAGCAGAAGTTGTCTGGGTGATTTACACAAGCACGTCTATTTGATGCCATTTTGAATTACCATACAATATCTGAAAAAACGTAGAAAGTAATTATTACGATGTGCAAAATAAAAAGAAATACACACCGTAGTACAAAACAAATGCTATAAAAACACACAAGTCACCAGAACCTGTCACTTGCTCATCAGCAGAGAGCTTCAACAACCGTTCTGCTTGACTGTCACGTAGCGACTGACCGTTGGGCCGTTGCCCGTTACTATGCTCTTGACTCAGTGTTGCCAACTCGGGATAAATTTTATTTATCAAAATTGTTCGAATTTGTATATAGTTGGCAAAAAAAATTGCTTTAACCTTGAAAAGCAAGTTTCATATTACTGGCATTAAGCCGATTAAAACCAAAATCTGGACGTGGTAGAAAATTTTACTAAAAGTGATTTGCATTTTACACAAAATCTAGACGTGATAGAAAAAATCTAATTATAGATTTGAAATCAGCATACCGAAATTAGCTAGGAGCACCTATTTGGTCTTCTGTAACAAAATCTTTGTTGCCTAGTGTTATTGACGGTTTCGCCCGAGCTAGTAACCCGTAATCACTGATCTTTATATTGCAATTCATCTTTTTTTATTTTTATTTTTGCAATTTTGCGATTTTTTAATGGCATTTTCACTTCTTCACTGATGGCCGACCTACATTTTCATTTTTCCTAACCACGACGCCCATGTTCGTAACCGAGGCGAGGGGCCCCCGGTTACGAATGTGCCGCGGGCCTCGCGCAACCTTAATCCACCCCTGCTTTTCTGTCCTCTCCTACTTTCACTATACTCAATTTCATTCTAAATGTAGAAGTTGCGCATACGTACGCAACGACTTAACTTGCTCTCGTATTCCCGAACTTAAATTTTCCAAATTCTACACACTCTGGCTACGGTTTACATGTCAATCTCAAGCTAAATACATGTGTACTGTCTATCTTTCTCCTAATTCTACTCACGATCAAAAATTCTTTGACTAACTCACTTCCAAAGTAGAAATACATTCTATCCCACTCTCCTTTCGCTGAAACCTCTATTTTAGGTGATTTTATTGTTTACCACCACCTTTGGCTTTCCTCCCATTTCACTGACATCCCTGGTGAACTAGTTTACAACTTCTCTTTCCTGAATGACCTAGAGCAGATTGTATAGCACCCTACTCGTATCTCCAATAGCCCTGGAGATAGGCCCAACATTCTGGATTTATTTCTCACCTCTCATCCTTCTTCTTACTCTGTCCAACTTTTTTCTCCGTTGGGCTCCTCCAACCATAATCTTATATCTGCTTCCTGTCCTATCGCTCCAGTTCGATCTTTAGATCCTCCCAAGTGCCTTTAGCACTTTGGTGACGCCGATTGGGAGGCCCTTAGGCAATTTCCCATGGAATGATCACTGCTTCCTTAGCCGGGGCTCCTCCGAGTGCGCTGAGCACATCACGGAAGTGATTCTCTCGGCCATGGAAGCATACATTCCATATTCTTTTCTTACTACGAACGCAAAAATCCTTGGTTTAACTTGAAGTGTTCTAATTCTGTCCGCAACAGAGAGGATCCCCTTCAGAAGGTACCGTCGCCATCCAACTCCTGACTTTCATTCAGCTCATATATGTGGCCGGAATCGTACATCATCTGTTCTTCGACTCGCCAAAAACTTCCTTCATTAGACAAACGTGTGAAAACCTAATTCTAAGTCTCCTCGATTTTTCTGGGAGCTAGCCAAGAACCTCTCCAACAGCTTTACTTCTTCTTCTTCTTTTCTTCCTCTTTTCCATTCTGACGGCTCAGTTGCCGTCTCTTCTCCTGATAAAGCTGAACATTTTGTTCAGACTATCGTCTCCAACTCAACCCTGGACGATTGCTGTTCCTCCATCTCTTCCTCCCTCTGACTTGATTATGTCTAAAATTAGAATTTCCTTCAAAGATGTTTTTTTTCTGCCGTATCTGGGCTCAACTTTGGGAAGGCGTACGGTCCTGATGGTGTTCCTCCTGTTGTTCTCAATAACATGTTCTTCTGTGTTTATACCCTGCCGAGGCAAACTGCTTCGTCTATATCTTTCAGCTGGTACTTTTCTTTCCTGCTGGAAATTCGCTTTCATTTAGCCTGTCCCAAAGAAGGGAACCCTCCAACTATCGCCCAATTGCCTTAATTTAATGCCTTGTCTCTCTAAAGTTTCTTAATCTTTCCTTAATAGGAAGATTCTTAAACATCTCTCCACTCACAATCTTCTTTCAGATCATTAGTATGGGTCCCGCAAGGGACGCTCTACTGGCGAGCTTCTTGCATATCTTCCTGACTCTTGGTCATCGTCCTTTCCGGATTTCAGTGAAACCTTTGCTATTACGCTAGACATATCAAACACTTTTGATAGAGTCTGCATAAATCCTTGATTTCCAAACTGCCCTCCTTCGGTTCTTATCCTTCTACTTGTGCCTTCATCTTGAATTTCCTTTCTAACCGATCTATAGCTGCGGTTGTAGATAACCATTGTTTTTCTCCTAAAGCTATTAATAGTGGTGTTCCTCAGGGTTCTGTCTTGTCACCTACTTTCTTTCTTTTATTTATAAGTGATCTCTTAAATTGCACTTCCTTTCTTAGCCACACCTATTCCGATGATTCCACTCTTCACTTCTCCACTCGCTTCATAAAGCGTCCCTCTCAACAGTCACTCCATAAATAGCGTAGGACGGCTATGGTACACCTGACCTCTGATCTTTCTACTATCTCTAATTGGGGCAGAGAAGACCTTGTGGTTTTTAATGCCTCAAAAACTCGGTTTCTTCATCTGTCTGTTCGTCACAGTCTTCTACACGACTATCCTCTTATTTTAAACAACAAACAATTAAGCCTTCTTCTCTTAACATTCTTGGAATTTTCTTTTCTCGTAATCTTTCCTGAAAGGCTGGAAAGATCACATATACTGTACTCTCTTTTTAAAACAGCTTCAAAGAGGTTGGGTATGCTGTACTGAGTGAGTCAGCCTGTACTCGTTCCGCAGTTTCTTCACCCCGACTCAGTTGCTGTCTCTATACAGGGATCTTGTCCACCCTTGTATGGAGTACGCTTCTCATGTGTGGGTTGGCTCAACCAACACAGCTCTACTTGACCGGGTGGAATTAAATACTCTTTAATCCCTCTCTCTTCGCCGCAATGTTGCCTCACTCTCTCTTTACTATCGTTATTATAACGGACATTGCTCTTCAGAACTTTCTAACTGCATGCCTCCTCCTTTAAGGACAGAATGCAGTACAACACTTTCTATACATTCTCATTCCTTTTCTATCCATCTCTCTAACACAGTGGTTAATCGGTAGGCTATTCTCAATCTTTCATTTACTCAACCGGTCAATTCTGGAACAACCTTCCTCAATCCATTTTTGCCTATGTTTAGACCAACATGGCTAACAATAAACCTATTCTGAAACGGCGCACGTACATGCAACAATTAATGCGAAAACTTGCCAAGCCTTGGATGCAGGAACGGCTCAACATCACAACCTATCGCAGACATTCTACAAGTGAATTAAAATTTCCGACTGCAAGGCGACTGCTGGTCAAGCCGAAGCGATGTCACCTCTGCCCCAATATCGTCCTACAACAAGAACAGGTAATCGTAATGTCAGGTGCAACTTACACACTCCTAGCCTGTGCAATGAATGCCACTAGATGAGTCTCTAATATATTCTTTGAGTTGCTGAGAAATATATCACGTTTTTAATTTGGGGTTCTTACGACCATGGTTTTCCTTACTGTTAACATTTTATGAAATTTCCTTGTCCAAGGTTAAGTTTGTAGCTTCTTATCTTCAATGATCTACGAGGCATTTTACCGCGCTTTAATATCTCTCATTTTAGCAATTAACCACACCATGCATTCAGCGCCGTAACTAGGGAGGGGCAACAGGGGCAGGTGACCCGGGCGCCAAATCACAAAGATATATTATACTATTTTTACTTTGAAAAAATCTGATATAAGCTATTTGACAAGTATGAAAAAACTATCTAGGGCTATGGGTTGATTGCCTGTGCCCTCATCCGTTGGAAATTTCCAACAGATTTCAGTGGAGGGTTAACGACAAAAGCCCTATGCTTTTTCGTTAGAGAGTTATAAATATGTAGGTCTTTAAAGGACCTCTTTATATTTATATTGATTACGGTAATTCTAGCATCGGGAGTTGGGAAAGCTTATGTTAATGAAAAACTGAATTGCTCACCTTATTTTTGCTGGGTCTTTGTTTGTTTCGATGTAGGACGTGACGGTCATTTTCGGTGTAGGGCCGCCACGATGGGGTTACGCGGCGAATTTACTTAAGGTAATTAATATAGGCAGTCACTATATAAACCCCTGAAGGAATAGGCCTATCCTTTTATAGTCATTAGGTTTTATTTATAAGGAATTCACTCAGGACTTGAGGGAAAATTTAGACACGTTTTCCCAGTTTAAAGCGTTTGCTTGGAATAAACAGCCCTGAGAGCCGTTCCTTGGTTCGCTTGTATTTTCATTATTATTTGCCGATCTAGCAAGATTTTGTTGTTTGTCTACTTCTTTTTGGTAGACTAAACAATAAATTGGGTTTTCTTGTTGCTATGTGGGCTGATTCATACATACAGGTTCTTTGTACGTATGGCAATTCAATTATTTCATTCCCAATAGGCTATGTCGCCAATCCCGAGGCAATTTTGTATAGATATTTAATTCAATTAATTAATAATTTATATTTAATTATGAAATAAATGTACCACATATGATACCATGTTGTGAGCGCGTATAGTTTTTCCATATACTGGGGGGGGCCGGAGAAAAATTTGTATGTTATAGATCAAATTTTTTGACAAACTGTGTAAAACATGAAATGGATCAAAAGAATGAAGTAGAAATTTAGGAGAGAGAGGTTACTCAAGACCTATTAAAATATGAAAGTTCAAGAGGCCAACTTCTCAAGTTTAGTTAAAGTTATGTCAATCAGTTTGACTCCCTTTAGGTATAGGAAATTTATGGGATTAAAGTAAAGTTATTAAGCATTTTAACTTTGCTCAGTTTGTGTAAGTTTTATAAGTCACCAGTCTTAATTTTTTCTTGTAAAAGTTTTCTGGCTTTCAAAGCAGTCTTTCTTTGAGGCCTGTCTGGTTTAGTCTGAGTTACATCAGGCACATTGAGAGATTCCTCCCCAATAGTATCCTGATCCATCCTTTGGGGTAATGGTTCTAATTTAGCCCCACACTCCAAAGGATATAGTAATGTGATATCTCTGGTGGTTTCACCAGTTGCTGTTTTCAGTTTTACAACCCTGGTAACTTCGTCTTCACCAGTTTTGAGTTCCAAGACTTTTCCCATTGACCAATGTTGTCTTGGTGTCTTGTCATGTATCAACACAATGTCCCCAATTTTGACTGAATCATTCCAACTTTGTTTTGTTAATTGTTTATGTCTTTCTCTAAGACTTGTTAAGTATTCTTCTCTCCATTTTGTTATAAATTGAGTCTTGATTTGTGTCAAATGTTGTATTTTGTGTTGAGTTCTTTGTGTCCTATTTCCCAATCTGGATCCTCTGTACTGTTATGTTCAGATTCTGGTAACATGTTTACTGTTTCTCCCTTAATTAGGTGGTTTGGTGTGAGAGGTTCTGGCTCATTAATACCATCTCCCACATAAGTTAATGGTCTGTTGTTGACAACATTTTCAATTTCTGACAGAATAGTCATGAGTTCAAAAAGTTGTAGATGTTTTGTCCCAATAGTCTTTTTAAGGCAGTTCTTTACAGTTTGTATGTTTCTTTCCCAAATTGAACCATACCATGGTGTATTAACAGGAATGTACTTCCAGGTTATGTTGTGTTTGGTTAAATGAGTTTGTACTGTTTCACTGTCACAAATCTGATGAATAATTCTTTCACCAGATTTGAAGTATGTGGCATTGTCTGACCATATAGTTTTGGGTACAGAATTGTGTGCACAAAATCGTCTGAAAGCAGCAATAAAAGCTTCTGCTGTCAGATCTTCTACTATGTCTAGACATATGGCACGTGTGGCAGCACAGGTGAAGAGTACAATGTACACTTTGTATTCCTTTGAATCCATTTTGTCTCCAAAACTCACATTTACCGCTCCAGTGTAGTCAATACCCGTGGTTTCAAATGGCCGAGTAAATGTTACTCGTTCCACAGGTAGGTCTGGAGGGCTTGGGGTCTTAAAGGGTCGTGAATGGATACGTTTACAAGGAATGCATGTGTTTAAAATTTTCTTTGTTTCAGTTCTACCCTTTGGTAGCCAGTAAGTTTTTCTCAGCTCTGTCAGGGTTTGTGGGACTCCCATGTGGTGTATTTTGTTGTGGGTATCCCTGATGATGAGTTTTGTGAAGTGATTTCTCCTTGGAAGAAGAATTGGGTGCTTAGAGTTGTAAGTCAAAGTTGACTTGTTAAGCCTTCCTTTACACCTTATCAGACCCTCTGTATCCAGGTACAGATTTAGATCCATGACAAGTGAAGGAATACCTTTGTTTAATGTGCTACTGGACCTAAGATACTTCAACTCCTTGTCAAATTCTGAAGCTTGTATCTGTTTGAGCCAGTATTTTGTTGCAGTTTCTGTTAAGTTAGAAAAGGCTTTCTGAGGACAGTGTTTGAGAAGGTAGCTATTGACAAACTTGCAGCAATAGACTGTAATTCTCAAGAGTTTGTTTAGGTCTGAATAAAGGTGATAGTCAAATATAGGTTTGTCCTCAGTGATCTTTTCAGTTGTTGTAGAGTTGAGTGTGAGGTTAACTACTTTGGCTGGCCAAAGATCCTCACATGTTAGCCATTCGGGCCCTTCATACCAGATTTTATTTGTTTTCAACAGCTTGTAAGAGAGCCCTCTTGTCAAAAAGTCTGCAGGATTCTCCTTTGTTTTTATGTACCTAAATTTGATACCAAGGTTTGTGTTTGCAGTTTTGATTTCTGTTAGTCTGTTTTTCACAAATATATTTTTGCAAGAAGTTGTATCTGTGTTGGTCACCCATGTTAGACAAATTTGACTGTCTGTCCATAAGTAAATGTTTGTTATGTCAACTTCTTTATACACTTGTGAAAGAAAGTTTGCTGTTTTAACTCCCAATGAGACAGCTAATAATTCAAGTTGTGGTACAGTTTTCTTTTGGTTTAAGGGTGCCACTTTTGCCTTTGAATAAACCAAGTTACTTTCATTTTCACTTGTTAAATAGGCACAACACCCATAAGCTTGTGTGCTGGCATCTGTAAAAATGTGTAGTGTTTGCGATTTCAATCTGTAGCCAGCACATCTTGGTACGTAGATGTCTTGAACTTTGTTCAAGTCTGTGGCTAATTTTTTCCAATGAAGTTGGTCTTCCACTGAAAGTGGTTCATCCCAATCAATTTTCTTTTTCCATAAGTCTTGCAAAAGGATTTTGGATCTTATGGTTGCTGGTAAATATAATCCAATGGGGTCAAAAATTTTGGATGATTCTGAAAGCACTTGTCTTTTTGTATTGGCATTTGGATTTAAGTTATAACTCTTCGTGCAAAGAGTGTCATCGTGTTCAGAATTCTGTTTTAAAAACCAAAGCATTCCAAGTGTTTTCGTGTAATTGTTTGGTTCAATGTTCCCATTGTTGTCTTTTGTTATTTGTTCATTTAATTTAGGAGAATTAGAAACCCATTCTCTCAATCCAAAATTTCCTTGCTTCATTATGGGTTGTGACATTTGGTAAATTTCAAGCAATTCCTCTTCAGTTACAGTGGAACCAATGAGGTTATCCACATAAAAGTTTTGTTTTAAAAACTGAACTGTTAAGTCCTCTTGAAATAAGTTTAGGTGGTTTCTAATTGTTAAAGCAAGAATACTTGGAGAGCAATTTGCTCCAAAAATAATTACTTTAAATCTGTAGGTTTTGAAACCTTTGTTAAGGTCATGTGGATCATTCAACCACAAAAACCTGAGATGATTTTTATCATACTCAAGCTTCAAATTTATACAGAGGAATGCTTTTTCTATGTCACTTTGTACTGCATAATTGTCTAAACGGAAGCAAAGGAGAATTTTTACAAGATCTGAGACAAGGTTTGGGCCTTCCATGAGACAATCATTTAAACTAACAGAATTTGTGTCTTTTAAACTACAGTTGTATACTACTCTTAGTTTAGTTGTGGATGAGTCTTCTCTGTAAACTCCCCTGTGTGTTAAATAATGACAACCTCGTTTTTTAAAGGGTTCATCAGTAACTTCTTCAATGAAGCCCCTTTCTATTTGTTCCTTGAATATGTTGTTGTATTGTTCTAAAAGATTGTCATTTTTTAGTTTTCTGTAATTTTTATACAGATGTGCCTTAGCTACTTTCAAATTGTCCATTATTTCTGGACAAGGTGTTTTCCAAGGCAGCTCCACATAGTATTGATTGTCTCTGTGTTGTAATGTATCCTTAAATTGTTCTGTCATCAATTGGTCTTCATGTGTAATAGTACTGTCCTTTATGCCAACTGATTCTAATAGTCATAACTGCTGTAACCCTTCATCCAATGTGGAATCATTTTCATTCAAATGATGTGGGATTATGACAGTGTTTTTGTAGTTCGAGTTTGTCACATAGTCAGAAATTTGTGACTGTGGTGATTTTGTTTTGCGTAAATTTTGTTCATGTTCTGTGTTTTCTGTGTCAGTAGTAAGATGGTATTTAGTTATGTCACCCAAAAGAGCAATACCTGTGGGAGTTTGTATGGCTATTCCATCTCCAATTTTAATGATGCCTCTATGGACCAGATGAAGATAGTCAGCCCCCATGAGCATATGTATATCATCAACTACATCTGCATTAAGGGTTTTATCAGCTATCGTGTATTTATTTTGAAGTTGGAGCAAAGCTTGTTTTAACCCAGCTATTTGTATTTTTTCTTGTTCTACTTTGTCCACAACAACAACCTTAAGGGTTTAAATGTTTCATCAAGAGTTAAAGTTATATTTGCAGTTTTAAAACTGGCTTGTACTGGGTTTTTATTGATAAATGATGAAATAGAGAGATCTTCATCTCCTTGTTGGTTTTGAAGTCCCAATTTTTCTATCAGTTGTTTAGTTACAAATGTTTGTTGTGAGCAGGTATCTAAAAGACACCTAACCTGTACTATTTGTCCTCTTTTGTTTTGGATTTCCAAAGTTGTGGTTGGTAAAAGAATTTTTGAATTGTGGTTAATGCTAGATGAACTGATATGTCCATTCATAGCATTTTTGGTTTGTTTCTGTTTGTTTTGGTTTGATTTGGGTGTTTGTTCATAATGTTTGTCAGTTTTTCCAATGTCTGTGTGTGTATTACACATAGGGGTAACATGGTCAAAACTGTTGCAAAACTTACAATTGTATATCAAATTTGATTTGCAATTTGACTTTTGGTGCCCTGATCCAGTGCATTTTTTGCATAAGTTTAGTTGTTCACAACGTTTTGACCTTGCTGTAAAGTCTTTGTATTTGGGACAATTTGTAGAATATGTTCACTGCTAAAACAAAATTTGCATGGTGTGGGATTATACTCAAAAGTAGCTACATTAAAGTTTTGCAGAGTAGGAGTCTTTGAGTCTTTTTCTGTCACTTTATTTTCTGCAAATTGAGTTTTGCGGTTGTGTTTTGATGTAACTGGTAAGTGTTGAAATCTTTTGTTAGGTTTTTGGTTTTCTGCATTGTTGGTTTTTTCTTGTTCTGTGTTAAATTTTGGGTGTGTGTAACTTGATTTGTAAAGTGCAGTACAGTTGGGAAAAAATCTTCTCTTTTTTTTAAGCTAGGGCAGTGGCGGTCCTAGCTTACATGACGCCCTGGGCGAACCTCACCTTCAGCGCCCCCCCCCCCATGTTCGCCAAACACACACATTCGAATCCCCCCAAAATAAAGGACAGACATAACTCTTTCACAAAATAACTTTTTATTGGACTAATTGTTGGAACTCAGAACCAAAACAAAGACTCAAATTTCTGAATTTTACAAATCCTTCATCACGTAATAGAATAACTCACTTAAGAGAATGTAATTATGATACTATGAACAGGAAAAATACAAATTAAATGCACAACTGCCATAAATAACTAGAGAATCAAATTTCTAAATTGTACAAATGCTCTATCACATAAAATAGAATAAGACACTTAAGAGAGGGTAGTATTATGCTACACTTTGAACAAGAAACAAAATAAATTGCACCACAGCACAATGCCATCTAAAGCCTGACTCTTCTTACCTTCCTTGATGCAAAGTCATGAATTAAATCATCATATGAAATCTGCTCAGCAATTGTATGATTTATACTGATGATGGCCAGACCGGTAAGGCGTTCCTGTGACATAGTTGACCTCAGGTAGGATTTGATGAGCTTCAGCTTTGAAAAAGCTCCTCTCTGCTTCATCAACAGTGACTGGAAGAGTAAGACCAATTCTGAGAGCAGTCCACAAATTTGGATATATTTCAGAGAGCTCCCTTTCATGGATAAATGTCAGCAGTTCAAGCAAGGATATGGTCTTTGATGGCAAGTCAGGCAAGTTCTTCAGCTCCTGTGCAAGCTCTCTGCCATCCAAGTCAGATTGTCCCTTAAAGTGTAGTGTAGTACTAAGGTTCACACATTGTTCTGTCAGCTCCTCAAATGTGAGATTTTGGAAATGTGTCAGCACTCCAAACTTCTCTCCCACAATTTCCAACGTGGAAAAATCTTTCCTGAATGGCTGATGTTGCAGCATCAACCACTGCATTGAAAAATGTCACCTCCAGCTTCTTCAAAGCATCAATCAAGGGCTCATCAGATGCTTCATAGGAGAAGTGCCGCTTGTGGACCTCAGCCGTTTTTGTTTTAACACAGCCTCCACATTCATTTGTTCACAGATATCTGTGGCTGCCATTTGTGCAGCCACAAAACCTGTTGCCCTGTAATTGCGGAGACCTCTCTCTGTTTTTTTTAGGAGATTTACTGCAACATCAACGTGCATGCTAGAGACTGCATCTGCTTGCTCACATGCTGAATTTGGCACAACAGTCATGCCACACCACTGAACAAATGGCGAAGCGGTATGACCCAACCTCCTCTGACAGAGATTGAGCCTCGACCTTTATTACAGAGTCTTTGGTGTGGTCCCTCACCTCGATCAGTGCATCTCTCACTGCAGCTGCCTGATATCTCAGGGGCTCCACACTCTTGATCTTGCTTCCCACCTTGTATCAGACCACATCTTCAATGTGATGTTCACATGTTTTTTCAAAATGGCCCATCGTTGTGTGGAGGCTGAAAACAAGTTGTAAAGCTTCTGCAAGATGCCAAAGTAACTTTGCTGCATCAATAGATCCCTTAGCAGCATCGGCCACAAGCAAATTCAGAGAATGAGCCCCACATGGAACAAACAGAGCTCTGGGATTAATTTCTAGGAAGCCTGGATTGAACACCCTTGTTTTTTCCCCTCATGTTGGCCCCGTTTTCGTATGATTGTCCTCTACAGTCCATGAAAGGAACTTTTAGCTCCTCCAGTCTCTTCAGAATCAGAGATGCCAAATGTTGACCAGTGGACTCCTCTGCCTCCAAAAACCCCATGAAATGTTCCTTTATATGGGGCTTCCCCTCCAGTGACACAACCCGAATCACAACTGACAACTGTTCAGTGTGGCTGATATCTGGAGTGCAATCTAGAATTATTGAAAAAAACTTTGATTGTTTGATGTCGCTCACCATTGCTGAAATGGTCTTGCTGCTCGACAAATCAATGAGTTCGTTTTGTATGTGGTGGCCGAGGGTAGCTGTGTGACTGGAGGTCCCTTTTTGGACACGGTTAATGTGCTCTTGCATTATAGGATCAAATTGTGCCATCAGTTCAACTTCTTTCAGAAAATTGCCATTTGATGGTGAGAACAATTTTTCTGTATGTCCCCTTAGTGCCAAATTCCTAACTGCCAGAGAATGCACAATAGCAGTGAGACGTGTCAGCACCGCTCTCCATCTCAACTTCTCAGCCTCCAGAAGTGCCATCTCCTGCTTGTCAATGGTCTCCCCCTTTCTCATCCTCACTGCCAGTTCTTTCCAGATTTTCATAGAATTTAGGTGTTCTGAACTGTTGTCATGTGATGTGAGCAATGAGCTTGCATGCTTCCAGTCCGAGAGTCCCAAACTTGTTAAATTTATTTTCCTCTTGGAAAATAATGTACAACAGAAACAGAAAAGGCTGTGTTTTTTAAGGAATAGACCAACCAACTTCTGGTTATATTTTCCCCACTAACCAATGACTTCCTGAAGTATTGATGGTGAAACTTCTTCCGTCACTGTCGTTTCTAGGAATACAAAGTCAGATGGTACTTGACTTGGTCCCCTGGAAACCAGTTGTGTCCGAATTCTCTCAGTCAGAATTGAAGGCCAGTTAGCAGGGTCGGTGGACAGAGACTCATCCTCAGGAGGCGATTCTGCTCCAGCATTTATAATAGAAAGAACAAGAGCATTACTCATTAGTATACACACCTAAGTTAGATAACACATTATTCACAGCACTTTGTTATGGTGGTGGTGTTATGGAATTATGGTGGTGAAACACCACACATACCCAGTAACCCAGACCCAGTGATAATAACATTATAATTATAACTGTTTGCAAAATGCTTTGCAGGGATGCACACACATACACCACACGCACACACTCACAGACATATGTGCACAACAAACTCACCTGAAGAGTCCTGCCGGGGAGAAGTAGAAGCAAATGGGTCTTCATCCTCAGGATCAGACTGCATTTGTGGAGACATATGTGAGGCTGAGGAGGTAGATGGCTCCTCAGCCTCAATAATGGCAGAAGTAGACGGCTTCTCATCCTGGCTAGTGGCAGAGGGTGTTCCAAAATATTTCAAAAGTGCCCCTGCAAATAGTAAAATAGAACATAACAGACCAATGCATGAATAGGCTAGTACAATTAATTTAACATGTTATTAAGCACAATTTATTAAACTTTTAGAATAGGAAACAAATGAATAATACAACCTCCTTGGTTAATGGCTAATTATATACATAATAGTACACTTCAAATGACTCAGAAAGCTATATCACAAAATAGCAGTGCAATATAGCAGTGAAGAGTAGATGACATAGCTCTATACCTTTATCTTTTGCTCGTTTCTCCTCTTCTTCTTTCCTCTTTTTTCTAAACTGAGCACCTGATAGCTTTGACCTCTTCTTATCCATTTGCGGTTATTTGACAGACCTTAGTGGCTTAGTGTGAAGATTCGTTCTGTAATAAATAATATACATTTCACTATTTAACCAAACCCAGAAAAATAACATTACATATGTTAAAGTATGGGCCTTTATTCCCAATAATATTAATCTGGAAGCATTTTGCATTGTTTAGGTCTTTTATGGGAAGGTTTATGGAAAATGCAATAGATGGTTTTTTATTAATAAAAATATATTTATTGATCTTTTATTTATTTTATTTTATTTTTTATTTTTATTTATTTCTTTACTTATTTATTCTTATTTTTATTTTTATTTTTTTTGCAGTCGCTCATGCCGCCCCTCCACAAATGCCGCCCTGTGCGGCTGCCCATATTGCCCATATGAGGAACCGCCACTGGGCTAGGGTATATGTCAGTTGTCCTCTGATGAAATATCTCTTTGACTTTAGAAGGGAGTTTTTCAAAAACAACAGCTTGAATGATCCAAGCTGTTTCTGCAATGTTTAAATTATTGTTTTTAAGTTGTCCCATGAGACATTCAAACTCACAGTAAAAATCAAAGAGGTCACCATAGTTGTCTTTTGGGGTTCGCATGTTCATTACTTTAAGAGCCAAATCATGTATAATTTCATCCTTATTCATGTAATTTCTGTTAAGTAATTCTATTGCTACAGAATAAGAAGCACCTATGGCTGGTAGTGATTCCACTAATCTTAAGGCTGGGCCTTTCAGATAGTTCACTAAATAACTAAATTTATCAACATCTGTAATGTAGTTTTTATTACCTATAAGGCTATGAAATTTTTCAATAAAAGATTGAAATTTGGCTCTGTCACCCTCAAAAGTGGGTACTGCAAGTGTAGGCAATTTTGATTTTAGTTCATTGCCCTCAGCCACATTGGGAAGGCTAAATGAAGCATTTCTTGTAGCTTCTAAGAAGCTTTCGTATGTGTCTTCTTTTTTGCACTCATCAAGTTGGTTTTGAATTTCATAAATATAGTTGTTAATTTTTGTAATGTAATTTTCATTGTCAAGTAGGAGAGTAGAATACTCATCATCTGTTAGTTCAATTGTGTCATCAATTTCTGTAATTATGTCTTCATCTAGTATGAAAATGTCTTGTTTGTAACGAGTAATAGAATTTAATGTTGTTTCAAGATCATATCTTGTTGGTTCCTTTTGTTTGAAATCATTGTACAGTTTGGTGATGACACCTTTACATGCTGATTTTTTCCTCATTAATTTTTTGTGATTTTGAGATGGTGCCGTAGCCCCAAGGTCTGTGTTTCTTACCCTTTTGTCCAAGTCTTCCACAATTGTTGTTAGTGTTAAAGTTCTGAGTTTAATTTTTATGATGTTGAGCAAGTTAAATTACTGTACAGTAATAAGTTTTTTATATATCCTGCGCCAGAGGTTAAATTAAAAATTCACAATGTTTTTAGTTAGGATAGGCCTTGAGTGTAAAGAGTAAGGCCTACTTTAAGAGGTAGGCCTATTATGTAAGGTAAAGTTAGGTGGGCCTACTAAATAGGCCTATTTGTTGGGCCTACCAAGTAGGCTTATGTTTGGGCCTATTATTTTATAGGACCTTAAATGAGTTAAGCCTGTTAAATTAACAAGGCTTAGTTTTGAATTTGAAGAGTAGGACCTATTAAATAGGCTTAATGTTGCGGGCCTATTATTTTTAGGACCTAAAATAAGTTATGCCTGTTAAATGAACAAGCCTTTGTTTTCGATTAGTGTAAAGGTAAAGGAATCGGTTCCCAGTTGCTTAGGCCACCATATGAAAACTATAGTGGGGTTACGGTTGAAATTAGGGTTAGGCCTACTGAGTTAAGCCTAGCCACTGCGTGTGTCAGTGTAAATTTTAGAGGGGTTAGTTCCCCATACACAGGGCCACCATATGAAAAAACTATCTAGGGCTATGGGTTGATTGCCTGTGCCCTCATCCGTTGGAAATTTCCAACAGATTTCAGTGGAGGGTTAACGACAAAAGCCCTATGCTTTTTCGTTAGAGAGTTATAAATATGTAGGTCTTTAAAGGACCTCTTTATATTTATATTGATTACGGTAATTCTAGCATCGGGAGTTGGGAAAGCTTATGTTAATGAAAAACTGAAGTTGCTCACCTTATTTTTGCTGGGTCTTTGTTTGTTTCGATGTAGGACGTGACGGTCATTTTCGGTGTAGGGCCGCCACGATGGGGTTACGCGGCGAATTTACTTAAGGTAATTAATATAGGCAGTCACTATATAAACCCCTGAAGGAATAGGCCTATCCTTTTATAATCATTAGGTTTTATTTTATAAGGAATTCACTCAGGACTTGAGGGAAAATTTAGACACGTTTTCCCAGTTTAAAGCGTTTGCTTGGAATAAACAGCCCTGAGAGCCGTTCCTTGGTTCGCTTGTATTTTCATTATTATTTGCCGATCTAGCAAGATTTTGTTGTTTGTTATGTCTACTTCTTTTTGGTAGACTAAACAATAAATTGGGTTTTCTTGTTGCTATGTGGGGCTGATTCATACATACAGGTTCTTTGTACGTATGGCAATTCAATTATTTCATTCCCAATAGGCTATGTCGCCAATCCCGAGGCAATTTTGTATAGATATTTAATTCAATTAATTAATAATTTATATTTAATTATGAAATAAATGTACCACATATGATACCATGTTGTGAGTGCGTATAGTTTTTCCATAACAAGAAACCAAAAAAATCAACTCTCGGAACTACTCTCTACACCGTATACATTGCGTAACAGTAACAGAAATATCGGCCGTACTGCAGTTTGTTGTTGTTTGGAATTGTAGGCTTTTTAGTCTACTAGTGAAATGTCTTATACTGTTATACACCTATCGTACCTACAAAATTAGTCCAAAACGATAACATTTAGCGAGCTTTCATCAAAAAATGTTGCTTGGGCAGGTGTTTAGATTGGTATTTAGATATTAATTAATAATCATGCCAAACATTTACCAATGTTATATCATAAAAAACTACGTTATGCTAAGAAGCAGTATACTATAGACATAACTTTAACTTGTATATTATGGCGTTATTTTAGGCCGAAATGAGTGACGAATTTATTTGTTATCGATTTCCAATATCTAGAAAGTATGATGAATTAGGTTCATGAAAGTTTTTCAAAGAAAAGAAAGAGGAATAATAAAGGCAAAAATTAGGATCTGTACTGTTTTTATTAAAAACGGCGGTATAATCTTTTTGCCTGCAGAAGGCAGCGTCGGGCGATACCCGCCAATTTTTTAGGAGGAAAATCCTAAGTAAAATTTCTCCTCTTTAAATCATTAATTTAATGAGGCATAAGTTATCTAAATTATAATTATATTCATTATTTTTTATGTTTTGATAAATATATAAAGAGATTAATGTCTTGAAAAAAATTATATTATCTTTTGACGACGCCGAAGTCAGCTGCTTTTTTACATTATAAATATATTTCAATTGACTAGTAATGATGTTTTGGATATATTTAAAATTTATATAAATATTTACGTGGATATTCTGGCATCTTGTTATTCGCCCGCGTTTCATTCTAGTAAAGAATATTAGTTGATTACGCGACAAAAACAAAACTAATATATTTAATATGATTATTTTAAAATTGTATCAGAGTGGTTATAGTTAGCCTTTTCACGTTTTATTATAAAAGATGTGTTTTTTAAAGTTTCTCAGCATATTTTTTTCCTTAATTGTTAGGGCTAAAAAAAAATTTATATTTTTGCTCCAATAGTTTTATTACCGTCTGGCTGGCGAGAGCTGCCACGGGCCGCCCCGGGGAAGGACTGGTATATGGGCCCCCCTGTTTACTCAGTATTTTATTATGACTGTTTTTTTGTGTACATAACAAGCAAACTGATTATATGTCCAAGTCATTATTCAAAACATACTCGTACAGTATTATAATCTCTATAAAATGTATGTTCATTAATTATATTTCCTCTGTTATTTAATCAATTGTTTTATTAATATTTTTAGATTTTATTCCCCTCTTTCCGGGCCCTGGGGATATAACCCGGCTTCCCCGCTCTCTCGGTGGCCCTGCCGCCAGTTTTCTTCATGTTTTCAAAACTGAATTGGGTATAAACTTTTAACACATCAATATACAGAACATTTTTCTTGTTTTTAGTAGACAAAAACTCTTATCCTTGAAAGTTACAAATATAAGTGGAAAACGATTATGAAATAGCTTCAAATTATTTTGTAACTTTATGATACTAAATCTAATCATTTGAAAGCGCGAACGTACAAGCATTAGCGTTCTTAATACATCGAAAAACGACAATAGTTATCTTTCTTCCACAGGATTATTCTCTCGGTGCAGGCTTATTATGTAAAAATACCAACTTTAGACTACTCTATAAATCAGAAATATGACGAGTGAAAAACCGTCTGGAGCAGAATATCGCAAGAAAAAGAGAATGAGAGAGAGGAGAAAAATGTCAAAATATCAACATCAAATCAGTTAAAAAGATGGTTAGCAGCAACTAGTAATAAAGACAGTGAAGATGAAGATAATGTGCAGATACCATATGCTAGTTTAGAGGAAAATGCTATAGGAAGAAGTTCCTGTGAAAGTAAATCTACAACACCAGATGAATTTGATACCTGTGTGCAAGCTGAAGCATTAGAAAATATTCCTCTATTTGATAAGCCCGAAATTAGTGTCAGTGAGGAAAATATCCATATCACATGGGATTTTAATAATCCTCCATCTTGGCTAAATATTAATGATAAAATAAGGTATTTTCCAGTAGAATATGGACCTGACCAAGGGAAAGATGCTGATTTCAACGACTCGGTATCCGTAACCGGAGATATCAGAAGACAATTCTCTGGAGATTGCTTTTTGAAAAAGCTCAATAATGGTAAATCTTTGGAACGAAAATGGTTAATATACTCTAAAACTACAAAATCATTATTTTGCTTTCCATGTATTTTATTTGGAAAGCGGACAGCATCCGTATCAAATATTGCAGACACTAAGAAAGGGTTTTCTGATTGGAAAAAATTAAACTCATGTATTCCAGACCGTGAAAATTCACCTGCCGACCGTGAATACTACTTAGAATGGAAGTCTTTTGAAAGGAGACTTAAAGAAGATAAGTTGATTGATGATACGCTTCAGGAAGCAATTGAGTCAGAAAAAGAGAAGTGGCGCCAAATATTAAGAGTTGTTTTAGATGCTCAACAAATAATCTTGTTCTTAGAGGCACGAGCCATGTTATTGGGAAACCAAATGCTTGCATATTTCTAAACCTTTTAGAACTTATAAGTCTTTACCATACCGAATTAAAGCGGGCCATTACTAACCACCAGAAAGGAAGTACAAGCTATTTTTCTCCTAAAATTCAAAATGAATTGATTAGCTTATTGGGAAACAAAGTTCGAGCTGAAGTAATTTCTAAAATAAAGAACGAAATACTTCTCATTGCTTTTTGATTGCACACCTGATGCAGCTTATCACGAGCAAATGAGCCAAATAATTCGATATGTTTCAATTGGTAACGGGAAAGTTTCCATAGAAAAGAGTTTTGTCGATTTTATTCACACACATGAAAAAAGTGGCAGAGGTTTGGCAGCAGAAATTCTAAATAAATTGTTAGAGGATGGAATTGCTAAAAAGAATGCTAAAGGTCAGAGTTACGATAATGGGGCAAACATGGCTGGTAAATACAACGGAGTTCTTGCAAGAATTTTGCAAGTAAATGAATATGCAAGATTTGTACCATGTGCAGCTCATAGTCTCAATGTAGCTGGTATACATGCAGCCTCAACTACTCCTACAATGATCACTTTTTTGGGGACCGTTCAGAGATTATTCAAGTTTTTTTCAGACTCCAATAACCGCTGGGAAACATTAATGAAAAGTTTGAAAATTAGTTTAAAAGGGTATACTGAAACACTGTGGGCATCAAAAGCAAGAGCCGTCAAGGCACTATATACACAGATAAAAGAAGTATGTGATGCCTGAAGTAACATAAGAGAACGTACATCCTCAAATCCAGAATCAATTTCAGCAACACAATGCCTTTTCTTGCAAATTGATTGCAAATATGTGTGTACCTTATTTTTATGGAATCAGATTCTTGACAACATTCATAGAGTCAACAAAGCTTTGCAGTCAAAGAAATTATCTGTACTTAAAGTCTCTCAAATAATTCATGGCCTAATAAACTCTCTACGAGAAATGCGTGAATGTGAATTGCAAAGTGCGTTTGTTTACGCTAATGAAACAGCTCAAAAACTAGGAACAACTGCAGCATTTCCTGAAACTAGGAGAAAAATGAAGCAAATGGAGCTTTATGAAGCAGCTGATGAAGGCTCAAATTTATCTGCAGATAATACGTTCCAGATTGAGATAAAAGAAGTTTTTGATTCCCTCATGACAGACCCGAAATGTAGAATATACAAGAATTTAAATGAAATTTCCTCTGACTTTGACTTTCTTTCTGGCCATTCACTTATGAAAAAAGAAACATACGAGTTGAAAAAGGCTGCAACTGATTTGGCATTGAAATATAGACAGGACTTAGATATCCACGAAATTTCAGCAAAAATTCAGAGTTTCAAACAACAAGCTTTGGCAATACTTCCAGATGTGACATCAGCCTCTCCTTATGATCTCCTTCAGTTATTATATGTACAGTATATTCTTTCTCGGAATCATACCTAAACATTGAAGTTGCCTTATGCATTTTTCTTACTTTGCTAATAACAGTAGCTTCTTGTGAACGAAGTTTCAGTAAGTTAAAACTAATAAAAAATTATTTGAGATCATCAATATGCCAAGAAAGTCTTTCTAATTTGGCCATTATATCTATAGAAAATGGAATTGCAAGAAAGCTAAATTACGACACGCTTATAGATGAATTTGCATCAGTTAAGGCACGGAGAGCGAATTTGTACCTTAATTTCTAGATTTTATTTTATATGAAAGAAAGTAAGATTAAAATATCTCATTTCTTAATAAAAACATTTTTGGTCAACAAATTTCTTCAATGTGTACAACCTAGTACTTTTATTTATAGCCTAACATTATAATAAATTTCATATCCCTCGTCTTCCTGACCCACTGCCCCGGGCGCACAAACACCTAGTTACGGCACTGCATTCATTGTCGCGATAAAAAAAAAAATATGGGAAACGTCGGTAGGAAATGAGAGATCAAAGAAGAGATTAAAAGTTATACAGTTTAGTTTACCCGAGTATTTAGGACTAAAATATGTTCTGGAAGTGTTTACCAACCACTTGTGTGCACAGATGGACACATCGACGTGACGATATTGTTTCCTTCGTGTTATATGCATAAACTGTTCCTTTGAGAGAATCCTCAAAGAAAGAAATTGGGCAGTGAAAAGCTTGGGTATTGAGGAGGAGGCAGAATCTTTGGTGATGAGTTGGCAGTTCAAAAAATTTACGACAGCATTCCCAGCGTTCTAACTATTGTAGGGGATGTATCATTTTTAGTACCCAAAGTCCTCTTGTCTATCTCCAGAGGAGCAACAAACTGCTGAAATGACATCATTTTACGTTTGTTGTCTCGACTCGTAAACAAAAAGGGTCGCTGATTCTTCGTAAATAAATGGCGTGAGATTGAACGCTTTCTTATCTCTTACTGACGTTTCCCAGAGGTTTGGTCAGGGCCGTTTCCTGGCATAAGCAGACTAAGCGGCCGCTTAGGGCCCCGCTGCTACTAGGGGGCCTCTACATAGACAGGCTCCCAGGTCATAGCTCAGTGGGCAAGAATAGAAATATAGCTGAAGTTATTATTAATATTATTGTTATTATTATTATTATTATTATTATTATTGTCGTATTAATTAAAGTTTTGGTGGATGGAGGGGTGGGGCCTCAAATGGGTATACTGCTTAGGGCCCCCTAATGGCTAGAAACGGCCCTGTGTTTGGTGATGACCTGGACATGGTTATTTGCTGGAATGGGAAACAATAAACCTTGGTGAAATGTCATGTGTACTATTCGCAAAAGGAAACCTCAACTTTTAAAATGAAGCCTAGCTGGTTGCATGATTCATCAGAAACAAGATACATTGAAGTTTGTTTTATCCCAGAGTTAATACAAATCCACCAGTTTTAATTACAAATACATTTATATTACCTCAGAGTTTATATATATATATATATATATATATATATATATATATATATAATATATATATATAATCTTTGGGAGTTCGCTTATTAGCCAAATATGTTGACCCAATGTACGTATTTGTACGACAATGCGAAGTGTGTCACAAGTATAGAACTATCCGACCTTGACTAACTTCCTTATGAGAGATTGAAATAGCGTCTGAACCACAAGAATTTGCGCATGCCGATCTGATAAGACCTTTTCCAAGGTCAGAAACGCTTTCAGCGTACATTTTGGTTCTCGTGGACTCTTTGTTCAGGTAGCCTACGTCCATTTCTATCCCTTACGAGACAAAACAGCAAGCTTTCATGGCAAAGTGTATTTTTGATGACCACATCTATAAATACGGGAGAATGCAGCACCTGAAGACCGACAACGGGATAGAGTTCAATAATTAATTAACTTACTGACCGGGTGGCAAAGGCACATGGGATCACCGTACGTACGTGGGGATGCCCCTTATCGGCCACAAAGCCAAGCCATCGTCGAGATTGAATTTCACCCTAAAGAATGTCTACAGATCTTCAGAAACTAAGGCTAACAAAGACCCTAAGATCCACTCTAAGGCTAGCCCGAGAGAAAGAAGAGATTAGGGTGTTAAAAGACGAGAATAGGGAGTTAAAAGAAGAGAATAAGGGGTTAAGTAAGTAGCAAAACCTATCATTCGTGAGTTAATATTCATTCAGAAAAAGAGAGAGAAAGACTCACCATCATCATCCGCCGGCCACTGCCGACAAGTCGGAAAAATAGTCGAAGAGAACAGGAAAGGGGTGAAAGATGAAAAGAAGTAAAATAAGAACGCTTACAAACCATGCAAACACAGTCTTAACTCAAAGAAACACTGTCATACCATGCAAACTACAGACATGCAAGTAAAGAGAGGATGAGAAAAAAAAAAGTATGAAGAGTATAACAAAAAGTGGGTAGTTTACGCTACGAGCTACATCTAAGTCCGTGTTAGTCTAAATTTTTTTAATAATATAAATTTAACGCTGGCATGTCACAAGCTGGCATCAATCGTCAACAGACTCAAACCTCGACTATCACTCCGAGAGCTTCTGTTGCTAATTGTTTTATTATTTTACATGACGTTAATATTTTTAAATGCCTATCTAAACAGTTTTTAAACATATTAACGCCGGTAGAGTTCACGACGGGCGCGGGAAGATTATTCCATCTATCAATTACTTTAAACGTAAAAAAGTTTTTAGCGATGTTATTAATGAAACGTCTGCCATGCAACTTAAATCCGTTATTACGAGTATTGCTATTATCGAAAGGGAACAATTTGTCAAAATTTCCGCTGTCGATTTTATTAACGACTTTGAAAACTTCGATAAGCTCGCTTAATATCCTAGTCTCGAGTAAATGCAAGTCTAAAGGCGGCCATACACGCTCCATCTTTTTGTTCGCGTTCCATGTTCATTTATTGTTCAGGCATAAAATGACGCGATAAAATGAAATTTGCTTGAAAGATATCAGAAATGGTCTGATATTTTTGGGCGGAGCCAAGCTTCGCATCAAGCATCATGATTCGTGTATGGGCATTATGGTTTTCTTTTCAGTTAGAACCAAGACTTCGTTAGTGGTGATTGTGCATATTTCAGTGTCTTAATTATATTTATTGTGAAAAATGGCAGACTTGAGATCGTTTAATCGAAAATTTTTAAGTGAATTTATTGATTTATATCAAACTTTGCCGTGTTTATGGAAAATAAAATGCAAAGACTATTCGAATAAAGAGTTAAAGGCAGAAGCCTACAATGTATTAATAGAAAAGTTGAAAGAAGTACAAAAAGACACTAATAAGAAAACTGTTGTAAAAAAAATTAATTTCATAAGGACAAATTTTAGGAGAGAATTAAAGAAGGTAATCGCCTCCAAGAAGAGTGGAGCAGCCAGCGATGAAGTATATGTACCGAATCTCTGGTACTATTCCAAACTTTTTTTACAAGATCAGGAAATGCCAAAGGAGAGCATTTCCAACGTCCCAGCTAACCACCCGGGAATCGAACCCGGGATCTTCCGATTGCCGGTCAGATATGATAACCATTACACCATGGACCTCACTCATTCAAATGTCGTAATTCTTCTACATACGCGCAGAAACCAATGCCCCAAGGGGGCACCTCCCGCATGCTGTAACATTATATACATTTAACTGCAAACACGCAGTATAATTAACGTAAAGAACGACGCTTGTATAGGAGATATTCCGCGCAAGATGAGAGAGAGAGAACGAAACAAATGAAAAAATGAGGTAACCACCCGGGAATCGAACCCGGGATCTTCCGATTGCCGGTCAGATATGATAACTATTACACCATGGGCCTCACTCATTCAAATGTCGTAATTCTTCTACATACGCGCAGAAACCAATGCCCCAAGGGGCAATCGGAAGATCCCGGGTTCGATTCCCGGGTGGTTACCTCATTTTTTCATTTGTTTCGTTCTCTCTCTCTCATCTTGCGCGGTATATCTCCTATACAAGCGTCGTTCTTTACGTTAATTATACTGCGTGTTTGCAGTTAAATGTATATAATGTTACGGCATGCGGGAGGTGCCCCCTTGGGGCATTGGTTTCTGCGCGTATGTAGAAGAATTACGACATTTGAATGAATGAGGCCCATGGTGTAATGGTTATCATATCTGACCGGCAATCGGAAGATCCCGGGTTCGATTCCCGGGTGGTTACCTCATTTTTTCATTTGTTTCGTTCTCTCTCTCTCATCTTGCGCGGAATATCTCCTATACAAGCGTCGTTCTTTACGTTAATTATACTGCGTGTTTGCAGTTAAATGTATATAATGTTACGGCATGCGGGAGGTGCCCCCTTGGGGCATTGGTTTCTGCGCGTATGTAGAAGAATTACGACATTTGAATGAGTGAGGCCCATGGTGTAATGGTTATCATATCTGACCGGCAATCGGAAGATCCCCGGTGGTTACCACATTTTTTCATTTGTTTCGTTCTCTCTCTCTCATCTTGCGCGGAATATCTCCTATACAAGCGTCGTTCTTTACGTTAATTATACTGCGTGTTTGCAGTTAAAATATAATGTTACGGCATGCGGGAGGTGCCCCCTTGGGGCATTGGTTTCTGCGCGTATGTAGAAGAATTACGACATTTGAATGAGTGAGGCCCATGGTGTAATGGTTATCATATCTGACCGGCAATCGGAAGATCCCGGGTTCGATTCCCGGGTGGTTACCTCATTTTTTCATTTTTTTCGTTCTCTCTCTCATCTTGCGCGGAATATCTCCTATACAAGCGTCGTTCTTTACGTTAATTATACTGCGTGTTTGCAGTTAAATGTATATATATATATATATATATAAAATATTTTTTTAAATTTGAACAAAAAATTGTGGCCCGTCATCCCGAGGTTATATATATATATATATATATATATATATATATATATATATATATATATATATATATATATATTTTTTAATAAAACTTACCTTTAAATACTCTTTGTTTAGAACCTCATAAATTGCTTTGCAGGTATCTTATATTATAATGGAGGTAAGTGCGATATATATATATATATATATATATATATATATATATATATATGTAACCAAAAAAAAACTATAGAAAAGAACGCAATCATGAAAAGCTTCACATTTGAGCTCATTGTATCAAGATTTGTGAAGCTTTAGATTTTCATGGCTGCGTTCTTTTCTATAGTTTTATTGACCAAATAATTAATTGAACCGACAGTAATTGGGAAGGCAGCCATGGAAATCTTGAGCTTCACATTGTGTCAAGAAGATTTGTGAAGCTTAAGATTTTCATGACTATAGTTTTATTGACAAAATAATTGAATCCCCAGTAATTGGGGGGCCGCAGGCTCCCCAGTTACTGTCAGTTCAATTATTTGGTTATATATCTAACGTTAATATAATAAAACCTTGTTGTTTATTTGTTAAATCACAATCAATTTGAAACAAATGAACAATCTTGGCAAGTATCACTTGTCAGGGAAAGTACTTTTATTAAGATCAGATGCTCGCTAAAACCAGGGAAAATGTTGAAAGTACAGTAACTTTTGAAGTAACTAGTAACTAGTTAGTTTTTTACACATCAACTAATAACTAGTAACTACGCGTAGTTACTTTTTGGGACCGTACTAGTAACTGTAACTAGTTATTTGAGGCAGTAACTAGTAACTGTAATTAGTTACAAAAAGAGTAGCTGTCACAATATTGTTTATTTGGCTTGACTCAATTCTCCTTTCGAAAAGAAATTATTTTTCTCAGTTTGTGACGTTTCCACCCATCTTAATGACTCTTCGTGGTTGAAAGGTGTAAAATGGAACAACCAACCAATCAGTTGTAATGTTTTAACGTATCATTTGACCAAACCCCTCGGAGTATTGCTTTTGTACTTGAATGTTTCCAATTTGTCTTTAGTGATACGTCTTGATCATGAAAAAGAAGGCAGTTATGTTGTTGGTATTAATTTTTTTTATTTTTGGAAATGTTTCGTCAAAAAGTTTGGGACGAGGTAAGTTGATGTAATGTGAAAGTTTAACAGTGATAGAATTATTACCCAATCTTTCAGCGATTTAATACTGTTTTATATTAACATTTTCTTATTAAACGTATTATAGTGTCTTTACTTATTTTTGTTACATATGTTAATATTTTGTCGTTTGGTCACCTTCAAATTTTCTATTTCGTTCGTCCTACTGTTTTTCTTAAATTTAAGTACGTAAGTTTACGAATTGCTTGCTTGATTTTGTAGTAAATTTGCTACCAAGAAAGTTCATTTTTATCTGTAATAAATATTTATTCAGAAAGAGCACATTTACATAAGATATGCATCACATCCATATAGGTTTGAACAATATTGGCATTAACGTTTAACTGTTTTTAGTGGAAAGTAGTTCGGTTAGTGTTCTTATCTGAACATGCCGCTGGGAAGCATAACCTCTTTTCAGGCAAAAATCTTTGAAATTCATTTCTGTTTTTATAAAGGAAAATAAGAAATATAAATGGAGTTATGTTTCTGGTCACATAACCTGAACTTTTGGTCAAAAATACATTTTTCTGGGTTATTACCCGCTCTTTTCAAATCTGTATTTTTTGTGCAAACTATTGTAGAAAAAAATGAATAATATACATATATTTAGGTATTACTGCAGTTCTGTACAACCACAGAATCTTAGGAATTTTGTCTTTACAATAGGTAGTGTCGACAATTCCTAAGACTTTTCTTCTATGGCAAATTTGTCGCAAATGAAGTTTAAGTTACAGCTACTTAAATATTTCGGTGCCATTTTGCGTCTGGTAGCGTTGCGTGGGTAGTTTTTAGTTCGTGTACTGTGAATCATGTGTGAAGGTCCAGTGTATTGTGAATCATGTCGTGTGATGGTTGAGATTGCGCACATTTAGAAAGAGGAGCTAAAACTACACTAGAAACTAAAAACAGAAGTGGGGTTCACTAGTTGGGTGCTAAACGAAAATTTTACCGGTTTATTTGTTGCCTGCTTAGATCTAGTTTGAATATTATTGTTGTATGTGATAATGCAGTGCTGTGATCTATCTACTTCGAGTTGCCCCCCCCCCCCCCTGGTTAATTGAATGTCAGGTTAGGTCAAATAAAGGTATTGTCGTAATTGACATGGCCTAAAGTTTAAATAAAAAATACACTTTTCTACTGTATTTTGGTGTGCTCTGTTCAAATGACCTCTCTTGTGCAAATGAACAGAAATACGTGTTTGGGCCATGCAATGACAACTGTTTCTTTTCATTTGCACAAGAAATTGTCATATTCGAACAAAGCACACTTGAAAAATGTATTTTTGACATTTTAAATAAAGCATAACCCAACATGTTCATGTTAAGAGATCTCTTTCAAACAACGCATTATCACAAGAAACGTGCAAAACGCCAAAATTAACCAGAGAAGTTTGCTCTCGTTTTCGTTTAAACTAACGAAAATATCACGGTTTAACCTAACCAATCAAGGGCGTTCAGTTGACCTAACCGGGCATTCATTTAATTAATCTAGGGCATATGACGAATCAAGTTCTCAGTCGAAACCCCACGAACGGCACGTCATAATTCTATCGCAAATACCACCAAACTGAATCCAATTAGAAAAAAAACAGCCAGAACAGAAACCAACAAACTAAAGTCGCGGAGCAACATGACGTCATACCACCCCCGACTACAAATACACTAAATATACAGGGTGTCCCATAAGTCTGGCATCATAGGAGAAATTCATATTTTTCTTTCTACAGGCCATAATGTCTGTGAGCAAGGAAGAACGAATCCAGATAATTCTACTCGTAGGAAATCTGAGTCAGAGAGAGGCCGCTGCTGAATTTAAGAGTCTGCATCCAGACCGCGAGCCAATAACAGTTGTGTTAGCAGACTTATTGCAAAGTTTAAGGAAACAGAATCCATAGAAGATAAACCACGCAGTGGACCTTCAAGGATGTCCACTGACGATGATACAGCGACTGCTATCCTGGCTCATTTTAATAGAAGTCCCAATAAGTCTCTTCGGCGATTGTCCGCCGAGACAGGAGTGTCAAAGTAGCATCCATCGCATTCTTCAGGCTCACAAATGGCATCCATATAAACTTCAGATCCTACAGAAATTAAGCGAAGATGATGATCCCGACCGGCGGATGGAATTTTGTGAATGGGCTACGAAACAATATGCTCGGGATGCCAATTTCCCGTCCACCATTCTGTTCAGTGACGAGGCTGTTTTTTTATGGAAATGGTGAGGTAAATCGACAGAACACCCGCTACTGGTATCAAAACAACCCTCACTGGTATACCTCTTCAAAGGAACAAGGTGCATCTCTGGTGATGGTATGGTGTGGCATTTGGAAGGATCGCATCATAGGCCCCCCTCTTTTTCGATGAACATGTCACTGGAGGCACCTACCTACGTATGCTCAAGGAAGAAGCATTTCCCAGTGTCTTGAACGAAGAAGGAAATTTCCCAACATGGTTCCAGCAAGACGGCGCTCCTGCACATTACAGCACCCAAGTAAGGGAATACCTGTACCAACAATTCCCTGGTCATTGGATAGGACGTAGAGGGCCTGTGAAATGGCCAGCTAAAAGCCCGGATCTCACGCCACTAGATTTTTATCTCTGGGGCCACTTGAAAACGCTGGTATAACCATAGAAAATTAGGAGTGTTGAACATTTGCGGCAGTGCATTATTGGGGCATGTAACACCATTACTCCTGACATCATTCACAGTGTGCTTGCTGACTGGGTATCACGTCTGAATTTGTGTATTGAAAACAATGGTCTACATATTGAGCACGTTCTGTAAATAAAAGCTTTTGTTTTGCCTTTTTTAATTTTTATATGATGCCGGACTTATGGGACACCCTGTAGACGTGTGTGTGTATATATATATATTATGTGCGTGTGTGTATATATATATGTATGTTTGCACAAAAAATGAGTGACAAATTTGAATAAAGCAACTAAAACTACCTCATAAAGTTTTGATTTACAGGTCTAACCCATGTCATTTAAAACATTTTAACCCAAATAAATACCCGGTTAGGTCAACTGTACGCCCTTGACGATTGGTTAGTCATATTTTCCTTAGTTTTAACGAAAATATCGGGTAAACTTTACATAGCTGTAACTTTCTTAATATTAATTTATATTTGTAGTCGGTTATGCTTTATTGTAAAAAATACACTTAATGTATTTTTGACCAAACGTTCAGGTCATGTGGTTAGCAACATAATTACCGAAAATGGTTGCATTTAGTTAATTCTCTTTACAACTGAAAATAGAATCTTCGAAATGATAGAAAGTCTTAATCAATACAGTAAACAGAACATGTTGAATACATATACGATTGTATCTACTAAATTTTGAAATTTAACTCTAATACGCGCATTAACATAGTGTGGTAGGAAAGTATTTTAGGTTTAACAGCCTAATAATAATTTAGTTTTAACATGAATTTTACTGTACGTGCCAAGATCTACGGTACAATTAGTTACTCCAAGTAACACACCTTTACCTTAACAAATAATTTTAAGTTTAATTTCATAATTCGACTTAACACGAAGCTACGTTTTAAATCTTATCTGGTAGTAGAACTGAGTCTTTGTAATTTGTAGTCGGTGTGCAGTTCAAGTTGTGTGGTTTAAGCAAATTTGTCGAAGACTGCGAATGTCATGCTGAAAGCTTTAATATTATTACAGTACTGTACGTGTGTGTTCGGTTGGTGAACTCGTCTGGACGGACTTTATTTTATGAATGTTGTGCGCTTTACTCAGGTGTCATAATTTATAGGTAAAGGAAAATGGTATAAAAATTGAAAAGAACACTAATTAAGAATAAGAAATTAAAGTAATTCAGCATGTATTTTTCCATGAGTGACAATTACGATTTGGTCGGTGGGTTGACTGCTTCCCGGTTGGCACAATTGAGTGCTTTAGTTGAATATAGGGTTAGTTTTCGTTACACGTTCTGAAAATACATTTGAAGTTGGAATCTTTTCCACAGACTTGACTAGTTTATTACACTGAAGTAAATTGTTGAATTTAGCATTTTAAAAAAAACGTATGAAGTATTTTTAACTTTTCAACCGATTAAGTTTGTCAAATCCCTGAAATAGATTTAATTTCAATTACAATCGAATTAAAAAAAAAGTTTTGCGTACTTCAATTTCGCCTGAAATTTTGGAGGAATGAAAATTTCGTTGAAGGTGATTGAAAGTGGTGTGTGGTAAAGTACCTTAGTCATTCATCATGCAGTGCCGTAACTAGGCGTTTGTGCGCCGGGGCAGTGGGTCAGGAAGACGAGGGATATAAAATTTATTATATATAATGTTAGGCTATAAATAAAAGTACTAGGTTGTACACATTGAAGAAATTTGTTGACCAAAAATGTTTTTAAGAAATATGAGATTTTAATCTTGTTTCCTTTCATATAAAATAAAATCTAGAAATTAAGTTAAAAATTCTCTCTCCGTGCCTTAACTGATGCAAATACATCTATAAGCGTGTCATAATTTAGCTCTCTTGCAATTCCATTTTCTATAGATATAATAGCCAAATTAGAAAGACTTTTTTGGCATAGTGATGATCTCAAATAATTTTTTTTAGTTTTAACCTGCTAACACTTCATTCACAAGAAGTTACTGCTATTGGCAAAGAAAAATGCGTAAGGCAACTTCAATGTTTGGGTATGATTCCGAGAAAGAATATACATATAATAACACTGGTCAACAAAGATTTTTCATCAGAGTAAAATTTGTGGTGGCTGGATAGCATTTTTCACGCTGATTCCAAAACTGCATTCAGATTTTTTCTAGCACGTATAGTTTTCAAGATGAAGGCATATATATAACTACACAGATTTAACCATTTTAAATAGGCAAAATACTAATATTTCAACATTTGATTGTGTTTATTTTATTGTGTTTTTTTAGTTTATTCATCTTATTGATTTCAATTATCTTAATTATACATCTTATGTATTTCAGGTGTGAGCTTTTATGTCTAGCAGCATTGTGATTCAGGCAACAACGCCGTGCTTTGTGTGTCAAAAGATCAGTCCAGTCCAAGAACTTGTTGTGTCAAGTTGGTGTACATTTTTTTTTAATTTATAGTTTGCTCAGGTCAGTCAACATGCCTTGACAATGTAAGAATGACCCCGACAAGTTCTGTTTCGTATGCGGCCAGTTGACAACTAAAACACAGCGACGAAGTATTACAACCGACATTAAGAAAATATACAAGCTATACTTTGGTTGCCATCTAGGTGACCAAGATAAACCATGGGCGCCACATCAAATCTGTTCTGGCTGTTCAAATGGATTACGTGATTGGCTTAACAAAAAGAAAGCTTCAATGCCATTTGCCATACCCATGATATGGAGGGAGCCGAGAGATCATCATGAAGACTGTTATTTTTGTAGTGTGAACTTAATGGGGTTTTCTGCCAAGAACAAACACCAGATTGTATATCCAAACTTGGATTCAGCACGTAGACCAGTAAAACATGATGAAACATTGCCCATTCCAATTCCCCAAGTGATAGGCTAGATTCTATCATAGATGACATGGAAAATGATGAAGGTGCAACTGGCGTTTCCGGACCATTTACAGAACCAGAGTACACTTTTGAAGGTAGACATTTAGAGCCTAAAAAGTTAACCCAAGGACAGTTGAATGATCTTGTTAGAGACTTATCGCTGTCTAAAGAGAAATCAGAGCTTCTCGCCTCAAGACTAAAGGAGAACAATTTACTTGAGAACAATGTTCGTATTAGTTACTACCGAAAGCGGAATTTTGAATTAACAGCATTCTTTTCAGTAGATGGTCCTCTCTGTTATTGCCATGACATCAATGGACTATTTACAGCCATATCTCAGACGTATGTGGCATCTGAGTGGCGCCTCTTTATTGATTCGTCGCAGAGAAGCCTGAAAGTTCTTTTGCATAATGGTAATATAATGCCATCCATCCCCATTGCCCATTCCGTCCATCTAAAAGAGACATATGACAATATGGATATACTACTTAAGGCAATCAAATACAACAGTCATCAATGGAATGTTTGTGGAGATCTAAGTTATAGGAATGCTTATGGGTATGCAGTCAGGATTCACAAAATTGTTGTTGTTCCTTTGCCTGTGGGACAGTCGCGCCACTATAGAACATTACACCAAAAGTGACTGGCCACTTAGGTATACATATGTCCCAGGGATAAGCAATGTCCAGTCTGTCCCTTTAGTGGATCCCCAAAAGATCTATCTGCCACCTCTTCACATTAAACTTGGTTTAATGAAGAATTTTGTTAAAGCAATGGGTAAAGTCAATTCTGAAGGGTTCCAATACCTTTCAAGGAAATTTCCGAATGTTACTGCAGCAAAATTGAAGGAAGGAATTTTTGTTGGGCCACAAATAAGGGAGGTTTTGAATGACACTGAATTTGAAAAAGTCCTAAGTCTGCTGGAATTGAAGGCTTGGCTGGCGTTCAAATGGATATGTGAAAACTTTCTTGGAAGCAACAAGTCACCTGTGTATAAGGATGGAGTCAAGAACCTCCTTGATGCCTTTAAAGAAATGGAGTGTCGAATGTCGTTAAAAATTCACTTCCTGCATTCCCACTTAGATTTCTTTCCTGAAAACCTTGGTGCAGTGAGTGACGAGCAAGGAGCGCGCTTCCATCAAGATATTCAGATGATGGAGAAGCGCACCAAGGATATTGGAATGAAAGCATGATGGCGGACCATTGTTGGATGCTGTTATCGTGACAATCCAGGCCAAATTTACAAAAGGAAATCATACTCACAGCGCTTTTAATAAAATAATGTATATATTCTTTATTTATAAGTACATTGAATAAGGTATATGATGTATTTGTTGTTTAGCATTCCTAAGTGTGATCTATACATCCATAAATTTTCTTATAGCAATATCAAAAACTTAAAAATATCAAAACCAGTGTATCTATATAACTATACGTGCTAGAAAAAAAATAAAACCAGATTCGGAATCAGCGCGAAAAATGCATTAAGAAAAGTGTGATCATGTTTGTGATGAGAAAAAAAAGTTTCATTTTGTTGGCCAGTGTAATTGGAGATCATAAGGAGAGGCTGATGTCACATCTGGAAGTATTGCCAAAGCTTGTTTGAAACTCTGAATTTCTGCTGAAATTTCGTGGACATCTAAGTCCTGTCTATATTTCAATGCGAAATCAGTCGCAGCCTTTTTCAACTCGTATGTTCTTTTTCCACAAGTGAATGGTCAGAAAGAAAGTCGAGAAACTTCATTTAAATTCTTGTATATTCTACATTTCAGGTTTGTCATGAGGGAATCAAACTTTTTATCTCAATCTGGAACGTATTATCTGCAGATAAATTTGAGCCTTCGTCAGTTTCTTCATAATGCTCCATTTGCTTCACTTATCTCCTAGTTTCAGGAAACGCTGCAGTTATTCCTAGTTTTTGAGCTGTTTCATTAGCGTAAACAAACTCTCTTTGCAATTCACATTAGAGTTTATTAGGCCATGAATTATTTGAGACTAAGTACAGATAATTTCTTTGACTGCAAAGCTTTGTTGACTCCATGAATGTTAAGAATCTGATTCCATAAAAATAAGGTACACAAATATTTGTAATCAATTTGCAAGAGAAGGCATTGTGCTGCTGAAATTGATTCTGGATTTGAGGATGTACTTTCTATTATGTTACTTAAGGCATCGCATACTTATTTCATCTGTATATAGTGCCTTGACGGCTCCTGCTCTTGATGCCCACCGTGTTTCAGCATACCTTTTTAAACTAATTTTCAAGCTTTTCATTAATGTTTCCCAGCGGTTATTGGAGCCTGAAAAAACTTAATCTTATCTTGAACAGCACCCCCCCCCCCCCCCAAAAGTGACCATTGTAGGAGTGGTTGAGGCTGCATGTACACCAGCTAGATTGAGACTATGAACTGCACATGGTACAAATCTTGCATATTCATTTACTTACAAAATTCTTGCCTGAACTCCGTTGTATTTACCAGCCATGTTTGCCCCATTATCGTAACTTTGACCTCAACATTTTTTATAGCAATTCCATCCTCTAAAAAAATTTAGAATTTCTGCTGCCAAACCACTGCCACTTTTTTCATGTATGTGAATACAATCGACAGAACTCTTCTATTGAAACTTTCCCGTTATTAATCGAAACATATCGAATTATTTGGCTCATTTGCTCGTGATGAGCTACATCAGGTGCGCAATCAAAAAGCAAAAGTATTTCGCCGCCTTTATTTTAGAAATTACTTCAGCTCGAACTTTGTTTCCCACTAAGCTAACCAATTCGTCTTGAATTTTAAGAGAAAAATAGCTTTTACTTCCTTTCTGGTGGTTAGTAATGATTCGGTTTGGTACTAGGGTAGCGACTTCTAAGTTCTAAAAGGCTTAAATATGCCAGCATTTGGTTTCCCAATAACATGGCTCTTGCCTCTAAGAGATTACTTGTTGAGCAAAAAAGAATAACATCTAAAACAACTCTTAATATTGGCGCCAGTTCTTTTTCTGACTCAATTGCTTCCTGAAGAGTATCATCACTCAACTTGCCGTCTTTAAGTCTCCTTTAGAAGACTTCATTCTAAGTAGTATTCACGGTGGGCAGGTGAATTTTCATGGTCTGGAATACATGAGTTTAATTTTTTTCCAATCGGGAAAACCCTTTCTTAGCGTCTGCAATACTTGATAGGATGCTGTCCGCTTTCCAAACAAAATAACATGGAAAGCAAACTAACGATTTGGTAGTTTTAGAGTATATTAACCATTTATATTTTAAGGGGTGCCCTTTTTTCTTTGGACCCCCCCCCCTTGCTGAAATGCCTAAATCCGCTCTTGTTGCATGTCATGATATTTCAGTTTCGATGTTTTAATCGTAAAATTTAAAAATGTAAAATTTCAAAATTCAATCTCTGTTCGTAATAACCAACCTAATCTAACTTAGTCTCCGAACTGCGTCAGGATTCTGGAATTTTGCATATAATTTCTTTCCATTTTCAGAAAACCGAAATGAAATATCGTTGGTTGCGGTACAATCGGAACTGTATGGTGTTTTATTAAAGGATTATGAGGTCGGTCGTCCTCTTCTACGGAGGTACGCGGGACTAGATCTTAGAGTAGTTGAGGATATGGACTACAACCCTCTTAAAGGTAGGTTGTGTGTGTGTTTTAGTAAAGTACATTTTAACGCTTGAAGAATTTTTAGTAAAGTTTTTATTACAGACATGGTTTTCTTTGCCGATCCCAAGAATGAACTTATATCGGCAGTGAATTTGTCAGAGGGAAAAGTTTACAGATTGATTGAGAAGATTAAGCAACCTATATCTGTAGCAATAGGTAATTTTCTTGCTAACAAACTAAATACTCTTTGCTCTTGTCCTTAATAAGGATACCTTCTCTGAAAGACGGCCATTTGTAAAGTTAGTTTCCTAATTCCTTTCAGACTGGTTGAGAGACAACTTGTACTGGATAAACGGCTTTCATCATACTGTAGAAGTAGCAAGATCGTCAGGATATTTTAAACTGACAGTTGTTAAGCACCTGGAAAATCCAACTGATTTGGCTCTGGACGTTGTGGATGGGTAAAAATAGTTGTTCAAAGTGCACATGGTATTGAAATCTACCATAAACACAATATAAATTAATGGTCACTTTTCAGATACCTCTTTGTGATCGATAGCGGCGTCACGCCATCTGTAGTGAAATGTGAACTGAATGGAATGAACTGCGAAACTATTGTACATGACGATATAATTAAACCGTCTTCACTTAGTATTGACAGAACTACTGAACCTAGTACGTTAATGACAATTTAGAGTTCATTGTTCACGATCAAATTTAACTTTTTCCCTGCTTTTCAAATTGACGTACATATTAAATTTTTACACTTCCAGAAAAACTATATTGGACGGATTCGCAGAAAAATACTATAGAAAGTGTAGACTTATTTGGAGGAGACAGGGACATCGTATTTAAAGATTTGAAGCATCCGAAGGTGGTATATGTCGGTGAAGAAAACATACTTTGGTCTGAAAAACGTTCTAAACATTTAAATGTTGCTTCAAAGAGTTCTCTTGATTATGTCAAGAAGATAAATATTGGTAAATTGTCCATTCTTCTAAAGGTAGTGTTTTAGTCCAGAATATGGTGGATGTGTGTGGATGGGTTGCTAATGCTTTAATTTTTTCTAGAACTAGAGAAGCTTCCAGCTGGCGAATGGTTTATGACCCTCACTATGGTTGGATCCAAAGTAAATGTATCTAAGGATCCTTGTTTGAGCAATGGGAAATGCACCCAGCTGTGTTTCTCCAAAACTGAGGAACGGATGGTAAGCGTGAAATTAGTTGGACTTATAAAATTCTGGGTCATATTCGGACTTTTTTTTTTATTTCTAATTTCCTCAGACTTGTGGTTGCGCACAAGGGTTGGTTCTACAGGCAGATGGTTCTACTTGCATAGTAACAAAATGCGACTTCAATCAACGAAAGTGTGAGGATGGTGAATGCATCCCTTCAATATACTGGTAAGAATTTATTTCTACGAAGCTTCTCTACAGAACTTCGGCTGTATTCATTGATAAATACACTTTTAATAGGTGCGATGGTAGCGTAGATTGTGATGATGGCTCGGACGAGGAGGACTGCACGTACTCTAGAAAGTGTACAGAGGAAGAGTTTCAATGTAAAAACGGTCACTGTATCAACCTCATTTACAAATGCGATGGAACGCATGACTGTTCGGATGACTCTGACGAAGATCCTTTATTTTGTAAAACCGCCGAAAATTGTACCCACGGTAAATTTCTTTGGTCTGAAGTATCCCGTAATAAAGGTACTTGAAAGTGGACTAAAAGTGAATACTACTATACCCATTTTCAATTTTAGCTGAAAACTGGAGATGCGAATCTGGGCAATGCATTATTCTTCCTTGGCGATGCGATGGTAAACCGCAATGTGAAGATGGGTCAGATGAAGAGGAGTGCCCTACTTTTCTCTGCCGAAGTGACGAGATAAGTTGTGGTGGTAGGTATTAGTCGTAATATCTTTTTTTTTTTTTTTTTTTTTTTTTTTAATTAATTTACTATTACCTTTATAGGATGGTGCATACCCAACACATGGTGGTGTGATGGTTGGAAAGACTGCAGGAATGGAGAGGATGAAAAGGAATGTCGTAAGCATTGTTAGTTTATGTGTGTACTTAGCATTACTACACACGAGTAGTTATTTATAGTCTACCATATTTACAGCTTGCAAGTTGGGAGAATATAAATGCAAAAGTGGATCCTGTTTTGACAAAACTAAACTTTGTAATGGTGAACTTTCTTGCGGGGAAGAGCAGTTAAACTTAACATGCGCTCCAGATTCTGTTTATATACAGAACTTGTATAAAGAAATTTGTCCTGCGAACTTCATTCCTTGCAATACAGCTTTTGGGGAATCCCAGTGTATACCTTTCCAAGCTTGGTAAGAATGTTTTTGTTGATAATACTCGTATATGCAAGATCATGTTTTGAAGTTCAGAATTTTAGATTAAGCATCCCATTTAGGTGTAATGGTACTTCAGAGTGCTCAAATGAACACGATGAAAAACACTGTCCAAAAATCTGTAGTGGTGGTAAAGTAAAATGTCGAGGAGAAGACATCTGTATTCTAACGAGGTAAAACTGATTTTATTGAACAAAACTAACTTGAATACTTTTTACTTTATACTTATTCATAATTAAAATTTCAGCTGGGTTTGTGATGGTTCAAATGACTGTTCTGATGGATCGGACGAACATCATTGTTTGCCACCAAAACCACGCGTGACTATACCTAAACGTTAGTGTTATAAATAGGGACGTACTATAAATGTGTATACATGGTAAGTGTATATGGAAAAAATTCGTGTAGACAACTTTATTTACATTTTTCAGCTACATGCCCTTCTGATGAATTCGAATGTCCCGATGGAGTCTGCGTACCTTATAGCAAAATTTGTAATGGCTTTGCAGATTGTATAAATGAAGATGAGCATGGAGATTGTGGTGAGAATTTATGAATAGAGAATGGAGAGTTCAGTTCTTGAACACGCAAATCATAGTAAACGGCTTTAACTTTCAGGTAAATGCGCACAAGATAAAGGAGGATGTGAACAAATTTGCCATAGTGATCTTGTAAAAGCAACTTGCTCGTGCGAAAAAGGGTACAAACTATCATCTGACGGAACTGCTTGTAATGCAAGTATTTCTCTTAAAGTACTTTTGTGAAACATTTTCTGGTATCAAATGTCAATGTTGAGACTTTTACAGGATATTGATGAATGCGAGGATGAAAGCGTATGTCATCATTTCTGCATTAATAAAAGAGGAACATTTGCCTGTGCATGTGAAGAAAAATATAGTCTTATGGATGATGGATTTAGGTGTAAACCGACAAGTGAGTTCTCCTAATAATTTCAAAGTATTACTTAAAAGACTGAACAGTTTTACTCGTAGCCAATGTAACGCCACTTCCCGTTGATCAACGAAGTTAAGCAGCACTAGGTTTGGAGAGTACTTGGCTGTAGTAGTACCCTTCGTCATGACCTTAATATTGCGAAGGTGATTAAACACTTTTCAATCTTGTCCAAGTACTTTATTTGGTTCTTGCTCTCATAGTTTTGGCTAATGCAGATGGAGTATAATTAAAGTAGGTTGGATTGGACCGGCTTTTAGTACAGGGCCAAACGCTTTATTAGAAAAATTTCTCTGCATATCGAGAATCTATCTTTTCAAATACTCTTATATTAACGTACTTTTTATAGATGGAGAACATTCGTCTGTTGCTATGATTAGCAAAAGAAGAATAGTTTACTTAAACGAAGAACTGAAACTTGTAGTAAATAATACGGAATTAATACCACAGTACTTGAAAATAGAAACCCTTATTTATGATCCTTCAGACGAAAAGCTACTTGGCATTGATGGTAAGAGTTGTCGTTAATGGTATATTACTAGAGGTTAATTAAAGTTTGCTAACCGTATTTTAATTTTAGGTAAAAATGGCGTACTCTATAAACGAGGAACCTTTGGCAACTGGACTAAAGAACTTTCAAATATCGGCAATATTACAGCCACTTCTCTGGACTACATCAACAGAAACATCTACTTCGCCAAAGAAGCGATTATATATAAAAGTAAAAGATCTGCAGAGAAATTTGCAATTTCAACAGTGAAGGTAAAAACTTTAATCTAAATGTGAAATTTCTGAGTGTACGGCCGGATTAAGGCTGAGGGGCCTAGGCTAATAAGAGAAGGGCCTATATGCTATATATTTTATATAATTCATAATTTTCAAACTAATAGAAATGCATATTCATCCAAATTTAACAACAAAAATCAGATAAAAAAAAAAAAAAAGGCATACAATTCAAATTTCTTCCTTCCTGGCTTTAAACTGATATTAAACAAAACTTTCCTCTTTCTTCAGCATGCTGAATGATCATTACACTAGGCCCAAATCCTAACGTAAAAAAAAAAAAATTTCGGAAACAGGTTAACCCCTTGAAGCTAATCATACGAAAATGGATGAAAATCTTGCATTATTATTGACAATAATACACAATCATGACTTATAAAAAAACTTAACTAAACTCTTGTTTTCCACCTTTGAAGAGGTTGTATATGATATTACTTAACCAACCTTGTGACAGAACTAGGGTCTTATTACCCTCATGGTTAATCCGGCCCTGGCTGTATATATGATGAAGGTAATGTTTTTCGCAGGTGTACAATTTGGAAAGCAATTACTTCGGGTATCTCTTCACTGTTCCCGGTAGAAGAATCTCTGCAATGGAAATTTCATTTCTGTCCAGAGAAATGATTACTTGCGAAAACGATGATGCCGAAGGAAGTCTCGTATCCAGAAATATGCATGGTTTTAACCCCCGGATTTTAGCAGATTATAAGGCAATTTCCAGTTTTACCCCATAAATGGGGAAAGTAGTTTAAACCAGTGATAACGTATGATGCTAAATAACTATAGATTAATTTGTAAGTAAGGCCCTACAAAGGAAGTTTGTCAACCCAAAACTTAAAGCTAAACATTTAAGGAATAATTTTCAGATGGTAATTCTGTCTCTTTCTAGATACTGATGTGCCAAAGTCTGGCTATAGACGAAATTAAGAAAAGGGTGTATTGGCTTGACGGTTTACTAAATAGGATAGAGAGCGTAGATTTCTTAGGATATGATCGAAAAAGATTTTCCGCCAAGGTTGGTATTTGCATCAAACTAGCTTTTGGTTCTTTCATAAAACTTTACCAGTCCTTACTCCAATATTTTTTTTCCTTCTAGATTTACAAAGCCAATGGACTTGCTTTGATGGACCGAAATTTGATGTGGTTTAATCTTGAACGCCGCACACTAGTAAAATGTTCTATCAAAACCCCGAGTGAATGCTTCGAAGTTTACCGCGGTAGCGATGTTTCATTTGTAAACATTAAACCGATTTACGATATGTCTCGTAAGTATTTTTCGAAATAAAATTACTACCATTGCCATTAGTAGTAATGTTAAAAAAGAAAAAAAAATTTTTTTTTTCCAGTTCGAACTCCTTGTGCAAATTCCATTTGTCCACACATTTGTGTTCCACACTCCTTGGGTGTTCCTCACTGCCTTTGTGCAGATGGATTTTCCTCTGAAAACGGAGGGTGCAATTCGGTAAGAATGTTCAAAGTATTGCTTAGGTCTCGCTTTACTCATTTAATCTTTTCTTAGCCATTTTTAAATTTTTCTACAGCTCACAGAGGTTCAGAATGATGAGGCATTAGGAAACTGCGTCGAGAATCCCTGCATTAATGGATTGTGTGAACAGAATTCTTCTGGATATATCTTGTGCAGGTAAGAAGTAATTTATCACTTTACTTGTAAATCCCACTTGCACTGAATTCATGTTTTTAATGTGCTTTCTAGGTGTTCAGACGGTTACATAGGAAAGTATTGCGAAATACCTACTAAAACTACGGAAAGTGAGGCGAAGAACGTTTTATTAGTTGTGGTATTCGTATTAATTGGTTTATTCGTACTGGGCATTTTGTATTTTAACCAAAAGAAGAATGGAAATGTATGGAACAGAGGCGGGTAAGAATCGGAGTTTCACAATTTTGAAGTTCCTTTTACTAATCTTAAAATTGAAAATGGAGATTAAAGGGTCACTTACAATAGTTGGTGAAGCGTCTTACAATACGGGTTTTTCTCTTCAGCAACCTAAATTTTAGTGAGAATTTCACACTTCCCAAATGAAAATTTTAATAACTTCCTCTTTCTGAAATTTAGATATTAACGTTTCTTTCCTATTTCCAGAGCTCTTCCCCACTCGGCTTCTCAAAAGATTACCATTTAGTTCTGTATCCGAGGTTGACCAGACTGCTTCTAATTAAATTGTTCATTAAACAAGTTTTTTATAAGTATGAAATGTGCAAGTTTTCTTCAACCTGATTTGATCATTGCCTGACCTTATGTCATGTAATATTTAATGTATAGTTGCGGAAACGAGTTCTAAAATTTTTAAATTAAAATTTAAACAAATAACTTGGCTGCCGATAAAACGCGATTTAAGTTAGTGTTTTAGCACATGGACTTCAGAAATAAAATGACAACGTAAATTGCATTAAACATTGAAGGCTAAAAGCAAATAAAACTCCGCCATTTTCTTTCCTCCATAACTAAAAGTTGCACAGCCTGATCCTACTACTTCTCACACTGTTATTCTAAATCATGTCTCGAACTGCCTGTTCGAAATCCTGTTCTAGAACTAATAAAAGCACGGAAGTGAGGAAAAATAGACGGAAGTATTTAGATAGTTTATTTGCCTGATTTATTATTAAACCATATATCGTGAACGTCAAAACATAATTTGGATCAAATGTAGAATTCGGACCCCAGCCTTCTTTAGTTAGCTTTATAAGGCTAAATAACGAAAATATCATGACCTAACCTAACCAATTGTCAAGGGCGTACAGTTAACCTAATGATTTGTTAGGTTAGGTTGTTAGGTTAGGTTGTTAGGTTAGGTTGTTAGGTTAGGTTAGGTTGTTAGGTTAGGTTGTTAGGTTAGGTTGTTAGGTTAGGTTGTTAGGTTAGGTTGTTAGGTTAGGTTGTTAGGTTAGGTTGTTAGGTTAGGTTGTTAGGTTAGGTTGTTAGGTTAGGTTGTTAGGTTAGGTTGTTAGGTTAGGTTGTTAGGTTAGGTTGTTAGGTTAGGTTGTTAGGTTAGGTTGTTAGGTTAGGTTGTTAGGTTGGGTTAGGTTGTTAGGTTGGGTTAGGTTGTTAGGTTGGGTTAGGTTGTTAGGTTGTTAGGTTAGGTTGTTAGGTTGGGTTAGGTTAGGTTGTTAGGTTAGGTTGTTAGGTTGGGTTGTTAGGTTAGGTTGTTAGGTTGGGTTGTTAGGTTAGGTTGTTAGGTTGGGTTGTTAGGTTAGGTTGTTAGGTTGGGTTGTTAGGTTAGGTTGTTAGGTTGGGTTGTTAGGTTAGGTTGTTAGGTTGGGTTGTTAGGTTAGGTTAGGTTGTTAGGTTGGGTTGTTAGGTTAGGTTGTTAGGTTAGGTTAGGTTGTTAGGTTGGGTTGTTAGGTTAGGTTAGGTTAGGTTGTTAGGTTGGGTTGTTAGGTTAGGTTGTTAGGTTAGGTTAGGTTGTTAGGTTGGGTTAGGTTGTTAGGTTGGGTTGTTAGGTTGGGTTAGGTTGTTAGGTTGGGTTAGGTTGTTAGGTTGGGTTGTTAGGTTGGGTTAGGTTGTTAGGTTGGGTTGTTAGGTTAGGTTAGGTTGTTAGGTTAGGTTGTGTCGTGATATTTTCGTTAGTTAGCCTTATAAAGCTAACTAAAGAAGGCTGGGGTCCGAATTCTACATTTGATCCCATAATTTTCTTAATCAATTTTTGTGAATTTGAGAAATTGAAAAAACTACTTGGCTTATGTTAACTAATAAAATAGAACATTTTTTGAGAACTGTTCAGAGTATATTAATGTTTAAAAAACCGATTACTTTTATTTTCTTCGTATACTTGACTTAGGAAATAAATAAAGCTTAACTTTGGTCAATGTTGCTGATTTAGGAAATTCCTTTTTGATAACTTTTAAAACTTGTCAAAAGCTTTTAGGGTTTATCCGTACAATAAGGTATTATAAGAAATTATGGCAGGATCTGTCGAGTAGATTTTGAATTGCGCAAATGTCACAATTGTCACATTCGTAAAAAATTGACTAAGAAATTTTGACGCTGACAATATGTATATAATGCGTAAATGATGTGCGAGCACATCCAAATAAGTCACCACGGGCTATGCCTAATAATAACTAGAGTATTTGTAAAATTAATATTTTGAGTCTTTTTAAAAATCCGGTCTTAAGTTTTTAAACTACTCTACAGGGTGGGGAAAAGTGTGCCCCCCCCCCTTAACATAATCACACCTCTAAATCTCGTATTTGTTTAATTTTTCCCATTTCGGTAATTAAAAATTAAATTGAATGTCAATATGCAATAAATTTTCATGTACACAATCTGTCGTAACCATGCAATTGGCATGCAGAAATGTTAGTTTTAAGATTTTAATTTTGTTCTCAAAAAGCCAAGCGTTTTGGGTTATGAATATTCATAAAGGCATAAGTTAAAGATGTTTCCGATAGTAGAACGGTCGTTCTATTTAAGTTGTTCTCAGGGGAAGAGGAAACCCAAACCGCTTGGCCGCGGAGATTTACAACTAAAGGGTCCAGATGTACAAATGGTTAGTTTCTTTTTCACATGAGGGTGCGACTTTTGTAAGGCAGATTCGAAGACGCTACTAAAGTTGAACCACGAGGGGGTCATAAACTTAGGACTTCGAATCTGTTAACGGTATTTAAATGTATTTTTTGGGAAGAAGGAGGGGTTTATACTCGGAAATCAGGTCCCGCTCCAATCAGGGGGCCCAGGATCCTGGGAAACGTAGTAAAGACGCCGCCTTTCCCTCTTGTATGGGTAATAGCCTTCTGGGGGGACGGTCTTAGGAAAAACAAAGGGTTTGATAGGCTTTCAGAACATTGGAAGGCGGGGTCCTTCAAAATTGTAAAGTAAATTCGAAAATTGTTAAGTTAGTTGTAGTCGTTCCTCCTTGAAGTTAACTGTGGTTAAACAAACCCCCTGTAGACTTGTGGCGTAATAAACTTTAAAACGGAAAGTATAGCATGTCATTAGCTTACGTGGAAATCGGTGCATAAAGGTTATTGTTAACGACCTTAACCGATAATTTGATTGTATCTTAATTAATGTTAACCAACGGACCAAGAGTTTTGTGAACTTTCCATTAATTTAATTTGGCTCCCAAGTAAATGCTAAACGGGGTACGTCTGGGCCCCTAGTTCCTGAATCCGTCAATTTGGGTTCAGAAGTAAGTCCCGTTAGTTGATATACTGTAGCGTTGAAAATTTTGAGCGGGCCGTAAATCTACGGTCCGTACGTAGCACAATTGAGCGTAATTTTGTCTTCTGCAGTAGTAAGTAAATTAATTCTTTGAATATCTGGGTCGAATTCCGACCACTTCATTTCTTATTTATTTTTGTTGCACTAAAATATAAAGCCCCTCGATATATAAATTATTGAAATTCAGATAACTTAACTTTTTCTTTAGATTTATCCTTGAATTACTTGTTACAAAAAAAATTGGTAAATTTAACGATTTAAATTCATATAACTGCGACCTTTGTCTTTGACGTTAAGATTGGATTGTATTGTATGGAAATTTATAGATTTACTTCAGAATAAACTATTAAATGCATGTACTGTGTCGAGTAACATTTAATAAAATTTATAAGAGGGCGTGTGTTGTTCTAAATACCTTGTGATAGACACCTCTTGTTAGCTGAGGAAAATTAACGTTCAAAGTAGGCTTTTGGAAAGCCGAAGGCACCTAGCCTATCAATTTAAAGGGCCATCCGTTTGGGGTAGGCCGAGTCATCCTGGACGAAAATAAGAGATAAAATCACCGGGTACACCCAACTTAAAGGGTGCCCGTGAAGTGAATTAACGTAATAGAAAGGGTGTCCAGTACCATAAATAAATATACGGGTTGGGCACTACATCAAATCTTATTTTGATGGGGTGCCTAGACTGTTTGCTCACCCTGTAGAGTAAGGCTAAGTGGGACTGTTAATTTCGCTTGCAGGAAGCATGTTCAGTAGTCGCAACAAAAGTACCGAAGTTCTAGTAAAAGTTCAACCTTCTCGGATTCTACTAGGTTTTATTCCGATAGTTGTTCTAGAATGTAGAACGTCTCTGCTCCTGTGGAAAAGGGTGTAAAGCCATTTTAATCTTGCATTATTTTGAGCCGAGAAGTACAAAATTCTCTGCACTACTCGTGAATAAAAAACAAACTTGGATTGTCATTACGTGGATGATTGATAGTACGTACTAAATATATGGTTAAATTTAAGTTCATCAATCTGTCGAGGATCCATCTAGAAGAAACTGCAATTAATGCACGAATATAGTTTTCTAGAAGGAAAGAAACCGTAAGTCTTTTTCAAGGGTCTTTTTTAGCATTTCCAACCTTAGCATCGATCCACTTCTATAGTATCTTGCATCTCCTTGAAGTCTGGAAATTTGAGAAGGCAGGTCCTAGCTAGCACATTTCTTTTTAATAAAATAAGATTACAGGAGAAAATTAACTACTCTAGTTGAAACTGTAATGAGTAATTCTTACGAGGTTCGTGTCGTAAAGATAGTCCCCACCCCACCCCAGGTGTATGAATTCTATTACTGTAACGAATCTTTTTTTTTTTTTCCCCCATAAGTATATGTGAGGTTGTTAGGGTATTGAAGTACACTGAGAATCTTGTAATAATATTTTAAATTTCAAAAGTGAAAATTACTTCGGCAATATCTGGAAAAATGCACTTTGTCTAGCGAACGTTTAGTGACTGAATGAACAGTGTAAAAATGTAGGCGCACTACGATGAAGTTAGTTTCCTTTACGCGTTTTAGAAGGAACATTTTATTGAGTACGGGATTAATATATATTAGGATTCCATAAAAAAATCTCGAGTCTAAACTCTTGATCGGTCAGACATTACAATAATTGCTTCACACTATAGAAATGACTTTCTTGAACAATTACGCGTAGGATATATAGGAAGAGAAATCTTTTAATAGTTTGAATAAGCGTTTACTCACAAATGCATGTACGCAGTCTTTTTCCTCTTATGAAAAAAATGCATGACTTGGATTAAGTGAGGTAAAGTTGCATTTCTGCCGTCCCTATTTTTTTTTTTCTCTTGGTCGGCTAGCCTGAAGTGCGTCATGGTTTTCGTTGCCTTGATACCTAGATAGGTGTAAATATTTATTAAAAACATGTTCGACGATTTTGTGACTACACCAAGTAGTTGATATGCGATTAGCACAAATACATTAGTTTATACAACCACGCTCTCTAGTGTAGTTTCTACATGTGTACCGTATAGTGTAATTGTCGAGCTAGTCTATATATTCTCTTTCCTGTAAAATTTCCTTGGCTACTTTTCCGGGGTCAAGGTATTTTCAATCTTTTTCCGTACCACCCTCTGGCGTGGAGGGTGGGGGAGAGCCTTGTGGTTTTCTATCCAGTTTTCTACAACTGCTAGAGTACTTAAAAATTAAAGTTTAACAACGGGAACCTCCCTAAGTAGATCGAAATGGCTTTGAGGCTTCCCCTTGTCCTTGTATCTCTCTCATTTTACTGTATGATCGTTTAAGACTGCATGTCGACAAAAATCGGCCCTTGAGTAAAACATTTTTTGTATTCCCTTTTCTCGCTGCATTCTTTTAATGTTGCAGAGAATTCCAAATATACCATATTACTTTGAAGTTTGTTTTTTGGCTTTATAGCCCTAAAAAATTACGAATGCACCACTGGTCTGGGTAGTAGTAGGATGGGTGACCGTCCTCTGCGTCAACATGATGCAGCGATTCATGATTCAGATCCCACTTAAAGCTGCAGGTTCCCTCCAGGTCTATGATACGAATGAGGTTAAACAACTCCCAAAAAACAATAACTAAATTAGTTTTACGAGAACTAAAAAAAAAAATTTCCGTTGGGATGAAGGATGCTTTCATCCTTTCTCGTTCACATAGTTTATTCAGAATCAGTTACCCCTTCCTCCCACTATAAAAAACTGAAGTGGTTTCATGCTTCTCGCATCCATAGATTTCTGATTTCCATTTCCATGATACTGAAATGAAAATTTTGAAGACTTCGACGTTCAAAAGGTTAATATGGTTTCATCACTTGGAGAAAATGCAATATTTGTAAATCCTATAGCTCCAATTTAAGAGTACATAGAGTGAGCCTTTCATACATTGAAATCAGGTTTCTGTTGAAGTATGGAAAATATCTTTCTCTCTCCATAACAGAAGGAAATCTTTTTTCCAAAGGTATTTCTATCATATGCACGTACTGAAATTCATGATATATAGAATAAAATAAAAAAAATCCTTCGGTGAAGATAAACTACTGTTTAGGGAACACACTTTTAGGAAAGTTAAGGATTTTGTCACTTCGCTTTCCACAGTTTCTTATTTTCGAAATGTTTTCAATGAGGCTAAACTTCTGAAATATTTCCAGATTGGAGAGTCTATCTTACCCTCAGCTTAATATATTCACTGTGAGCACATACAGTGAGAGTCACGACGAAATGTTGTAACTTTGGGAGCTTATAGCTGAGGTCATCCCGAGTCAAAAACTTTATATAAACATAGGTCCGATTCTTAACGATTATGGAGCTATGGATGTTTGAATGTTTAAAAGTAAGAGAAAATAAATAGCTGCTAAAGTTCTTATTCAGGAATTTACAATAACTTTTCAAAATGACTACCCTCGGCCTCAATACACATCGCGGCTCGTCTGTGAATCGCACGTGTAGTCAGAGATGGGCAGTATCGAGATACATGTATCGGCGTTACGAATCGAGCGATACTTTTGTATCGATATCGCTTTAGACGATTTAAGAGTATCGATGTATCGGTATCGCCTTAGGGATTTTCGTGTATCGATGCCCATCACTGCGTGTAGTTCGTATTAGTTCATTGCAATTGTCCTTTATGAGGACTGCAGCATCCAAAATGCGACGGAGCAATGCATCTCGTGTTTCCACTTTTCTCTGGTACACCATCTCTTTCACGTGCTCCCACAGATAAAAATGTAGAGGGGTTAGGTCCTTAAGACCTGGGTGGCCAATTTTGTGCACCACGACCGATCCATTGACCAGGGAAGCGATCATTGAGATGCGTTCTCATTGCACGGCTAAAATGGGGAGGAGCTCTGTCTTGTTGGAAGTACTATACATACGCAATCGTGTTGCCAAAGGTATATCATCTAACAGTGGCGGCAGTTTGTCTTGCAGAAATCGTAGATAAATGTCACCTATAAGACCACCTTCAAAGATAAACGGACCAATCAACTGACCGTAGAGAATGCCACACCACACATTGACACTGAATCGATGTTGAAAATTACTTTCCACAATAGCATGAGGTTTCATTTCTGACCACACGTGTGAATTGCGAGTGTTGTTGACACCGTCAAGGGTAAATTGAGCCTCATCACAGAACAAGACGTATCAATGCAATCGTCGATCGACATTGAGCCAATTACAAAATTCCAGCTGTTGGGCACGATACCCAGGTTGGAGGTTCTGAACGCGCTTTACGTGGTATGGATACATGCCTTCTTCGTGTAACGTTCTACATACTCTCGTTTGAGGAACTCTAAGATGTGTGGAAATCCTTCGCGTACTAACATGAGGACTCCACTCCGCCTGTACCATCTGAATAATGTTTTCTTGTTCAGCCACACCTTGTTGTCCCGGACGCTCAGATAAAACAGTAACGCTAAGAAATGAACCCCGCTCTCGCAATCTCCGAAAACGTTGCTAAATACTCGTCGATCTGAATTCTTCGATTTGGAAAACGTCGCTGGTATTCAGCGACAGCAGCAGTAGTATTTCCATCGCAGAATCCATAAACATACACCACATCGGCATATTTGGCATTTGAAAACGTAAGAAGCATACTGAACGCACAAAACATCGACTGCACACTGTGAAACACAACACTCTACTTTTTATTTTTTTTTATTTTATTTCTGTTTAAGGTGCTGCAACCCTGCTGGATTATTGGCACCAAGACTAAAAAGAAATGAAAAAAGACCTCTACCACTTCAGTTGTAGGGTTCCACTCTACAACACACAGGATGGAAAAGAAAAAGGAACCTGTTAGTAAAAGAATAATACTATAGCTACTACAAAAAGACTATCAAACGATAAACACCTAGATCAGGTTAGATAAATTGGCTTTCTTTAAGAAGGTCAAAAGTAAGGATGATGGAAATTCATTCCCCAAAACATTTCATAAGAAAAACAAATTCCTTTGCCATTACAATAGTGAATCAAATCAGTTCGAAGAAGATTATAAGTGGGGCAATGAATGACCGCATGTTCTGGGGTGAGTTGAACATTACAAGGACCACACCTTTTAAATAAAGTTGCATCAAAAAAATGTCCATGGGACAACTTAGAGCAATTCAACCTAAGCCTGGTCAATATGACATCACTCCTGCGATTCTTTTCTGGGATCCTTTTCCAAAGGACAGGTTCCATCTGAGGAAGGAGTCCATTGCATTGGGACCATTCCTGTTGCCACTCAGAGAGAATGAAATGTGAAATGGGCTTCATAAATTCACCAACAGAGTAAGGGATGGTCTGGACTTCATCAAGACTACAAGCCATACGTGCTGCTTCATCAACAGTATCATTCCCCCGGATACCAACATGACCAGGAGTCCATAAAAAGATAACATCAAGATTATACTGATTGAGTAATTCAATAATCTGAATGACTATATGATGCCCAGAAGAGGACTGTATAGCTTTCAGAGAAGAAAGGGAGTCAGAACAAACAACAAACTTAGTAAGGTCTGAGTTGTGACAAATATATATTAACGCCTGTAGTATAGCATACAATTCTGCAGTAAATATAGAACAGTGCTCTGGAAGGCAAAAACCCTTAATCACCCCATCCCAGAGAAATGCACATCCAGTACCACTTTCTGATTTAGATCCATCAGTATATACAGATAAGTATCCTCTTTCTTTGTAAGTTTCTACCCTCTCCAGAAAACTTCTTTGGAGCACAATTGCAAAAGCCAATTTGTTGTTAGTGGTATGAATAGAAAAATCAAAATTCACTGTTACAGGGTGATAAATGAAATAGGAACCTTGCTGAGATGCTATCAAATCAAAAGTTAAACCCACTTGGTGAATAAAATCCTTGATCCAGCCACTAAAAGGTATTGGGTATGGACGTAGTCTATAAAATTGAAAATTATAAAATCTATTAATACAAGTTTTAGTTGGGTGTGAATCAAACCTTAACATTTTAGTAGCATACCTAGCACCTAACAGTTTTCTTCTATAATGCAAGGGCATAATGTTTGATTCAGCTTCTAAATAATCAACTCTTGTACATTTGAGAGCTCCCAAAGCCAGTCTAATACATTTATACTGCATCCTATCTAGCTTCAGTAAATTTGTTTTAGAACAGGTATGGTACAAAAAACATCCATAGTCTAATTTACTACGTACCAAGGACTTATATAACATCAACAAAGTTGATCTACTTAAACCCCAAACTGAATTAGAAAAAAATTTTAATATAGAAATAGCTTTCACACAAGCTTCCTCCAGGTATTGAATATGCTTAGACCAAGTCAAACCCTGATCCAAAACTATTCCCAGATATCTATAACTTGAAACATACTGAACTGGATTTCCTGATAAATACAATGTTAAATCATCATTCCTCCATGGTCTTTTTGAGAAAATCATACATCTTGATTTGGATGATGAAAATTTTAAGCCCCATTCCTCTGACCATTCACTAATATGATTAAGGACACCTTGCATCACATATGTCAAAAAATTCAAATCATCCCCAACCACCCACAAGGCACAGTCATCAGCATACATGGAATACCTGACACTGTCATTGATTCCGTCAAATAAATTATTAATCATCAAGGAAAATAGTGTTGGACTTAGGATACTTCCCTGTGGGAGGCCAATTTCAACATTAAAGCTATTGGAAATGTGATTTCCAACTAAAACTCTAATACGGCGATTAGAAATAAAATTTTGGATAAATCTTGGAAGATGGCCTTTTAACCCAGATTTATACAGTTTTTGAAGTAAACCATGATGCCAGACAGTATCATAAGCTTTTTCAATATCAAGGAACACAGTCAAGACATATTCATTTCTCAAAAAAGACTCCCTTATATCATTTTCTAACCGAACAAGGCTATCTATTGTTGAAAATCTATGCCTGAACCCACTCTGAAACTGAGACAAAACATTCTTTTCTTCTAAAAATTTCATAAGTCTAAATGATACCATTTTCTCCATAACTTTACACAGGCAACTTGTTAATGCTATAGGCCTAAAAGATGTAGGGTCAGTAGAAGGTCTACCTGGCTTATACAGAGGGATTAAAATACTCTCTCTCCAGCAATCTGGGAAGACATCTCGTAACCATAAAAAATTATAAAACCTTAGTAAAATTTCTTTATTTTGTGGGGTCATATTAGATAGAAAAGGATATACAACATTATCTCTACCAGGAGCTGTTAGTTTAGTATCCTTAAGAATTCTTTCTAGTTCATATATGGTAAATGGGGAGTTGTAAGTAGTATCACTTGGTTCAAAATGAATAGGGACAAACTCAGATTCCACCATATGATATACAAAAGGTTCAATATAAAAGGAGAGGCTACTGGTGTTTGCAAAACTGCTGCCTAAAATCTGGGCAGTGTCAACTGGATCAGCATATAAAACACCTTCAGACTTTAAAACCAAAGAACCCCTAGATCCCCTATTGGCACTAAAACGCTGTATTTTATTCCAAACCTCACTCACTGTGGAATGAGACGATATAGACTGTACAAAATCTCTCCTTGAGTTCCTCTTAGATAGTCTAACAACCCTGCGAGCCAATGCTTTTGCTTTTTGATAGATGACCAATGTTTCTTGTATGGGATTACTAACAAAAAGCCTAAATGATCTCTTTTTAACTCTAAGAGCTTCAGCACAGGTATCATTCCACCAGTATTTACCATATTTAAAGTTCACCGTAGACGAAGAGCGGGGAATATATTTAGATGCACAAGCAATGAGTGAGTTTGTTATATTACAACAATTTTCATCAGCACTCTACAAAAATCAACTGGAGGAAGAGAGAGATTGGCTTCAAAGGTTAATAAAGAACTACCTATCTTCCATTTTGGCCTCTTAAAAACCAACAACTCCTCAAAAGTGTCAAGAATAATAGGGAAATGATCACTATCATATAAGTCCGGTAACACAGTCCAAGATAGTTGCTGAAATAAACCAGAAGAGGCAACTGTTAAGTCAATGCTTGAAAAGTGTCCCCTAAATTCAGCACAGTAAGTTGGGACTGGAGAGTTCAAAACAAATAAATCTAGATCAGTAAACAATTCTGCCAGTAAGTTACCCTTAATACAACTATTATGGGAACCCCAGGAGACATGATGGCTATTGAAATCTCCCATTAGTAGGACTGGTTGTGGCACCTTCAAGAGGACACTCTCAAATTCCTTTCTTGTAAGAGTCAGATGTGGAGGTAGATAAATGGAACAGACAGTAAAAGATACTGACCTAAGGTGAATTCTGGCTGCCACTATTTCAAAATCTGAACAAATTACAACAGGGGAAAAAGGGATGGAATTGTGTATCCCTAGAAGGACACCACCACCCTGCCTAGTCCTATCTTTACGAACACAAGTATATCCCTTCAATCCAATAGTAGCTTCCTGACAAAGATAAGTTTCTTGCAAAGCAAGGATAGTAGGTTTATGATCACTTATCAGGGTCTGAAGGAATGGATATCTTTTATGAAAGCCCCTCAAATTCCACTGACATAACTTAACAGACATGATGAATAAAAGTGGTAAAAAGAAATTAATCTCCAAAGAGAATCCTAAAACCGTCCCTACTATCTATGTGACTCTTTGGTATTCCTTGTTTCCCAAGCATGAGGGCCAATTTGACAACCATTGCCTTAGGTTGAAGATTCAATTCGGAAAGTTTCTTATATTCATTAATTATATCCCAAATAGAAAAATCTGGGATGTCATTGGATGAGCTGAGTAAACTCTTTATAGGAGAAATAGTAGTGATAGAAGGAGTAGTACTTGTTGTAGCCATGGAAGAAGCATTACTGGCTGTATGTATTTCACACTGAGTCCCAACTGACACATATGTAAGAGATTTAGACAAATTCTGGGACCTACTTGAGCATAAGATGCAGAGGAGATCTGAGGAGATAAATGAGAAAAGTACTTACGTCTAGCTTCAGGAAAAGACAAATTATCATCAAATTTGATATGAATAATCTCACTCTCTCTGATCCAATGGGGACACTGTCGAGAATTAACAAAATGAGAAGCTTTACAATTAATACAAGAAACATCTTTATCAGGCAATACACAGGTCTCTTTATCATGATCTTGTCCACATTTAAGACATCTGTTACTATTTGTGCAAGTCCTTGTCCCATGTCCATACCTCCAACACTTAAAACAAAGTAAAGGATTAGGATAATATCGCTTGACATCATACGCTAAATATCCACAGAATAGTTTACTAGGAAGAGTAGTCCCACCAAAAGTACATACTAAAAGAGAAGTAGGAATCTTCTCTCGACCTTTATTTAAACGTTTTATCCAAGGACAGAATTGGTAGAAGACTGTAATTCAACCAAAATTTCCTCAGTTGATAAATGAAGGAGTTCTGGGGCAAAAATAATACCCTGAATTTTATTCAAATTATAAGCAATCTTAGCCTCAACTTCATAAAGACCATTTATAATTGATTTAGTACCCAAGAGAGCCTGAGACTGTCTCGAGTTGATGGTATTCACGAGTAATGAGCCAGACCTACAATAGGCGACAGATTTCACTGGTCCACCACAAATAAGCTCTATAGACTTCTTAACACCAAAAGGACTAAGTTTGGTTAAGGGAACTGATAAATCTTTGCTATTCAAAAAAATATAAGACACATGCTCAATAGGAAAATTAGGTTCAGCAGATGTAGGACAATTCAAGGGATGAGTAACTAGATGGTTCCTGAGTATCTAATCTTTGAGCAACTTCATTAGAACTTTTCTTGCAAAAAGAAGTGATAGCATGGTCAGTTTGCTAATGACCGTACTCAATTCCATCAAGTCATCACTGCGAGCCGACTCAAGGGTCTTAGAATCATCAACCCGTAACCTTTTAGTACTTTTAGAAGTTACTCCTTTACTCATGATTGGATGTAGGGAGGTAACTATAACCTATACCCCAGGGTTGGGGTATAGGGCACACTAAGGACAGGCCTAGCCCAATAAGATGAGCTAGGCCACAGTCGTTACCAAAAACACCCGACAAGGCCTATGCCTTGCCAAGATCTTCTAACAAACAAGTACAAAAACACTGGAGTGATCCTATACCAGTCAAAAAATAATTCCAAAACGCAGGATCAATCTCAACTGCAGCCCTGGAAAGATTTTTTAACACCACACCCCTGGTTTCAGTTAGAAAGAATTTGAACTTTGTCTTAACAAGCAATTGAGGCACGTCCGATTACCACAAAGGTTCACCGAAAACTCAAACACTCTACTGCATAGTTAGTTCGGTTCCGTAAGTAAATGTCAATTCGTATGCTTGAAATTCAAACATCCATAGCTCCATAACCGTTAAGAATCGGACCTATGTTCATATGAAGTTTTTGACTGGGAATGACCTCAGCTATAAGCTCCCGAAGTTATAACATTTCGTCGTGACTCACCCTGTATATATGTAAAAACAGATTTGTAAATTTTTATATCCTTTCCGCAAGTTCGAACTGCTATTGCCGCGACACCCACAACGCACTGTACAAAGCGTTCTTTTCACTACGCCGTGCGAGTTAAAGCATAGTTTGACAAAATTAGTGTTTTTAGTTTCTCTCTTCATTACAGTTCTATTAAATAAATGTGTATTCAATCTAGAATCAAAATAATCCAAATATTCATAGCTTGATAATCAGTCACGAGGGTCAGAAACTACCAAGTATTCAAGTCATCTAATGCGGTCAATTGCGCGAACTCTACTTACAGTAACTACATTTACTGCAAGATACGGGGTTACTAAAAGTTTGGATGCTAACTGGCTTGTGTGATGTTGCTACCGTAAGCCTACCGTTGGTAGCCTGTGTAACTACTGTAGTATAGGCATAATCACAAAATGGCACGTTATTTGAAGTGTTCCTAACTTAATTTACCACGTAATAACGAAATGGTGTTAACTGAAAGCATATTATTTTAGAATTTACTTTAGCCTACTTGGTCACTTTTGCCAATCTGCCAGTTTAAAAAATAGCCGAATTTCTGGTCCTGCCGGATTTGTGGAAGCCGGATAAGAGGTCCGGTACCTGTAGTATGTTTATCTTTTTATTTTTCTGCATAGAACTTATATCTCAACCTATATATATATATATATATATATATATATATATATATATATATATATATATATACTGTACTTACTGTCAATAATATTAGTATGTCTATCTTTTTGTTTTATCATACAACCTGTAACATCTTAACCTGTCTATATACTGTATATCTATGTAATATCTCATACATATGTCAGTATGTCGGCGAAATAAAGCGTATTTATTTATTTATAAGCTAGTATAATTAGTGATTAGATTGTTCATTGTTACTATTGCACTAATTTTGATTTTTCTTCCGTTACAGATTAGCGAAATGGCATCAAAGTTGGAAAAATATTGTTGTGATCCGTTCAAGTCTCACGAGAAACTTAAAACTACAAATCTTCGCGTTGCATCAGCAGCTTTTATCTCAAAATACCCGAACTATTTGAACCCTGGCCAGAAGCTGTGTTCAGTGTACCAAAAGAAACTCTAAACTCCCCGAACCATCATTGTCGGAAGAAAATGTCTACATCATCGTCAGATGCTACGGCGCAGGGAACCTCTGAAGCATCAGATGAGGTCTTACAGAACTCTCAGCAATGAACCAATCAGTTCATATCATTGGAGAAAGTCCCATTGACAAACGGAAGTTCAAGAGAATAAAAGGATATCTTCCTGCTAAAATGGCAAAAATTCAAGAGACAGTAAAAAAAGTCTTGAAATGGTAAGCGACGCAAAAAGAGATGATGTGGGTCCATCAACAGAGACCACATCCTACAAACCTAAAGATATAATTACAGGATTGAAAGAGAAATACCTCAAAGCGGGGAGACACGAAAAAATAGTGATCCTGACAATCTTTGCACCATCATTGAGTGTGAGAAAATTGATGGATAAATTCAAATGTTCCCAACGGATGGCTGTACAAGCACTGCAGCTTCCGAAGGAAAAGGATCATGTCTTCTCCGAATCCGAAGATGGGCAAGGAATTAGCGTCGCAGGTTACGGAAACCGTTAAGGATTTCTATCGTCGCGACGAAATTAGAAGGCAAATGTCGAGGAAAAAAGATTGCTTAACCGTGAAAGAGAATGGAGAAAGGAAAAAAATTCAAAAGCGGCTGGTGTTATGCAACCTAAAAGAAGCGTAACAACAGTTCAAGGAAAAGTTTCCAAATCTATCGATTGGTTTTTCGAAGTTTGCAATGCTGCGGCCAAAGGAATGTGTCCTAGTGAGATCGAGCGGGACACATAGTGCGTGCGTCTGCACAATTCATCAAAATGTCAAACTTATGATGATTGGATCAAGGATGGGGAAAGTTAATGGCGACGAAGAAGTACCCCTGAATAGCTACCACCGTGCTTTAGCCCGCATTCTCTGCAATCCTAGTCTACCCTCTTGATTTTTAGAGATTGCAGTACCTGTCCTGGCGCCGATTCCTTGAAAGAGCTTCTTCTCAAATGTTATGCGGAAAAGGGGACCGACGAAATTCAATACAACCAATGGACAACGACAGATCGTTCGCAACTGGAATCTGTCGTCCAAACAATGGAGGATTTTCTGGACACCTTCTCCTTCCGACTAGCTCAGCTCGCCCGCCATGATTTCGTGGCGAAAGAACAGGCGAAATATATGGAACAGAGGAAGCATGAACTTGGCGAGGGAGAATTCCTAGCCATCGGCGATTTCTCCAAAAATTACTCGTTCGTAGTTCAAGACACGGCTCAAAGGTTCCACTGGAGCAATCTTCAGGCAACCCTTCACCCGTGAGTCTACTATTATCAGGAGGAAGGGGTCCTCAAACACAGCTCTTTAACAATTATATCGGAGTGTAACATACACGACACCGTGGCAGTTCATCTCTTCAAAAAAGTTCTGATGGATCATCTAAAGTCCCGATTTAACATCATCACCAGAATTGTCTACTTTACCGATGGATGTGCCGGCCAATACAAAAATTTTAAAAACTTCTTGAACTTATGTCGTCACCACAAAGAATTCGGAGTGCCGGCTAAGTGGCATTTCTTCGCCATTAGCCACGACAAAGGTCCATCAGACGGTGTTGGAGGAACTGCCAAACGAGAAGCATCGAAGGAAAGTCTCTGTCGGCCTTCCGGAGAGCAAATTTTAACTTCAAAGGATTCGCTTCCCTGAAATTGACTGGGATCTCTTTCAGGTACACAACACAAGAGGAGTATTCAAAGGAGGATATTTTGGATCCGATTTTATCGAAGGCAAGGACTATACCAGGAACACAAAAACTGCATTCCTTAATTCCAGTGACAAAAGACTGCTTGGAGGTACGAATGTACAGCGCCTCAACCGAAAGCCGAAGCGAGTTTGCTGCCCCTCAACAAGCCACCCACAAATCAATCAAAAACATCAATGGCTACGTGACAGTGGAATACGACAACCACTGGTGGGTTGGCTTGTGTTATGGAAACGTATCCCGAAGTGGGGGAAGTGGAAGTAAATTTCCTTCACCCCCATGGACCAAAAGAGTCTTTTGCTTCCTCTCCAAACCCGATGTGTTGACAGTGGATGTGTCCGATATCCTCACAACGATCCACCCTAGGACAGCCACTGGAAAGTCATACACAATCACGCAGAGGGAAACCAATGAAGCCAATAGGACTCTAAAAAACTATGCTACCAAAATATGAGGTAAAAACTATGGGTGCCACGTTTGGATTGTTTAGATGATGTGTGCTTCTGTGTTGTTATTTATTATTAATTGTCAATAAATTGTTAATAATAGTTGTAAATAACTAATAATTGTTAATAAGTTAATAAACAATAAGTATTAATTGTCAAAAGTATACAAAATGCTCCACCTGCATGACTTTGAGCGCCTCTGGAAAGCAAACCCATGGAGATCCCACTCTAATTTTCTGCTTGTGGATGCCTTATATCGAGGACATTTTTCATGCCAATTGTCATGACCTTGAATTTTGAAGGTTTTTCAAAGGTCATCTCGAAATGGAACTTTTTTATTTGATGCTCTATGGTTTTTACAGCGGGGATCGAAGTTATTCTACGTCCTTTTCTGAGCATTTTGAGACCAAAATTGTCGAAATCGGTATGGTAGAACTGAGATATGACCTTTCGAACCTCCAAGGTCACGCTGTTGACCTCAAACTTTGGAAGGTCATAACTCGGAAACCCGTTGACCAAGGAAGCTAAAATTTGGTGACGATTCATCATTCGCCTAACCTAACCATTACACACACACACACACACACACACACACACCAAAAAAAAGAGATCGGTGAGATGAGGTGACATAAGGTTTTTAAATGATGAAGAATGGAAATTGCAGACGCGGAGCAAACTATTACTATTTCCACCCTTCTATGTGCAGGCAAACAATTAAGGAGAAAAAATATCTAAATATGGAGTGCTCGTATTTTCACATTAAGGGTACTCAAAGAAGAGGAGAAATAACAGCTCAAACCCTAATTAAAAGAACAGTGCCAACGAAGTTAAGTTTTTAGAAGAAATGGTAACGATAAAAAACAACTGTCATTTTAATGAGAAAAGACAGAACTTCGCAGATATATGTACCCACCAATACATACACCACCCAGCGTTGATTCAACAACCACAATGGTATCAAGGACCGCATCTCCAGTATTCTCAAATGCAACGGCCCACCCAATAACACCAAACCGGTACTGTCGAAATCGACAATTATTCAAGACCAATGGCAGATTAACGGCAGATCAAAGGGTAGTTGCTCGGGGACCCCGAAAATTTTCAGCTGTGATATTTTTCATCACCTATTGCAAAACGAAAGTAGAGAAGTAAGATATTGTGATAAAAATGATCTACAGAAGCTAAGGCTAACAAAGACCCTAAGATCCATTCTAAGGTTAGCCCGAGAGAAAGGAGAGAGTAGGGGGTTAAAAGAAGAGAATAAGAGGTTAAGTAAGTAGCAAAACCTATCATTCGTGGGTTAGCATTCATTCAGAAAAAGAGAGAGAAAGATTCACCATCATCATCCGCCAGCCACTGCCGACAAGTCGGAAAAATAGTCGTAGAGAATAGGAAAGGGGTGAAAGATGAAAAGTAAAATAAGAACGCTTACAAACCATGCAAACAGTCTTAATTCAAACACTGTCATACCATGCAAACGACAGACATGCAAGTAAAGAGAGGATAAGAAAAAAAAAAAAATAGGAAGAGTATAACAAAAAGTGGGTTAGTTTACGCTACGAGTTACATCTAAGTTGGTGTTAGTCTAATTTTTTTTTATTGCTGGCATATCACACGCTGGAATGTCACAAGCTGGCATTAATCGTCAACAGACTCATCCTCAACAACTACCCCCAGAGCTCCTGTTGTTTATTGTTTTATTATTTTAAACAACGTTAATATTTTTAAAATGCCTACCTAAATGGTTTTTAAACATATTAACGCTGGTAGAGTTCACGACGGGCGCGGGAAGATTGTTCCATTTATCAATTACTTTAAACGTAAAAAAGTTTTTAGCGATGTTAGTAATGAAACGTCTGCCACGCAAATTAAATCCGTTATTACGAGTATTGCTGTTATCGAAAGTGAACAATTTGTCAAAATTAACGTTATCAATTTTATTAACGATTTTGAAAACTTCAGTAAGCTTCTCCCTTAATCTCCTAGTTTCGAGTGAATGCAAGTCTAACACTTTAATCCTATCTTCGTAAGATTTGTTGCACAATGATGGAATTAGTTTCGTGGCGCGACGCTGAACCCTTTCCAACCTATCAATATCCTCACGCAAATACGGGCACCAAAACTAAACGTCATATTCTAAATGAGGCCTGACTAGGGACTTGTAAAGGAGCAATATAATATCCTTCGATTTAAATTCGAAATTACGCGCTATGAAGCCTAACATCCTATTAGCTTTTGCGCAAGACTCCAGGCACTGGTTCCTAACTTTTAAATCCTTAGATACACGTACGCCTAAATCTACTGCCTCGTCAACGCTCGCTAACTGTCTATCGTCCATTGTGTACGTTACAAGAACCTATATGCAAAACTTTACAGTTTGTCTACGTTAAATTGCATCTGCCACTTATCCGTCCACTCCATAATCCTATTTACATCGTCTTGGAGCCTATATCTATCGTCCACGTTAACAACTTTACCGCCTATTTTAGTATCGTCCGCGAATTTTGACACGTTACTGGTCAAGCCTACATCTATGTCGTTAATGTAGATTACGAATAGCAATGGGCCTAACACTGAACCCAGTAGGATCCGCTACCTACATCCAACCACCCCGATTCACTACCATTAACAAAGACCCTCTGTTTCCTAGCACGAAGCCATTCCTCTAACCAGTTAGCTACCTAACCACATATACCGTGCGCTTTAACCTTCGCAATTAATCTTCTCTGCGGAATTGTATCGAACGCTTTTTTAAAGTCTAAATAAATAACGTCAGCCGTTCTATGCCTATCGTATTCGCGCACTATAAAATTATAAAATTCTAACAAGTCATTATAAAATCATTATAAAATTCTAACAAATTAGTTAAACAAGATTTATGGCGTCGAAACCCATGCTGACTACTATTAATCAAATCGCGACTTTCTAAGTGATCGACGATACGGTCCCTAACTACGGATTCCAAAAGTTTACCGACAATTGACGTTAAGCTAATAGGTCTGCGGTCGCCTTTTTGAAAAATGGGCGTAACGTTAGCTAATTTGAAGTCTTCAGGAATAATCCCCGCTTCCAGTGACTTATTAAAAATTTTTGTTAAGGGGCCTACTATAACGTCTTTCAAATCTTTCAAATATCTAGGATAAAGCGCGTCAGGGCCTGGAGCCTTGCTAACTTTTAGCTTATCGATACAATGCGCACTCTCACCCTCGTAAACAGTTATATCATTCAAAATAGTCTCGCTACTAAATGGAACGATATCGTCCACGTCGGGGACATTATTTACGTCTTCTACGGTAAAAACTGTCGCAAAAAAGTTATTAAAAATATCCGCCATCGCCTGAGCGTCGGAAGCTAAAGCGCCGTTAGCGTCCACTAGAGGGCCTATGTTATCTTTTATCGGCTTACGATTGTTGACGTAGTCAAAAAACTTTTTTGAATTATGTTTACTATCCACAGCTATAAGTATCTCTAAATTATGCTTAGATTTCCTAACAGATCAGAAAGTCAGAAGAAATATTTGAATATTCAAATATGAATTGGAAGAAAGTATAGGATGTTCACAATGTCTTGTCACTCCAGTAAAATACTAACTGATTTTCGTTTTTCTTTCAGACCCATTTGAAATGTGTGATAGCAGCAACTATACGATTGAACAACGCATATTGACTAGTACCTGGGTCCATGAGCGACCACGTAATGGCAAAACCATTGAAAATATTCGTGCAGACTTCCAGGACCGATACAATCGTGCAGCTCTTCCAAAAAGGCCTGTTGAGATGGAAAAAGAAACTGTTCACAACAGTAACTGTAAAAGATAAACCAAGAACCGACTTTCGCCCGAGCTAGTAACCCGTAATCACTGATCTTTATTGCAATTCATCATTTTTGTCATTTCTTTTTGCAATTTTGCTATTTTTTAATGGAATTTTCACTTCTTCACTAATGGCCGACCTACATTTTCATTTTTCCTAACCACGACGCCCCCTTCTGGCAGGCCATCTAAATGATAAATGGGTCTGAAAGAAAAACGAAAATCAGTTAGTATTTTACTGGGGTAACAAGACATTGTGAACACGCTGTAGATTGGGAAAGTGTAAATGAAGATTTTAAGAAAGTAAACTGTGAACTGTTACTTCACGAAGAGACTCTAGAAGAAATACGATCTGTAAAAGAAAATGAAACTAAACCCATACTGCTGAAACATGTTCTGAGGAGGTAACAATGAAAACGTAGCAAGCTCGAAAGAAAAATCAGGACTTATTTAAACAATGGAAACAAACCGTAAAAAATGTCCATAGATGCAGAACTGAAGCAAGGAGACTTTAACTGGGAAAAAAACTGAAAAACATAAATGGACCTAAAACAAACATTCATCTACAAGAACCAACGAGAAAGGGAACAGAGTAGCGGGAAACAAAAAAAAAAAATAATTCAGAATACTTATACACGTTTGCGAAAACGAAAATACAGTGTAAAGAGAGTACTGGTCTGTTAAAAGATGGAGCAACGAATATACAAATGACCCAGAAAAAAATGAGCGAACTGCTTAAACAACAATTTAACTGTTTAGAACCCGTCCGGGAAAAAGTAGAAAATCCGATGAATTCTTTGACATACGAGTAGATACAAATTAGTCAAAAGGGACTTACAATTTTGGTATGGGGTAGTGAAATAGGTTCATATAAATCTATTTTTTTATTAACAGATTAAAAGTTGTTGTAACATTGATACAAAACTAGTGTGTTGGTTGGTTGATTTTAAGGAAAAGAAAATACTACTACTACTAATAGTAATAGTAATAATAATAATAATAATAATAACAGACCCGTAGCCAGGGTAGAAGGCAAGGGTGGCGCGCCACCCAACCATAGAGGAGCGAGTTCCGCCAAAGTACACTATATTTTCACCTGTTAGGAGCAGGGTGTGAAACTCACCAAAATTTTCTGATGGCCCACAAGACCAGTGAGCTTGAAAATTTACTGGGCCGCTCTGCTCACAATGTAAATGCAAAAAAAAAATGATGTGTTGTGTATATAAATTCCCCAATTTTTATATACGATATAAAAACTATTTTTCAAGCTTATACAAGGCATCATTCATTTGAGAAATTCCTTCAGTAGAATCAGTCCATAATATAATAATTTTATCGAATTCTTGTGCAATAAATACAAGCAACATAGTCATTGGCTGGAAATCACATTTATGTTATTGTGGTATTGGTAAAAGATTCGTCTGCTATGCGCCAATTTATTTAGACCTACCCTACATAAAGGCTACATTATATATTGTTGATCTTATGAATGAATAAATAATGTTTCACGTGTATTATGCTTATCTGTGGCTTGTACTAGGCTTGCCAGCATAGCAGCAGGGTTAAAACATCGCTAGCCACCTAGACCAGCTGTCTTATGACAAGAAAACTACTGATTCGATGTGAAAACAACTGGCCTCGTACCACGGGCCAGCAGAAATTTCGCACGCTGGTTAGGAGTGACCATCCCTGACAATATAAAGAAAATGGTCTCTGGCTATTACCTGCTTCCTAAAAGGATATTATTTATGCATGTATACATACTTTTGTAAAGTAAACATGAATAACCTGCTAACATTCATTTATTATTTCAACAAATTTACTCATTGTACTGTATTATGAAGACATGATAGTTATTAATATAATAATAGTGAGCAATACTTCATAAATATCAAAGATAGGAATGGTTTCCTTATATATGGATCTTTCCTATATACACTCTCCTATATAAGTTCCGTTGAATGAGACTCCATCCCCCTCCCAATGGAAAATCCTGGATACGGGCCTGAATAATAATAATAATAATTCGAAAAGATAAACTAAATACACAGATTATAATTAATTAATTATTTATGACAAGATCCGAAACTCCGCCCACTTTTGCGTTAGCTTTTTTCTCTTCTCCCACATATTGTTTGGGAGGAGAACTAAATTACCTGCGAAAAAACGACAACTTAAATTACATTAGAATTTTTTTTATTTTATAGTTTAGTGTATGTAAACAAGTATAAGATTAGTTAGTAAATTAAGCATATAGGCCTGTATGTTTTTAAAGATTAATGTGATAATGTCGAGTTTCCAGTAATATACTTCTAAATAATGTGAGTGTAGGTTACCTTTGTGCAAAACTTAGTTCTGTCGCTATTTGCTGTGACAAGAATCTAATATTCATCTAGTGGAATAATGCACTAAATAATAGAAAATATCATCACGCATACATACAAACATACATACACATATACAAGAACGGATTATGGTGGTGACATTTCAGATTAAAGGAAAGAAATGCAAAGAAATTAGAGATAGGTTTGAAAGAACATTTCACAAGCCAAGTCCTACAAACAAGACAATTCGTGATTTGCTTAATAAATTTAAAAGAACGGGATCTGCTCATGATGAGTCAAGATCTGGACGTCCAAGTGTCTCTGAGCATGCTGTAAATGCGGTACGTAATGTTATCGATGAACATCCAAGCATGTCAATTCGCACCACATCACGTAGACTCGGGATACCCAAATCAACTGTCCTCAAAATTTTGAAATCGACGTTGAAGAAGAGAAGTGTTTCATGACTTATATGAAGAGGATTAATCCAAAGCGAAGTGCAATGTATGCCTATCTTGTTGAACACATTTAGAATGAAAATTTAATGGATCACATTCTCTTCGGTTATTATATCGTTATTGAATTTTACCCTTTTTGCTACGTTTTCACTGAAATAGATAGAGACTTTATAAACACCCTGTGTGTATATATACACACTGTACTTACTTTATAACCGTTTGAATGACGGTTCAGGATCAACCTGCGATCGACCACTCTGCAATACCCCGCCTCATTTGCGAGATTTGGTGATTTGGGATTTTTTTCCCTAAAGACCCAAGACACAATATAATGGTGGAACAAATTCCATTATAATTAAGGTCTCTAAGAGAATGGGAGGGCCGTGATGACGTGGCGTCTGATTTTTACTGAATATCGATAATGAAAATTACTTTAGCTAAATACAGTAAAATTCCGTTAGTATTATCAGTATTACTATTACTACTACTAATACCGAAACTACAGTTAATAATAATAATACTCGTCAAAGTACAGGGTGTCCCAGAATTAACTATTTATTTCAATGAAATCGGACAAATTTTTTAAAAACACACTTTTATTTATGTTTATCATGTTTAATGTGTTAAAAATGTATAAATTTCTAAATTTTTTCATAATTTTATTTTCATAATTTTTTCATTATCTGGTCCAATGAAAGACCGTCTGAAGTCATAGAATGGCAAAGAGACTCTCCAAAAGTTAACGTGTGGCTTGGAATGACCAAATCCAAAATTTATGGTGCTCCATCTTGTTGAAACACAACATTATCAAGAATGCCATCATCAAGAAGCTGTGGTTCGAGAAACTGCTGAAGCATATCAAGGTAGACGGTACCTGTTACAGTTGCTTCCGCAAAGAAGAATGGGCCATAAATTTTGGATTTGGTCATTCCAAGCCACACGTTAACTTTTGGAGAGTCTCTTTGCCATTCTATGACTTCAGACGGTCTTTCATTGGACCAGATAATGAATAAATTATGAAAATAAAATTCTGAAATTTTTTTAGAAATTTATACATTTTTAACACATATTAAACATGATAAACATAAATAAAAGTGTTTTTAAAAAATTTGTCCGATTTCATTGAAATAGATAGTTAATTCTGGGACACCCTGTATATGAACAAAGGATGATCGCGACTTTCAGTACGAGAAAGAAGTATGACGTCATCCATAAATCTCTCATCATGGTAACCATTTTCAATGCACTGATTTAGCTTCAAATTTTCCCATAGTATATGTGCTACTAATTATGTATCGCACTACACGTTTAAGATTAAAATTTTCTCTACTGAGAGTGGATTGGTTAGTGATTTGCTTATATGTACGAGTTTATCAAAGAAATCTTTTTTTGTGTGTGTGTGAGATTCCTAGTTTTTTCTCTATATTCATACTTTTTGGATTTTAGAAGTGACAGTTTTCTAGAGGAATTTATTTGGTTTGACTTTTTTTCGACAGTTTAAAGCTAAAATCTGCCCTTCAGAATGTAATCAACTTTACTGTTGTTGCGTAGACCAATGACAATACCTGTTATTGTTGATGTAGACTATGAATTACATAAAATAAAACTACAGATTTATTATGTATAATCTATACAAAGCTTTAGGTTTAAGTTAATATTTTAATACTGGTAGCTCATGATTTATAGCAAGATAAGTATATTAAGTATTTAAATTGTAAATAATTCTACTTTAATATCATTAAAATTAAAACTTTTGGTTAATAATTTTTGGGGGAACCAGATTTCCTTAGGTTAGGTAGTCGTTTAAGATTAGTCACGTGAGGACTAATTAACCAATTTCAGACATTTAGGATCTCTGTGACATTTCGACTTTGGGTCACAAAACTGGTCTACACGAAACTTAATATTTACCAAAATTTGTTTCTGGCTCATTCCTTTCAATTTGTGTGAATAACGATAGAAAGAAATTGGCAATTTCTGATCTTTAATATTTACTGCCACACACAGATCAGTCAGTTATACTTATAGACGTAATTTATTGCTGTTAGAACAGACTTAATTCCAGCAACATATTTCAACTATAAAAAGTTTTGTTTGTCCTACTGTAAATTATGCATACTATTATTATTAATACTGTAAGCATTTAAAATATTGTAGTACTTTTCTTTTGTAAATTGAACTAGGGTAGCTATCAGTAATGTTTTCAATATCAAATGTGTGAAAAAAATTAGGATCGCCAGAAGATCAGGACCCCAGCCTTCTTTAGTTAGCCTTATAAGCTAACTAACGATGGCTGGGGGCCATGATCTTTAGGTGATCCAAAAATTAATTTATAAGTTACTAAAAAATTACTAAATAAAAGAAGCAAGGGTAATCCTTTACAATACAGTTCGAAATTAGTTAAAAAAAATTACGCTGTGACTATTTGGCCATTATTGGTCAGATAGCCTTCCAGGCTATTTGAGCAGCATTGGCTAAATAGTCTCCCAGGCTAAATATTTAGTCAGCAGTCCTGTGCACGTATAGACTGTTTTTGTGAGCTTTGTATTGTTTTTAAAAATGTTATAAACTTTATCTACATTTACATTAATAATAAAATAAATAAAATTTCTTTTTTAAATTTGCTAACAATTTGTTTTAGGTTTTGAAGTGCCGTAATAATTAAATGCCCGGTTAGGTCAACTATACGCCCTTGACGATTGGTTAGGTTGTGATATTTTCGTTAGTTTAAACGAAAATATCAACTTAACCTAACTAATCAAGGGCGCACAGTTGACCTTAACCGGGCATTCAATTATTACGGCACTTCAAAATAAATGCAAAAAACTTTTTTCACGTGTCGGGAGAATGGGATCTAACCTACGTGCGAATTTCTTAACGGTCGGTCCCTGGACTGTTTTTCCCTCTTGTTTTGGTTCATTCGTTTTTCTGTATCCACCCGAGCAGGATGCCAGTAGGCATCGAAACAGTTGTGGAAATAAACTGTGTATTAGAGTGGGTTTTTATTTGGCACTTGAAAAAATTGTTAACAAGGATCACCTGAAGATCAAGGCCCCAGCCTTCGTTAGTTAGCCTTATAAGCTAACTAACAAAAATATCACGACTTAACCTAACCAATCGTCAAGGGCGTACAGTTGACCTAACTGCGTGCGTGCTATTTGCCACGATGACAAATCAAGCATGGTGGGTAGATAACCTACAAGTACCAATTTAATAAATGTTAAACTCGTTAATTTTTTTGTTAAATAATTTCAAACTATTGTAAAAGATTACCAAAGCAAGATTATCGTCATAGAGTGAAAGTAGCATCTAATATTGTGGTGAACGGAGAAAATTTAGGTTATGACGGCTAACTTAGGTTAACCCTTTCATTGCTCTGAGCCACTCTTGTGGCTTACAGTCAGACTGAAAATAATATAAATTGTACTACAATTTAACGTTTTTAACATGTTTGTGTATGTGATTTAGTGGTCAGTAAAGGAACCCAAAGGTGTGATTTTAAGTTATTAGTTACCGAAATATTTAGTCCTGAATAACAATACTACTTATACTTTTAGGTTTAAAGAAAATATACCCGTCGTTAAAGGGTTAATAATAGCGGTCAATATTTTTTATTTTTAAAGATTGCTTATTCGACTTTTAATAAAACCTACAATCACATGTTTTTTTGTAGGTTAGAGTAATTACCTTAGAATTTTTGCCTTCCCATGCTAAACATGGGACTAATTCGTGTAGCATATACTTGGATATTTGGGCGGTTAATTATAGTAGCCGAAATCCATACTGGGCTCCAAATAAAATGCCTAATAAAGCATACAACCACATTAAGTTTCATTTGGAAAACACTAAGCCACTGGGGCCTATCGAGGTTAACGAAGTCATGAGCTATATTTAAATAATATTGCAAAACATCAATCTCAAGTCGGCTAATCAACGTACAACTATTTACCTACAACCAGGGCCTCCAAGAGCTGCCCCGGGTAAGGATTGGTATATGGTCCCCCTGTTTACTTGGTATTTTGTTTTTTTGTGTACGTAACAAGCAAACTGATTATATGTCCATCACTATTCAAAACATACAATATGAATAAACAACTCGGAAGAAAATAACCATTTTATTTTTCGAATCAATTATATTAATTCTATCACCATACAATTTACAAATGCAGGTACCAATCCATGCAGGCAAGACAATTGTTTACTGCAAGATTTTCATAATTAGAAGTGTACTTTCTTTGCCTTCTCTCAAGCAAAGTGGTAAATGATACTGATGAAATTTAAAATACGGGCTAACTGGCTTTCAATTACGATCGTTCCCAGGTCTGTCAGTCGGTCTTGGGCATTGGTGGACTGCAGATATTTTATCTGTTTGTTTGACTATGATAATCTCTATGAAATGTATGTTCATTAATTATATTTCCTCTGTTATTTAATCAATTTTTATTAATATTTTTAGATTTTATCTCCCCTCTTTCCGGGTCCCCTAGAGGTCCGGGCCCCGGGGATTTATCCCGGTTTCCCTGCCCTCTCAGCGGCCCTGACTACAACCAAAGTAGCCTACATAACTTAAGCTAAGAACATACACCATATGCAATCCACAAACTTTCTCATTTATGAAAGCGTCCAAGTTTTCCTTAAAATTAACTAATGAGCTACTGTTTACCACATCATATGGCAAGTCATTCCAAAAATCCACCACTCTGACTGGAAAAGTACGATATTTTCATAAAGTCTACAAGTCTGTTTTCTAATTTTCTTATGCCCACGAGTTATCCCATCAGCCTCTCGTGAGGAAGTTGCGTATATCTAAATTGTCCAACCCTGAAAACATCTTAAACATCTGTATCATATCTCTCATACAATCTCTCTCGAAACTAAACATAGCTACCTAGTTCATAGTTTAAGCTTTTCCTATATTCCAATTTTCTTGGGTTAGGAATAAACTTGGTTGCCCTATGTTGCACAGCTTCAAGCATATCAATGTGTTTAAGGTGAGGGGACCTGGGGGGTGGAAACAACTATAGAGGGTTATTGTTGATTTGCCTTCATCCTCAGATATTGGTGGAGATTGACAAAAACCCTACATCTTTTCGTTAAAAAGTTGTGGTGTTACCCAACGAGTTTATTCGGTTTAAATGAGATAGGCATTCACTACACTTAAATATCTGAAGGAATAGGCCCTATCCTTGTTAGTTTTATATTATTAGGTATTCACTCAGAACTTATAGGAAGATTAAACACTTCTCCCTTACCTAAAGCATCGCTGGATACTAAACAGCTCTGAGGTGAGCTAATTTCTTTTTCTTAAAAATTTGCTGACTTTATAAAGACCCCAGACGTCTAATTTTTTTTTTTTAATTTTTTTTTCTCGAAGTAATTTTTGTGCGTGAGTGATGAAAAATTTTTATATGAAAAAATGTTTTTATGTGGACACAATGCCTACATATTAGGTTTTATTGTATGGCAATTATTTCCATTCCCAATAGGCTATGTCGCCAATTCCGAAGCAATTTTGTAGTTACTTAATTCAATAAATTAAATGATTTGTATTTAATTAATAGAAATAAAGGTACCATATATGATACCATATTGTAGGTAGTTGCATGTATAGTTTTTCCATAGGACCGAGCTTGAATGCCGTATTCTAAGTGAGGCTTAACGTAAGAATTAATAATTTACAGACTAGTTCCTTACTCTTGTAACTAACATTGCTCTTAATACCTAACATTTTATTTGCTTTATTTATTTCTAGAAAATTTTTTGCTCTTAATACCAGGGTTGTGGAGTCGGAGTCGTGGAGTCGCACGTTTCAGGTCGGAGTCGGAGTCGGAGTCGAATTTTTACAATGTGTGGAGTCGGAGTCGGAAAATTTTGGACCGACTCCACAACCCTGGTTATAGCCACTAGGTTAAGAAGGGTTATTCAATTTTAAGTAGCACTACTACTGGTTAGACCTTAATTATGTTTAAGAGAATCTTTTTCATTTATATATATACATATATATACACAGGGTGGGGCACGGGAACCAAGTGTTTTTGGAATAATCAGGAAAATGATATTTATTTTTGTAAAGAAAATATATTGGTAGAACAACATTCGTAAGAACATAGCATTTCATGTCATAATAATCATGTACCGAAAATTATATCTGGCATATGATGTCCTTGGCCGTCGACGCATTGTTGAAGGCGTTTACGAAAATTGGCCTCCACTCTTCCCAGCAGGTCTCTTTGATTTGGATGATTTGTTGACGGATCGCTTCCTTCAATGCATCTAATGTACGGGGCTTGTCCTCGTAGACACGTGACTTGAGGTACCCCCATAGAAAGAAGTCACATGTGGACAAGTCAGGGGACCGAGGGGGCCATGCAATGTCACCAAATCTCGAAATGAGATGGTTGGGAAACAGGGGGCGAAGAACAGCCATTGACGCTCTGGCGGTGTGTGGCGTGGCCCCATCTTGCTGAAACCACAAATGTCGACGAGCAATACGCCTTCTTCGTAACTCAGGGATGAAAAAGGTGTTCACCATCTCAATGTAACGCCCAGATGTTATGGTAACGGTAACCCCATTTTGTTCGAAGAAATAGGGACCGATGACGCCAAACTTTCCCACCGCGCACCAAACTGTAACCTTAGGGCTATGCAGCGGTTTTTCATGGAGTTGTCGCGGATTTTCAGCAGCCCAATACCGACAGTTTTGATTGTTGACGGCCCCATTAAGGTGGAAATGGGCTTCATCACTCATTACCACCATCATGTTTTCATTCTGCTCATAAAGTGCAAGCATTTCCTGTGCAAAATTCAGTCGTTGGGGGCAATCGTTTACATTCAATTCCTGCAACATCGCTAACTTGTATGGGTGAAAATGTAATTCTTCATGCAAAATCCGTCTAACAGTACGATTGCTGATTCCGAGTGCAGCTGAATGTCTCCGAGCAGAGCGGCCTGGGCTTTGCAACATCGCTTGTCTGACCCTTTCAACGTTCTCTGGAGTACGCACAGTGCGTTGCGGCCCCTTCGGTTTTGTTTTCATTATTGAGCCTCCTGTTCGAAGATTGTTAACCCAACGTAAGATTGTGTCACGAGCGGGAACAGAGTCATTTCGATGAATGTTGAATCTGCGGCGAAACGCACGCTGAACTGCTGTCACTGACTCGCCACTCCTAACAAAATGATGATACGCGAACATGCGGTGTTCTAACGTCCACTGCTCCATGATGGCACCTGAAAGATAAAGGTGAGTGTTAGTTAAAGTTAAATACTATGAACCCAGGAATGGAATGCTACCTACCGCACGCCCCTCCCATTCCTAATGGCCGATTACTAGCTATTCAAAAAACACTTGATTCCCGTGCCCCACCCTGTATATATTATTGGAAAAAATAAAAATCCCTTAATATGATAATATCTACAAGTCAATATCCTTCTTAATATTTGAATGTTCCCTTATCCTAGAAAGTAACCTGACGATTCATGTGGTGGTGATGAAATGTCTTATTATTATGATAATTATAGAGTGAAACACTAGAGGAGTCGGAGTCGTATATTTAAAATGTGAGGAGTCGGAGTCGGATTTTTAGATTTTTTACAATGTGTGAGTTGGAGTTGGAGTCGGAGTCGAATTTTTACAATGTGTGGAGTCGGAGTCGGAAAATTTTGGACCGACTCCACAACCCTGCTTAATACCTAACATTTTATTTGCTTTATTTATTTATTTCTAGAAAATTTTAATCACAACCAACAATAACGCAAAGATCTTTTTCCTGTCTGACATCCTCTAACTACTTCCTTTGCATTGCATCTCATAACTAAAGTTTTCATTATTTTGACCAAAATGCATGACTGCATTTCTGAACATTGAATTCCAGCTGCCATTTACTAGCCCAAGCTACCATACTTTTGTATCATCTGCAAATTTAGAAATTTTACTACCTACTCTTTTCTCTAAATCATGTAGATATAAAATAAACAGTAATGAATCTACAACTGATCCCTGTGGTACCCTACTTTTCACTTTCTGCCACCCATATTCATGACCATTTAGAATTACTCTGTTCTGTCTTCTATTTTTCTACCCAATTTATAACTGACCCCAATATCTCATGAGCTTTTAATTTATATAGAAGTCTCCTATGTGGAACCTTGTAAAATGCTTTACTAAAATTATCTACCTGATCAATTAGAAATTCTTAAGAAGTTTAAGAGATTAGATAAACAAGACTTTCCTGATCTTAAATCCATGTTGTGAACTTGAAATAAGATTAAAATTTTCCAAATGATCCTGAATATTATTTTTTATAATTCTTTCTAGTATCTTACCTACCAATGATAAACTAACAGGCCTATAATTTCCTACCACCTCCTTGTTACCCATTTTTGTAAATGGGTACTGTACTACATTTGCATTTTGCCATTCATCTGGTGCCTCAGCATAATTAATAGACCTAGCAAACACAATAGTTTGTGCCTCAGATAAGCTTTCCTCCCCTTCTCTGAGAATCTAGCGTATATATTATCAGGTCCAGCAGCTTTATTTGACTTCAATCTATGAATTACTTGCCTAACGTCATCCTTCCTTATATGAATATGATGGAGTGCCTGAATTTACAAAATCTCAAGGATTAAAATCAAGGTTATTTAAATTTTCTTCAGTAAAAACTGCTAAAATAATCATTAAAAATACCAACAATATCCTGATGTCTGGACCCCCCTTCAGTTTCTTGCAAGTGCCCTATTTGAATGTGTGTGCCTCTGAAAACAAATTTTGTTTGTAGAAATAGAATTTGAATAAAATAAAATAACCATGATCTATTTTGAGTCTATTTGTACACATTGTACTTCCAAATGTGTAGTTGTAATGGTTTTCATAAGTGCCCTTAGTACCCTACTGGTGCAGCCATATCACTATTTTTATCTTCATCTTATTCTGATAGTATTTTAATTAGCAAGACATTTGTAATGGTTTGAAAAGCTTTTGACAATAACCTTTGTGCCCAAATTAGATTTCTATTTTGCATCATATTTGAATGAGACTGATCTAATAAAACAATATAATTGATTTTACACTTGCTCATTGGTGGTCTGTTTTAAGAAAAAAAATTCAGTACTGCCCTTTTTCCTTGGACCCCCCCCCCCCTGTCTTACTGAAATGCCTAGGTCCACCCTTGAAACATATGATCAAATCGTCACTATTCGCTAATGACTCTCCTACTGCAAGTTCCCTAATAAGCTCATGATCATTGGAAAGAACCACATCTAAGATTGCTTGATCCCTTGTTGGCTTATCTAAAAATTGTATTAGAAAATTATAACAGTCAATGAAGAAGTTACCTTCCTTATTTCCTTCTAAAAGGCTCCAGAGTATATAAGGCAGGTTGAAATTTCCTGCAATTAATATTCTAGCCCTACAACCTTTATTTCTTGAACCATACTATCATCAACTTCCTCTGATAGGTGCATTTTACAGAGCTCCAAACCAATCTAAATATACTCTCTGCCTGAAACACACACATCTACCCAAATTGATTGTACCCTATTGTCTAATTTAATCCTATCATTCTGAACTGTTAAATCATTCTTAATGTACAAGATGAAACCACTCCTGCCTATCCATTCTCTGATAAATATACATTGTATAACTAACTCGTACTCTGCTGTAGTGTCATTGAATGAATGCTTTTTCACTAATGCAGACTATATCCAGATTTTCACTAATCATAAACTAAATAATTATTTTTTCTTATTCCTAAGACTTCATGCATTTGTATAAAGACACTTCAACCCCCTCAGTTTTAACTGGTTCCTTACCTTTGGCTAGATAGCTCATATATGCCTATTCCTGACATAGTCTGTATTTAAGACTCTAACAGTATTTACTTTACCTATACCCTGATGCTTTATGCCTTCTGTTGATCTAAAGTTATCTTTCAAAACCCCAAAGAACTTGCACTGACCTCTAAAAGTCTCTTATATAAAGCAGTTCCCTTTCTACTAAGATGTAATCCATCCCTACTGTAAACCTCCTTTCATAAAAATTATCCCAATCTTTGAACTCGATCCCTTCACTACATAAAATCCTAACTATCATTTAAGGCTAAAATTCTATCTGTAAACTCCATGTTTACCCGAAACCTTGGTAAAATGCCCATTAAATAACTTGTTCTACCTATTTTTTAAAGTTTCTATCAATTCTCTGTACCTCTATTTAACTACTGAATTTCTGGGCTTTTCCGGTATTTCCTGCAAATTTTTTTTTTTTTTTTTTTTTTTTTCCCTGCTATTATTTATCTTTTTTTGGTATTTCCTCGCAAATTGTAATTGCTCAAAATTAATTGAAACCTATGGGAAAATTATTGAATGCTCGGTTAGGTCAACTGTAAGCCCTTGATGATTGGCTAGGTTGTTGTGATATTTTTGCTAGTTTCAATGAAAATATCACGACTTAACCCAACCAATCATCAAGGATGTACAGTTGACCTACGCCCTTAACAGTTGGTTTCATTCAGGGCTGTGGAGCTGGAGCTGGAGCCAGTTATTTTTGGGGAGCTGGAGCTGGAGCTGATAAAAAATGTCAGCTCCAGCCCAATACAAAGAGTTCATATTTAGATACAAACTTTTTTATGCTATTTTTTTTTTTATTTTGAATGATTTCTAATTGGACTTAATTTTTTTCAGGAAATGTGTTAATTTTTAGGAACTTAAACTAGTAAGCTTAATTTTTAAAAATTGAAAGTATTAAGTTTCATTCTTTTTTTGAGCCCTTTTATAATGACAACTAGATCTCAGTCAAACAAAGTCCGCATTATTTGAATACTTCACAGTTTCTACAGATGGAAAATATTTCATTTGTCACTGTAAGAAAGAAAATAATGATGAACAATTATGTGAAACTAAAATTAGTTCTTGTACAAGCTTATGATACAAAAGTACCAACCCAGACTGGCAAGACATCAAATTTAAAAAGACATCTACAACGATTTCATCCAAAAATTTTAGAAATTGTTAATAAGAAAGACAGTGAAGCAAGTCAAGCATCCACCTCAACTAAAAGTAAAATTTGTCCTGGGGGACAATTGCAAATGTCACCATTAACAAGTTTCTTTCCTAGTAATAAAGTTACTATAAATATGACCTCAGATAAATTCAAGTACATCATAGAAATGGTGGTAAAAAATAGTATACCTTTATCTTTTTTATCAACACCAGCTTTTTTAGGTCTTAATGGAGAAATGGCCAGTAAACTCCAAGTTTCTTTGGATAGAAATAGCATTAGAAAGATTGTGATTGAAGATGCCACACACAAAAAGGAGGAACTTCAAAGAACTCTTAAGGAGCGCTTTGTGTTCCTCAAAATGGATGGATGCACTCGCCATAGAGTTAATTATTTTGCCATTAATGTGATCTATATAGATGACAACAATAAAAAGGTGACTTGGACACTGGCAGTAAGGAATACACATGCACATCACACCAGTGAATATCTTTCTAAGTTAGTCGAAACTGTCTTACAAGATTTTAAAATAAAAAAAGAACAAGTTCTATGTATTGTCACTAACAATGCTTCGAATATGCTAAGCACTATTGAAAAACTAAATAGAGGGACAGTTACTAAGGAAATAATGGAAAATGAAGATGACATTTCTGAAATTGATTCTGCAAATGAAATGATAGTGACAGAACAAGATGATGAAGTTCTAGATGATATTGCTGAAGAAGCCACTATGCTATCTCATATTCAACACATGCGCTGTGTTGTGCATACATTGCAGTTAGTGATAAGGGATGGATTAAAAGAACAACATGTAGCAACTATGATCAGCAAGTTCAGACAGGTAGCCACTGCAGCCAGAACACCAAAAATAGACTCCATTGTGAAGAAACATTCAGGTATGGGAGCTATTTTAGATAAAGATACTCGGTGGGGCAGCACCTATTTGATGATTAAGCGTTTGCTTGATCTGAAACCACATCATGAAGACCTGGCAAATCAAAATGTCTCTAACTGAAAATGAATGGATGCAATTGATCCAATTAGAAGTTCTGCTTCGTTACCCTTTTGCTGTCACTAAAAAGTTTGAAACAGAAGAATTAACTTCTGGTGAATTCTTGTTGGCATGGAAAGAATTAATATTTCGTCTCAATCAAACAGGAGGACTACTTGCTGAGGGAATTGTTTCTTCGATGAAGAAAAGAGAGGTATTACTATTAGAAAATGCAATTGTATTAGCTGCTGTTTACATAGACCCAATGAACAGAGTTCTATTAAATGAAGATAAAAAAGCTAAAGGAAAAGAGGCCCTCTATGACATTGCATTGTGCATGGAAAAGCTGGTATCTGAAAAACCAGATGCCCAGAATGAAGAAGATAGCAGCATTACCAACCAATCATCCTCTTCAAATGATGAAGATTTCACAAAATATTTGGATAGAATAGATAGATCAAATGCAAAACGTCTCAAAGTAGAATTAAAGAATCCTCCACAGATGAAAATAACCAAATTCAAGCAAGAATTCTATGCTGAATTAAAGGAAGTAGAAAAATACAACTGCTCCTCTAAACTGACAGTTGATGATGTCATACCCTTATATCCAAAGATTATAAGGAATGTAGCTAGTATTGTATCAGCTCTACCACCCACACAAGTCAGTGTAGAACGCCTCTCTTCAGCATTGAGAATAGTGAAATCTGATTTAAGAGCATCAATGAAGGATGACTTAGCAGAAGCCATTTTATTTCTGAGGACAGGCATGTAATGAAAATGTATAAAAAGTAATAAAAATTATTTTAATTTTTTTAAAAGGCTACATTTTCCAAATAAACATTCTATAATACAAACGAATAAGGTTTTTTTTTTTGTCTTTTTGTAAAACTTTTTTTTTTTGTCATGAAAGGTGTAGGTAATATTATTAATAAATGATAAAAAAAAGCCACAAAGGCATAGCTATAGTCATTAGAATTTAGATTAATAGCTGCAACAAGCTTTGGTCTAAATTTTAAAAAGTAGCCTGATGAATCATGTGATGGTGATGAAATGTTTTGTGTGGCTGCCTGCTATGGCCTATGAGTAGCAAGGTACAATTTCAAGAGATTTATCAATCATTAATATATGGTGAGAGGAGCCAGAGCCAGAGCCAGAGCTGGGCATAAAAAAATGCTGGAGCCGGAGTTGGAGCCAGAAATTTGAAAATGCTGTAGCCGGAGCTGGAGCTTAAGATTTTGGTGCCAGCTCCACAGCCCTGGTTTCGTTAAGTCATGACATTAAAAAAGTGGAAATATTGAAAAAAAAGAGATGTATAACAGCAGAAAAATAAAAAAAATTGTGGAAAAATACTGAGACACAATTTCTGTTCAACTTAAATCTACCATCTTTATCCTTGCTTGTTAAATCATTTAGGGCCTATTGCTACATGAATTATAATATTACCTCAGTTTTTGGGCAACTTCACATCATTGACTTTAGAAATATTACTGCCAGGAATTCACATTCTTCTACAGGTTTTCCTACCCTTGTTGCAAAATTCATTTTCCTGATTTCTAAAGATAGTCCCCAACCATGGTAAATTCACACTATACTGCTTCATCTAAATTCCCTTGTACCTGAAACGTATTAGTTGCTACAACGTGATTACTACTCTCTAATCCTATTTCTTGACTAACATTTGACTTTGTGCCATTCATCAGATCCAACTTTACTTGGACCTGCATCCTTATCACTAACACTTGGCTTAACTTTACTTGGGCCTGCATACTTGTCTCTAATACTAGGGCTAGGCTTAGGCTCAACCTCACTAAATCTTACATTAGTATTTCCTCTATTGGATTCAGTTTCTGGGCTAACTGTTGCATTAATCTCACTAGTTACACTATCAGTCATAGGGTCAACTAAATTAGGCCCACTGGACTCTGAGCTAGCAGCTTTCTTAAACTTTGCCTTGAGCATGTCCCTAACCTCAGCTAAACACTTATTGCAAAACTAAGAAATATTTGACTTCATACCTCTGTACACTTGTTCTGTAATTTTGATGCAGGCTGAGTGATACCAATCATCACAACTCTCGCATGCTACAGCTTTATCACCTTCCCTAACTTCCTTCTTACAAACCTTGTAGTCACAGTCTAAAGTCATCTTAAATAGTATTCTTCCTGGATGGAATGAGCTAATGGGGACCTAGGCCTCTTTTAGAATGTAGAGAGCGGTTTTTTAAGTCTAAGGTGTGTGGAATTATGAAATGCTTTGCCTGAAAGTGTTGTTCAGTCAACCAGTCTGGATGTTTTTCAAAGAGCTCTGCATGAACATCTGGGACAGATCTTTTGAATATTTTCCTTAGTTTTTTGTGCTGCAACAAAATATTAACACTAAATTCCGCAAGGGTACCCTCTCCAGTCATTATTAACTATTATTAACTTTGGTTAATATGCAGTAAATACCATGACCTGCATTTCTAGCATGGAATATATTTTTCTAGTGTAATGTGATGTGCATTATTCAAATCTTAGCTTCATTTATTGTGCAAATTTCTTAAAATATGATTAAAATATAAATTTTCATAAAAATACATCAGCCAATTGGATCGCGTAGGTTAGGGTAGGTTCCATTTTGGAACATTTGCACAACAAATGAAGCTTAGATTTGAATAAAGCACATCAGATTACACTAGAAAAATATATTTCTTGCTAGAAATGCAAATCATGGCATTTACTGCATAGGCTATAATTACCTTAACTTTTACTGGTTATGACTAGTAAAAGAGACATTGGAAGTAGCAAGTAGAGTGAAGTAGGGCAAAGGTGAGAGGCATGAGAGGAAGTGCTTGAGTATAAACAGCAGGAGGTGCCAATATTTATGTATCGATGTGAAACACTTGATTGGCATGATAATTCACTATCAAAAGTGAGAGTAGGTCAGATGAATAATTTAAGTGTGATTAGCTTAGTGTAAAATGGAGTGACTGTAAGAGAAATGAAGATGTTCAGTTTAGCAACATTCCCACTCCATATCTTGATGAAAATACTAGAAGAGTATGCCAAATTGGTATGGTCATGTGGAGAGAATGAATAAGGATGGAATTGAAAAAAATATATTGTTGCATAGGTGTGAAAAGTAGTGGAAGTGTGTGTGTATTAATGATGGAAGGATTTAATTAGTAAATGTGTGAATAAATGTAAAGTTTATATAAATATAGCACAAAAGCTAGTGAGAAGAGTAGGAATGGAATTAGTTAGTGAGGTGTGTAAATGAAGACCTAATCTTAACTTCAGGATGTACCACTGGAGATATAACACAACTTTATCATGAGAACACCTGAGTCCCTGAAGTTAGGGTAGTATTGTGTTCCCAGACAGTAGCAATTCCTGTGTCTGTGCATGTATAATTGTAATTGATTTGAGTATCTTCAGTCCTGAGTCCAAACATTATGCTTACCTCTTGGAGATTGGAAAATAGGTTTTTGGTAAATTTAAATATATATAGCTAAACATTGTAGTTCTACTTAAAATGAAACTAGTAAGGTTATAATGCAAAAACATTAGTTACTGTCTCCTTACTTTCTGGGCATTTTGTATTCCTAATCAGTTTATAGATGGTTTCCATCTCTACTGAAGTCTTTCACTTGCCACTGATGAATGTGTGGCTGAAATATGCTTCAAAGCTGATAAATTTAATTTTTTTTCTCTAATAACAGTGGATTATAATTTTTACTGAGTAAAGATAACATAATAAAGTTTTCTTCATTATATGCTCTTAATATTTTCTTAGAACTTATTGCCATCACTGTGCTACTTTGTCAGGTCTGGACTGAACTTCAAAAGCTGAAAGTAGTTTTCTCACCAGTCATTTAGATTAATAAATCCAATCTTTTTTACTTTCCTGGTCATTTTTCAACTGTTGAACTTTTTGAATCACAAGTGCCTAGTTTCATTACTTAAGTGTTTTAAGTTTCCTCTTTAACCAAGTTTTGTAATTTTCCTGTTCAATTCTTGAAATTTGTTTAAATTTTGGGTCTAAGAATGTTGATATGCCCAAGTTTTTAATATTAAAATTAAATTACCTCAGTAGCCTGAATAGCCTCTACTCTTTTGAAAAATATTTTTAAAAAATGATTGTAAAGCTCTTCTGTTAACCTAGCTTTCTTTACTATGATTATCATAGATATTTACTGCACTTATAAATTACCAATTAATCAGCCTTTTCAAGCCAATAAATTTGTAATTTTTCTGGTGCTTTGCCGTTTTGGGACATACATTGGTTAAAAAAGGAGTCATTCTTGTAATCAGTGTGACCCTAATAATAAACAAATTTGTGCATCCTTAATTCAAAGGAAATGTAAATAAAATATTTTTGCATATTATAATTACATAAACTGAAATGGAGCATACACTTGATATCACACTTTCCTCAATTTAAATATTTAGGCTCCTGCACTGTTACCCCAACTAGGTCTCTCTAATTTTTACTTGTTGCCTTTTAAAAAGTATAATGAAATGTAATATGTATTAGAAATTAAGGTTTAGGAATGTGTTTATTTAAAAGTAACTAAGAAAACCCCTTCAGATCGCAAGTCTGTTCAGATGCTAGCCTATTATGTTGGACTTTTGGTTTGATATTTGCTGAAACAACATACTGTAGAACTGGAGCCTATGGTGAAGGCATGGGCGCCCGCAGGATTTTTTCCAAGGGGGGGCAAAATTTAATGTATTAATAGGTAGGGACCGGAGCAAGCAAAAAACTTTTGACCCCTTAGGAACCAGCAGGTTAATTCTAAGCAAGTTTAGTGTTGCATTTTCTGTAATGGAAAATGCAAATATATATTGTATGTACATACAATGCACATGATAACAATCATTTATTTTATTTCTAAAAGAAACATGATAGAATGAAGAAAAAAGCACACTGAAGTAAATGATGTACCTAATTTGAAAAAGGTGTTTCGAGCATCACCTACACTGCTCATTTGAATAGGAATTGTAGTCGTCTGCGGTCACTACCAAAATTATGAACAACCTTTTCCATAAAATCAGTTTTGTTGGAGTTGATTTTCTCCTGGTGAACAAATAAAAAGGTAGCAACCTTTTATCATGCACACAAATAAAATTTTTCACCCTTTAGGAGGCAGTTGGATACTTTTCAGCAAGTTTAGGATATAAATATTTTCTTAGAAAATATTTAATATATTTTCTTGGCATTTCCAGGGGGAGGCAAGCGCCCCCCCTTGCCCCTACCTGCGGGCACCCATGGGTGAAGGGTAGTCATAGGCCAAGAAAACCTATTTTATGTCTTCAGTCAAAGGTTTCATTCAAGATTGCCATCGATATTTATATGGAAAATTTGGTACTGTATCTAGAGTAATATGATAAATCTGAGTGTCACAACCATGTGACCTACCATTTCTATGGTTGAACGGTAGCTATCCATGTTTGTGCCATTAGAAGTTCGCTCTGAGAAGCAAATGTCCCTTAATTTCATTCCCTTAAAGTACAAACAAGACAAATGACGGTTTAGTTCATTTAACATTTCCATCAGAATATTTCCCATATAGAATTTATTATTAATTATTATCTAATACACCATCCCTAAATTTTTATCAAATTATGCATAAACATTGAATGTGGCATGATTTGAACCCTTGTTGTACTTCTATACTCTTTTACTTAATTCTTCCTCAAATGCACCCAATTCCTTAATATTTACTGTATACTCGTACAAGTGTACCGGTATATATTTAATTAATAGTTTCTCTCTTGTGCCATGGCTGTAAACTCTTCATTACTGTCTCTCTAATTTGTTTCTTCTCATTTCTCCCAATAATGACTTATACTGTACGTATGAATTAAATAACTGGCAGATTAATTATGAATTAATGTATATTGTATAATGCATGGACTATGACCAGTGCTGTGCTCATTACTTTATAAATGTAATGCTGTTACCGTTACTACAGTCTAAATGTAATGCCATTATCGTTACAGTTACCATTTTTAAAAAGTAACTAGTAATGGCACTGTTACTCGTTACTTTTAATGAAATGTAAATATATTATATATATATGCATAGGTACATTATAATTTATATATACATAAAATATTATATTATATAAACATTCGCTTGTGTGAGTATGTGTTGGTTTGTATCCACTGGTTAATGCATAGGCTGTGAAGTCTGTGTATGCCTTCATTGCGTTATGACTTATAAGGCATAATACTTTAAAAAAAAAAAGTGAAACAAAATTACTGCAAGATTTATTACTAGGAATTGCAACATAACAGAGGATGTAGCATACTATTGATACTAATTTACTAATGTTAGAATATACCAGGAAAGTTTAGTTTTGCAAAACAATAATACGAAATACTAAAGAAATGAATCAAATGAGTTATTGTGCATGACAATAATTTAAATTTATTAGCTAAATATACAAACTTAAGAACTATTGTTCAAAAGATCTTTATTGGCCTTTAAGAAAACAAGCTTCTCAAAAGTTGCATCTAAGAGCGAGCCTCGTTTCGGACGCAGTATATCCTTTCCTACTGAAAAAAACCCGCTCAACAGCGGCATTAGATGGTATAGGAGTGTTAAGTTCAGTAAGCACATTTTTAAAGTGGATGGGAAGGATGCAGAGCTAATGTGCTGTGAAGGCCCAGATGAGAGGAATGACGAAACCTCTGTTGAATTTAGGTCCCTCCCTGCTCCAGGGTTCTTCGCCTTTTTACTTTGACAGTGCTGTCAGTGTAGGGGGAGAGGGTGGATCGGGGTAGGCTGCCAGCATGCCAACTGCCAACATGCACACCACTCATAGTGAAGGGACAAATTTTTAATGGTTAATGAATAATGAGTGAGGATCGAAAGAAACTAATTGCGAGCTATGATAAAAATGTAACGACTAACAAATGTATTTCCCTAAAAAAGTAATGGCATTACTGAAAGAGTTACTTGATTTGAAATGTAACTCTGTTACCACTACCGTTACTAAAAAAGTACCGCGTTACTGCCCAGCTCTGACTATGACAGTAAATTAAATTGATTCCTCTTGCATTTATCATACCTATGAATACTAAATCTTCAACTGACACCTTCAGTATTCAATGTATGATAACCAGAGCTGGGCAATAAATACATTGAATGTATTTAAATACATGGAAGAAATGTATTTAAATACTAAATACATTTTACGAATGTATTTAGATACTAAATACAAAATACATCAATTGTATTTAAATACATTTGTAAATACATTTTAAATACATACAAATTTTAATATATGCATTCACTAATTCACTAAGCCATGACACGCACACAATAAAGAAATCAACCGCTTTCGACTAAGAGTGGCACACAACGGATTGAACTGACACGTTGAAACATGAACCATGCTGTAGTACACTGTCGACGCGTCGTACTGTGCTAGTACAGAACGTGTATTAAACCAGTAAAAGTATTTACATTTTTATATTTTGAGTATTTAAATACTCATTAAAGTATTTAAATACTGTATTTAAATACATGAAAAACAATGTATTTATAAATATAGTTCTAAATACACAAATGTATTTAAATACGTATTTAAATACAAATGTATTTAAATACTGCCCAGCTCTGATGATAACATCCCCCAAATTTATGATTTATAAGTCATTATTTATCTATCGTGTCTCGCGTATCATGTCATTTATCTGTGTATTGATCCATCAGTCTGTCTACACGGTTTCCCTTACATGTAATTGCGTGCATATGTATAACTGTTGCCAAGTCTTCTCAAAGCGTTGCACAAGGTTTGCGGTGATGCTGACGCAAGTATCCAAATTCAACTCTCTGAGTGCCAATGCTATTTTAGTAATTTTACCCATGTCAGCCCACTAACTAAACATATTATATTGGAATGTCTTCAGAAAAAACACACTTGCTTCTGCTAGAAATTTATAACATTAAGATATGTTATATTATTATAATATACTGTATTGTTTCCATGCCAGGTCACTGGTTTGTTACTGGCTTAAGTCACATCCATGTTCTCATTACTTGTACTTACTCTTTCTACCTAACTGTCATTCAAATTCTGTTACTTATGCATTACATTATCATAAGTGTCTGTGTACTTTCAATGAGAAGTACATTGTATCTTTCCTTTGCTTACATGATCGCTTGCTACTGAGGCTTTCAAACTATGATAAACAACAATTTTCTAATAATATTTGACATAATTTGGCATAATCATTGTTAAATATATAACATTGTTCTTAATTCCCTCTAAATTATAGAACAATGGGTAACTCTTCTTCATTATATAAGTTGTATCACCTACTTAGATTACTTCAGTATCAGATATGTCAATTAACAATTTGCTAAAATTGTAATTGACTGTAATAATTTAATGATGTATTTAATGTACTTGGTGCACAGCCCTGATGTTATGTCGTCATCCAAGAATGTATACTCGGCAAAATTATTTTTGTATTTTTCGTTTTATTTTTGAATTTTTGAAAATTCTGATATATGCTTAAATTATTATGCTTAATGTCAAGACTTCTTTAGATCTCCAGTTAAAGTGGGAACTTAATCTTGAAGTGCATTCCCCTAAAATTTAGACTTGTTTATTTCTTGTATTGTAAATTAATTCATTCCTGCCTTAGCCCTTGACTGAGGTGGTCAAACCTTCCTTTCAACTCCTGCCTGAGCTGTTGTTGCGAGAGGTCGAACCTCTCCCCAATGTAAATTCCTGACCATCAATGGTTATCGTGAGAGGCTGTAAAGTCATTTCCCTCCTTCAGTGCCTCGCTCTGTAAAGTCGTGCAATAAAATTACTTGCGTAAACGAGGACTCCCATTGAGAACTGAAGTGTTTCCATTCACTCCTTCGAAAAAGATTTGGTAGAAACTGTTTATCATTCTTGTTATTTGGATGCTCTACAGCTAAGGCTGAGCTTAACCAAAAAGGACCACCTTCGTTGGATCCTCCAAAGTGCATTCGTCATAAAAGTCACAAGTGGCCCGTACACGCGCGACATGAGTATATTTCTAGAAAGGTCCAAACTTTTAAATAAGTCTTCGTTTCATGAAATATAGTTAATAAAAATGACAAGGAGCACTTGTGGTAGGTTCATATTTATTTTTGCTATCATTAATTTTTTTCCCTCCTGAAATAGAATGTTTTCAGGTTCCAACTTCACAAATCAATTACTAGGAACATTCATGGAAAAACTTAGTGGTCAACGACTCGTATATTTCCTTTTTAATCCTTTCACTGTGGTTACTGTAATATGTTCACTATGTGAATGTCCACAGTGGAAAGAGTAAGTAGTTAGTGTTTGTAACAGTTTTAGCTTGACATGAATTTTAATACTTATTATGGCCCTGCCAATTAAGTTTGCACTTGTCGATCAGTCGGTCATTCTTTCCAGTGTGAGGCGCATCTTCCAGTTTCACACTACTGTTCCAGAACTCCTACAATATTTTCAGATATGAAAAGGCTTTTCTGTCTTACGTAGGATTATTGGTCATTGAGTTTAGGACAATTTCTAGAGAAGGTAAATGATGGGTAGTTTAAAATTTTGGGTCAATCCCAGAATAGGCACCTGATGTACCTCAATCCCAGATGAAGCACCTGCGTTCAACCTCAATCCCAGAATAGGCACCTTGCAAGGAATTAAATAAAAAAAACCTGATGATTACAAAATTTATTGTTTATACAAAGTTTATTACAAATGTAATAAAGGCAAAGTTATAAAAGGTTTAAAGTGGCTTAATGAATAAAGAAAATTTTTAGATATTATAAATTCCTGCAATATGAGCCCGAATGTTTCTGAATCCATCTGAAGCAAATCTATCTTGCCACATAAATTGATATAGGTTAGGTTAGGGTTGATTTTTTCAAATATTGATAAAAACAATGAAATATTATATCTAAAAACTGTTTATATTTTTTTCTCCTCAATCCCAGATTAAGCACCTGTGTTTTGCCTCAATCCCAGATTAAGCACCTAAAAATGATTTCAGATGCCTATTCTGGGATTGATCCAAAATTTTATATAGGATAGAAGTGAAAGAGGTGAATAACAGGCTTAAGGTTATTTGGTAAAACCACCATGTCTTACCAAATCTTATATTTACTCCAGAAATACTGAATTAGGAATAAAATAATTTCGTAAGCATAGTGCTGTAATGGGTGTCTGGCTTTAGTCTCATTTTCTTGGCTGTTCAGCATCCAGCCAGATTTGAAAGTATTTATAAATAGGGCTTAGTTCTCAAATAGTTGGTGTTTTGTGTGCCACAGCATACTGGTACATATGTAGGTAGGATGTTGGGTAGGATAATTGTGATTTCGCTAGCTTAGTATAATACAGCTGTTGTTTTAATGCTCATAAAGAGGAAATGACTGTTCTTCAGTCAGTTCTTACTTTTTTAAAGTCTGGCCAGACTTCAGAACTGGATTGTCTGGAACCCAGCATTCGGCTAAATTTTTAGTTTCTTGCATCACTGCAGTATGTAAGTGTGAGTATACATTATTGTGGTTCTTTGAAGTAAGGAAGCATCTTGTAAATTAGTCATGTAATAGATCTGTCAAGTTATCAGTTGGTAAAATGGAGTGACTGTATGAGAAATAAAGATGTTCAGTTAAGATATGGAGTGAAAATGTTGCTGGAGATGAAAATACTAGAAGAGTATGCTAAATTGGTATGGTCATGTGGAGAGAATGAATAATGATAGAAATGGGGGAAAAAAATAGTGTGCATAGGTGTGAGAAGTAGTGGAAGTGTGTGTAAATGATGGAAGGACTTAATTAGTAAATGTGTGAATAAATGTAAAGTTTATATAAATCATTTGAGAGGTTGTAAAACAGTAGTAATACCTAAAATTATAGGTCCTTAACAGCGCAACACTTTCCCTCACTGGAAGTGTTCATTCCACTTTTGTAATTGGTACTGCAGTTAAAATTTTCCTTAGAATAGGAAATGATTGTTACATAAAATTGTCCTTCAAATTTGTATGAGTATCTTTGTTGTTTAACCCTCACCAGGAACCTTCAATTTACTTACGTTGTTGGAACCACGAAGTGTGTATGACCCCAGGCCTAAAATCTTGCAAAATGGTACTATAAAAAGTTTGTAATGAAGTAATCACATGAATGAAACATTGTATTTGATATTTAAGAACTTTTAACAAATATCATCTCTCTCAGTTTTGACTACTTATACAAAAATAAAAAAATTATCATAGTGCTACTGCAGAGACGTAGCCAAGAAGGGTGGGGGCGTCGGAAAGTCCAGGAAAAAATCTGCAGTAATTACAATCAAGGTTCACCGCCAAACTATAACATTGAACAATTTCGTATATATATAATGGAAGGAGTGTCTAATATATATATATATATATGTTTATTTATATATTTATTTTATTTATTTTGCGTCGTTTTTTAAACACGTCCAAACACGTATCGTACTGAAATATGAAGCGTGGGGAAACTGAACACAGGTCGGCGCCAGTTAGTTTTGCACGCACTGGAGCATAGTACAGTGTGACGAGTGGGGCATGTTGGTCAAGCTTCGTTAATTCGTTATACAATATTGCGATGGATATACGAAAATATTTCAAAAGAAAATCAGTTGAGTCGGTTAAAGAACACAATGAAAGTGATACAGCAGAACCCTCCCGTAAAGTTATTAGACAAGCAGAAGACTATGCACGTCAATCAGAACTAAGCGATGAAAATGCAAGTGTCAGCAATGAAGTACAGGTTGAGGTGCCGTCTGAAACGAAGGCTTCACAGGACCAATCGACCACTGGTAAGTTGATCTGGTATTTTACATATTTACGAAAGAAATGTCTACATGTTTGATGCATATAAAGGCAAATAATAAAACATATAATATACTTGGTAAATTGCTGGTCAGTGAATGTAGAATTATTAAATATCATGTTGCGAGTCATTTAGAATAACTATCGAATATACATATGTAGTAATATATTTAAAAAAATTGGATAATCTTTAACACAAACGACACGGCAAACAATTGTTATTGCCATATAATGTTATCGTTTTGTACCTTCTAATACTAGGCTGCTATTTTGCTAGATGGTTGTGATCAGAGTCCAGTGATGCTTATTGTGTCATTTGTCAACAGGTCATGGTCTATATTCGAAGCATTTTGACGTGATGGAGCAAACCGAAAATGATAGCAACTGGAAGTACACATCATTACAACTCCGTGGAGCCCACCTATATGCTTTACCTGGCTCTACATCGACACGCAAAACGAAAAACGGAGGAAATCAGCCTTAATCAGGTAAAGTTAATTCCTCTCAATGTTAGCTTTAGCTAGATTTGCCAGATTCTGAATTTATATTTCAGCATTATTTCTAAAGTTTGCAATCGCACATTGTCACTGAAATCCTAAACAATGCAATTATTTTTCCATGCGATTATCCTGTTTAAAATTTTATACATGTTAAACAGATGTGCGTTTCTTCTGTCTCAACTGATCTAGCTGTTTCTGCATCCGTTTGACTTGCCTTATACGTGATAGTTTCATTTGGATCTCTTCTAATGATTTCGTTATTCATGGATATGTTATACTGTTAAACGTGTATACACTAAATAATTGTATGCGTGAAATCAATAAATGTGTGAATAAAATAGTTATTCTTTGTTAAATATGAAAACTATAGGATCAATACCCGATTTCAAATTTCAGAAAATACCAGTAATTACATCATAATATAGCTTAGATTGCACCAATGTGACTCCTATCCAAACTTTTGTTGGAAAGGGTACATATTTCATGTGGATGGCTGTATAGTGGCAGTTCAAAAATGGCAGTTGCACTGATATTTTCAGACGGTTTTTACACAAAATAACCTTAAAATGCGCTGGCTTACAGGAACTTCCAGCTCTCCCCCAGACCCCCTAACTGTATGGACTCGCCCGATTCACCACGGAACCTGACGAACGTAGCTCAAGTTCGTCTCCCCCCACCCCTTGGGACATTCCTGGCTACGTCCCTGAGTGCTAGTGATTCTAACATTTTTATAATTTCACGGTCATAAAGTACAGTATTGTCTTGATAATTGAAGGAATACCATAAAACCAACGAAATTTTGATATGTCACAGAAAAAAGTGTCGTGTAAGATTACGATGAAGTGGAGGTCGCCACACTGCTGGTCAATTAGCAGCAACTATTTAAAAAACACTGGGGTCAAATAAACCCCATGGTTCCTGATGAAGGTTAAATTTCTTTTCATTCTTGAAGCTGTGAAGTATGGCTAAAAGAAACGATGATGATATTTGTGGTACTCTTAGCTGGGATCCATCCGACATTCTCTTACCAAACCCTCGTGTAATAAAAGAAGGATGGCTCTCGAAACGAGGGGAACACATAAAGACTTGGCGTCAACGCTACTTTTTCCTTCTTGATGATGGCATGCTGCTCGGCTTTAAGGAAAAGCGAGAGAGGGATTTGAGTGACCCTCTCAATATCTTTACAGTTAAGGTAAAATAGTGAAAAATAAGAACTTGGTATTTGGTAGCTAATTTAAAAATTGTTTGCTGTAGGTCTATATTTTTTACCAATAGCTACCCTATATTACAGGAACAGGCAATTTTTATGAATTGAATTAGTTTGAAACTTGTATTATGGCATTTTATAATTTCTCAAGAATCACAAAAGTGTATAGCAACATTTACAGAGAAAGCATTTGGAGAGTCCAAAGTTAGGACTTTTTTTTCAGTTTTCTTGTTTTAATGAGATAGAAAATGAAAGCTTTAAAACTTACAAATGTCTTTTTTTCTAAAAATAATAATTAAAGCAGTTTAAGAGAAATTGATTCATTTCAAATCTCCTATTGTGTTCCCAATTTGCCTCACTTTTGTAATGCTACTTGCATTATATATACTGTATTTTGAAACATGACATCCCTTTAAGAATTTTTTTTCATGCATTATGATGATACATGATAAACTTTCCTCGGTAATAACAGTTATTTAAGCAACATAATACAAATATAACATTTTTATAGTTATGTAAATGAATTAAATATATTACCAAATTTGAAAGTCGGAATAATTATAAATTTCATTGAACAACTTTTGTGTAAGATACCTTACACACACGACCATTTTGGCACCAAATGTTTCAAAAACGTAATTTTCCTTTCAGTGGTTTGATATTGCAATGAATAAAAGATGCATATTTCCCTTAACACCAATATTTATTATATTGACATTGAAATGAAAACTTACTAAAATTAAAAATGTAACATTCTTGCAATTTAATTTGAGTATTTTATTTCCCAAGCTAGTATTAAGTCGTGTGACGAGATGTGTTCATTGGAAGACTTTTTTCTGATTAGTGTACATAAAAATTCCAATATTTAAAAATCCGTTAGTGCGTTGTTTAAGATATCTGCAATTATGCATCCAGAACAAGCCAATTCCAACACTGATATTCGTTCTTTGCATATTTTAATTGTCTGAAGTAATGTAAGCGTTGCGTTGTTTGAAGTTAAAATAAATCTCGCGTTGACGAAAATTGGTCCAGGGATTTTTCGGTTTCCATTTTCTGTTAGATTAATCTGCATGAGTTAGCTCAAAGAGGCTTATGCATACAGTAGCTTTAGATTTTGAGGCAATCATTCGCTTTGAAATTTTACTTAAATTTACTTTCATCACTAAGTATAGTTACTAAGGAAATTTGGGCGTTTAAATTAATATCAAACCACGTTGTTGAAGGGCTCCAGGGTATGGTGCCTATCAGCAATAATGCCACTTTCCAAGCCTAAAGTGCCAAATGCCACTGTTGCTGTTATTGTAGTTTATGCTTTAAAAAAAAATATATATATAATATTATATATATATAGTGTGTGTGTGTGTGTATAGGGTAGGCGAGAAGTCACCGTACACCAACCAATGTGCAATCATAATTAATCTGAATCACTTACGTACTTCGTGGTTACATACATGTCCAGTGGATCCATATGCGCACCTTGATGCTGGACACACAGCGGATGCGCCTCCATGTTCTGTGACATGCGTCGGAGCATTTGTGGAGTAATGGTGCGAAAGGCGTCTTCCACAACTCTGCGCAACTCTTCGTTGGTGTTGTAGCGACGCGCAGCCACTACTTCCTTGATAATACCCCACAACGACATTGTTGCCAGATTGCCATTCGACACTGTTGCCAGACTGCCATTGTACATAGTAGTGTGTGCTGTGCTGTGTAAACTCAAATTGATTTCGGGTGCGTTTCGTGCGGGTGTACGGTGACTTCTCGCCCACCCTTATACTACTACCCAGACCCAATGTCGCTTAACTTCGCTGATATCCGGGAAGCGGTGTTACGACATCGGCCACGACGTAGCCCGTATATGTATATAATGTGAATATGTATGTATATTATATATGTACAGGGTGGGCCGTAAGTTTCCATACATAGGAAAAATTAAAAGTTTGTTTTTATGTTTCAGATACCCTAAGAATATGCGTTTGACGTAAGATCTTGTTTACTGATGAAGCAAATTTTTACGTCAATGGAGAGGTTAATCGGCAAAACATGCGTTATTGGAGTAATGCTAACCCTAACTGGCTGAGTCCGACGAAGATGCAAGGTGCCGGTAAAGTGATGGTGTGGGCCGGGATATGGGGTGACAGAATTATTGGACCAATTTTTGTCAGTGGAAATCTTAATGCCGAAAGGTATCTTAACATGTTGCAAGAAGAGATTTTCCCATCCCTGCTAAACGAGGAAGGTAACTTCCCAGTTTACTTCCAGCAAGATGGAGCTCCACCTCATTATGGTCTTCCGTGCGTCGGTATTTGGATCAGCAGTTTTCCGGATGCTTGGATTGGTCGGCGTGGTCCTGTGGGTGGCCTCCCAGATCCCCAGATCTCACCCCCTTGATTTCTATCTTTGGGGGCACTTGAAGGCCATGGTGTATCAGGAAAAGATACGAGACATAAATCATCTAAAGGAACGTATCACCAACGCCATTACAAGCATAACGTCAACTGTGCTAATGCGTGTTCATCAACAGTGGGGAACACGTATTGAAATGTGTTTTCAAAACCATGGCAACCATGTAGAGCATATTATATAAATAAAAATGGTTGTCCATAAAAAAAGTTTATTTTTCCTATGTATGGAAACTTACGCCCCACCCTGTATAATGTGTGTGTGTGTGTATAAGTATATAATGTGTGTGTGTTGTGTTGTGTGTAAGTATATAATGTGTGTGTGTGTAAGTATATAATGTGTGTGTGTTGTATAAGTATATAATGTGTGTGTGTGTATAAGTATATAATGTGTGTGTGTGTATAAGTATATAATGTGTGTGTATAAGTATATAATGTGTGTGTGGTGTGTATAAGTATATAATGTGTGTGTGTGTGTATAAGTATATAATGTGTGTGTATAAGTATATAATGTGTGTGTGTGTGTATAAGTATATAATGTGTGTGTGTGTATAAGTATATAATGTGTGTGTGTGTGTATAAGTATATAATGTGTGTGTGTGTGTATAAGTATATAATGTGTGTGTGTATAAGTATATAATGTGTGTGTGTGTGTGTGTGTATATTATATTATGTGTGTGTGTGTGTATAAGTATATAATGTGTGTGTGTGTGTATAAGTATATAATGTGTGTGTGTGTGTATAAGTATATAATGTGTGTGTGTGTATAAGTATATAATGTGTGTGTGTGTATAAGTATATAATGTGTGTGTGTGTGTATAAGTATATAATGTGTGTGTATAAGTATATAATGTGTGTGTGTGTATAAGTTATCTATGTGTGTGTGTGTATAAGTATATAATGTGTGTGTATAAGTATATAATGTGTTGTGTGTGTGTATAAGTATATAATGTGTGTGTGTGTAAAGTATATAATGTGTGTGTGTGTGTATAAGTATAATGTGTGTGTGTATAAGTATATAATGTGTGTGTATAAGTATATATGTGTGTGTGTGTGTGTATAAGTATCATAATGTGTGTGTGTATAAGTATATAATGTGTGTGTGTGTGTATAAGTATATATGTGTGTGTGTGTGTGTTAGTATATAATGTGTGTGTGTGTATAAGTATATATGTGTGTATAAGTATATAATGTGTGTGTGTAAAGTATATAATGTGTGTGTGTGTGTATAAGTATATAATGTGTGTGTGTATAAGTATATAGTGTGTGTGTGTGTATAAGTATATAATGTGTGTGTGTGTGTGTATATAAGTATATAATGTGTGTATAAGTATATAATGTGTGTGTATAAGTATATAATGTGTGTGTATAAGTATATAATGTGTGTGTATAAGTATATAAGTGTGTATAAGTATATAATGTGTGTATAAGTATATAATGTGTGTGTGTGTATAAGTATATAATGTGTGTGTGTGTGTGTATAAGTATATAATGTGTGTGTGTATAAGTATATAATGTGTGTGTGTGTATAAGTATATAATGTGTGTGTGTGTATAAGTATATAATGTGTGTGTGTGTATAAGTATATAATGTGTGTGTGTGTATAAGTATATAATGTGTGTGTGTGTATAAGTATATAATGTGTGTCCCTTTGCTTTGTCCGGAGCGATAGGGCGCGTCCCTCTGTGGCGAATGTGGGAATACACCTTTCTTCGGTGTAAGGGCTTTCTCTGCTCTCGTGGACCATTGGGCCCGTTTGGGGACCCGGCTGATCTCCTGCTTCTTTTTCTTTCTTTCTCCTTTAACCCATTCTTTCTGGCTTCTCCCTGTTTTTTTGGCATGTTCTTTGGACCTTGATTTTGACCCTTTCCTTGGCCCTTGGGTGTGGGAGGTGGTTGCCCTGCACCCTTGTCGCTTTCCAACCAAACCCAAACCCTGTCCCTGCCACTTTTCACCGCGCGTTGGATGAGAGTGGCCGCCTTTCAGGCACAGGGACTGGGTGCGGGTGTATCTCCCCTGCGTGACATCATCGGCGGTGGGACCAAGTGTGCCCACACTTCGCCTTTCCCTTGTTGGAGTCGGTGGTGGCTGGATGCGCGCGGGGGATGAAGTTTTTTTTGTTTAGCTATGGACACTTCTCCCCCCGGCTTACGACTACTGCTTCTCATTCCGGACTACTCTTCTCTCAACACTCGGGTGGTGGGCAACCAGGCCCTCGAGTCCTTTACCACTGGAAGACCGCAACCTAATGGGGTTGACCCCCCTGTGGAAGCGGAACGCTTGCACTCTCCTTTTCCGTTGCCGACCCCAGTCCGTCCCTCGACTACGCCCTTGGACCTACACTCTCTAGAGCAGGGGCCTCGCCCCAGCCCACTTCAGCCACCTTCGGGCAAGTCAAGTTCCACCGAGGACTTGCCCCCACAACCCGGCTTCTTGCTCTCCCCATATGCCCCCCTCAGCCGTCAGCCCACCTCCCCGCGGAGAGAGCCTCGCGGCGGACGGGGGAGCCGGCATTCACGGCCGTCCTACCGACCGTTGAAATTCCAGTACATTTCGACTCTACAGCCTCCCTCTCCCTTCCAAGTATCCACAAATTCCTGGTGATTCGGCCTACATCTGGGTCCCTCCCGAACAACTCTGAACGGACGTTCCAGGCGATCCGAACCCACAGCAACTCCAGCCGCTATGACGTACGCCCACAGAGGGATGGCTCCCTCCTCGTAAAATCACGCTCAGCCGCAGAGACGAAAGCCCTACTCTCCATCACTGAGGTCCTTGGATGCTCGGTGTCCGTTTCCCCACACCCTCGCCTGAACCAGAGTCAGGGCACTATTTACGCCACCCGCCTACTGTCGGTCGCAGTGAACGAGCTCCTGGAGGATCTCGCACCCCAAGGAGTTACTAAGATCTATCGTTTCACATCCCGACAGGGAGGCACCCCCTCCCCCACCCCACGTCTGCTCCTTACTTTTAACTCACTAATCCCCCCGGCCGTATTGTATGGGGTATGGGAGACCGCGCCTCATGCGAGTTTTCTATCCGCCCATACGTCCCAGACCCGACCCGTTGCTTCAAATGCAATAAATTCGGACACGTCAGCTCCGCTTGTCGACAGCCGCATCCATTGTGTGTCACTGTGGACGACTCGCCACCCTGACAGGTGCCCCAACACACCCAAATGCTCAACTGTGAAGGCGCACATCCCTCTTCATCCCGAGAATGCCTTTTCTTCAGGTTCGAGAAGGAGGTCCGCGGCCTACAGGTGACGGACTTCCTTAGCCCCCGTGAGGCACGCGACAGGGTGCGGAGTCGGGAGGTGAGGCCGGGGGTGTCCTATGCCGCTGCTCTCGGCACGCCGCCCTGGCCTGCCGCCGAAACCCCCCCCAGCCACTGCTCCTGTTCCCCACATAGCAAATCCTCGCAGGACCCGACGGTCCCCTGTCCCCCCACCGTTCCTCTTCTTCACCTCACCTGCCACGAATCCCCCAGGAGTCTGGGACCAGGGTTTCCAGGTCCCAGCCACCTCAAACCCTGCCTTCCCAGTACTCCCTGTACACGCCCGAACCGCCCGGAGCAAGCCGTCGAGGCGGAGACGCCGGAGCGTGTCACCAGACCCTCCGGCCTCCCAACGTCTCTCTCCCTCTTCCCCTAAGACCAAGAAGACGGCTCGGACCCTTACACCGCCCCACCACGCTACTATGTCCATCTCTCCCCATCGTAGAAGTCCCACCGTTCTACCCCCACAGACTCTGACAATAGTGGCCGAAATCGACGAGACCCAGCCCAGTGGATCCAGGGATGCGGCTCTGGCGCAGCTGCACGGTGTGACCGAGGGAAGCTCGGCTGCGCCCACGCCCATGAGTCTCATGGATCTGCCCTTGCCTCCTGGTGCCATTTTCTCCACCCCTCCACGAGACCACTCTGGTTCACCTCCTTCCACCCCCATCGTACCTACCCCCAACATCCCCGCCCCACCCCCCCCCCTTATCAGCTACCCTGAGTACGCCCTCCCTCCCACCCGCCCGGTCTTTTTGGTACCCCCTGTCACCACCTAGGGTCCGCCGTGAGACCCCGGACAGGCGGGGTAGCGCCCCTTTTGGGGTTAACGTGCCCCCCCTGGCCCGACCATAGAAGCCCGACAAGGCACTTCTGACCCGCTCAGCCCACGATGTTCCTCTGCCTGCCGTGATCCACGCCTCCGGTCTCGCTCGGCCGACTCGACCCCGCAACCTCCGCAGGGTTCGACAGGCCGACCGATTCCTTCCCTGGTGAACGGTAGATAGCCAGCCATGCTCCCGACCCAGCCTTCAGTTTCGCGAACTCCAGATCTCCCTTCACACTCCAACCTCCTAGCGCCTACACCTTTACCCATCCCCCTTCATCAACTAATGGATCCCCCGAAAACCACATAGTCCACTGGAACTGTCGAGGAATCTTTGCAAACTATGAAGGCCTTAACTCCTTGATTGCCACTTCCCGTCCGGTGTGTGTCTGTCTCCAGGAGCTAATCCTGGGGACCAGGTCCATGCCCTGCCCCACTGGTTATTTTGCGTCGCCACCCCTCCTACCTGCACTCGAAGGGGAGCTGCCATCCTCGTCACCACGCAGTCCCCTTCTACAATCTCTCCATCCGGTCCCCGCTACAGGTGACTGCCGTCCGGCTCTCCCTGGATAGACAGTACACCATTTGTAATCTACTTCTACCTCCCCCCACGCTCAAGTCTCCCGCGACGACCTGGTGGAAGTCGTGGAACAACTCCCCAGGCCCTTCCTACTACTGGGCGATTTCAATAGTCGTCACCCCTTGTGGGGCGACACACACACCACCTATATGGCCCCAACCCTGATATCCGTCATGACCGAGCTCTCCTTCGATTCACCATGCCACCACCTGCACTCCATCCTGTATAGACCTGTCCCTCGTATCAACTGATGCCCTCCTAGACTTCACGTGGCAAGTCCTCCGAGAGGACTATGGCAGTGACCATCTCCCCATTCTACTCACCCTCAATCGACCCGACCAGACCGTACGGGTACCGGTAAGGTGGGTTACCACCAACGCGAATTGGGCCCGCTTCCGCGACAACACATATACCACCCTTACAACTGCCCACTTCCCATCCATCGACGAGTGCGTCGCATACTTCGAGTCCGTCGTTCTAACGGCCGCAAGCACAAGCGTACCACAATCCTCCGCCTACCCCCGCGCCCGACGGGTTCCTTGGTGGACCCCGGAGTGCGCGGAGGCCGTGCGCGCCAAGAAGAAGGCAACTCGGCGCTTTACCGGACGCGACTCCCCATCCATCGCACGGAGATGCAGCGGGTCAGGGCCATCGCCCGCCGCACAATGAAGACAGCGCGCCGAGCCTCTTGGCGTGCCTTTGTGTCCGGCATCACCGCCAACACACCTTCGGCTACCATCTGGAAGAAGGTGCGGGGCGTCGAGAGGCGACATGTCCCCTCCCGACCCCCGCCTCCGGACAGACGGACTCCTATGTGAGCCCAAGTCGGTGGCAGACCACCTTGCTTCTACCTTCGCCGCCGTTTCTTCCTCTGCAGCCAATCCCGTACCCGCCCCTGACGATAGCCCCTCCCCACCGTCCATAGACAGCACCTACAACCGATTGTTTACCATGCGTGAACTACAGACGGCACTGGCCTCTCGACGATCCCCTTGTCCCGGCCGGACGGTATTCCGTACGGCATGATCCAACACCTCCACTCTACCTTACAAATTTTCCTGCTAGACTATACAATCGCATATGGATAGAGGGTGCCTTCCCCTTTAGGTGGAAGGAGGCCCACGTCATCCCTATCCCCAAGCCCGGCAAAGATTCCCTGGACCCCACAAACTACAGACCAATCGCCCTGACATGTTGTGCCTGCAAGATCCTCGAAAAAATGGTCGCTACGCGATTATCGTTCGTCCTTGAACGTACCAATTCCTTCCCGTCTACCCAGTCCGGCTTCAGACAATTCCGCTCCACCACTGATCCCCTCCTGCTTCTCAGCCGAGACATACAGGATGCCTTCGACAATAGACAGTTCGTACTGTCAGTTTTTTTGACATCCAGAAGGCCTATGACACCACCCGTCGAGCAATGATCCTCGGTCAGCTCCGACATCTGGGCCTTGTCGGAGCCATGCCTACCTTCATCAGGGGCTTCCTTACTTCTCGGACCTTTAAAGTCCGGGTGGGCTCAGTCCTCTCTGACACCTTTGTGCAGGAGGACGGGGTCCCACAGGGAAGCATCCTCAGTGTTCTCTGCTTCTCTGTCGTGATGAACACGGTCTCACAATGCCTTCCACCCACAATCCGCTCTTCCATTACGCGGATGACCTTGCAATCTACTTCGCAGGGCGAGAACCGTCTGTCGTTCAACGGCAAATGCAGCTCGCCATCTACCGGGTGGAAGGTGGGCGACGTCGGTGGGTTTCCGCCTCTCCATCCCTAAGTCCAAGTGTATGGTCTTCAGTAGAAGAAGACCCACAACCCTTCCTCTACCCTCTGTTACATTATACGGCAGTCCTCTTGAGGTGGTACCCTCCACGCGTTTTCTGGGCATGACCCTAGACCGACGGCTCAATTGGGTTCCCCATCTCAAGCACCTAAAGCAATCCCTTCGACGCCCCTCGCTCTCCTGGATCACCTCTCTCACACCACATGGGGTGCAGATCGACGCTCTCTTCTCGCCTTTATACTTCCATAGTACAGTCGAAGCTGGACTATGGTAGCGCAGTTTACGGTTCAGCCTCCAACGCCCGCCTCCGTATCCTGGACCCGGTACTTAATAGAGGCCTCCGCCTCGCCACCGGTGCTTTCCGCTCCTCCCCAGCCTCCAGCCTCCATGTGGAATGTGATCATCTCCCTCTCGCCCTCCGACGGGGTCTACTCCTGAGGACATACCTCCGTGCACAGAGGCTACCTTCTTCGCTTCTGGGCACGGCGGTTTTAGAACTACCACCTCAGGGACGGAGCTGGCACTTCACTGAAGCGGTCCGCTCTTTCCTTGATCTTTTCAACATGCCCGCCCCCTCAGTTATCCCCATTTCATTCAGCATCTACCCCCCCTGGATCCTAACCCCTATCAAGTTTGCAAAGATCTGTGTTCCCTACCGAAGACTACCACGAGCGCCATGATATACAGGTCACTTTTCCGCGAACACGCAACCCAACACCCGGACGCAATCGCCATTTACACGGATGGTTCCCGCTCGGAAGCTGGTGTGGCCTCCTCAGCGGTGATTCTGTCCCAGCCGCTCTCCCGGGCGTCGGCCTGCCCCGCGAGGCCTCCGTTTTTTCGGCGGAACTTTTCGCCATAACGGAGGCCCTCGATATTGTGCGCACCCACTCTGCCAGCTCTTTTGTCATTTATTCGGATTCCCAAAGTGCACTTCTCTCCCTAGAAAGATTTAACTCCCCTCACCCGCTCGTCTGTACCATCCAGCAGACCTTCCACTCTTTAACGATCTTCCAACAAGACAATCGCATTCTGTTGGGTCCCGGCTCATGTCGGCATCCAGGGTAACGAGGCGGCGGACCGCACAGCAAAGACGGCCTGCTCTGCCGGCCTCCTCCCGACCCCTCCCCTTCTCCGACTTCTTCCCGGGTTTCCGCTCCCACTTCCGCTCCATATGGCAGCGGGAATGGGACCAGGCCACACAAAATAAACTCCACACGATCAAGCCGCAAATAGGATACTGGGCCTCTTCATTCCACCGGTCCCGCCATAAAGAAATAATCCTAGCCCGTCTCCGCATAGGTCACACCCGCATCACCCACGGACACCTTATGGCGAAATCGCCAGCCCCGCTTTGCCCTACCTGCCATACCCCTATCGCTGTCTTACACCTGCTGGAATGCTCAAAGTTGTCCGCTCTCCGTCGCAGGTGTTTCCCTCTCTCGGCCGAAAACCCCATACCCAACTGCCTACGATCCATACGCGCCGACGGCCCCCACTTTTCAGCGGAAGCGGTTCGCCTCTTCCTTACTCACTCCCATCTGCTCCATCGCATCTGAAACCGTACCCCTCCTACCCACTATCCATCGACTGACCCTTACTCATTCCCCTAGTCTACCACCCCCAGCACAGTGACATCACCCACTCACTGCCTCGCCGAGATATGTACTGCCTCTTTAGGTACGAATCGGCGGTAAATCTGGAAAAAAAAAAGTGTGTGTATAAGTACATTGTGTGTGTGTGTGTGTGTATAAGTACATAGTGTGTGTGTGTGTGTGTGTATAAGTACATAGTGTGTGTATAAGTACATAGTGTGTGTGTGTGTGTATAAGTACATAGTGTGTGTGTGTGTATAAGTACAGAGTGTGTGTGTATAAGTACAGAGTGTGTGTGTGTGTGTGTGTATAAGTACAGAGTGTGTGTGTGTATAAGTACAGAGTGTGTGTGTGTGTGTGTATAAGTACAGTGTGTGTGTGTGTGTGTATAAGTACAGAGTGTGTGTGTGTGTGTATAAGTACAGAGTGTGTGTGTGTGTGTATAAGTACAGAGTGTGTGTGTGTGTGTATAAGTACAGAGTGTGTGTGTGTGTGTATAAGTACAGAGTGTGTGTGTGTGTGTATAAGTACAGAGTGTGTGTGTGTGTGTATAAGTACAGTGTGTGTGTGTGTGTGTATAAGTACAGAGTGTGTGTGTGTGTGTATAAGTACAGTGTGTGTGTGTGTATAAGTACAGAGTGTGTGTGTGTGTGTGTATAAGTACAGAGTGTGTGTGTGTGTGTGTATAAGTACAGAGTGTGTGTGTGTAAGTACAGAGTGTGTGTGTATATAAGTACAGAGTGTGTGTGTATATAAGTACAGAGTGTGTGTGTGTGTGTATATAAGTACAGAGTGTGTGTGTGTATATAAGTACAGAGTGTGTGTGTGTGTGTGTAATAAGTACAGAGTGTGTGTGTGTGTGTGTTATATAAGTACTGTGTGTGTGTGTATATAAGTACAGAGTGTGTGTGTGTATATAAGTACAGAGTGTGTGTGTGTATAAGTACAGAGTGTGTGTGTGTGTGTATAAGTACAGAGTGTGTGTGTATAAGTACAGAGTGTGTGTATAAGTACAGAGTGTGTGTGTGTGTGTATAAGTACATAGTGTGTGTGTGTGTGTGTGTATAAGTACAGAGTGTGTGTGTGTGTGTATATAAGTAGAGTGTGTGTGTGTGTGTATATAAGTACAGAGTGTGTGTGTGTGTGTATATAAGTACAGCGTGTGTGTGTGTGTGTGTATATAAGTACAGAGTGTGTGTGTGTGTGTATATAAGTACAGAGTGTGTGTGTGTGTGTATAAGTACAGAGTGTGTGTGTGTGTATAAGTACAGTGTGTGTGTGTATAAGTACAGAGTGTGTGTATAAGTACAGAGTGTGTGTGTGTGTATAAGTACATAGTGTGGTGTGTGGTGTATAAGTACATAGTGTGTGTGTGTGTGTATAAGTACAGAGTGTGTGTGTATAAGTACAGAGTGTGTATAAGTACATAGTGTGTGTGTGTGTGTATAAGTACATAGTGTGTGTGTGTGTGTGTATAAGTACATAGTGTGTGTGTGTGTGTGTGTGTATAGTACAGAGTGTGTGTGTGTGTGTATAAGTACAGAGTGTGTGTGTGTGTGTATAAGTACAGTGTGTGTGTGTGTGTATAAGTACAGTGTGGTGTGTGTGTATAAGTACAGTGTGTGTGTGTGTATAAGTACAGTGTGTGTGTGTGTGTATAAGTACAGAGTGTGTGTGTATAAGTACAGTGTGTGTGTATAAGTACAGAGTGTGTGTGTGTGTGTATAAGTACAGAGTGTGTGTGTGTGTGTATAAGTACAGAGTGTGTGTGTATAAGTACAGTGTGTGTGTGTATAAGCAGTGTGTGTGTGTATAAGCACATAGTGTGTGTGTGTGTGTGTATAAGTACATAGTGTGTGTGTGTGTGTGTATAAGTACATAGTGTGTGTGTGTATAAGTACATAGTGTGTGTGTGTGTGTGTATAAGTACATAGTGTGTGTGTATAAGTACATAGTGTGTGTGTGTAATTTTTTGAATGCCCGGTTAGGTTAATTATACGCCCTTGACGATTGGTTAGGTTAAATAATGATTTTCGTTAGTTTTAACGAAAATATCACTACTTAACCTAACCAATCAAGGGCGTACAGTTGACCTAACCGGACAGTCAACACCCAGGTGCACAACCTCCGGACCTAATCAATGTGTGTGAAGTTTCATGTTTGTATTTCTTCCATTTTGGACCTATGGTTGGAACACACACACACACACGTCCTTTTATTATTATAGATATATACACACACACACTATAGGTCATATAAGTGCATAATGTGTGTGTATAAGTGCATAGTGTGTGTGTGTATAAGTGCATAGTGTGTGTGTGTGTATAAGTGCATAGTGTGTGTGTGTGTGTGTATAAGTGCATAATGTGTGTGTGTGTATAAGTGCATAATGTGTGTGTGTATAAGTGCATAATGTGTGTGTGTGTATAAGTGCATAATGTGTGTGTGTATAAGTGCATAATGTGTGTGTGTATAAGTGCATAATGTGCGTGTGTGTGTATAAGTGCATAATGTGCGTGTGTGTGTGTATAAGTGCATAATGTGCGTGTGTGTGTGTGTATAAGTGCATAATGTGCGTGTGTGTGTATAAGTGCATAATGTGCGTGTGTGTGTGTATAAGTGCATAATGTGCGTGTGTGTGTGTATAAGTGCATAATGTGTGTATATAAGTGCATAATGTGTGTATATAAGTGCATAATGTGTGTGTGTATAAGTGCATAATGTGCGTGTGTATAAGTGCATAATGTGCGTGTGTATAAGTGCATAATGTGCGTGTGTATAAGTGCATAATGTGTGTGTGTGTGCGCGTTTTTTTTTTTGAATGCCGGTTAGGTTAATTATACGCACTTGACGATTGGTTAGGTTAAATAATGATGTTTTCGTTAGTTTTAACGAAAATATCACGACAACCTAACCAATCAAGGGCGTACAGTTGACCTAACCGGACATTCAACACCCAGGTGCACAGCCTTGGGACCTAATCAATGTGTGTGAAGTTTCATGTTTGTATTTCTTCCATTTTGGACCTATGGTTGGAACACACACACACACACACGTCCTTTTATTATTATAGATATATGACCTTGGAGGCCGACGCCACATAACCTATGTTCTTATATATATATATATATATATATATATATATATATATATATGCTAGAGCTCCGCCCATTTTGTCTTTTGTGACGTGTCTATCACTATCCTTCAATCAATCCGGAATACAGATGACCTCGGAGGCCGGCGCCACATAGCCTATGTTCTTCCCCGGCCTCAGTTACCCCTACTTTCTACGTTCATCCAAATCTGGCCAGTGGTTTGGCCGGCCATAAGAGACAAAGAAAGTTCGCAGTTCGACCGTCACAATTTTGTGTATTTTTTTTATACCCAAACGCCTCTCCCACCACAGTGAGAGTGCGTCAGGAATAGGCAGGAAGCGCTTCAATCGCTCACATTCACTTCAGCTGACATGACAATAATGCACCTGCCTCAGGGCAACATTTCCACAACCCAGCCGCGCAGACTATTACAGTTTACCCAGACTGTTTCATATACACTGAGGCGGCACATTGTTACGCCGTCGCCCCCATGTACCACATCGCTCCACTTTTTTCTATCCAGCGCGCGTCTTTCACCCTCCCAGACGTCCAGGCCCCGCTGCCCCAAAGCTTCCTTCACCCCATCCCTTCATTCGGTTCACCTTTCTCCCCCTCCGCCTCCGACACGTAAATCCTCTTTACTATCCTCTTTACAATTGGCAACAGGAGCTCTGGGGGTCATAATCGGGGATAAGTCTGTTGACGTCTAATGCCAGCGTGTGATATGCCAGCAAAAAAAAAAAAAAAAAAAAAACCACCAACACACTAACTCGAACTTGGTTGTAGCTTATTGAGTAAATTAACCCACTTTGTTATTCTTTATACTTATTTTTCTTCTCTTTATTGCATGTCCGTAGTTTGCATGGTATGATAATGTTTGAGTTAAGAATGTGTTGTAATGCGTTCTTATTTTACTTCTTTTCATCTTTCACGCCTTTCCAGCCTAGTGGGCTGCATCCTCTACCTCCCTATGGAGTGGAGGATCGGTCTGCAACAGTTGGAAGAATGTGTTGCTTTGAGTTAAGAATGTGGTGTTCTTGAGTTAAGAATGTATTGCATGGTTTGTAAGCATTCTTATTTTACTTCTTTTCATCCTTTTCCGGCAGAGTGGGTCTACCTCCCTATGGAGTAGAGGACTGTTTTGCAATCTTTCCTATTCTCTCCGACTATTTTTCTGACTTGCCGGCGGATGATGATGGCGAGTCTTTTTTCTCTTTTCCTGAATGAATGTTAACCCACGAGTGATAGGTGTTGCTACTTACTTAACCCCTTATTCTCTTTTCTTAACCCCTTACTCTTTCCTTTCTTTCGGGCTAACCTTAGAGTGGATCTTAGGGTCTTTGTTAGCCTTAGCTTCTGTAGATCCTCTCCATATGCCCAAACCATTTTAATCCCCTCATCTGCTCTCTACACAAGACTCCTTCGATTTCCACAACTCTCACGGATAACTGTTTCTCACACGATCAATCCGCCTCACTTCACAAATCGCCCTCAAGCATTTCATTTCCACTACATCCACCCTTTTCCTTTCCTTCGCATTCACCACCCAAGCCTCGCGTCCATACAACACTGTTGCACTACTGTACCTTCATACATACCCATCTTCGCACCCACAGACATTGATCTCCTTCCAAACATTTCTTAGGGCACCTAGTACCTTTGCCCCCTTCTTCCACCCTGTGACCCGTTCGACTCCATAGTCCCATTCTTCGCCACATCCACCCCTAAGTACCTGAAACATGCCACTTCTTCCATTTCCACACCATACAAACTTACTTAGTCGCTCACGAACCTCCCTTTTACAGCACCACATAACCTTATTCTTATTCATATTTACTCTTAGCTTCTTTCTTTCACGCATCCTCCCGAACTCGGTTACCAGTCTCTGTAGCTTTTCTCTCGAGTCCGCCACCAGAGCCATATCATCCGCATACAACAACTGATTCATTTCCCAAGAACCTCCCCCGGCAACATGCTTCCGCTCCCCTCATGGCCCTTGCCTTCACCTTTTTCACCATCCAGTCTATAAACACATTAAACAACCATGGAGACATCACACAACCTGCCATAGGTCTACTTTCACCGGAAACCACTCACCCTCTCTCCCCACACACGTACAGTACACATACTTTACTCTCTCGGTAAAAACTTTTCACCGCATTCAACAACGACCCATGTACCCCATACAGCTGCAGCACTTGCCACCAGTGGCGGTTCCTCATATGGGCAATATGGGCAGCCGCACAGGGCGGCATTTGTGGAGGGGCGGCATGAGCGCCTGCAAAAAAAATAAAAATAAGAATAAAGAAATAAATAAAATAAAATAAATAAAAGATCAATGACTTTGCATCAAGGAAGGTAAGAAGTCAGGCTTTAGATGGCAGTTGTGCTGTGGTGCAATTTATTTTGTTTCTTGTTCAAAGTGTAGCATAATAATTACCCTCTCTTAAGTGTCTTATTCTATTTATGTGATAGAGCATTTGTACAATTTAGAAATTTGATTCTCTAGTTTATTTATGGCAGTTGTGCAATTTAATTTGTATTTTTCCTGTTCATAGTATCATAATTACATTCTCTTAAGTGAGTTATTCTATTTACGTGATGAAGGATTTGTAAAATTCAGAAATTTGAGTGTTTTGGTTCTGAAGTTCCAACAATTAGTCCAATAAAAAGTTTTGTGAAAGAGTTATGTCTGTCCTTTATTTTGGGGGGATTCGAATGTGTGTGTGTTGGCGAACAGGGGGCGCTGAAGGTGAGGTTCGCCTAGGGCGTCATGTAAGCTAGGACCGCCACTGCTTGCCACAACACCTTTGTCAACCCTATCATACGTTTTTTAAGATCCATGAACGCCACATACAAACCTCTTTCTTTCTCCAAGTATCTTTCGCACAACAACAACCCCCCACACCTTCTAAAAACCCCTTGCTCCTCCCCAATCTGTTGCTCCGTGTGCATACCACCACCCTTTTAATCACTACTCTCCCATACACCTTACCTGGCACACTCAACAGAGTAATTCCTCTATAATTCGAGCATACACTTTTGACCCCCTGCCTTTATACAGGGGGACGATACATGCACTCCGACAGTCCTGAGGCAGCTCGCATCTGTCCATACACATTAAACGGACGCACTAACCAATCAACACTACTACATTCACCGCCTTTTTTCAGGAGGATGGTGGAAACTTAAACTTTTTACACTTCAAAATTAAAGGCCGAGGGTTGAGCTTGTTAGTACGAATTTAGTATTAGTACCAAGTCAAATGTACCCCTACGTAATTCGACTGTATATAATTTTTATTAATTATTTTGTTTAGGGGTGTCAGATTTTGAAGACTGAAAGACCGAGACCAAATACTTTCATAATACGAGGGTTACATTGGACAACTGTTATTGAAAGAACTTTTCGCACTCAAACACCTCAGGAAAGGTAATTTTAAGTTGTTTTTTTTATGTTTTGGTTCTGTCTTTCAAACGTGCATTATCTAGAACGCATTTCCTATTCAAAATGGGGTGGGCTGAACGCTTAAACTCTGGACCGAAGGCATTTAAACCAATTACTCTCGCATGGATACACAGGGATTAGCATCGGCAATAAGGTACCACCCCAACCTCAAGGATCCAGTATTGTCTTCCGTAAAAAGGTTGAGGTATATTACTAGTGGTAGGTCAGGTGCAACTGCAACGTCTCCTTTACACACACCACAAACCGCTTCCATTCCATTTTCTCTCTAGGTCTCGTAGCATATTTTCATGAACACGTTTATTCACACACCTTTTATGCGGTCTTCCTTTACTTATCACACCTAGGCATTCACTATTTTACACCCTTTTCACAATTTTATCAATATTCATTCTCTCCACATGACCATACCAATCTTTAACTGTTCTTTCTTTTGTCAGAACTATTATGCCAAACGCGTCTCGCATCCGTATATCAGTGTTTGCATCTACACAAGCACTTTATTCCTACCAGTGTTTTTATCGTGCTCATGACTTGCTCCCTTTGCTTTTATCTATTTTCAATTTATAACATGCTTTTATCCATCTTCTCAGTCAAACATACAAAATACTTACCGTAAATTTTTTTACAACCTTTAAATTTTCTCCTTATCACATTACATACCGACTCTTCCTCTCCCAACGACAAGAACTTTTTTATTACTTTCACTTTCAATAATCTTTCACAAACGTTAACCAAAGTTGTCACTGATATCTCTAATTCATTCTGATTTACTTCAGAAGCATCAACCCACACAGCCCTACTTCACAGAGTGGAATCAAAGGCTTTTCGTCTCATCAATTTCTCGCTTCTTACTGACTGTCTTTAATCTCTCTCTTCGCCGCAATGTTACCTCGCTCGCTCTTTCCTATCGCTATTACAACGGACACTGCTCTTCTGAACTCTCAAATTACATGCCTCAGGCCTTTTCTAACATGTATAGTGGTGGGCCATTTGGTCCACTTCCCTTGGTTTTGGCCCACTAGTGGTATTAGAGCTGTACTTTGAGGAAACAAGACTGCCGAATGCATGCTTGATTGTCACTCAATGGTTGCAGCATTTCAAAATATGACTCACGACTGTCAGTGACAGAATTTGTTAAATTTTTCACTGTGGATCATTTTAAGCTCTAAGTATTCTATAAAATATACTCGTGATTTTAACCATCTTCAATAGTGTTTTTCAGTTCATGTTATGGTAGTTTTAATATTTTTGTCATAATTGAGCCTAAATAAATATAGATATACTGTATGCCTTTTTTTTTTTTTATGGCCCACTACTACAAATTGCTTAAAAAAAAGCTCTGACGTGGCTCCTCCTTTAAGGAGAGCACGCGGTACCACTTTCGACACACTCATTCCTTTTCTGTCTGGCTCTCTCAAACTCGTTCACAACCACTGCTATCGCATAAACTTCTCTTCACTTAACAATTTACCACTGACACTATGCATTCTAAGAACTTTTAAACAAGGCACATTCATTTACCTCTTATCATACATTTTCTCCACATTCATGTATGTCATATACCGTGCCGTAACAAGGGCGAGGCGAGTGAGGCACTTGCCTCGGGTGCGCAAAGCTGAGGGGCACAGAAAAACTATATAAAATATGTATCTACTATCCCAAGCACGCCATGCCATTAGGGAAAGGGCGCATTTCTATAAATTTTCAGTATTTTTCAGTACTTTATTTTCTGTTTTCCTTGCATAGTATTCGATGAGCGCTTTTCCAAACCGAATATTGCAAATCGGAAAACAGGATTTAATGATTGGAAAAATTTAAACTGTATTGTAGAACATGAAAATTCAACTAATCATCGTGAAAATTTCTGTAAAGGAAATCCCTACAAAAAAGACTATTGTGCGGACAATGTATCGATGATAGGAATAGGGGGGCATAATTTTATGATCTTGCCTCTGGCGCAAAATTAACTAGTTACGGGTCTGCATATACGATACACCTTTTTCTTATCACTGTTTCTAAATCACTGCGATAGACACATTCTGTGCCTTCTCTGAAGCTGCCTTTTTGATCTCCAACCAATGGATCTTTGTTCATACATAGCGCAAACAAGACACGCTTCCATATATTTTTCCAATTATACTGAAGACTTTTACTCCTATAATTTTTACACTAACTACTTTCAGGTTTATTTTTATACAGTGTAGTGGTACAATTACAGCTTTTTCAGTTATCTGAAACATGCCCACCTTTCCACGCTTTTTAACATTCAAGCACCATTGTACCTTCACATTTAATAATTTCACTACATCTATCAATTCTGATTACTTTCCTTTCTTCACCTGTAGGCTACGTCGTGGCTAGTGTAACACCGCTTCCCGGAGAGCAACGAAGTTAAGCGACATTGGGTCTGGGTAGTAGTTGGATGGGGGACCGTCCTACGCGCCCAGATTATGTAGCGACCCGTGGTTCGGATCCCACGTAAAGATATAATGTTTCAGACCAACAAAGACCCTAGGATCCACTCATGGCTGGTCTACCTAAATGTGTTTGTAATTGTGTATTGTGCATGTCCTCCGTGGTGGCGGAGGGAACCTACAATTTTACGTCGGTTCCGAACCACAAAGCCTTAATTTTACTACCTTAAACTATACCCAATCTATCAACATGTGTGTCTAATCGATTTTTAAACATGTTTATAGACGTGCTACGAATTACTTCTACCGGCAAACTATTCCAGCTATTTACTATTCTATGTGTAAAAAAGTTTTTGGCAACTGCTGTCTCGAACCTTCTACTTGTCAACTTACACCCGTTATTTCTAGTCCTATTATATTGAGATATTTCGAAAAAGCTATTTCTATCTACGTTATTGAACCCATTCATAATTTTGAAAACCTGGATTAGATCACCCCTTAGCCTCCTAGTCTCGAGTGTAGTCAATTTTAACTCCTTAAGCCTATCCTCGTACGACTTCGACCTAAGCGACTGAATCATCTTAGTTGCTCGTCTTTGAACTCTCTGATTTTGTCTATATCTTTTCGCATATGCGGATTCCAAAATTGGATCGCGTACTCCAAATGGGGTCTAACTAATGATTTATAAAATCAGCTGTAGGTCCTCTCCGTCATATGACCTTAGATGTTGCGGAGGAGGTTAAACAACCCCAATAAAATTAAATTTCTTCAGCTTGCATACTACTCGTTCAGCTTCCTTTAATTTTATCTTCTACTCTTTGGTATACACTTCTACATACGCCACCAAATCCAACTGCATTCACATTTGCTTTTTCATTTACCAGATAACTAAAGCACTTTAAATCGCTTGCGTATTTGTTCATCTTGCACTAACGTTGCTGTTCTTATCTTTCACATTACCAGTCATTCCACCAGACCGACCTTTGCATTTTTTACTTCTTTCCTGAATAAGTTTCTGTTCTCCACGTACTGCTCATTCATCTTCCTTCCCAAGTCTTTCTGTACTATTTACTACTCGGTTAACATTCTTGCATTCTTTGTATAATTCATGACCTCTTTCATCACTAGCTGCGTTTGTAACACTTTCCCAGACTCTTTCCTTAAACTACATTCTTCACCTCATCGTTCGTCCATGCAGTCACCTTTTTCTTCCTTTTTCTACACACCTTACACGCGCACGTACAGCGGATGTCGTCGTACATCATTTTATTCACCATCCATCTCTAAGAAGGACATGCTTTTCTCTTCTGTACTTTGTTGAATTCAGCCTTTCAACTTTTGTCTTTCCTCCCTTCCTTTTATGCCAAACGCCAACCAACTTAACTCTACACGGTACAGTCGTACGTTTTGACAAACTTTCTCAGCAAATGAACAGCTTTTGTATCGCATACTTCCCTGAGCCTATCCACTAGTACATTTTATCGGACTCTTCTCTCTCATATCTATCTATATCTCTCAATAATGCTTATTGCTGTCCTTGTGTTGGAAGTATATATTTGTAACGCACGGGACCCCTTTCCGCACACTTTTATTCCATAGTCATTGTCATTCTTTCTAGGCATATCATCATCCCCAATTACTCCAGGCTCAAGGCAAGTTCCCACTTTCTCCTTTAGATCATCCATGATAAATAATTATATATATCTTTCATCTTCCAACCACATCACTTAGCACCTTCCAAAACTAACTTTTACTTGCTTAAAAAGAATGAACACTACTATAAAGATAATACTGTGGATATATCTGAAGATTCTGGACCTATTTAGGTTTTATTGCCCGTAGTTTAATTTTTTAAATGTATCTTACTTTATTTGTGTGTGAACGTGAATAAGTTTGACTATTTTAGATTTATGTATGACATGGTTCAAAATTTGAGTCGCATCATTGTAACAAAATGAACAGTATCAATATCAGATTTTTTCCTGTAAATATGTTTCTAGGGTAAAAAAATTGCGAATAATCTGAATTTGATATAAAAATTGCAAAATATTTAGCTATTTAATAGCAAGAGACGTTTTCACTGAAGCATTCTGGCATTTAAAAATTGGAAATCATGTATACACTTAAATTATCCAGTGACTATGTACTTTATTTGCTATAAAAGTGCTTCACACTAGCAAAACCTTCAAACCTAAATAAAACTACATACATGTCCGAGGTCACTCGTTAAACAATGAGTCCTGCCTCAAATCAGTTAGTGTTTGCTCTAGCTGAAGCCATTTCTTGAAAAAAGAAATCGTTAAAGGTCTATATCATGGAAGGCTAAAACTGTAGCAAGTACTTAACTACGCATCTTAACTAAATACTCGTATGTTAGCCCCCCAGACTGGTTATCTGTCTAGGTATACTGCAACTGAAATAATGCGTAAGATTTTTGTCTACATTGTGCTCTACAATTTTAAACAGGTCTGTTGCAAAAATGTTACATTTTTTTAAACAATTAAAATCCTAAAGCAATGCTAATTTCATACAGCCTATGTAAATAGACTACTACAGTTGAATTTCAATGAGCTTTTCATTAGAAATGAGAAAATGCAAGATTTTTTTACCAAAAGCATAATTTTGTCATTTCAAAAGTTTGTGGGAGTATGATTAATAAATTTCATTTTTTTTCTTCTCAGTCGGGTACATCATTTTGTTGATCTTATCACGCCAAAGTATTTTAAGTCGCTGAAAAAAATGATGCATAGTTTATGTATGGGGTCATTATTCCATCAACACGGGGGGCCAATTTAAATTTGTTTCTGACTAAAATCTTGAATGCATGCAGAAAAAAAATTTCCATGACGTCCTGATAAATAGATTAAAAGGATGAAGTATCTATGGACTGAAAAGCTTAAAAATAATGTTTTACCACAAAACACGCCATGGATTTAGTGTAAAACTAAATGTTGCTCATGTATACTGAGTATTTATCTGTACTGCCACAACGTGTATGAAAAAGGTCACACAAATTCCATACATACATCATCAAAAGTCTCTTCCTAAGTGCCCGTTTTTGTTTTCAACTTAAATGAGGGTGAATTTTAGGAGGGTTTTAGTACTATAATACGAATCCCCCACCTCTCCCAACAAAAAATAGGAGAAAAAATATTTTTAATCTTTTCATTCCATTATCACAAAGATGACTCAAACTTCGAAAACTGTTTTATTTATTTTGATTTGTCCACTTAGACAAGGATGGATGGATCAAATTGAAGCGATAAAAACTAGGCTCGCCGAAACGTCATCTGGTCAAGATATAGAAATTGCAGACTTTGTTGATGATCAGAATTTTCACATTTTCTATGCTGCTGGTAGTGAAGATAAGGATGACGCACTCTCTCTCACTGCGGATGCTAAAATACAAAGAAAAAATAAAAACATTGTAGGATATTTTTTGAACAGTTTCTTTTTACTTTATCTCCAAAATTGTTGTGTGAAATTGTAAAGCTAATAGAGTAGATTTAATTATAGCATATAAGTAATTTTCACTAATTAAAAGGTGGTCCAAAAGTCACGATCGGATTGGTTTTTGTTCTACGTTAGTGTGTAACATAGCAAAGCTGCAGGTTTTTAAGCCTGTCAGTGCACATGGTAGAATACATACAAAAATTGGATATAGTGCATACCTCATACAGTGCATACCTCATACAGTTCTTAATCATATTGTTAAAATGGTAAAATATATTTCGCCCGATCTTGACTTTTGGACCACCTTATGCATGCATGTATGTATGTTACTGTATGTATGCATGTTTGTATGGGGAATGATTCACAATTTTCATGTGAACTTTATTAAATATGATACGATTCCGAGCGCTTTCGTCTCTTACAAGACTTTCTTGAGAAGGACGAAAACGCTCGGAATAGTTTTACATTTTCCCTTGCTGGTTATACTAGGGCCACTCAATATATTATGCCCCACCCTTTTTTCTTAGCTAAATAATAGGCCATGGGGCTAAGTTTGAACTTTCTGCGCTTCACATAACCGAATTTTTCCAGTTTGAACCTCCCCTCCTTGTATAAAACCGCTTTTAAACGCCCTTGTGTAAAACCGATGGTTAACGCAGTTTCGAAAATGGCGTCTGACAGTGATGTGCGTCGTAAACAGAGAGCTGTTATCGAGTTCTTAACCGCAGAGAAGGAAACAATTCTAAATATTCACAAACGTTTACAAAACGTTTACGGAGATGGTTGTTGATCGAAGCACAGTTGGACGCTGGTCTAAACGTGAGACATTATTGGAGAGAGGGAGAGCCAGCCTCGACGACCACGCAGCGGTCGCCCGGCATCGGCTGTGACGTCTCTCACACTGTGCAACGTGCTAACAGCATAATTCGATCAAATCGGCGCGTCACATACAAGGAGCTATCACTGGAGCTAGGAATTAGTGAAGGAAGTGTGAATGCGGTAATTCAGCAACTGGGATACTTAAGTGTGTTCGCGGTTTGTTCCTCGCGAACTGATTGAAGATGACTTCCTTTCACGAATTGTGACGGGATGAGACTTTGGTACACCACTTTGAACCTGAAACAAACGCCAATCCATGGAGTGGCACCACGCAGACTCCGCACGCAAGAAAGTTCAAAATGGCTCCCTCTGCAGGAAAGGTTATGGCCACCATCTTCTGGGACATGAAAGGGGTGTCTGGTGGACATTATGAAGAAAGGACAAACAATCAACTAGGAGGCATATATTCCCAAAAATGCGCTTGACTGTTACCTCACCCTCCATACAGCCCGCATCTGGCACCTTCAGACTTCCATTTGTTTGGGCCAATGAAGGATGCCATTCGTGGAAGAAAGTTTGTGTGACAATGAGGTTGTTGAGGAGATTAAGAGGTGGCTCCAGCGGAACCCAGCGGACTTTTACCAGCAAGGAATAAAGGCCCTTATTTCGAGGTGGAGGAAAGCCGTAGAAAAGGATGGGGACTATGTGGAAAAATAAAAACTTGTAAAAAAAGGTATGTAACTACTTGTGTACAAAATTCCTGGAACTCACAAGGAAACTTGGAAAGGGAAAAAAAAAGGTTGGGCAAAATATATCGAGTGGCCCTCGTATATATCATATATATAAACCTGAGAAGTTACTTGCCTAGGTCTCGTCACGCAAAGGTCAAGCTGGTGGCCCTCACCTCTACGCCTGGCCTGATGGATCGGGTTGCTTTCTTGCCATCTCCATCGCACATACCCAGGCACATCCGGCTAATTCGGTAGTCCTGAGACAGGCGTCTGGTCTTCTTTTGAAGTTTTCAACATTGACACCTGTGATATATTAGTGGCGCTCATAAGTATTCGTACAGACATAATTCATTTATATTCGGGGGGGGGGGGAGAAGTTGGTGTTGACACTGTTGAATAATCCATGCGTTCGGAGAGCGGATCCCCCAGGATCAATGCTGACGTAATAAAGTGATGAAGTTTTGTTTATTTTCAACTCTTTTGGTTTACCAGCTTCTTTTTAGTGCGATTTCGAGTAATTTAGTGCAAATAATTAATTTAGTGGAAATTTAGCAAATTTAGGCTGCATTCAGACCGTCGGAAAATTTTCCGTGACGTAGGGAAACTTTTATATCCGTTTCGTTCGGAGTGCACGTCACTGCACACAACAGGATCCACCAAATAAAAATCAGTTGCGTCAAATTGCTCGACAAACAAAAACACCAGTTGAACTTTTTTTTCGTCCTTGATTTCCTGGTTTTCCATATATCCATGTTGGCAACTCTGGTTTTGGGTATTTTTGTGCAAGATTTCGACATCTCTGTAGAAATTTTAGACCATTTTTCAAGGAAATCAAACCATAAATTAAGATCTGGGCTTTGACTAGGTTTGAAATGCTATTTTCGAAGCCATTTCATGGTGCCGTTACTTTTGTTTTGGATCATTATTTTGTTGCATTACCCATTATTTTTATGCAGGAAGGAGGAGCCAAGGGTGGATACCCGCAAAAGCGCCCTTCCCCCTGTAGAAGAAAAGAGCCAAAATTAAGGTCCAGGGTTTTCCAGATGCATGGACACACTGCGATTAAAGAATTGGAGGCCATAGACGGGGGAAAATAAATTGAGGAAGATTGTTCCATAGTTGACCGGTTGAGTAGATGAAAGATTGAAAATATCAATTAACCTTTGCGTTAGAGAGTTGGACAGAAAAGGAATGGGAATGTGTCGAAAGTCTGGTACTGCGTGCTATCCTTAAAGGTGGCGGCATGCAGTTAGAGAGTTCAGTGCATTGTCCGCCGCAATGTTGCCTCACTTTCTTTACTATCGCTATTATAACGAAGAGAGGGATTGAAGACATTCAGTAAGAGACGAGAAATTGATGAGACGAAACACCTTTGATTTCACCCGGTCAATTACAGGCGCCGACAAGACCCCTATACAGAGAGAGCAACTGAGTAGGGGTGAAGAAACTGCGGAGGCGGTACAGCACACACAACCTCTTGGAAGCTGCTTTAGAAAGAGGGTACATGTGATCTTTCCAGGAAAGATCACGAGGAAAGGAAACGCCAAGAGTATTAAGAGGAAGGATTGAGTTGTGTATTGTTGAAGTTAAGGGATATAGTCGTGTGGAAGATTGTGACGAGTAGACAGTTGTTGGAACCGAGTTTTTGAGGCTTTGAAAGCCACAAGGTTTTCTGTGCCCCAATCAGAGATAACGGAAACATCAGAGGTCAGGTGTACCATAGCCATCCTATACAAATCATGGAGTAGTTGTTGAGAGGGACGCTTTGTAAAGCAGGTGGAGAAAAGTGGAATCATCGGCATAGGAGTGAATAGGACAGGAAGTGCAACTTAATAGATAATTGATAAATAAAAGGAAAAGAGTGGGTGGCAGGAGGACAGAACCCTGACGAACACCACTGTTAATATTTTTAGGAGAACAACAATGGTCATCTACAACCGTAGCTATAGATCAGCCAGAAAGAAAATCAGAGATGAAGGCATAGATAGAAGGATAGAAACCGAAGGAGGGCAGTTTGGAGATTAAAGATGTGTGCCAGACTATCAAAAGCTTTCGGTATGTTCACTGCAATAAAAAAGGTTTAACTGAAATCCCAGAAGGAGGATGACCAAGAGTCGGAGAGATTTGCAAGAAGATCGCCAGTAGAGCGTCCCTTGCAGAACCCATACTGACGTGAAAGAAGATTGTGAGAAGAGGTGTTTAAGAATCTTCCTTTTAAGGATAGATTCAAAAACTTTAATAAGGCAAGAAATCGAAGGAATTGGTCAGCGGTCACCTTCTCTGGGACGGGCTGAATGAAAACGAACTTCCAGTAGGAAGAAAAAGTACCAGTTGAAAGGCAAAAACGAAAGAGTTTGTCTAGGCAGGGTGTCGGCACCTTCTTGAGAACAGGAGGAGGAACACCATTAGGACCATACGCCTAGAGTTGAGCCCATTAGGGTGGTCCTTAGCTGTATAGGGGAAAATTTAAGTTACGAAATTTAACTGCGCTAACTCCAGATTTCGTTAGAAATATCGAAAAATGGTCGCTGACAAAATTTCGCATGAATCGGAGAATATTTACTGATGCCACATTAGGGTGGTCCAGGGTCCTTATTTTTGAACTTTCGAAATTCAATGCAGCTGCCCCTGGATATTGTTACTAGTCTCAAAAAAGTGCCGTAAGCAAAATTTTAGCTCAGTCGGCTTATATTATCTGCTCTATTATTTCGGTTTCCCCGTGAGCCCCATAAGGGGAAAAATTCAACAAACTTCAATGCCCTTCATTGACAAGTGCAAGTATTTGCACTTCCCGTGTTTGTTTGTATCCTCTTGCACATTTGAGTTTAGAACATTGTATCTCTAATATTATCTCTTGATTGCTGCTGTTTTGTTTGTTAACAGTGTTCCTTCCTCGGGTGAATCTCGATAATGGCATCGACAAGGACGTCTACTGAAGTGTGGTTAGTTGGCCAGCCAAGAAAGGAATTGATTGGAGCGAAGCTTCCTTCTTTGGGAGAAGTACCCCAGCGCCTGTTCTACCAGCTCCGAAAGGAGAGAATGTCCCTCGTGAGGCTGCAACGACTGTTTGCCCGAGATGTGGGGAACTTTTGGGAGAGGGCCAGGATTCCGACCACGGCAAACGGAAACATCATTCCAAAGATCGAGGGTCTGTTTGAAGAGTGACAGGGTCTTGGAAAGATGAAAAGTAGGAAGTCGGAGGCAGAAAAAAGGAAGAGGGAGGCTTTCCTTTTTAGGGAGGAACTCTTCGACGTCGCCCATGCCGATGCCAACAGCTTGATCAAAAATGAAGAGGATAAGGAGTTCCTGATGGCGCAGAGGGAGAAAGGAAGGCGGGGCTGCATGATGGGAGTAGATAAGAAGCTTGCGGAGGAGTAGTCCCGGAAGTTGAGCCGAAGCCGCGCTGAGACAGCACGTCAGGAACAGGACATGAAACGCCGCCAAGAAGAAACCAACGTGGAGCTAGAGAGCTCTTCCAGTAGCAGCGCCCATGAGACGGCAAGCGATGAGGACGCTACAGCAGCGGGTCCTTTTACCTCCATGACGGCACCTCCGAAGCGACGACGAGCCTCCGGAGCCCCGTTGACTCCAGCGATAGCCGCAGCATTGGATCAGACCAAGACCACCGATCGCAATGCTGCATACATCCTGACGGCGGCTGCTTCTGCGTATGGACGAGACCCATCGACGGTGGCCCTGAACCGGCAGAGTATCCGCCGAGCCCGCATGAAGTTGCGTTAGGAGGCAGCTGAGGTCTTGAATGAGTTCTTGATCTAACTGTGCCCCTCATTATCCACTGGGATGGTAAGATCATTCCCGATCTCACTGGTGGCGATGCCGCTGAGCGTCTTCCGATCCTTGTTTCTGGCGAAGGAGTGTTGAAGCTGCTATGCGTGCCCAAACTGCCTTCCAGTACGGGCGGAGCCATAGTGAATGCCGCCATCGAGGCTCTAGAGTTGGGTTTCTCAAATCGTGTCAGAGGCATGTCCTTCGATACGACGGCAAGCAACACGGGAGTTCGTAGAGGAGCTTGTACACTCCTCCAGCAAAGGCTCGACGTTAACCTCCATCTTGCCTGCCGTCACCACATGCTGGAAATTGTGGCCGAGCAAGTCTTCACCCATCATTCGTTGATACAGCGCGTATTCAACCTCGAACTCCATTAAAGCATTAGCAAGATGCTGTCATGGAATGGATCCAATAACATCTTCCTTGACTGAATTTTGCAAGATTCCCAAATTTGTCATGATGCAGCTAAGTGTTTCAACATCTTTCCGTAAATAAAAATCCAAAGGGGTTAGGTCGGGTCATCGAAGTGACCATGCTATCGGTCGATCACAGCCTATCCAATGGAATTCAACCAAAAGTCAGCGTTTGGTGTGCTATGTCACGACTGCAAAATTGGTCCATTTTCCTTTGACAATCATACCGTGATTGAAGCTATTTTAACATATTACAGACATTCCTCTCCTCCAGTAACGGGTATTGTAGTTAATATAATCTTTCAAGATGAGGCCCCTACCCACTAAGCCCTTGTTATTCGCAACTTTCTAGATGCAGCCTTTTCAGTATTGGACAGGTCGTGGTGAACCTACAGCATCTCCACTTCTATCACTGGACTTACCCCTTTGGATATCAGTCTACGGAGGTATGCTAAAACGCGTTTCTCGTCATAAATCCAGGGATTTGGTAGAACCGCATCAAAGAATTTGAGGTCATTAGATTCATTCCATAGAGCAACTTGCTAATGCTTTAATGGAGTTCGAGCGTCGAATACGCATTGTAGCAACGAAAGATGGTCATAATGTGGATAGTTTGAAAATGTATGCATGTATATAGTGATTAATAAACACATTATTTTTACACTATATCTCGGACACGTCATACGAAGCACTAATTGTTAATACTTTTTAATTTTGATTCGTTTCAGAATTTAGACAGTTTTGAATTTTTGAAAGTCTTGGGAAAAGGTACTTTTGGGAAAGTTATTCTTTCCCGAGAAAAAGTAAGTATTAATCTTGTGTTGGTTATGTACTGAAAACTTTCCTTAATTCTGTACAATATGTTTCATACTTTTAAATCTATTATAAAACTTAAAAAGGATAATTTAAACTTGTTTGTATTATAAATGTATCAGGTAGCGTATTAGACAAGAATTTTAATCCCTCTATTGTTGCTCATTGTAATGAGGTTAAGACTACTACTTCAGTGAATGATAAGTTCGTATCACGGGAGAGAGCTAAGATCAAAAGTGCGGTTTAGCTGAAAAAAGTTTGGTTTGCAAAGTGAATCTTTGATAGTCAGTTAGTAGTGTCGGATTTCAGGAGAAAGTCCAAATCGAGTACCACAAATTTAAGGACAAAAATCAGGGATTACGCTCTTGTGGAAAGGTGGAAAAGAATTAAAAAGGGAATACTCTGTGGAGAAAAATTAATTACAATTTGGGCGAATGTGTAGTTTGTTTAAAAACAAATCCTGTCGTAAAACCTCGAGTTTCTGAGCCGATTGTGCATTTCAAGTTAATTAATTTGATCATAAAACAAAATTATTTTAGCATTTCAAGTCGACGAGTGTGAATGTCTTTCTTCTATTGAAACTTACCTTTAAAAGAGATCTTGTAAGTACACTTTCGTAAAAAGTTCGCCTACGAACAAAATATCTAATAAAATTAAAATTAGTGATCAGTAATGATTGTTTGTTTTCAAACTTTTATTACTGCGACAAAACAGAATAAAAGAAAATGCTACCAATTAGTAATTTCTTATTTTTTTAAAAAAAATTTTAGGCCAACTTTTTTCCGAATCTAGCTTCAAATGGTGAAACAGCAAGATTAGGGCTCGATTAAAGTTCTTACATTTTAGCATTATCTGTTGTAGAAATTCATATCACTGATGTATATAATTTTGTATTCGGAGGAATAAAAACAAGTTAATTTATTAGAAAGACGAACTTTTGACCTATTTTAAGGTCTTCGCCGCACTTGATGAACACCTTAGAATAAGTCGAAAGTTTGTATGTACTTCAATAAATCCTTTACTTATCGTGTCTTGTTTTCCCGAATTAATTTCCTCAAAAATGATAATATTTGCACAATCTTGCGTTCCAACTACTACTACTAACTCTGTTAAATTGGTTATCAGAAATTTGTACAAGTAATAATAAAGTAAGTCTACTAAACATGAACATTATCCTAATAACCTACTGTATATATTTAATAATGAAGTAAGAATTTCATGTGTATCTTTCACTGTTTTTTATTATTGTCATTGTTTTGTTTATAACATTTTTATCCGACTTTATCAGGACTATCAGGGCCGGATTAAGACCTTTAGAGGCCCTAAGCACTTAAAAGATTTTGGTGCCCCATATATATGTAAGTCAAAATATAAACAAAAATAAACCATAAAATTTTATTTTTTGAAATGAAACAAAACTTACAGTAAGATGGAAAATAATATTTATTTTTGTATACTTCCACTTCATTTATATTTGAAAAGTTTTCTCCTACTTTTTTTAATTGCAAAGTCTTTGATCAGATCCTCAAAACTAATCTTACGTAACACATCTGCTTCTATACTTAGTAGAGATAAGGCATCCAGCCTGCCTTGTTGCATAGTTGTTCTGTTGGTATTTTTAATATACTTCAACTGAGAAAATGAACGCTCAGCTGAGCAATTTGTGACCATTGTTAAAAACATACGAAAGGCAATTTCTACATTTGGGAAGGCACACTCAATATTGTCTTCTACAATTATTTTATAAAGTTCAGCATGACTGAATCTTGTTTTTACATTATTTTTTTTTTTTTGCACTGAACTTATGGCACACATATGAGTGAAACTGCTGAAGCTCAGCAGAGAAATTAGTGTTCAAGTCCTCTGGGTAAGCATCAATCATCTTTTTACAACCCTGAGAATACCTTTCAATTTCAGTAGATGATGAAGTGGTGACATTATGTGGCACATCACTTAGAAAAGAAAATATATCTGCTATTTCTTTGTATATCTCTCCTCTTCTTCTCATCTCAGTTTCAAGTTTGTCAACAATTGTGTGAAAGGTGGTGATAAGAAATTTATCTCTGGCATTCAGATATACTTCTGGTGCATCTCCGTCATTGGGTACCTTCTTTCTGATACGTTTGCGAGTTTGAGCTGCCTTGTAATCAACATCTGGTAGCATTTCCTTTGTAGCTGCTTCATATCTTTCAAATTCATCTCGTGAAGTGCACAGTTGGTCAGCTAATGATCCATACAGATCTGCACATGTTTTTAAGTTCACATCCTTATTCTGTAGAACTTTGCTTACTCTATGAAAATTTTGCAAAATCCATCCCAAAAATTCAACATAAAAACGAATTCTAGCTCTTGCATCTTATTTGCAATATTATTTGCTTCTCTTCTAGTGTCTCCCTTTTGTGACTGGTCTTCAGCTATACATTCTAACGCTTCTAAAATTTTAAGGAAAGATTTCAAAATTGCTGCTGTTGCCATAGCATGTGCCTCCCATCTGGTATCAGAGAGGGATTTTAAGACACTTTCATTTCCAATACAACTTTTAAGAATTTCCCACCTGCTGGTTGAGGCTAAAAAAAAGGTATAGAGCAACTGCACTGTAGAGAAGAAATTAACCGCCTCTTGACAGCAGTCAACAGCACTTCGGCCTACCAGATTTAGTGAATGGGCTGCACAGGGCACATATATAGCAAACTTGTTTGTTTCTAAAATTTTTTGCTGCATCCCCTTATAACGCCCAGACATGTTGGCAGCGTTGTCGTAAGATTGACCCCTACATTTTGAAAAGTTTAGCTTACAAACTTCACGTAAGTACTGCAACACCTGATTTGCCATTTCCTCACCAGTATGGCTTTTCATTTTCAGAAAGGTTAAAAAGCGTTCAATAGGCTGTCCATCTTTTAAGTACCTAAGTACAACACTTAACTGATCGATATGTGATAGATCTGGTGTTGAATCAACTGACAAACTAAAATAACCAGAAGATTTTACTTCGTCAACAATGAGTGCGTGGACCTTTTGAGCCATTAGTTGAATGAGTTCCTCACAGGTGGTTTTGGACAGGTAAGAAGGATTTCCTTTGCCAGAATTTCCATATTTCAAAATGTGACCTGCTAAAAATGGATCAAACCGGCTTATGAGCTCAAGCAGCCCTAAAAAATTCCCATTCTGCAATGATCCAAATCTTTCTTCTGTTCCTCGAAAAGACAAGCCACGTTCAGCTAACGTACAAATAACAGCTATGACACGCCTCAAGACATGTTCCCAGTAATCTCACACTTCCTGAATTTGTTTTTCCAACTGTTGTCCCAACCCCGCACCTTGTCTGCGAGTTAAGTATGTTAGCATAGAGTCTCGGTGAGTAGTGCTTTTTTCATGATGATCAATTACAATAGTATTTCGCCAGTCACTGAACCCTTCTCTTATAACAAAATGTGAGACATTTTTAGGAGCAAACAGTTTACAAACATAACAGTAAACTGATCATGTTGATGGTGAATACAATAACCACTCTTGTATTTCTCACCATTGGCTTTTGTCCCAACGAAAAGTTTTTGTGAACAGTATCTTGCTGGTTTGCCACTACTGAAATGCCGGTAAGACTTGTCAAATGGCCCATTGTGGTGTTGACAGTCACTGGGTCCACAAGCAATCCAATAAGCCACATCATCAGCAGAGAAATCAAGCCACAACCCTGGATCTTTTGCTATATTTACTTCATCTTCTGCAGACTGATTCATTTCACCACCATCACCATGGTCCACTAAACTTTCATTTTCAGCAATTATTTCAACCCCAGAATGTCTTGTAAAGCAACTTGAATCAACATTTGCAGTAGAGGTATCAAGAGAATTTACAGGCAAAGTGAGATCAGTAGTGAGACATGTGGTAGATGAACATGAACCTGCTTGTGAACCTCGGTGATTCCAAACGTCGCATATTTGATTTGAAGTGATCAAGTGATTCAATAGTGCATTTGTCTGATGCCACTTCTAAGAGATTGGTTTGATTCAGAATCGGTATATCATGTTGACGTTGTGGTCATGGAACTTGTGTGAAGAAATCAGTCAGCTTTGCAGTCTTGGACTCTAAATCCAGTCTTCTCTTTTGATAGTTTTCGATTTTGTGCACCACTTAACTGAACACGTTTCATCTTGGTTCTTGGGGTCTGTAAAATACAGAAATAAAAAGAATATTTTATTTGTATATTATGTGGCAATCAACACAGTTACACATATCACAATCTTGGCTTTGTTCTTTTATTCTCAGAAAGACAAAATGGGAACCGTACACAACCAAAGTGGCAATTTAAATATAAGTGGCAATTAAATATAACTCAACCGAAATATCAACTCGAAATGTTGAATACAAATCAAATCAAAAGAAGGAACCGAAACCTATAAAATAAAAATACTTAACATTAGAATTAATAATACGCAATCTATAAAAATATCAATATTAACATTTCACTATTAACGAGCCACATTTTATATTTTTATTTATTTATTTAAAACAATATTTAATTATAGGAAATATGAACATTTGCTTAGGGCCTAAATTGTCCTAACTACGTTTGATGTTATATATACATTACAAATTATTCACTCTGGTTATTACAATCTAAATTCTTTTATACTTATGACAATAGATAAATAAATTATAAAATAGATACGTGTATGATAAAATATTGTTATATATACAAATAAAGTACACTTCATAGACTTACCCTAGAGGAGAGCGAGCAACAGATAAACTTCTTCAACGCTAATTAACTTAGGTCAGTATATCTTATTATTATAATGGCCGTGATAAACATCACTTGATACAACAGCAATATAGAGAGTTTATAGTTTCTTTTATTTTAATATTAATTTATTACAATTCTATAAACCTAAATCTTTCTGTAAAACAATACCAAATGATTATGTAAAATATATATTTAATATTATATGCACAAATCACACGTTCAGAATAACTTCCTATAGCACACGAAAATATTAAATCTATATGTATTTTTAATATGGCGCTCAAAGATTTGATATAAACAAAATAATAGCGTAAAGTGTGTGATTACAACGAAATATATTTATTCTCTCAAAAGAGTTGTTGTTCACTACAAATTCAAACAATGAAAAAAAATAAATACTATATATGAATATATATAATTCAGTTTTCAACAGCTTATAGGCTATAAGCCGCGATTATAATAGTATAATAAATCCATGGTAAATCCGACAATGGAAAATTTCTGTGGTGCCCCCCTTCCCTTGATGACCTAAGCACGGGCTTATTTTGCTTAATGGTTAATCCGGCCCTGAGGACTATAGCTTGATTTTTATTGCCTTTTGCTTTTCCACATTCTATACTTTTGAGCCAGTAGATTCACCCACTTTATTGAATTATCCATTTTCAGAGTAGCCAAAAATTATACGCAATCAAGATACTTCGTAAAGATGTGATTATTAATCGAGATGAAGTGACGCATACCTTGACAGAGAAGAGAGTCCTACAAAAGATTGATCATCCATTTCTTATCGTAAGTGTTAATAGTATTATCAGTATATTTGTTCATAATTTTACCTCTAGGCGTTTAGGGATAGGATGATAATGTCATTACCTCGTAGACGTGGTATTGTTACCATAATCTGTCATCACTACGAGTTTAAAAATGTAACTGAAATGAGAATTTGAAGAACTGATCTTGCTGTTATGAAGTGATGGGGCTTTCGAAGAAGTTCTTTGACAAATAATGTTTTTGGCGAACGAAAACAAAATGATAAATTGCTGGTATGAAAGGATTTTCAAAAAGTTAATACCTGTCTTGTTCGATTGGCAGCACCTAAAATATTCGTTCACCACCACGGACCGTCTCTTCTTCGTCCTTGAGTACGTAAATGGAGGGGAGCTGTTCTTTCATCTGAGTAAGGACAAAATATTTCCAGAAGAAAGGGCCAAATTCTATGGTGCTGAAATTTGTCTTGCTCTTGGAAACCTTCACGAGAGGGATATTATTTATAGAGATCTAAAGGTGAGGAAAGAGCTCTGATTGATTGTGATGATTGGAAGCTTGAGTACATTTTTTGTTTTGTTTAACGCTCGTGAATCAGTTGTAGGTTAATTCAAAATATTTTATTGGCACTGAACATCCTTCTAAAATATTGAAACGAACTATGAAAAAGCCTGCTGTAACCTTCAGACCTAGTTATTAAATAATTTTGGGCTATGTCGTGGCCACTAGGGTGGGTTGAATTAATGAATTTTGGAATTTTAAAAGTTGCGTTTTGATGAGTAAAAAAAACGCTGTAAAAATCTTAGGGACATCAGACAATATCTTCCACTGCCTCAAGCGAGTGAAAAAGTAGCAATTTCCTTATTTTTGGCTATTTTCGTCTGAAAATGAATTTTAGAATTTTGATTGGCTTGTTGCCGTAAAAGTTGCATACTATTACTGATGAGGAAAAAAAAAAAAAAAAAAAACCTGTAAAAATATTACTGGCCACAGAACAGTCTTATTTATAAAAATATAAATACAACGCTCAGCTGATAAGTAATTTGAATTTCTTATCACCCAGAACTCATCACGAGGAGGTGGTTGCATATCTAGTTCCGCCCGTGTTACGTTTTCACTTTTACACCTTATAATCTTTTTTTTGAGTCTAATACTCCCATCAGTTTTTGGGATTCCAACTTAATCCTAATGAAACCATCCCTCCGTAACTCACCACACAACAGATAATGATGCCTCAGTTACCAACTTAACATATCTCTCCACAGCTTGCGTATGCAACGACATTTCTCCCATCTCAAACGTAGAGGGGAGTGTTGCTACGTTCTTGATGTAAGACTGGACCTCGTTATCATCCCATATTTTTGTAAGTGGAGGTTCTGTTATCTCAATTGCCGTAAACCAATGGCTGTAAACGTGTTGCTAGGATTCTTATCAGCGCAAGTTCTTGAATGCGACTTCGTACATCTTTTAACATACCAAGCACTATATTTTCAGGATGTGCAAAGTAACTGTTCCGGCCAATGGCATCATATAGTGTGTTTCTCCTTTACCTCCATGTAGCGGAGCATTTTACCAATTGAAATAACTGTCGTGTTTCATTATAGCACGATGGAAAAGTCTTGATGCTGAGCTACACCGGTGCGTAAACTCTTATCACATAAGTTGCCAAAGTGCATAGTTCGTCTGAAGGATTACTTGTACTCGCATATGATCTAAGAATTCGGTTTGCAGTTGTAAGCTATCTAGAATGTGACATAGGTCCAAGATTACGTTTTGCCAGATCTATTGGGCACACACCTGAGGATCTGCATGACACATCTCGAAGAGGTACTTTTGATCCTTGCTCAAAGCTTTTATATTGGCAAAGGCTCTTGAACTTCGATAGGCTCAAACTGTGAAATAGGGTTAAGTTCGCATTTAGCCAGTGCTTTGCCAATGGAACCAGAAAAAGCGTTTGGACCATGTGTCACACCATCAATTTGTAGATGTCATGATGTTAACACACAGTATGCAATAAGCAAATAATTCACTGTAGAGGACGGCCTAAGTGCAGTCCAAAAAAGCGAATCACTCCACTTTTGAAACTGGTATTGACATTAGTACCATTGCAAATCCATTGGAAAATCTTTCTCTTGTAGGCACTCTATGATGCCGGCTTCTATTGCACGTGCTGTTCCTGATGAAACAGTAATATGAGCAAGGTATTCCGATCTTGGTTCTAAGATGCGAGATACATGTTCTTAGGTGATATTTTCAACATGGTACTAGTTTCCTTTTTTCAAATTGGCTTTGGTTTTGTCCTTTCTTTCATCAAAGTACAGTCCTCGGATGGATGGCATTTGTATTGCCGAAACTTGGCGCTTGCTCCCTCTTCTCTCTTTTTCGCCTTATTTAATTTTTAGCAATAACCATTGTTCTATTAGCCTCAGAAATAATGCCAACATCCTGTACGACCGCTGAAGCTATTGCTGCAGCACTTCTGATATGTTGTGCCGATCAGCCTCTCTGGCCTAGTGTTGAGAGCTTAACTCTGGGTATGGAAAAACTATACACGCCTACAACATGGTATCGTATGTGGTACCTTTATTTCTTAATTAAATACAAATTATTAATTCATTGAATTAAATATCTACAAAATTGCCTCGGAATTGGCGACATAGCCTATTGGGAATGAAAATAATTGCATTAGCGGCAAGAGAGACGTAATTAATCTTCCTATAAGTTCTGAGTAAATACCTACTAATATAAACCTAATACGCCTATTCCTTCAGGTATTTAAGTAGTGATTGCCTATATTAATTAAACCAAATAAACTCGTTGCGAAACTCCATCGTCTTCGGCCCTACATCGAAAGAGATCGTCGCGCCCTACAACCAGTAGCGAGGCCCAACGAAATAATAAGGTATGGTAATTTCCTTTACCATTAGGCAGCGCTAAAATACCAAGGCAAATAAATTTAACATTAACCAAAAAAAAACACTACTTAACGAGGTCCTTTGAAGACCTCCACAAACATAACTCTTTAACGAATAACGTAGGGCTTTTGTCGTTAACTCTCCACCGAAATCTGTTGGAAATTTCCAACGGATGAGGGTAACAGGCAATCATCCATAGCCCTATATAGTTTTTCCAACTGGAACAGTATCCTGAAGATGATGGCTGGGGAGTTTCAAGGCTCATTTGGGCTTCATAGTATAGATATGAACGTTTTTGTTGGGAAAAAGCTTCACTTGCATCAGTATCTGAAGGCGAGGTCATCTGAATATTTGCTGAAGCAACCGTTGTTCGGGTAGCTTTTGACGTTTTCTTGAAATTCTTCTCTTCGTTTCAAGCTCTTCTCATCCGTTTTCTTTTGATCAACACTTCCTATGATCATTTTTCTTGCACTTCACTGATCATTCAGGAATTCGATCTCTTCTTTACGCACCTTACGCTCTTTTGGACAATTACAAACTTTATACATTTGCAAGGAGCAATGTCAAATAGCTTTGAAGCTTCTTTTCTGAAATTGGTTATCCTCGATTTATAAGAATCATTATCTTTTCGCTGCTTGTAGGGTTTCAAAATGTTCCGATATTTAGCTTAAGCTTTGATTTTTGCCACAATTTGTTGGTGTGAAATAATGGGTATGCTTGATGTAGCCTACATTTTTTCCACTTCACTAGCAACATTTTCTACATTTCAGCATCTCACGTTCTTACACTATCGGCAGAACACATTGTTAGCATTAGACAGTGCTTCATGGCTGATTCATAAGTCAGTAAACTATTATGAGGCATATAACAAGGGTTCCCAAATATAGGACATTTGGATTGTTCTCTAGTTTGAGCCATTTTTAGTCAATTATTTCTCTTATCATTCATAAATAATAATTTTTCTGCAAACAAAGAATCAATTAGTGTTATAAAAGACAACCAAAGACAAATAATAAATAGTAAGCTGTTGCTTACTGCTGCATGCTACACCATACAGCAGAGAACCCCCACGACCCACGGATCTTCCAGTAACACACACACAACGTGAGGGCCAGCTGCAGCTGCAGACTGAGGGGCATACCCTTGTATGACCTTGAAGTGTTACGTTGGGGTTAGTCACGTGTCGATGTACACACTCGTAGGGTGGAGCGAAAAATACTTTTTTTTCTAGTATGAAGTTCTAATAGTGATTAAAAGTTGCATTTAGTGGACGATATATACCTGCCAAAATATGAGTTCATTTGTTTAATATTTTCAGCTGCCACCAGGGGGCTAAAGTTAACACAATTTTGGGTAAAAAGGAAAAAATTCTTCTATTTTAGGTTTATTAAACTATTATAAAATTTTATCTTAGAATTATCTAATAGATTGATTAAGATTCTTAAATGATAAGAATTCGTTTTGTAAAAATGCCTTTTCATATGCTTAATATCTTCAGCTGCCACAAGAGGGCTGAAGTTAAATTAAAAATGACAATTAAGTATGATTCTGTATTTACTTGAAAAAGGGAACAGTAATAAATTAGGATCTCTCCTCCTTTATACTGGCTTGAGACAGTTAAGAAACGTTATTTCGTGCCTTAGCGGAGTTACCACCCTTTCCCCAACCAACCTCCCTCTAGAAAGGGTTCTTGCTGAAGACTATTTAGTAATTTGCTTTTGTGTCAAATTTTGGCTGTTTTTTCCTTGATTCTAATGTAGCACGAATCCAACCGTCTCTGTTTGTGGGTCCACAGACTGATCCAGCAGCGTCTGTAACGAGCTTGACGCATCTCTCTACGGCTTGTGTATGACGTGGAAACTGAAATAATTCTGAATGAAGAGTAGTACCATGTTTGATGCATGATTCAATATCATCAAGAGAAACTCCTTTGGTTATCGGTGGTTCTGCTATCTGAAAATCTTGCCACATAATGAGATCTGTATAGTCTTTGGCATAAAAATTTATTTCTGGCACCTTAAAATACCTGATAACATCTGTTTCTTGAATGCATGCCCTTGCTTTTATGATACGCCTAAATCCCAACTGACGCACATGCTTCCTTTCATCAGCTATCATTGCAATGAGAATGTTTTCTTGATTTGCGTAATATGCATTTCGCTGAATGACTGAGTCATGTACTCTCCTAAGCTCTTCACGGAGATACCGGCTTCTTGCAATCATATGCCACATATGTTTAGCACCATATTGGCATAATGGTTTACGCTTTATCTGAAACCACATTGGTGCGTATACCCTAACAATGAAAGTAGCTAATTCTTGTAAATTGCCTGAAGGATTCTCTGTGCTTGCATATAACCGCAGAGTCCTGTTTGCTGTGGTGAGCCACCTTAAATGTGATATATTGCCTGGACTCTTATGACTAAGACTCTCTGAGAATGTTCCACTTGATATAGCCTTGTGAATTTCAAGAAGGTATTTCTGGTCAGTACTTATGTCATCTACATCAACTTCACACATGTCCTCTTGAATTTCAATGGGTTTGAAGTTAACTATGGGAAGCTTTTCACAGTCTGAAAGTGCTCGGCCAATTTCTCCTGAAAATGCTCTTGGTCCAGTAGTGGTACCATCCAAGTGATGAAACAGATGGCGCAATGGAAGTTCATTAAGGTGTAAAAGGCATATCAGCCACTGCAATGGCTTATTAAAGGCTTCTTCCAGTAATCTTATTGTGCCTCCAATACTACCAGTGCTAACCACTGTCGAATCACAGCCAACTGCAACGATGTTCCCTATATCAACATTCCTTTCTTTCAAGCAATTCACTAGCGCTGTGCAAATGTATTTAGCTTTGCCGCTGGAAGGTGTCACATGTGCAAAGTACAGTGTGTGTGGTTCAGATATTATGCTGATATGCTCTTCGCGTTTGGTTCTTTGGTGGTTAGAGCCATCACTCTCCTGGACTTGAATCATTGTTTTATCCTTTCTGCCATTAAAGTATAATCCCCGCATGGTTTTTGCCTCTCCTATCTCTTGTAGTTCCTTTCTCTGTTTTTGTCTCACGTCTTAGTTTACTTCTGTCTATAATATTCCCTTTGTCTTCGGGAGTAACAATTTTAAGATCTGCCAATACTGCAAAAGCAATAGCAGCCCCAGCTCTGTCCGACATTTTAAATCTATCACAAGTAATTGATAATGAAGGCAGTGGCTCACGCATCTGTTGTTCTGATATTACATATTGAGTCGAGGTTGTATCTTCCTCATTATCTTCAGATATATCTCCTAGTTGTTGAAGTTCACTTGTCTCTGTTTCGATTTGTAAGTTGGACGTATTGGTTATAGCAGCACTAGTTGTTTGTGAGGATTCCAGACGTGCTTTTTTCATTTCCTTTCGATGTTCTCTTGCTTGTAATCGTCTTGTGTGTGCTATGTCAATGCTTCCTATCACCATTATTCTGCGTGTTCGTTGGTCATTTAAAAAATCCTGCTCTTTTGGAGGGACTTTCTTACTCTTTTCACATGAGCATCTCCTAAACTCCTTACATTTGCAGGTGCAGATGTCAAACAAAGTGCATTTTGAAGAGTTTTCAAATTCTTCAAGCTGATTTTTGTACTTAGGCTGATCCTTGCGTGACTTGTATGGCTTTAATAAGGACCTGTATTTATCATGGTACACTCGCATCATCTGTAAAACGCAGGCTGATCCTTGCGTGACTTGTATGGCTTTAATAAGGACCTGTATTTATCATGGTACACTCGCATCATCTGTAAAACGCGTGTATGTGAAACTATTGGCAAAGAGGGTTCTTCCAAATATTTTCTACCTTTTTGGAAACTGCCTCTGCTATTTCAGAAAATGAAGGCTCCTTGTTATTCATCTGCTCCTTCACTGAATGTTTTGTGAACAGGTAATCTTTCATAATGCAGTTATAAGTTGGTAGTTGCATATCACTCATCTCACAAGGTACTTCAAATATGGCACACTTCATATGTTCTCTAGTGAAATGTTTATATTTAGTATTTGATGCCATAATATTTTTAAGAAAAATTCACAATCACAAAATATCCTGTAACATCAAAACATTATATAATTAATATATATAATATATTTTATAAGTATATATAATATATTATATAACTATATAATATATTATATAAATAAACTAAAATTATATAATACATTATAACAAGCATCACCATTATAATAATAGCCCAGTTTTGTCTGTCTGTCTGTGTTGCAGAATTGTGTCACGCTTTCAGAAATTGAGAAAAAAAAAATTCAGAAATTGTATTACGGGCGGTAATGTGAAGCTCAAGATTTTCATGACTGTTCTTTTCTGTAGTTTAGCAATGGGGGAAGGGTGTGGTAATGGGGAGGGGTGGGGGTAATGGGGGAGGGTGTTAGCCCCCAAGTTGTATGAATGGGGGTGAGGAGGTTTTGGGAGATACCAGATTCAGAAATGTTGACACAATGTGAAGCTCAAAATTTTCACGGCTGGGTTCTTTTTTTGTAGTTTAGCCTGTCTAACCGTCAGCGAAGCGGCGGGAACTGTACTAGGTTCACATTTTTATGATAAGGTTCACATTTTTATACAGATTGTTTGAGCTGCTATGTTATATCTATAAGCATACACTTTATTAATAACATTTTGAAATTTTTTTACAGGTTTTGTATCAACTATGATACGTGTTAATTAAACTGATAGGATTCCAAATAAATTAAAAGCTTTTGGAATAAATTTTTAGAATAAGCTTGCTCTTCTCCTACGTTGTCGTTCTCTTGCCAATCGTCTTCTTATTTCTGCAGCAGTCTCCATTTTCGTGGTTCATATATATTTTGCCGTCATTCTTGACGGCACGGGTACACTAGTTTTATAATAAAATCAATATTATCTCTATATAAATCACTTTACAATAAAGTTTTATAATATTCCGATCATATTAAAAAACTCTCCGATCAACTGAGCGACTAGGCCTACTACCTAAGAAGACAAGTGTTAACACACTGTTCTAATGACTCACAGAAAGGAATTCCTTCACACCAAAACCCTCCCCCACAACCCTCCCCAAACCCTCCCCCACAACATTCAGTGTAGTCTCAACATGACTCAGTTACTCTAAATTGTGTTAACTTCAGCTCTCTTGTGGCAGCTGAAGATATTAAGCACATGAAAAGGCATTTTTACAAAACGAATTCCTATCATTTAAGAATCTTAATCAAACTATTAGATAATTCTAAGATAAAATTTTATAATAGTTTGACAAACCTAAAATAGAAGAATTTTTTCCTTTTTACACAAAATTGTTAACTTTATCCCCCTGGTGGCAGCTGAAAATTTTAAACAAATAACTCATATTTTGGCAGGCATATTTCGTCCACTAAATGCAATTTTTAATCACTATTACAACTTCATACTAGAAAAAAGTATTTTTCGCTCCACCCTAGAATACACAGCTTGGTCTTCCCCTTAGCAGTTAAAAGGGCAAATCACCGTCTCAGATAGACATTAGTCGATTACGTGTCAATAGGAAAGTGCTCGTAAAAAACTTCAAATACAGATAGAATAGACGAAAATAGCTAGAAATAGTGCAAGGCATTTGCTAATTTTCACTAGCTTTGGGATGTGGACAGAGCTGGGCAGTATTTAAATACATTTGTATTTAAATACGTATTTAAATACATTTGTGTATTTAGAACTGTATTTATAAATACATTGTTTTTCATGTATTTAAATATAGTATTTAAATACTTTAATGAGTATTTAAATACAATGTATTTAAATACTCAAAATATAAAAATGTAAATACTTTTACTGGTTTAATACACGTTCTGTACTAGCACAGTACGACGCGTCGACAGTGTAGTACAGCATGGTTCATGTTTCAACAGTTTGGGAAAACATCCTCTCATAAAAAGACTGTTCCTCCGCTATAACACGACATTACCATCTTCGGCACCGGTAGAGCGAATATTCTCATTCGCGGGAATCACTTTGACTCCCAAAAGAAACTCTCTTTCAGACAAAACTTTTGAAAGATTGGTTTTGATCCGCAGCAACCGTGAAATAAGAGAGAATTCGTAAGGTGCCTTATGTTTATGTTTACGTCTTATGTTTACGTTTATGTCTCATCTACTCATTAATTGTTACTCATTTTGCAATGATATAATGAGTATAATATGTCACTGGTTGAACATCGTAAGTTCTAAGTTCTTTTGTTTTTGTTTTGTTCTAAAAAGGGAAATATATAATCGGAAATTAGATTGTACTATTTCTTTATCCTTTATCAAGCATTTTATATTGTTGTTACTCATGAATTAGTGAATGCATATGTTAAAATTTGTATGTATTTAAAATGTATTTACAAATGTATTTAAATACAATTGATGTATTTTGTATTTAGTATCTAAATACATTCGTAAAATGTATTTAGTATTTAGTATTTAAATACATTTCTCCCATGTATTTAGTATTTAGTATTTAAATACATTCAATGTATTTATTGCCCAGCTCTGGATGTGGAAGATATTGTCTGATGCCACTAAGATTTTCACACAGTTTTACTCATCAATACACAACTTTTACAACAAGAGGCTAATCACTATTCTAAAATTCATCTTTCTTCGAGAAAAAAAAATAAAATAAATAATAGGGAAGTGGCCAATTTTTCATTCGCCTGTGAGTGTAAAATATTTTCTGAGGCCAGTAATATTTTTAGTGTTTTTCGCATCAGTATCCAAATTTTACAACAGGGTAATCAAAATTCTAAAATTATTTTCTTAGATGAAAATAGCAAAGAATAAGGAATTTTCTCATTTTTAGCTCGCTTGGGGCAGTGGAAGATATGCATGTAAGAAGTTAAATTTTTGGGCTTTTTCTCATATCCATAATTATTTTTGTGACACCAGGCTAATCCTAATTCGAAAAAAAAATTCCCATAGGTACAAATTCGACCCACCGTAATGCCCACGTCACAGAACCGCTTCCTGTTAGATCAGCGAAGTTAAACGACAGTGGGTCTGGGTGGATGGGTGACAGTCTTCCGCGTTCATATACAGGGTATTTCAGGAGGAAAGGTCAATACTTCGGGAGGTGATAGTATAGGTCATTCTGAGAAAAAAAGTTCATATGAACATGTCTAATTCTGAATGGTTACGGAGATAGAGCTGTTTGAATCTGATGCGCGCGCAGCTTTTCCTCCCCCTTCCCTCCCCTATAACCTTGAACCATGTAAGCTGTAATGTACCGTAAGCATCATGCATGTAACATAAGCCAATCGACAGCTGACTGTTGTGAGTGACATTATTTGGTGTTTGAAGCAGTGTTAAGAATGCCACACACCTTCACACATGCCGAATATGAAGATATGGTGTGTGTCTGTGGTTTTTGCGATAAAAATGCAACAGCTGCTGTTGCAGAATACCGTCGACGGTAAACTGTAACAAATGTCATTTCTGTATCTGATACCATTCAAAATGCCAGTGGTTAAACATTAAATGCTAGAAAGAGTAATTGGTTTCTCTTTCTTGATTACCATTAACAAAGAGCTGTTTGAATCTACAAATACAAAATCAATCTCCGTAACCATTCAGAATTAGACACATGTTTATATGAACTTTTTTTCTCACAATGACCAATACTATCACCTCCCGAAGTATTGACCTTTCGGTAAATATGGATATTACGGCCTCCACCAAGTTGACAATACTGGCTATTATCAAACGTTTCGGCATAATTTTAGGAGTCTAATGGTATATGTTGTTATTTGTGCAATTGCGTATTTATAATGTTATAGGCTTTTCAAGAAATTATTTTCGTAACTCCATTTTTTGAATGACATCATCATAAGTATATCTATTTGGGTGGAAAAAAACAAAAGATGAGGTATAGTGTTTTCCGTTTTCTTCGTTAGCAGGGTTGCCAGATTGGGCTACAAGTAGCCAATTGGGCTACAAGTAGCCAATTGGGCTACTTCTGAAAGATATTGGCGACTTTTTTGTAATTTGGGCTACTTGCTACTTTTTGGGCTACTTTAAAAACCTTTTGGGCTATCTATTATGATTATCTGCTACTTTCTATGTTTCGGGCGGAAGTTTTTGATTTGTGAGATAATATATTTTCAGACAAATCTCACTTAGGGAAATGCTTTCTATACCTGTTTGTTATATTACTTCTCAAGATTAACAAATTGCAAGATTATTTTAGTAATTTTATTACACTTGTATTATACAGATCGCTTCGAGCTAGTAAGTAATATAGCCAGCAGTGTCACCTAAATGGCCATTTTTTGCTGGCGTATTTTTTAATATAGAGAGACTATCAGTTATTGTTTGTTTTTTCAATCTATGAATTGTAGAGTTCAAAAAGTCATTATATAAAACCATTGTTCAAGTATGCAGATGCAATATAGCATTCAAAGTCTTTTTAAAAAGAGCATGCAAAGAACTTTTGGCTCGTATCCCCGGAAACATTGAAACCCTTAAAAAAACTAAAAATATTTCCCCAAACACTTGCTTAAGTCATACTCGCCATCTTTTTCGGCTCTTTCATTAGCTTTCGCTGATCAATCTCAGATCGGAGAAATAGAAAACCAGTGGCGCAAACTATTAACTCTTGATTGGGCAATAATTTTTTCCGGAGAAATCCCTACTGATGGGTCTATATTTTGGAGCAAGGCAGCGACAATAAAAAATGCAGCAGGTGAACTGGTACTACCGGAATTGTCAGTTTGCATTAACTGCCTATAGCTTACCGATAAGTAATGCCACAGTTGAAAGGGTGTTCTCAAGGGTAACATCAACCAAAACTAAACTACGAAATCGGATGCGGCTGAATCTCCTTTCTTCAATTCTAAGACTCAAAATGACACTAGAGGAACAAAATATTTGCTGCTTCAATTCTACTCCTACTGAAGCCATGCTGCACTATACTTCAAGCATATATGAAAAAGAACATAGTGCAGAGGACGAGGAAATACTCAGCACTTTGGAATTTTGATTTGAAAAAGTAAAGAAACCCAATAAATATAAAAGTAAGTAAATTAAATCCATAATAATGGCATTATCTGTATTTGTTGACATTTTATAAATAAATTTCTAGATTGGGCTACTTTTTCGAAATTTTGCTACTTTTTATGAAATTTATCTGGTAACCCTGTTCGTTAGTTGATTTTCCAATATGGCGTGTGAAGGGTGAGATGTATTTCGAAGATGTTGTTATGGAAATTAACAATAGTAATAATTCTGCTGTAGAAATTTTTGTTAAACATGGTGTGTTACAGTCGTATTTTAAATGCAGTGTGTGGATCTAAGTGTTCCTACGATGAATCAAGGTGGAGATTTCGATGCCAGAAACGAGTAACTAATGAAAAATAAACGCTGGCGACGATGTGCATTTTCGATATCTCAATTTAGAGATACATAGTTAGGTGAGGCTCGGATATCTCCATCTCTTAACTTGCGTAGGTTAGGTTAGGTTAGGTTAGGTTGGGTAGGTTAGGTAGGTTCTCTAGCAATTTGGACACTGGAATGCATTTTTCTAGTAGTATTTGATGTGCAATGTTAAAATCTGGCCTTCATTTTATGGGGAAATGAACCAAAATATGTTCAAACTTTGAAGTCTCATAACTTTTGATTGGTTCATTTCCACATAAAATGAAGGCCAGATTTGAACAAAGCACATCATACACTACTAGGAAAATGTATTTTGGCATCAAATTTGGGTGGAGGCCGTAATATCCATATTTACCGACCTTTCCTCCTGAAACACCCTGTATATGATACTGGCTGGTTCGGATTCAACGTAAAGCTGTAGGCTCTGTCACATGACCTTTTCGGCTACGAAGGAGACTGAACAACCCTAAACGTTATTATTAAATTATTTAACTAACTTGTATATATATAAATGACTTAAGTTTTATTTATCAGTTAGAAAATATCCTTTTGGATTGTGATGGACACATTAAAATAGCTGATTTTGGGCTGTGTAAGGAAGATGTTTCATATGGTACCACTACAAGGACGTTTTGTGGCACCCCTGAATACCTGGCACCGGAGGTAATTGCCTTAATTTTGTTTCTGTGGGTAGACTTCTTTTTTATAACTATAATATATACATTGTAAACACTAAAACTCTAGAAAAAAGCAATTCTTCTTTGCCCGTTAAAATTAGCGGAGCAACTTAATGGATTTTTTTTGTATTTTCTAAAAATACAGAATTGGCATTCCGAAAAATTGGCGTTTTTTATATTATTTTGAGGAAAAATACTTGGGGGCTTTAAAGTTATAAAATAAAAGATAATATACATGCGTGTTATACAATATTCGAAAAGTTTCTACCTAGTGAGAAATACATATTTATTGAATTATATCATAAATGTTCAAAATATTCCCCATTCAGTTCCAAGCACATTACCTCTCTGCGAACACACGCAAAAACTTTTGTTTTACTTTTTTTTTAATTCATGCGCTAATCTTATTACAATTTGACGGACGGAAAAGAGTATATACGATGTCTTAGGATGGTTAGGACTGAAAAGGTGGTTTCATTCTGAAACCACTTTTCATGAAAGGGTTAATGTAATTAATTAATTTCCATTGGGTAGAGACTTTTCGGCCACTCTGTATAACGTGGCTATTTTAAATAGCAGACCCTTTCAGCACATTCTACAAAAACTAGTACGTATAGTTTAGTTTGAAGGAGTGCCAGAGATTGGGTGCGAAACTAAACTCGTAGTATTTCATTATGATGCTTGCTTAAGTAAGAAGTCTGTTTTTCATACTAAATTGAACTTCAGGAAAAAGTAATTTAAAATATGAATACGAGAAGCATCGCATCAGTCTTGTTCTTTTCCTTTAATTTACGTCTGAATTTTTATATTTTTTCTGAAGGAAGGATGGGCCAAGGGCGAATGCCCGCAAAAGCCCCTCCCCTACCATAGAAGAAGAAAAGAGCCAAAATCAAGGTCCAGGGTTTTCGAGATGCTTGGACACTGGGTTTGAAAGATTGGAAGTCATAGACGTGGGGAAGGATGGAATGAGGAAGATTGTTCCCGAGTTGACCGGTTGAGTAGATGAAAGATTGAAAATACCGATTAATCCTTACGTTAGAGAATTGGACAGAAAAGGAATGATAATGTGTCGAAAGTCTAGTACAACATGCTCTCCTTAAAGGAGGAGGCATGCAGTTAAACTTCAGAAGAGCAGTGTCCGTTATAATATAGATAGTAAAGAGTGAGTGAGGCAACATTTCGGTGAAGAAAGCTCTAGAGGGATTGAAGACAATCAGTAAGAGGCGGGAAATTGATGAGACGAAAAGCTTTTGATTTCACCCGTTCAAGTAGGGCTGTGTGGGTTGAGCCACTCCACACATTAGAAGCGTACTCTATACAGGGGCGGACAAGACCCCTATACAGAGACAGCAACTGAGCGGGGGTGAAGAAACTGCGGTGGTGGTACAGCACACCTAACCTCTTGGAAGCTGTTTTGGAAAGAGAGTATATGATCTTTCCAGGAAAGATCACGAGAAAAAACACAGAATGTTAAGAGAAGAGAAAGGATTGAGTTGTGTATTGTTTAAGGTAAGGGGCTAATCATATGGAAGATCTTGACGAGTGAGCAGATAGAGGAACTGAGTTTTTGAGGGGTTCTGAAAGCCACAAGGTTTTCTGTGCCCCAATCAGAGATAGCAGAAACATCAGAGGTCAGGTGTACCATAGCCGTCGTACGCGAATCATGGAGTGACTGTTGAGAGGGACGCTTTGGGAAGCGGGTGGAGAAGTGAAGAATAGAATCATCGGCATAGGAGTGGATAGGACAGGAAATGCGACTTAATAGATCATTGGTAAATAAAATGAGAAGAGCGGGTAACAGAACAGAACCCTAACGAACACCACTGTTAATATGTAGATTTAAGAGAGCAGAGCCCATCTACAACCGCAGCTGTAGATCGACCAGAAAGGAAATTAGAGATGAAGGCACAGATGGAAGGATATAAACCGAAGGAGGGCAGTTTGAAATTAAAAATTTGTGCCAGACTCTATCAAAAGCTTTTGATATGTTTAGCTCTATAGCAAAAGTTCAACCAAACTCCCGAAAGCAGGATGACCAAGAATCGAGGAGATATGCAAGAAGATCGCCAGTTGAGCGTCCCCTGCGGAACCCATATTGACAATCTGAAAGAAGAATGCGAGAAGAGAAGTTTAAGAATCTTCCTATTAAGGATAGGTTCAAAAAACTTTAGAAAGGCAAAAAATCAAAGCAATTGGACGATAGTTGAAGGGTTGAGAGCGGTCACCCTATCGGAGCTATTTCTGCTGCTTCACCCCAATCCATTGGCAAATGAAATTTTATTAATGCACGTACACACACAATCTGTTTACCTTATATATAGGATATCAATTTGAAAATTAAATTTAGCCCAATGAAATTAGAAAATTTAATTCCAAAAGAGATTTTCCCGCCATGTCATGATCAGTAAAATTCAAATCACACAGTAATGTTTAGTCGCATTAAATAGCATGCATCTTCTTATGAGGCTTCATAGATGTTAATGCAGTAGTTTAAGAATCTTCTAAATTACTATGAATCAAAGCTGTAACCTTGGTTATTACTTCGTCATAGGTGTTGGAGGAGAGAGACTACGGGAGAAGCGTGGATTGGTGGGGTTTTGGAGTTTGTCTGTATGAGATGATGGTGGGAAGACTCCCTTTTGATGCCACAGAGCAGTACATCCTCTATCAGATGATTGTCAATGATGATGTGAGTGTGTGGCCTTCAGAGTGCCTTTACTCGTTTTAATTATTAGATTTAATTTAGATTTTCGATAGTTTTTAACGTTTAGTAAAATGGGCACAAAATGTGTGTTCCGGCTCGGGATAACATACGCCTAGAAGTGTAGGGCTTCATTCATTCTTTAAAAATGAATAAAAGTCGTCTGGCGTTAACCAGAATAAACTGCAATCATCCTTGGGAACGCCAGTTACTACATGGTGGTTCATAGTTTCATTTGATCGCGCTCTCCGTCCACTAGGTTCGATTCCCCCGCACTCTTTCCCCTGAGGCGACGGATATGTTGAGAGGGCTTCTCCTCAAGGATCCCCACAAGAGGCTTGGGGGTGGTAAAGGAGATGCCAAAGAAGTCATGGCTCATCCTTTCTTTGTTTCCGTTAATTGGAGTCTCATCGAAGAGAAGAAGGTAAGAAACGAAGTTAGAAATTAATTACTTTAATTTAATTAATATTAATTATCCGCGATTTTTATTTTTGTAATAAATCGTCACCAGTTAACGACACTTAAAATTGGCCCCTCTCGTTATTGTAAGAACTGCATTTGAAGATAGCTCGAAAGGAGGCAGTGACAATTTTGTGACCCTAGTGCAGATCGAAGCGAGATGCCTTGTACCTCTCGTGTCGTCATTGTAGTTGTAGGCTAGCAAAAACCCCCAGATCCACTCTAGGCTATCCCAGAAATGAAGGTAGAAAAGAGAAAAAGGAAGAATAAGAAGCAAATAAAAAACTACCATGCTTACTCATAAACGTTTAAAGCTTTCACACGGGAATTAGAAGCAGTAAGGTATAGCATAGACAAGACTGCTACTATTTGCATCTGCCACTGCTGACAGGAAAGAGAGCTTAAAAATGATTTATAGTAAAGAAGAAAACGATATAATGAAAATAGTCTTAGAAATTCATTCACACCATGTGTGTGTGTAACAGTTATCTCTTGTACCCAGTTACGCATCAGTGGACAGCGGTATATAAAGGATAACATGAAATGCTATTTAATATAATCTACACCATGCATTTTTAACTTATTTATATTATGGACAAAGCCCAGCAGTTGGACAATGCGCGCTTTGTCTGAACACACCGCGCATTGTCCTCCCTCATTTGTCAAAGACCGAAATATATAATTATTTCGGACTTGACCAGCCCCTTCGTGGTTATTTTCATCATAAATATTAGTCACGTGTTACTTTCGTGAAATAATTTTCATATATAATATAATATAATTTAATTTAATTGAACATTCCGCACGTTATCCGAGGCTGGTCAAAGTCCAAACTATTTATATACAGGGCTATTCAAAATGATTCATCCGATTTCAACTGAGAATACTTCCGTACCTATCAACCATGCATCAACTGGGCATACATCACAGTGCAGCGTGGGGGGTACGTTAAGGATAAGGATACGTTAAGGATACTGTGTACGTGCCACCGTTGCCCACATCTTTGGATGAGCTCCGAACTCGCATTGTTACTGCCGTAGAGTCGGTGACAACGGACATGCTGGAGCGAGTATGGGACGAATTCAACTATCGTGTCGACGTTGCTCGTGTAACTAGGGGAAGTCACATAGAGCATTTATGAGGTGAGAGACAAAATTTGGACAGTTTTTCTTTTGGTTGATGTATCACAAATCACTGTATTTGTAACATTAAAAAATATTCTCATTTGAAATCGGGTGAATCAGTTTGAATAGCCCTGTACGTATTTTGGACTCTGTCAAATGAGGGAGGACAATGCGCGGTGTCCAGACAAAGCGCGCATTGTCCAATTGCTGGGCTTTGTCCGTAACGGTTCTAGGAAAATTCCTAGTTGGAAGACTGCCATGCGGAAGGTTTCCAGGCAGAATATTGCCAGTGGGGAATATTGCCAGGAACAAAATAAATTAAATAGTGATTTATGACTAATTTAATAAAACACTTTTATTGATTAAAATAATTTGATAGGATTTCTTGGTAATAAAATAAATAATGATTTAAGACTATTTAATTAAAAGAACACACTTTTATTGATTAAAATAGAAAATAGGATAGGATATCCGGGTAAGATTATTTAAGTTTCCAAAAATTTAGATTATTTGGAAAACATTCAAAACGGAATGGAGATTGTATGCAACTGAGCGAAGATATGTGATTTTATCATCTTGGTTGTATCGACTGACAATTTTCTTTATCGTTGATATTCCTGTACGTTGATGTAGTTGGTCTCTCGTCCCCTCGTACGAAATGCAATTTTTTTGTTTGCGCTATAACCTCTTCTTTTTTCAAACATGATAGAAATTTCCAGATGTTTGGGTGGCATTGTGAAATGTTTTTGGTCAAAGCGTTGTTGAAGCCTTCAAAACTGTTGTTTGTACGGGGCATGCAATGCTCAACTCTGTAGTAGACATTCCACGTAGCAATTGGAAAAAGTGGCGTCGCTCTTCTCCTATTATTGCCTCTTCCCCTTATAACGCCAATATAAGTTAATTCAAAATAAGAAAGAAACTCTTGCGGAATATCTTCATCTTCTGATAGCTCTTCAAAGCCTATGACAACGTCGTGACAAGGGAGAAAAGCAAGGGCCGAAAAACAGCGTAGCTTTAAACTAAACCCCATTTCATTGTGGTATCGAATTCGTAACCCAAGGTCTACAATCTTTCTGTAGAGTGACTGGCAAAAGTGAAAAAAAACAACCAGTGTGGTCAATGTCCGGAAAAACACTCGTTAATCCGTTGATTGAAGCCTTTTCGAAATCACTCATTACGGTGACGGGGTCTTGTCGAACTAAATCTTTAATTTTGAAGTAAAAGTTTTTGTACGTTGCTTCACTTTTGTTAGGAAGAAGTGCAAATATACGAGGAAAGCTAGTATTTTCTACTTGTATGTGAATGGTAAAAAGCTGATAAAACATTGTAGGCGACACTTTGAAAGTTCCATCAACAGCCCAGTTTCTATATTTTCTTAAGTCTTGAATTCCATCCTCTGTGGCAAATATTAATGTTCTATTTTCATCTTCAGCTCCGGAATCATATTGGAGGAATTTTTCTCCAGAATCAAGAATTTGAAAATCGGGTGGAATAGTGTAACCTGTCCTTCCCGAGGGGATAGGAGGAGCATTGGAAGCTTTTCGTCTCCATCGTCTCCATTGTCGAACATTTCGGCTCAAATGCTGCACATTTACAAGCTCAGCACGTGCACATTCATCTAAATAGGCCAAACAAGTAGAAACCACAGACCTGGTAGGTAGACTAGACTAGACGAGATAACTACTTCTTTCAACTCTTCAATGGCTATTTTGGCATCCACTTTGCTTTTGGTTGCTGCGTGATTGTGTTCGTTCACATATTTTAAAACTTCGTAATTATGCTCTTTTGCTTTGGTATGCAATCTAGCTGTACACGAGTTTTGCTTTCTCACAGCACATTCCCAATAAATTTTGGTTTCATCCTTGTTCCTGCCGTTTTGATGGTACATATATTGAAGCTCATCAATGACAATATCCTTACCACGTTCACTTCTGAGAATAGAAACCATTGTCGGGAGGGAGGAAATGCAAAATAAATACAAACGTATACTAGCTATCCACACTTCGAACTGGCCTTGCTTAAATTAAATTGCGTGACCTTTGACTCCCTTAAAACTTATTTATTTTCTTCATTTACTATTTTTCTATTTATTTAAATTTATTTTGATCACTGGCGATATTCTCACTGGAAATCTTCCCCACTGGCAATTTTCCGCCGGGAAATTTTCCGCCGGGAAATTTTCCGCCGGGAAATTTTCCGCCGGGAAATTTTCCGCCGGGAAATCTTCCGCCGGGAAATCTTCCGCATGGCAATCTTCCAACTGGGAATTTTCCGCGCACGGTCCGTAACATATACAAGAAATCATCATTGATAGCTGCATCATTTTTTCTATCAATTCCAAGGACCACCATATCGAGAGACTATTTAAAATTAATCTTATATTGACATCTTTCGCAATGGAAGTACGTAGATAAGTGAGCACTGATCCAGACACACTTCCAGCTGGCCAGCACCACCTAAATTAAGGATTCTCTCGGCAGTTAGTCTGCATAGTGTGTGATTCCCACCCCCTATTCCTTTTTTGTAATTTTACATTTTCAAAAAATATGAAAAAAAAAAAAAAATTATGCTTTAGATTTGGTTAAATGTACCTTGATTTCCCCAAAATTACTAACAGTATTACTGCACCGCCAAGTATGCCCCTGAAACTGAATACATCTATTAAGAAGTTTTGACTCGCGAGAGTTCCCATCAAGCTTCCCATTTCCACCAATGGTGTATCATCTGAGAACTCTGTGCTCTGCAACCCGATCAGCATCTACTACATTTACTTCAAAAGGAACATCAAGCTACTCCCTATACTAAACTAAATAACATCCCAATGTACCCTCCCTTTATGTTAAGTTTATGCTCTCTTGATACCTGAATTAGTTTCGCTCCTAAACACCTATTTTCGAGTGTACAAATTCAGTTGTTTGGTCCTATCTTCGTATGGTTTATTACGTAATAATGGATAAGCTTTGTTTCGCAGCGCTGAACCCTTTCTACCGTTTCTGCATCCTTACTCATCTATGGCAGTCAAAACTGTACAGCATAATGGAAGTGAGGCCTATCAAGCGACTTATATGATGGTAAAACAATATCTCTATCTCTGGTAATTTTGAATATTCATCTAAAACTCAATACTTTATCAGCTTCACTGCTCCCGACTGAACATTTTGAAAACTTGAAATATTTTGTAACTTGGCTCTAATTTTTATTGCCTCCGAGGCTTCGTTTAACACTATTTACCAGGGTTTCGGAGCCGGAGCCGGAGTCGGTGGAGCCAGTGAATTTTGCTTACCTGGAGCCGGAGCCGGAGCCGGAAACCTTGAAAATACGGCTCCATGGTCTGGCTCCGGGCGATATATTGCTACCTAAATTGTTATTTGTTAAATATAGGTTTAGTTGCAAATTATAATTCTTGTAATATATTACGAAAAATGGTACCATAGGATTCTTGGATTTTATGGAGGTGTGGGAGTTGCAGGAATAATCTGCAAATTTCCATTTTTTAACCATTAAATATTTGGGTAGATTTGTCTTAACAACACTTAATTATATAGGTAAAAAATTTTTATGGCGGTGGAGACCTTAGGTAGGTAGGTACTAACTATTTATCTAAGTAGGTAACTACCTAGATACATACCTAGTAAGGTTGGTCCTTCTGACTTGGATTGAACTATTTTTATTTTTAGGTCAATTATCTTGTATTGCTAAATTTCTTTTTTTCAGATTCTTTGTAATTTGTACTTGATTCTTTAATTATAATTATCAGTCTATGACCCTTCATAATGGATAGAGATTCAATAAAGAAGTCTGATATATTCAAGTATTTTACTGAAAGTTCAGATAAGAAACACTATGTTTGTATTTGTGAAGTTTCTGATGCTTCGGGAAATATTTCAACGTGTGGAACTAAAATTACTTTGAACTAATTAGGAGGCAAGTTTCTCTAATTTATATAAGCTACCATTGTTAATAAATATTTAATATTTAGTTTTCATCATTTTCCTTTAGTTATTTAAATAACTTCATTCTATCATTATATTTGCCTAATTTAAAATCATAAGAAATTTAAATTTTGAGTATTAAAGTGATTTAGTAATAAAATATTTTTGTGCAATATTTAAAATTGGACAATTAGTTATATAAATCTAGATATTTATTTTATAATTAACAGAATTTACTATAAAAGAGCCGGAGCCAGACTGTAAAAAATTTCTGCGCCGGAGTCGGAGCCAGAAGTTTTTTTACCGGCTCCGAAACCCTGCTATTTACCATAGCATAATTCACCATAGTATAATTCACCATTGTAATAACCTAGGCCTATATGCATAACGTTACATATATCTAGGTTAAATTGCATTTGTCACTTACGAGATCATTACTAAACTACCTCTAGCCAGTAAACTACGAGGGCCACTCAATATATCAATATATTTTGCCCCCACCTTTTTTTTTCCTTTCCAAGTTTCCTTGTAAGTTCCAGAAATTTTGTACACGTGTAGTTACATACTTTGTTTTTATTTTTCCACAGTCTCCATCCTTTTCTACGGCTTTCCTCCACCTCAAAACAAGGGCCTTTATTCTTTGCTGGTAAAAGTCCGCTGGGTTCCGCTAGAGCCACCTCTTAACCTCCTCAACAACCTCATTGTCACTGAAACTTTCTTCCACGAATAGCATCCTTCATTGGCCCAAACAAATGGAAGTTTAAAGGTGCCAGATCCCGGCTGTATGGAGGGTGAGGTAACACAGTCAAGCGCATTTTTGTGATGGCCGGTCGAACTCGCTTTATACGTCTCTGGAGTCTCTGTAGGGTAGCAATATATGCCTCTGAGTTGATTGATTGTCCTTCATAATGTTCACCAGAATCACCCTTTTCATGTCCCAGAAGATGGTGGCCATAACCTTTCCTGCAGAGGCAGCCATTTTGAACTTTTTCTTGCGTGGGGAGTCTGCGTGATGCCACTCCATGGATTGGCGTTTTGTTTCAGGTTCAAAGTGGTGTACCCAAGTCTCTTCCCCAGTTACAATTCGTGAAAGGAAGTCATCCCCCTTCTGTCTCGTATCGAACCAACGACTCGGAAGTAATTTCTTTTCTTTGGACTTTGTGATCTTCAGTCAGTTCGCGAGGAACAAACCGTGAACACGCTTTTGAGTATCCCAGTTGCTGAATTATCGTATTCACACTTCCTTCACTAATTCGTAGCTCCAATGATAGCGCCGATTTGATCTCGCACGTTTAGACCAGTGTCCAACTGTGCTTCGATCAACAGCAGCATCTCCGTAAACGTTTTGTAGACGTTTGTGAATATTTCCAACTGTTTCCTTCTCTGCGGTTAAGAACTCGATAACAGCTCTGTTTACGACGCACATCACTGTCAGACGTCATTTTCGAAACTGCGTTAACCATCGGTTTTATACAAGGACGTTTAAAAGCGGTTTTATACAAGGAGAGGAGGTTCAAACTGGAAAAATCCGTTTGTGAATCGCAGAAAGTTCATACTTATGGCCAAAAGACATTTCGGCCCCATGGCCTATTATTTAGCTACGAAAAAAGGGTGGGGCAAAATATATTGAGTGCCCCTAGTAATTGCTATACCTACCATTTCAATAGCGTCGGCAAATTTAGACTTTACTTAATAAATTAACGTCCAATCGTTTATCCATATGAAAAATATCGGTCCTAAAACTGATCCTTGCAGAATTCCGCTAGTTACATTAGCCCACCGTTTATCACTAATTTTTCTACCAGTTAACCAATTATCAATCCACTTAAGAACTTGACCCGTTATTCAGTGAGCTTTAGGTTTTTTAACAATCATTCATGAACTTGTTAAACGCCTTTCAAAATCTAAATACAGTATATCTACTACCCCATTGCAATCATCAGAAAAATTCTAACGAATTAACTAAACAATGTTTATTTCCATGAAACCTGTGGTGACTATTTAATAAGATTGTTTTAAAGATGTTCGACTGTACGGTCTCTGATAACCGATTCTTAAAGTTTTCCTATAATAAAAATTTGACTAAACCCTATAATTCCCTATTTGTTGCTTATCCCCTTTTTTTACAGATTGAGTTACATTAATTAATTTAAAATTCAAAGTAACAACCGTCTGTAGTAAGGATTTTTTAAAATTTTGAACTAAAGGTTCTAGTATTTCATTTTTTTTAACTTAAAAGCTTTGGGCAATTTATTAATTTTTAACCTATCAACATAGCGTGCAATGTCTTCAGTGTAAACGTTTATGGCAGTAAGAAGTGGAATTTCCTATACGTTATTGAACAAGCTACGATCTTCCGAAACAAAACGCGTATCCTCAACAATAAAGACTGATGAATGCGTCTTAAGTACAGTGACAGCACTTAAATAAAAGAACATTTATTGTTTGTAATATCTACTTTATTGGTGATAACTTAGTCTTTCAATGAGAAAGAAATAGAAAACTATACTCTAGTAGGACTCGAGCCTGCAATGTCACATGATTTCAATGTCAGCGTTCCTACCAATTATACCATTCAGTGCGGTAATTGCGCTTAAAATGCATTCATGTGCTTTAGAAAGGCGATGGAGTGATGGAACATGGTCGGACAGCGTAAATATTGGCCTTGCTTGAATGAACTATTTTGGGTTCTGAATGGCGTGATTGGTAGGAAAGCCGACTCTGAAACCACGCGACGCGGGTTCGAGTCCTACTTGCTCATAGTTTATTACTTTACTGCCTTTTACCTTCCCAGTAAAGAGCTTTGTAAGAAAGTTATACCGCTTTCTTCGTAGTTATTCATTAGGTTACTACTTGAGTTTACCACAGCCCAATATTGTCGTTCAAAGGATTCATATAACAAACATAATTATAAAACTTTTAGCATTTTCTTTACATTCTAGCTACTTTAGCTTCAAAGTCGCGTTTGGTACTTCTAATTAAACGTTTAATTTAACTAACTTTAACTACATAAGTATGTATAATTGTTAGTGTTGTGGCGAATGTTCCCTTTTGTACAGAGTGGGCTACATTTTTATCTTCGATTGGGTTTTTTTTTCTGTCTCTCGTAGTAGTAGTAATAATAGTTGTTTATTTACGTACCAGAATGTCTACAAAAAATATTTATATTTTATGTAAAATTTGAACAGAGTTTTTGGTGTATTTCCTCACCAATCTTAACTTTTGGTTTAGATTGTTTCCTCTTTGGGTAGGTGACGCCTCCTTTCAAGCCACAAGTCACGAGCGAGACTGACACGAGTTACTTTGATATTGAATTCACGAGCAACACCGTTCAATTCACTCCTCCCGAAGACGGGACGCTCCATCCGATTTCGGAGAAAGGGGAGAACTTCAATGTGAGTTCCCTGCGCTTTTCTGCGGGGTGGGTGGGGAGCGTAGTGTCAGTGTAAGATTGTGTATGTTCGGAAAATGCTTGTGCTGTGGGTTTATGAATATTCGAAGTTTTTTGAGTGTGATGTGGTCGGCTCATGGTTTTTAATCGATATGTCTTTAGTCATGGACTTTAATAGTGTAAAAGAGGTCCTTAGAACACTATTTGTGTGTGTGTGTGTGTTTTAATGCAGAAGCTAAAAAGTCGAAAGATTTTTATAATTGTGGCTGTCGTTTAAGCAGGAATTTGAGCAATTTTCGTACCAAGACGTCTCTTCCACGATGGGAAGCTCTTTGGCGTCCAGCCGTAACTCCTCCGATGTCGTCAGCCACAGTTGTCCCCAAAGAAAGCTCTAAATCGCGGCTAAAACGACTGTGAAACTGCCCTCGCTGCTTCCTCTTAGTGCCTTTTAGTGTGTTACTTATGTCTAATGTGAGCAGTTACCCCACTCCCTCAGATTGATCATTGTTACGAAATGTTGAAGCGAGAATTTTGGTTTTAGATTTCCAACCACTTCGCATTGACGAGTAAAGACATTGTTGAATATTTCCAACACTACTAAACTTTTTTTTTTCTTTCTTTTTTTTCATTCTTTTAATGAACTATTACCTAAATATATTAAATCGAATTACTGATGAATATCGGTAGATTTAGCTTCCATTTCATCTTTCCCATCTTTTGTAATTGTTAATTTTCAATCTGAAAAACATTGTTCACGTATTTGAAATAATGATGATCATTATTATTATTTGTTTACTTTTTCATTAACGTATAAAATTTTGAAATGAAACTTATAAATGAAAGACTTGGAAATTATTTGCAAATCAAATGTTAAGCAAATTAGAAACTTATATATACTGTATATATATTTTTTTTATAAGTATCTTTACACTAACATTTTTGTTTAAATATTTTGAATTTTCATTACACGAGTAAATTTAAATTTGTGTTTGTAATTTCTACTTTATTGATAATTTAAACAATTTCTTTCAATGAACAAAAACTGAAATCCTATTTTAATATCGTACATATCATTAATATATGAAACGTTACTAATTAAATCGGTGCGTAAATAGAAGAGATTATTACTTAACCCTTTCCTTCACAAATATATTTTGTTTAAACGAAAAAGTACGATTTATCGTTATTCAAAACAAAATATTTTAGTAACTAGTCACTTACACGCATTTTGGGTTCCTTTACCGGCAAGTAACTAAACCTATGTAAAGATAGAAGCATTCGTTGAAAAAAAAATGGATTTTAGTAAGATTTATATTTCCGACTGGACATTACAGCCCCCCCTCGTACCAAAAGAGTTTAGTTAAAAAGTAAAAACTGTTTGGAGTCATTCTCTCTATCTTATCCCTTGATTACTTTCTTTGGTTACTTAAACCCGCCATGGTATCTTAATGGCAGAGCGAAGGAATGTTAATCTGAAGGTCATGTATGGATTCGACGTTCGGTTCGTACTTCATATTTCAAACGATTATGGTGCTTCTCTTCGACTCCCACGAATAGTAGTAGGTCCCCTTCGTCGTGTGAACTTAAATATTGTGAAGGAGGTTAAATACTAATGCAAAAAACTTTGGTTTAGCTTTGCTTGCTCTAATGCTATCCGCAACAGAGAGGAGGCTTTCAGAAGGTACTGTCGCCATCCAACTCTTGACTCTCACTTAGCTTGTGTTTCTGCCCGGAATCGTGCATGATCTGTTCTTCGACCCCAAAAATTCCTTCATCAGACAAAAATATGAAAACTTATCCAATTCTAATTCTTCTCTCTTCTTGGCACCTAGCTAAGAGAATCTCCAAGAACTTTACTTCCTCTGCTTTCTCTCGGTTGCCGTCTCTTCTCCTGGTAGAGTTGAACTCTTCGCTCATACTTTCGCCTCCAGGAAGATTCTTGAACAGATCTTCTTAATCTTTTAGATCGTCAGTATGGGTTCCGCAAAGGATTCTCTACTGGCGATATGTATGCATGTATTTATTTTTATTTATTTATTTACATGTGTGTGTAATGTCTCTCTCTCTCGTATTCTTTTCTAACTCTCGAACGCAAGGGTTAATCGGTATTTTCAATCTTTCATCTACTCAACCGTCAATTCCGGAACAATCTTCCTTAACCCTTTACCGCCGTAGTGTCCGTTATCGGACACCAAAATAAAAATGGAAATATATCCAAAATTGTTGCGTTTTTGTCGGGTACGCCGTGATGGCTGTTTTCGGCCAACTCTGTGGAGTTACCAAGCAACGCTTTTCCGCGAAATTTAAAATTGTTAGAATTTAGCGCCATTATAGGTAACGCTGCAGCAGATGTTGGTGATGCAGTCCACGGACCTAACTTTACCAGACCATGGAATCATTACCAGGTAAGATATAGTTCTATAATAATTTGTAGCTCTCAAATATATTTTAGACTATATTTAGAGTAAAATTTAGAGTATAAAATTACTTGTACTATTACTATATCATTAGATGATCTAGAACATGGTGCTCGAAAACGATCAGCACGGATTTAGAAGGGTTTCCCCGCAACACATGCTTTTTTATAAAAATGAATTTTAGGGGGGAAATAATGTGTGTGTGTGTGTGTGTGTGTGTGTGTGTGTGTGTGTGTGTCATAAAGAGCAGATGGCAATTCATAAGTTGTAGTAATTTTTTTTCCAATTTGCTTCTAGGAACAAGTGAATCTTCTGGACATGCATCAATTTCTATAGCAATTGGTAACTTTTATGCTGGAAACTGTAACAAGAAGTCACGCTATTGTACAGTTGCTGCAACAAGTGATGGAGACCATATCAGAAGGAGATGAAAGAGAAAATTTAGAAGAGTTCAGACCTAATGAGTCAAGTAAGCTTTTCATATTTTTTTCAAAAGTAGATAGCTACAGAATTAATATAAATGATAAATACTGAATACAGAAGAGTATAGTCAATTAAATCTCTATAATACAAACACTCTTACATCCCCTCTGTAGTAAAATATTGGATGAAAAAGTATATTTCTAACTTGAACTTTTTTTTCTATAAAGGTACAGCTTCAGAATGTGAATCAGAGGACGATATTTTGTCTTCTAGCACAGTTGTCTTATGCGTCGAAAACCATTCACCCTTGTCTGTATCTAACGAGAAAAGGCGAAAGCAGACTTCGCAGAAGCGTACCCCTATCTGGAAAAAAGTTACCAGTCGACAGCCTATTCCACCTGAACCAGACTTTGAAAATGACTCTCGCGTATCAGAAAATATCGAGGATGACTTAGTGAGCCCATTTCAGTTTTTTTCGAAATTTATTGATAAAGATATTCTTGATATTATTGTTAGTCAAAGTAATTTATATTCTGTGCAGAAAAATGTAAATCGTCCTCTAAAATTGACTAGGGAAGAATTTGAGCAGTGGCTGGGACTGTCTATTTGGTTTAGCCTCTGTAAAATAAGTAATACTCGTGAGCACTGGAATGATGGTATGAAAGATGAGCGTTACACAAGCTTGATGACTCGTGATAGGTGGGAAGAGAGAAAAAGTAATATTCATTTTGTAGATAATTCTCAGCTGTCTGGTGGTGATAAAATAGCTAAAGTACGCCCCTTCGTGGAACATTTGAGAGCTAAATTTAAAGAAATTCCAATGATCAGAGATATATGCATAGATGAGTCTATCATTCCATTCAAAGGCCATTCTGCACTAAAAAATATATCCCAAAGAAACCGCACAAATGGGGTTTCAAATTTTTTGTGTTAGCTGACAAAGAGGGAATGGTGTACGATTTTATTCCATACACTGGAAAGATTCAACCAGTTGATGACCCTACAGTTCCTGATCTTGGGGCTAGTTCAAATATAGTTTTGCATTTAGCTCAAAGCATTCCAAATGGCAAAGGATACAGACTGTTTTATGATAATTGGTTTACATCTTTGCCATTGCAAGTTTGCTTAGCAAAACGTAAAATATGGTCTTGTGGCACTGTTCAGTCAAGAAGGTTGCCAGGTCTCACATTTTCGTCAGATAAAGAAATGCAGGCTAAAGGTAGAGGTACTTTTGAGGAATGGGATGCAAATGTGGATGGGGAAAGAGTAACAGCAATCAAGTGGTTTGACAGCAGGGCTATTCATGTGTTATCAACTTTTGCCACAGCGTATCCTGTTGTTCAAAAGGAAAGGTTTGATCGTAAGACAAAGGAGAATGTAACAATAACTTGTCCAAATACTGTACATGAGTACAACAAAGCAATGGGTGGGGTAGACTTACATGACCAGATGGTTTCTCTCTATAGATTCTCATTCAAATCAAAAAAATATTACCACAGAATTATTTGGCATTTGTTTGATATGGCATTAGTCAATGCTTGGCTAATGTACAAGAGGTCATGCAATGCTATGGATATTCCTCCTAGAAAGCAAAATAAGTTGTCATATTTTAAAGTTAGGGTAGCTAAGGCTTTGATGTTTGCTGGGAAAGTGACACAAACAAGCAAAAGAAAGAGACCATCTATCGAACAACCCCCCAAAAAAGTTGGGAATCAGGGCTTACCTCTACCTGATATTGATGTACGATATGATGGTCTCCATCATTTGCCTGATGTTGGTTCTGTTAGGCATATGTGTAAAATGGTTGGTTGCAAGAGACGAATTGTAACATTCTGCCAAAAATGTAATGTTTATTTGTGCATTGCACAAATAAACAAATGTTTCACAGAATTTCATATTAGGAATCAATAAATTCCATATCCTGATTCAATTGTAATAGTATATATAAATGTAATATGCAATTCCAAACCCATTTAATATGTTTGATGTAATAGTTTATAATATGTTAATAAAATGTTTGAGTTGAATTCAATGTTTTATTCTCCGTAGAGTTTCACATATTTTTTAGCTCCATGTGCCGTGGTGCCCGATTTCATCCACCTTCATTAAAAATATAAATAAAAGAAGTATAAATTTTAATGCCTACACTGCTTCTTTGCATCTCATTTACCACAATTATTAATATATTTTTAAAAAATAATGGAAATAAATAGACCTCGGCGGTTAAGGGATAATCCATCTTTCCCCCCGTCTATGACCTCCAATCTTTCTAACGCAGTGTCTCCAGGCATCTCAAAAACCTTGGACTTTAATTTTGGCTCTCTTCTTTCTCTATATCGGGGGAGATGTGTTTGCGGTATTCGCCCTTGGCCCCTCCTTCCTGCACAAAAAAAAAAGTTAATACAAATTATTTGGGTTCGGGGGAGATCATCTTGGGCGGTAAGCGGTAAAGTCTTGTGGAATTGATTAAGAGTCGTTTGATTTTAAGTAATATTTCTGGATGGCCATTTTGTAGATTAATCATTGAACTTGGTAAGGTTATAAGTTGTGGGACTGGTTTCTGATAGTTGATTTTAATTATAAATTTTAAATATATTCAAGAGGAAATCAGTTATATATGTAAATTATACACGTTTAAGGGAATATTTTGTAACATTTCCTATAAGCGAAGTGAAGATAGGTCGGGGATTTGACTCCTGATGGTGCTGGCTAATAATAAACCAGGAATTACAACAATGGGCCGCATTACCCCTGCGCCAGTTTCTAGTCCACTTGACTGATTATAACAACTGAGTTTGAGAATGATTATTTGTTTGTCGAAATCTGATAAGAAACATTCAGCAATTTTAATTGTAAATTCAGTTCTACCGAAGAAATAATATAACCCATATTGTGTATAGATCTTTTATCAACACCTTCAGAATACGCGTACATACAGACTGGAGACAAATTAACAGAAAACCTTGAACTTGGGAATAAACTTCCTCGTCGTCGCATCCATAGTAGAACAGGCCCAGCTATGAACAAAAACTGTCAGGCGATATCTGCATAGTATGGACTACTATTGTTGAATGGCAAGGCGAAAACCTCTATTAACGCGGCATAATATTGCCCGTTGTAAGGAGTGGGACAATTCTCATATCTGACGAATCTCGATTCGCCCATTTTTTGACAGTGGTCGTGTAGCAGTTACCGGAACACGAGTTCTCCATAAAACATTTTGCAGCAACAACGAGGCGTGACGGTATTTCTGTTATGTTGTGGGGCGCGGTTTGAACAACCGGACGCTTAAAGCTGGTGGTCTGTGAGGGGACTGCAGCCTCTTCACGATATGTCTGGATTCTTGAATATCCGTGACAGGGGTGACTCGAAACATAGCTGCATGCCGGGCCATTTTGTAACAAAGAGGGAGGATTTCGAATGGCTAAAATTTTCACACTATTTATGAATTTACTTAATTAGCAGCACAATAATAATGATAATGGAGGAAAGCGAAACGAGACTGTTCCGAACAGGGCATTTTAAAACTTCTTACCTCGACAATTTGTTGGCCGCTTTCTTGACAATGCTAACGATTATTTTGGTTCCTTTTTAAAATTCTTTACAATTTTTATATTAAGTTTCAACGTATTACATATAATTTTGTTTAGTTTTAAAGTAATCAGTAACAGTAATTATAAATTGTATGCAATTCCGTTTTAAAATAATCATTAATTAACAATAAATTTCATATTGAAATCCAAGACATGACATGGTCTTTTGCCAGTATATTCCAGTAGCCAGTTGTCTCCTTAAACAACTACACTGAGCAACAGAAAAATCGGCCCACTTGGAATATCGCGAAAAGCAAGAAAGTGGGCATGCTTCTGTTTATAAAAGTTTTAAAATTCGAAAATGTAGTCTGAGGACATTAAAAAAATCTTCAAACACATGCTTAATACAATTTAGTATCAAAAAATACTACAAAAAATTGTATAAAAAAAAAAAATTGAAAGAAAAACAAAACAAAAAAAAAAAAATAACTACGTGATCCAGGGTTAATAAGATGTATTGCCTTCCCTAGCTCGAATGACTGCAGCCATTCGTCGATTCATCCCATGAATGAGATCGGCGAGCCACATCCTGTGGAATTCCCTCCCACTCCAGTTAAAGCTGCTTGTAGCTCCTGTAGAGTGTTAGGGGCTACTAGACGAGCCCTAAAACGCCGTCCCATCGTGACCCAGAGATGTTCTATGAGATTCAGGTCTGGACTTCGGGAAGGCCACTCGATTCGACGAATTCCAGCTTCGTCATGGAAATCGCTAACGGCTCTTTCCGCATGGGATCTAGCGTTATCGTACCGTGCTGTAGAAGGAAGTCTTCGCCAACGAAAGGAGCAAAAGGGACCACATGCTCCAGCAAGATCTCTTCCAAGTATCTTGCGGACGTCAATGACCCACCACCAACAACGACGAGCTCTGTGCGCGAGTTTGAAGTGATACCACCCAAGACCATGACAGCCTCCTCCAAAAGCAACCCTCTCCATAAAAGTGCACGGGGAGAATCTTTCTCCTGTTCTTCACACTCTTTCCCGTCCATCGGATGTTCGAAGATTAAATCTTGATTCGTCCGTGAATAATACTCGTCCCCATTGGACCATAGTCCAATTGACATGCACGAGCGAAAGCAAGACGAGCATTGCGGTGGTGTGGGAGCAATTCCGGGCCCATTGCTGGACGTCTAGCATGTAAGCCATTTTCCATAAGTCTTCTCCTAACGGTTCGCTCCGATACACTGACGTCTCGAGACCTTTCCAGCTCATTGCGGACGTTTGTGGCAGTCAAGCGACGATCTCGCAAAACACTCAAGACGATGAAACGATCGTCACGGGCAGATGTGCAACGCGGTCTTACAGATCCTGGTCTTCTGGTGTACTCTCCTGTCTCCACATAACGTTGGTAGACACGTCGAACCGTTGTTCTTGGAATTTCTAGCGCATCGGCGACGTAACGCTGGCTCCGACCATCTTCAATTAGGGTGACACTTTTGCGACATTCACGGCACTCAAATCCATTGTAAATGTCCAATTCTGAAGCCCAAAAGAATTAGAAGTCTGTTACTAAATGCAAATGCCTACTCCCACTAGTGGAAGAAAAAAGTGGCACTAGCAATCTAAGAGCAACTGAATGTCAGACTGTCGAATTCTTAAAAGAAATAAAAAATTCGTCACAGCTAGTGTGTTCGCAGCTGACGTTGTTTTCTCTCTCTATGATAATAAAAACCCACTCTAATAGACAGTCTATTTCCACAACAGTTTCGATTCCCACTGGCATCCTCTTCGGGTGGATACAGAAAAACGTTTTTCTGTATCCACCCGAAGAGGGTGCCAGTGGGCATCGAAACTTGTGGAAATAAACTGTCTATTAGAGTGGGTTTTTATCATATTTTGACCTTCACGTAGAAAAAAGTGAATTTTTTTGCATTTCTCTCTATTTGGTTGACTCGTAGACTATTTTGAATTTTAAAACTTTTGTAAACAAGCTTGCCCACTTTTTGCTTTTCGCGATATTCCAAGTGGGCCGATTTTTCTGCCGCACACTGTATATGATATACACCGTCTGCCAAAAAAAAAAAAGGGTTCACCCTTAAAACAGCCATAAAATCAACATTTATTAGTCAATCATAATGAAACTCATAAATAGTAAAACTCTGTAAACAGTATATATGTACACCAATTTTCAGATTATTATATTCAAAATTAATGATTTAATGATTGTTTATGTTCAACAAATTTTGTTGGTGAACATCGCTCCAATTTTGAATTCTGGGAGTCCACAAAAGTGGTAAAACTTTGGTAATAAAATTTTTATTCTCAGTTTAGTTATAAAATACATCATAAAATTTATAAAATATGGAAATGCCTTCATTAAAAAACCATGAAAATAAAGAGGATTTTGAATTTCGAAACAGAACTTAAATACTAAGTTTACAAAAGAAATCAAATTAACATTTTACTCTTTTGGAATTCCTATTAAAAAAATTGTTCAATGTGTTTCCCTTCTATTTCAACAATTTTCTTCAATCTTGGAAATTCATCAATGGTTTGATCGATCTGCTCCTGTGGTATCTCTTCCCACTTCTCCACAAGAAGCTGACGTAAGTGATCAACATTTCTCACCCTGCTCCTGTAAACTCTGTGCCAAATTTTCCCAGATCCTATACTCAACAGGGTTCAAGTCAGGACTGTTAGGTGGCCAATTTTGGGGTTCAAGTAATTCTGGGACATTATTTTTTAAGTATTCCACAGTTGCTATTGCTGTATGGGACGTTGCTCCGTCTTGCTGAAAAAGATAATAACCATCGTTGGCCAGATTTTGCATTTCGGGAAGCATGTTTCGCAGCAGAGTATTTCAATAGTACTCGGCATTGACTTTTACACCAGGTTCAATAAAATGAATGGATGTTTTTCCTAACTTTGATATGCCAACTGACACCATGACACTAGCTGAGAGATGATTTCTAGTTGCAAAAAGTCTGGGTTAATGTTTACTATAACACCACCTGCACCCAAAGTAAAATGAAATATTTCCAGTAGTACATCATAATTTACTAAGAAAAATGGTGTGTCTAGCTGAGAGATGATTTCTAGTTGCAAAAAGTCTGGGTTAATGTTTACTATAACACCACCTGCACCCCAAGTAAAATGAAATATTTCCAGTAGTACATCATAATTTACTAAGAAAAATGGTGTGTGTCTTTATTTGGGGAAATTCGTATTTACAAAGATATTTGCTTCTGAAATTTTAATTAACTTAATTAACGATATCGATTTGACGTGACGTCACGTCAGATGCGCGTTAAAATAACGACATTCATTTGTTTTGATTTTCATCTAGTCTAGTGATTGACGCCATTTTCCTTTAAATAAATTTAGATATAGCATGTGAAGGCTATAATGTACTTTTTTCATAAAATATTTTTCCTGATTGGGCTATTTTTTTCGCTACTCTGCGACTTAATTAGTTGGTTGGGTTTTGTTCTGTCTATTTTTTTTTTTCAAAGTGGATTCAGTTTAGTGGTGTTTGTGATAGAATTATGACGTGCCATTCGTGTGATTTTGACTTTGAGAACTTGATTCATGTGCCCTAGATGAAGACAAAGGATTGGATGATTTATCAATTACAGCGTTATTCTCTCATTTTAACGCCCATTCAAACTTGATATTTTTAGTCAGATATACCTGTAAAGCAGTTCAAATGCTTTACAATGACGGTATTTTTATGTTCGAGAACTTAATAATAATCATTTGTATAATTTAGGTCTCGGGGTACGGGGGCGGAGCCCCCCGTAAAGATCACGCATCACAAATGATCGGTCCTAATGTTTTGCGGTAAGGTTAGGTTTTTTGCAAAATACATTTTTTTAGTAGTTTTTCGTGTGTTTTGTTCCGATTTGCTATTTATTTGTTGTGGAAATGACCCATGCTTATGCCCAAAATTTCCTATATTTACTTAGTAAACTTCAATGTGTCGTAACTTTTAATTGGGTCATTTCCACAACAAATGAATAGCAGATCTGAACAGAACACACCAAAAACTACTAAAAAATATATTTAGCAAAAAAATTGGAGGTGGTGGTGGTATAGTAAACATTTACCAAAGTCTGCTATCAGGTATTTCATTCTTACATTAGACGTGCGAGTAAACTCTGTCATTTTTACTGTTCCGAGGTGACTCCACAGTGAATCTCTTCAGCAGTGAAAAAAGCCTTTGAAAGTTTATCACATGTTACTCGCCGTAAGATTTGTTTTGATCTTTGAGCGCGCTTCTGCTCATCAGTTTGAGTAATCTTTTGCCCGTGCACTCTTTTGAAAGGTTTTAGTTAAAGATCTTGTTTAATTATGCGTCTCACACTATTTTCTGATAATTGTAAATCTTTTGATATACGAGCTGGTGTCATATGGTTTCCTGGCTGGTTTTCCTGACTTAATATACGTTCTTCGACGTCGTCAATATTGTCTTATATGAGAACAGTTTTTGGTCGCCCACTTCCCCCTCTTCTTTTGATATCCCCAGTCTCGTCAATTTTCTTTAGAAACTTTCCAAAACCACCATCCTTCGTTGGGAATTCGGAGAGTAGTTTCGTTCGTCCATATCCCTTTTCTAGTCTATAATGCTTAATTATAATCTTATCTTCCTCTGAAAATGGCATATTAGAATTTACAAAAGTGAAAATGGAAATAAAGGATTCTTCATTAGTTTGTCGAGCATCAGTTGTAGTATTATTAGAGAAATATTTAATAAATCGTTATTTTTTATAGCTTCGAACTGAAATTTGGTTTACAGATAGATGTTTTATGTATCTTTTACGTGTATAAGTTTCATACTGATTGTTTGAAAAAGGTTGATTCCATGGAATATAAAACATCTTACAAAAGATGTTGAATAAAGCATTACGTAATTGACATTACTCATAACTTTATAAGTACATGTGATATACGAGTATATATGTAGAGGGTCATCGAAAAAGAACTCCGGTGTTTCAAACTTTAATAATTTATTAAATACAAAACCAAAAGCAGTTTCCTTTGTTAGAAAGTTTAATTATAACAGCTTTTTTTCCTATTTAAATTTTGGAGGTGCTACACTCTTGTTCAATTTTCAATTTCCAGCAACATGAAACGGTTGGAACAAGTTGGAACAAGTTCCCTTTCATACTCCTTGTACAGTACCTGCCCCTGTTAGTACGATGGCGTCCGTTCAGCAGAAGGCTCCGTGCGTGCTTTGGTATGCAGAGTTCAAGTCAGTTGTCTCCGTTCAATGCCATTTTCGACGTACGTACGGGACAAAAGCGCATAGTGACAAAACAATTACTCGATGGTTTGCTCAGTTTAGGGAAACGGGAAGTGTTTCAAAGCAGAAATCATTAGGGAGACCACAAACATCCGAAGAGACTGTAGAACGCATTAGAGTGTCGTGCGTACGCAGCCCAAAAAATCTAAAGCTCGTCGCAGTTTGAAACTTGTTATACCTAAGACTACCATTCAAAATGTGCTGCATAAGCGCCTTAGATTACACGCATACAAAATTCAAATGAGACATGAAATTAAAGTCACTGATCGTCCAAAACGACTCGAATTTTCAAATTTCATAAGTAAAATTGATGACGATGAAGGTTACTTAAAATGGGTAATGTTCACGGACGAAGCTACCTTTCACATTTAATGGCCACGTCAATCGTCACAACTACAGAATTTGGAGATCAGAATAACCAAATGAAGTTTTTGAGTACGTACGTGGCACCCCAAAGGTGAACGTGTGGTGTGGACCTTTCTTTTTTGCGGAGAGAACCATTACTGGAGACCTTTATCTCGATCTGTTAGAACAGTTTGTTTTCCCCCAAACTGAAGACATTGAAAGACAAAATGGAACTCCTAGGGCAGGGGTGGCGAACCTTTTAACAGTCGCGTGCCAAAAAAAACCGCGTGCCCACCAAAGTTTATATATATTACATCAAATTAAAAACATTAAGTCTATTATTTTATACTCATGTACTCATTGTTTGGATAACAATTTCTATGCTTAGGCGTGTCAGGCAAATTTTATCGCGTGCCATAGGTTCACCACCACCGTCCTAGGGGGTATTTGAAAAACATTGTCTGTGCCGAGAAAATTCGTGACTTAAGACATCTACAAGAGAGAATCTCTGCAGCTGTAGCAACAATCACACCGGACATGCTTCACCGTACCTGGACGGAAATCGACTACCGGTTGGATGTTTGTAGGGGTACAAATGGTGCTCACATCGAGACTTATTGAGGCATAACATTAAAATTTTTATTTTTTTCACATTTACAAACAAAGGAAACTGTTTTTGGTTTTGTATTTAAAAAATTATTAAAGTTTGAAATCCCGGAGTTCTTTTTCGATGACCCTGTATATATGTGATATATATATTATGTAACAGTAAAGCAAATACATTTTGTTCCTTTCGTGTCCATTTTTTCATTTTCCATTGTAATGTGTTCATTTGGTCTCATAACAAATAAGCTTTGCTCATGCAAGCACCAGGTAAAGCACTGAAAAACGGTGTACTCTTCTCTTACTCAAGGTAATCTGAAATCGCTGTAATCGTACTCGTACTCGAGGTAATCTGAAATCGCTGTAATCGTACTCGTACTCGAGGTAATCTGAAATCGCTGTAATCGTACTCGAGGTAATCTGAAATCGCTGTAATCGTACTCGTACTCCTCCAGTTACAAAATTTTGGTATTCTTTCCACCTCTAGTTATGATTGGCTAACTCGCGTAAAGTAGGTAATGTGTCTCGCTCAGTCACCCGTTAGGGTCGGATATATCAAGATAAGCAGCGTTAAAGATCACGAACTGATCACAAGCCCTACCTATAGGCAGGGGCGTCGATTGCTCTAAAATAGTGTGGGAGACACTTCGCCTTCAAACAGCGAATCAAACAATACTCTGAGTAGCTGTTGCGTGTAATATATCAATGTCGTAATTTACCATTTACCCATTTTTGTATTTTTCTCAGCATGTTGAAAAAAACTCAATTGTATTTAATGATTTTATGTCTTCCTTTATTTAAACATTTTTTTTGCAGAAATAAGAAACGCAATACAAACATTTATAATATTTAACCTTTCATGTAACATAATATCACATGTTTAACCGAAATAAATCTTTTATTACCCGTAGACAACGGGTCAATGTACATAAACTGATAACAAAATATGTTCGTGAAATATAAAACAAATAAACAGCACTTTGATCACACTTTGATATTGAAAGTGATACGTAACAAAACCATTTATTTAACATATTTCCATTTCGCGTACTTAATGACCAAGAACACACAAATGCTACGTGCAATTATTAAAATGCAAATTGACTGCTAAATTCCATGATAAATATACACTGGTGTTCATGACAATCTATACTATAATAAGAGGTCTGTCTGTCTGTCTGTCTGTCTGTCTGTCTGTCAGAAATTGTGAGAAAAAAATTCAGAAATTTTATTACGGGCGGAAATGTGAAGCTCAAGATTTTCATGACTGTGTTCTTTTCTGTAGTTTAGCAATGGGGGAAGGGTTGGGGTGGGGGTAATGGGGGAGGGGGTTAGCCCCCAAGTTGTATGAATGGGGGTGAGGAGGTTTTGGGAGATACCAGATTCAGAAATGTTGACAATGTGAAGCTCAAAATTTTCACGGCTGGGTTCTTTTTTTGTAGTTTAGCCTGTCTAACCATCAGCGAAGTGATGAACTGTACTAGTAATTTATAATATTGCTATTACATTTGCATATGCATATAATACGACATATAACGTCTTATTAGGTGCCATTAATAGTTAGCATTTATAGTAATTCATCCACGAAAGGGGGGGGGCACAACTGATAGGTTGTGCCCCCCTTTGTGAAAAGTGGGGGGCAGAAATGTTCCTGCCCCCCCCCCCCTCCCGCAATCGACGGCGCGGCTTGTTTATGATAAAAATAACCACGAAGGAAAATTTATTTCATGTTTTAATTTTCCTTTGTGGCTATTTTCATCATTACGTGTATATATATATATACATATATATATATATACCCCCTTTGGTTAGCTTCCGCCCGAATTCTTCATTCTGACGAAGGTCAAGCTTTTCACTCCACCTTAGACCTACAATTTAACGTGGAATCTGAACCACGCCCCACCAGCAGCCCCAGCGTCTTAACCATTAGGCCACCCATTTATCTACCAACCACGTTTTTTGGGCGTTCTTTATTGTGTGGAAGGATGAACAGCTGGGTTTTGCTGCGCGCCGACTGCCGTCACCGGGTCTCGAACCTGGGGCCGATGGATTCGTAGTCAGTGACGCTAACCACTACACCACCGAGGCGTATATATATTATCATCATCATTATCTAACAACAACGAAATCATAAATTATTTTATTTTAGCTTTTTATGATTGAAAATTATTACACAATAACAAAAAAACTAGTGACCCATCAAACAATAATCGAGTCAGAAAATTCTTGGAATTTTTAAAAATGTTTTACAATAATAAACTAAAGATAAACCAAGACCAGCGCCATCTTGAATTTATCGATGGTGAAAGGTTCTGGTAGAGTTTTTATTTGTTAGAAATATAATTAGAAACAGAATTTTCATTATTTGTTATTTGGATTTAATATGGCTAAAATTGAAGACTTAAATGTTGATAGTATTATTATTAGATTAGTGAAAGGTAAGAACAATAGAAATTAGGCTAAAAATGTTAACCCTCCTACCAGTCGGTCGCTCTGGCCGTTAGACGATTAACATAGCTAGGCCTAGTATGTTTCAGTAAAGCTAAAAGATGTAGGGCCTTAACTAAGCCTAAATTGTTAATTACTGAAGCGAATCTTAATCCGAATTAAATCTTACCTTCAATAATTAACATTTCAGGCAATTTAGGATAATTTGATTATCCCTCAGCCCGGGACTACGGCCTAATTTAATGACTATTAACGTGATATCTCTAATTTAACCAGTTCTCTTAATGAATTTAATGCCTTTAAACTTAGCCCTATGAAATAAAATGGAGTTTAGTAGTTGAAATAGTAAACTAGCATGAGAAGATCTGAATTTTAATTTGAAGCCCATGGCAGAAAACGTGAAAATTAAACTGCTTAGGACATGCTGTGTTGAGCGTAGGCCTATTAGGCCAACCTGCATAATATGGTACAATTTGCAATGAGATTGCTCCCTTATATACTGTCAAACTCAAAAACAGACTGCAAAATTTTCGCATGCTTCCGTTTTTGGGGAAAGTTTCGCGCGATATGAAACACACTCATCAAATATTGTTTTGTTTCTAAGCCTTTGAGGATGGTACTAAGTTTGTCGCAGGTGAGGACTTCAGTCGACATTTATGAAATTTACGCCGTACTGCGTCGAGCACGAGTCGGCCGCGAAAATTTTATTGAAAAAAATTCTAACGCGAAGCGTCGGAAAATTCGAGAAGATTGTATCGTCTGGAGTCTCAAAGTAGGGGAGACCATAGGTCTAGCAAGTTTGCAAAATTTAAAGAAAACTGTCTTCTTACAAATTGAAAGCTTAAATTCAACGAAAATAATTAATAGTAATATATATAAATAAATAATTAATTGTAGGTTACTCAAATACTTCAATCACTTGAAGTAGGGGAGACCATAGGTCTAGCAAGTTTGCAAAATTTAAAGAAAACTGTCTTCTTACAAATTGAAAGCTTAAATTCAACGAAAATAATTAATAGTAATATATATATATATAAATAAATAATTAATTGTAGGTTACTCAAATACTTCAATCACTTGAGTTTTGGCGTTTTGAATACACTTTAATCACTTTTACTTCCAAGTCTCCAATTATGAAAAAAAAAATTATACAAAATATATAAAAATAAGAGAAAATTTAAGTTATTCATACTGCCAAAATAGAATATTTAAAATTTTATCTTTTTTGATGTTAGTTTGAAAATGATTTTGGTGTACTGAATTGTTTTGAATCATTTTTACATTGACAAAATGGGTATAACTTGGATTACACCCTTCTGCCATCACACATCAGCACGAGGGAGTGATTGTCTATGCACATTCTTCATCATAAAGTGTTGCCATTCTTCCTCCAGATCACGAGACATACGAAGTGTGTTCAAGAAGTGCGCGCGCATCACATGATGCGCGTCATGTGATGCATGTTGTAGTGTGACTCAGTCTGTGTCCAAAGATGGTTACCGTTTCTCGACATTTACTGTTTTGTGAAGTAATTTTGTGTGTTGTCGCATTTTGTGCATTTGAATAATTGCTACTGTCGCGCACTTCCATTGCGATGACTGCTGTTTTGTTTCCACGTCATACCCGTAGACCCACGTCTCTTCACCCGTAACGATGTTTCTGAGAAAATTTTCATTAATATTGGCACGTTGAAGGAGGTCTTGAGACACAACAACACGTTGCTCTTTCTGCTGGGCAGTCATGACTCATGAGTCGTGGCACAAATTTGGCTGACACACGACGCATCCCCAAATTCTCTCTGAATATCGTGTGGCATAATCCTCTCGAAATGTCCATTTCGTCTGCGACTTCCCTGTCTGTCAGTCTACGGTTTCCTCGAATCATTTCACGAACACAAGTAACAGTGTCTTCAGTTCTTGAAGTGGAAGGTTGTCCCACCCTTGCATCGTCCTCCGTCGACGTTCGGCCTTCCTTAAAATGCTTGTGCCACTCAAAAGTGGTTGTCCGACTTCAGGCGTCATTGCCAAATGCTGTGTTCAGCATGGCATGGGTTTCAGAAGCAGTCTTGCCCAGCTTAACGCAAAGTTTTATGCATACACGTTGTTCGTCAACAGTAGCCATCAGACATGGGGTCAATTACTGGGTTTCTATTACTATTACTAGGTATTACTTTAATTTTCATCTATTACTATTACTTTTGTATGTGGGGTACTTCACTCATTTGAAAAGGATCTTTGTCTATTTAAATGCAATTAGAAGCAGTGTTAACAAACAAGTACTTTATTTCAGACTCAACAGGTACAAACATTATACAAGAGTTCCATAGAAGCTTAAGAGATAGTTGTCTGGAGCACTGACTAAGTAGGCCAGTGAATCACTGTGTATAATGAACATAAAAATACAATGATCCAACCATGAAGTGGTGTGCCAACTATCACTAACATAAGCAAAGCTATCACCAGGAAGACTACACATGTATGAAAGGGTCAAGTTATTATCTTCACAGAAGGCTTTTAAGTGGTTGCTAAACAAAGAATTATCATTAAGCACATTAGCATTAAAGTCACCAATAATAGCTACACATGTCGTATCTAACTCAATAATACTGCTGATCTGCCCCAATTTAATGAGGTAATCATCTTCATTATCAACTGCCTGAAAAGGCATATAGATAGACAAAATTAAAAAAAATTTATTGTCTACACAAATTTCTATTCCAGTTAGCCAATTCAAACCAAGTTTTAATTCACTAATATGTTTTTCATACCCCAACCTCCATAGAATAGCTACCCCACCAGGTGAGTGGTCTGCAAGGAGACCATCTTGTTTGTCTCTGGTGGCCTCCCCTATCCCATGAAAGTTACTGGACAGGCTATTCAAGTCCTTTAAGTCGTTTTCATAGCCATGTTTCCTGCAGACAAAGAATATCAGCATCCTCTAACAGCTTATCAATTATGATCCGCCTGTGTTTGCTGTTATTGCCTAAGCTTAGGCCTCTACAGTTATAAGAGATTACCTTGAATGTTGCAATTAGGAAGATGCAGGAGTTCTGCCAGCCATCTCTACATGTTGAATTCCACTTACACCAGGCACAGCAGTTACAGCATTAGACCCAGCTGGATTTTCCTCCACAGTACGACGCATGATGTCTCCATAATTATCCTCTCCAGCACTTGCGAGAGGGGCTGCAGGTGTTTTTCTTCCCTTCTCATAGAACCGCCGTACACATACCTGTTCCGGCCATACTGCTGGATCATCACAGACTGCTGTAACTTGAAAGGAACTGTATGTAGTCCATGTGGAGTCAATTTTCCTACATGTAACCTGAAGATTCACTTTAACACAAATGCCTGCAGCTCCTCGGCCGTAAGATCAGGTCGACATCTCGAGACGATGATGTTTGCGGTCTTCGTTGGTATAGCCATCATACGATCTGTTTTGGCAGCCCCTGTGATACCCCGCCGTTCTCTGCCAGCCTTTGCCACAGGCTGACTCCTCCTAGCGGTGCATGAGTGGGGCCAGACCCCCTTGAGGGACCACCACCATTAGCTACTGCAGTAGTTGCAGTTCTCGGAGGGGTCGCTCGCTTCCGACCCCTCCTTACCACCATTGTCCAAGATGCCTCCTCATCATGACCCACAACTGCATTCCCAGCATCCCGATTCACCAAGGCCCCTTGTGGGGTACCCTGTGTGAGATGCTATTGAGCTGGCGATGTAGCAGTGTCTGGATTCAGGGATCCAGGATAAGACTCGGAAGCAGAGGGCTCTGCACTCATGGATCCAAGATGAGGCAGAAGGCTCTGCATTCATGGATCCAGGATGAAGCTGAGCGGCAGCCAAATAACAAATATTTGTTTCAACTAAATCATTACAATTTCAGAGACTGTAGGTCTTGATAAATTTTACTTCATTGAAGGAAAAATTTACCAGGGCTGTGGAGTCGACACATAAAAAACCGACTCCGACTCCGACTCCTCAATTTTTTGTCTATCCGACTCCGAAGGTATATTAATTCTAAATCTGCTATGATGATTACACAAGAGGCATTTCATCACCACCACGTGAAGCATCATCATCTGTGGTCATTGTTACGGTAACTTTGTCTGTAGTAAAGAATCTTGTAAGTGGTGCTTGTCGTTCAGTAGATTTCTGATCTTTTGTTAACTTTGAAGTAGTTGGAAGGTTTTTATTACTATCTTTCTCAATGACAACTTCTAAAATTTTGGGATGGAAACACTGCAAATGTCTTTTCAAATTTGATGCTCTGGTTGGTGCATTTTTATCAGAGCCAGTAAAACCACTGATTTTTGCTTCACATAATTTTTCATCATCATCATCATCTTCTATCATACACTGACACACGAAATGTTTCCCATCTGTGGTTATTGTAAAATATTAAAAAACTGCAGACTTTGTTGGAAGTGTCTTTGCCATTGTGAAAGGGGTTTTAGACTTGAAAGTTAAAAACTTATGAAATTTAGAAAGAACTCGAAATTAAATAAGCATTAAAAATAAAAAATATTATCTGAAAAGAAAAAATGAATTAATGGCATTAGTGTCTGAAATGGAAAACATTGTGTTTATTATTTAAGTGGTTTAACCACCATAGCTGCCAGTGATATCACACACAAAAACATATTTTATTAAAATTTATATTGAGGTCGGAGTCGGAGTCGGAGTCGGTACATTTTTACCGACTCCGACTCCAGCACCACCAAAATTGCTTCCGACTCCGACTCCACAGCCCTGAAATTTACCACAATATTAGTTCACATACATGTTTATTTTAATTTAGAGTAGATTTAGTTCATTTTTCAGTTTTGTTCACAATATGTCCATTGCCGCTGTAATAGAAAAGTAATAGTCTATTACTATTACGGTACCATTACCCCATGTCTGGTAGCCATTATTCAAATGCACAAAATGCGACAAAACACAAAATGACTTCACAAAACCGTAAATATCGAGAGAAAATACGATATCAAGAAGCGGTAACCGTCTTTGGACACAGACTGAGTCACACTACAACATGCATCACATGATACGCATGCGCGTCATGTGATGCGCGCGCAGCACAACCAGTTGGGGAACTTTTTAAACACACCTCGTACAGACAACTATTGTAACGCAAATTATCTAAATTTTTAGATCATAAATGTTGTTCTCTGAAATTCGAAATAGTGACAAATATTACCTTAATTTTTTCGCGTGTTTTCTGTTCTTGGGTAAATATTTTCATTAAATACAAGCAGAGCCTTCGGCTCCCTGCCCAACGGGCGGGGCTTGCGCTTCGCAAACTCGCCAACGGCGAGGGCACGTTAGAGTTACCCCTTTTGGGGGAAGTCATTCTCCCTTTCCCCCCCAAACTCCCTCACCCCCTTTATGCAACTTGGGGCTAACCCCCTCCCCCTTTATGCAACTTGGGGCTAATCCCCATTACCCCCACCCCCTTTGTTTTGTAAATGGTTGAAACATTGTGGGTCATTTTTTTAATTTAAACAGGAAATGGAAGGAATTGCAGGTGTTGTTTTAATAGTTTAAGGATACTGAATAAAAATGTATTACATTGCAAATAACCTAAACAGGTAGACCTTCACAGTATTGTTTAAATTGTGATTTAGACCAAAGAATTGAGTGCAATGGAAATATTGAATAGAGAATATACCGGGTGTGTATAAAGTAACGCGAGTGAAGAGAGAAATCTGATTTGAATTATATTAACACGAGTGAACATGGACGGGTAATTTTTATTACACGTACTTTATAACGACTAAAAAACAAGTTGAAACTAGTTTAAACCAGTTGAAATCAGATTTCTCTCTTCACTCGCCTTACTTTATACACACCCTGTAGTAGCTATACTTTTATACGTTCTTATATTTGAACAGATCTTCTCATCAGAAGGGCTTAAACACGTCAACTTTTTTCCGTGATTGAAATAAGAAAATAGGAAAAGTGTAAATATGAATAGTGTTTATTTAAAATTTATTATTGGGACATACAAACTTAAAGCATTTTTTATCATCATCATTAGCTAGAGGAAGCAAACCAGGGATAAATGTTCAACTTACTGAAAATGAAGTCAAAGGATTATGTTTAAAGTCCAGAGAAATATTTCTTTCGCAACCAGTTTTATTAGGATTAGAAGCTCCTCTTAAAATATGCGGTAAGTTAATAACGAAACAGTTTCAAAACTGTTCCGCATTTTCAAGTAATTTCTCATTGTTAATTCATAAAGTGATGGAAGGATACGGTAATCTAGATTCAGTATTGGTCACGAAACTTTAAATGCTTACAAAACACGTGTGTCATGTTTTTATACTATTTCCTTTGCGTGTTTTGGTGAATAGAGTAATTGTCACGTAATTTAGTAATCAATGATAGTTTAGTTTTAAAGCAGTAATGCCGTACGATTGTTGAAATAATTATTATTATTATTAGCTATAAAGTGTCGAACATTACATAACTTAAAAGTAGTATTTTCCCTCACAGGCGACATTCACGGACAATATTATGATCTTCTTCGCCTTTTTGAATATGGCGGTTTCCCTCCCGAATCAAATTACCTGTTTTTGGGAAATTATGTTGACCGTGGTCGACAGTCTTTAGAAACGATATGTCTCCTCCTCGCCTACAAAATTAAGTACCCAGAAAACTTTTTCCTATTGAGAGGCAACCATGAGTGTTCATCTATTAATAGAATCTATGGTTTCTATGATGAATGTAAGTACCTCTTAGAAACAGTCATTTTAATTTTACATAATTAAGCGTAGCCTACGATTATTCTAAATTTATTTGGCATATCATACGCCTTTTAACGTGTTATAGAAAATAAGTTTACGGTGGAAGGCTAGAAACGGTAGAGAATTATTAGTATAATACCGTACTTAACTTCAGTTTTGGGTTAATGCAACTATAAATTTGAGTATAATAAGTTAGGCTTCATTAGATTATGTAGCGACATGTCCTCCACTGAGATGGAATTGTCCTGAATCATATTTATGCTTTAAGATTTGTAAATTAACTTAAATTTAAGGTGCAGTTAATTGATAATTTAATTATATACCGATCCTAAATTCACAATAATATCCCGCATTGAACATTATAAACTGATTATTTTATATACATACTACTATGCGCTGAAACTTGTCAGGATTTGTATGTAACTACCGTACGTAAAAATGTAATAACTGAATTGGGCGAATTTTCAATTTATTCCAAAAATTACGATAGTGAAAGCCCTCCCCTTTCAGGTAAGAGGAGGTACAAGATAAAGATTTGGAAAGTTTTCACGGATTGCTTTAAATGTTTGCCTATTGCTGCGATCATTGACGAAAAAATATTCTGCTGTCATGGTGGACTTAGTCCCAGTTTACGGAGTATGGAACAAATTAGGCGTATGATGAGGCCTGCAAATGTGCCGGAGCAGGGATTATTATGCGATTTACTCTGGTCAGATCCAGACAAAGTACGTACAGTCATTAAGTTCAAAACTACGTATGGTAGGTAACCAAAGTATTCAGGAATACTGTAAAATCTTGTTTCAGATTTACACGGGTTTATATGGTACTGTAACTAATTCTTTTACCATAGCTTTTATTAATTTTTCATATCCATTCTAAATAGTTTTAAAAATGGTGTAAGTTCATTTTTAACAGGACACAGTGGGATGGGGAACAAATGATCGAGGTGTGTCCTTCACATTTGGAGCTGAGGTAGTTGCCAGATTTCTGCACAAGCATGATTTCGATCTCGTGTGCAGAGCCCATCAGGTAATGTAGGATGGTGTTTAAATTGTGTATATATTTTTGCATTTGTTAATCTATACAAACTTACGCATTTGAAAAGAAAATTAAAAACTCTTCCCTTAAAGGTTATCGAAGATGGTTACGAATTCTTTGCAAAACGTCAGCTTGTTACACTTTTCTCCGCTCCCAATTATTGTGGAGAGTTCGATAATGCTGGCGCAATAATGTCAGTCGATGAAACGTTGGTGTGTTCTTTCCAAATTTTCAAAGTAAGAGACAGACTTCGTTATTCCCTTAACCTTAATAATGAACGGCGATATTTTTATTCATCGTAAAATTGCGCCCGCAAAACTCACTGAAAATGAAGCCAACTTCAATTAGAAGTATAACGAGTGAGGCAGCTACTGAAGTGGTTTTCAAGTTCAACACTATATCGCTGCCATGGTTCAGTGATTAGGGATTAGAATGCTTGGGGAACTCTTCGTATTTCACGCACTCCCCTTTCTCCTTCCCGTTGTTGGGAATGTTTTACTCGTTTTATGAGCAATAAAGAACAAACAACAAAATATTTTTATTCTGTTAGTTGCGCTCCATAATGACTATAGACGAAGTTTATTAGAGATGAAGTTGGCCGTTTGTTAAATAACTTTGCCAAATAACAAACGTAACAAAGATTTCGTCAGCAAACTTTCTGAAGATATTATTTATTTCAGTCTTTTTATTTCGTTTCAGCCTCTAGACAAAAAGGTGGCTCGAATTTTGACAACACCTCGAGATCTGGCAGATCATAAGGGCAAAAAGAGAGGATATGTGAGGGAGTAATGCACGCAATGAAAATGGGAACATTTTAGGCTTAATAATATTTTAACATTCTCCACAATCAATTATTTATTAATATGATTTAAACAAATGTTGGTAATCCAATGTTTTGACTTTATATTACCTTTAAGTTTTTATTTATCTTTTTTATTTTATGGGTATGGGTTGCCAAAATTTTATTAAAAGTACGCGCAAAGAAAATTGATTAATAAAATTATTATTTATCATTATGCCATTGCTATTGCATGCCAAGTTGCTTCTAGAGTTGGATAAGTATTTACATAATTTATTCTGAGAATATTCTCGTAACAATAACTATATTATTAAAAAATTTACTTTTAGATTATCTGCAGAAGAGCTTGCTTAAACTGATCAGATAATGAATGCGTTTTAATGCAATAACCGCACCTAAATGAAATGGAAAGAGAAAAGACATTAAAGAGGGAAACTAGGTGGTGGTGGGCAGCGCCGGCCTTAGGATATTTCGGGCCCTGTGCAGAGTATACTGTACGGGCCCCCCATGACACAAGTCAAATTGTTTTTCATTGCTAATCATTTTATTTTAGTAGATTGTTAACAAGTACAAGAAGTAAAATTTAACTATACAAGTGCACCTGTAACAGAATACCAACAGACCAACAGCCTTTACTATTATTACTACTTATTACTTTATTATTATCAAATATTTAAACTATCATAATGCAATCATTAAGGCCATGATGGATCGGTGATCTGAAAATAAAAAAATAAATTACATTAATTTACACCAATTTTGGCACTCTGACGTCGATGGTAAATTTCTGTGAAATTTTCGGGCCCCCCTAAGTTGCGGGCCCTGTGCGACCGCACGGTTCGCACACCCCTAAGGCCGGCACTGTGGTGGGACACGAGTCCGCGTTTCCTGGTTTCAGAGTCGGCGGTCGTACCAATCGCCATCTAGAACCTCAAAATGGTTCGTTCAAGCGAGGCCAATATTTACGCCGTTTGACCGTGCTCTGTTCAATTTCCTCATAGCAAGTGTCGTAACCCACAGTCTAAGTACTATACAGTACTCCAGATGCAACGAAATCTCTGTGCCGGTAGTGGTCAGAGCTGTAAAATAACGGAGTAAAAGTAATTCAGTACAATATTTTAGTAATATTTTCAGTACTTTTTAACTTTTCATTGTTGCTATCATGGATATGGAAAAACTATACACGCATGTCATACAGTTTACATTACAGTATACAATAAGGTCTATTGTAACCCCAGGGCTAAACAAGCCTACAATACGGTACCGTACGGTACCTTACCTCATAATTTTAACACAAAATAATAATTTATTGTATTGTATAATTACAAATTGCCTCGGGTTTTGGGATAAAGCCCATTGGAAATTGGAAAATTACCAGAGGTGGAACTAAAGAATAAAAGATTATGTAGGCATTGGGCCTACATTAACAAGCAAGTCATAGGTTAACGTATTTTTTCGTACCAAAACTTTCCATCATACTGACACATGAAAACCATTTCGAGAAGAGAGGCAAAGATGATATGCAACAATCAAAGTAAACTTATAACTCGGGGCTGCCTAGTTGGAAGCGTTGTGTGTGAAGAAATTAACAAAACAATAGAATAGACCTATCCTAGTGAAACATTTCGGTCCTATTCAAAGGAGTGACATGACGAAGGAGTGACATGACGAAGGAGTGACATGACGAAGGAGTGACATGACGAAGGAGTGACACGAAAATACCGTAACGAAGGAGTGACATAATTCCTAACCTGACATAACCTATTCGAAACCATAAATTAATTGCCGGCTTTCCCGGCTTTCAGTTGTGCTCGTGCTCTCGGTTGGAACAGTTGCAGTTGGAGCTCTCGGTTGAAGCTGGATAACCTAATTTCTGTGTTCTTCACTTAGGGGTGAAATTTAATTTTCAAAGTTTTGTAGCCCATAATGGATAAATATCAATTTGTAAAATCCCAAATGGGTAAAGACAAGCTAGCATTCAGAGGACACATCTACCGACACCAACGATCCCGAAACAACAATCATTATTTCCGGTGCGAGGACAAAAACTGTAATGGTTCCGCAACCCTTCGTGGTGTGACAATTTTTAATACCTTTGGTGGCTCGGTATCAGAGGGTAAAGCACACAATCACGCCCCGCTGACAGAGTGGAAATTGTACAGGCTGTTGATGCAATCAAAATTAGGGCTAAAACTACAAATTCGGCGCCAGCTGCAATCGCCCAAGAAGTTGGACAGGAACTAGGCATTAACGCCGCAATAGAAATGCCTTCCAAATCTGCTATGAGGCAAGTCATCCATCGTATTCGAAAAAAAGAATTTCCAGTGGAACCCGAACGTGCGACAGATTTAGTCATCCCAAACAATTTGAGGGTCACCCAAGCAGGGGAAAGAAACTTCCTTTTGTTCGATACGAAGATAGATGATGGAAACGCAGATGATCAAAGCGAGGATGATGAGGCCAGGGAACGAATCATAGCTTTTGGTACTGAATAAAATTTACGCAGACTAGAGGACTCGGAGATCTGGTTTCTTGATGGAACATTCAAAACTTGTCCTCGAATTTTCCACCAATTGTACACTATCCATTACCTGTTCCATGGAGAATCTTTTCCAGCTGTTTATGTTTTGATGACTGGAAAAACACACGAAATGTATACATCCATGCTAGAACGATTACTGTCAGCTGCAGAAGCAAAAGGAATTGAATTAAACCCTATTTTTATGATAGTGGATTTTGAGTTGGCAAGCATCAATGCTCTTCAACAGAAATTTCCAGAAGCCAGAGTGTGTGGCTGCCTTTTCCACTTAGGTCAAAGTATATACCGAAGTATTCAGAAGAATGGTCTAGTCGACGCTTACAAAACCAATGACAACGTGGCCTCAAGCTTGAGAAAGCTGTCTGCTCTTGCATTTTTACCTCCAGAAGAAATTTATGATGCGTTTATTGCTCTCTCAAACAGTATTCCAAATGAAGTTGAATCAGTGTATAAGTATTTTGGAGAAACTTATGTGTTGGGAAGACCGATTATCGCACGTGGAAGACCACGACGAAATCAACGGCGTCATCCACCACGATTTGCCCCGACTGTGTGGAGTATCCATCATCTTCAAGCCTACAACCTTCCAAGAACAAACAACAACTTGGAGGCTTGGCACAGGCAGTTCGAAACGGTAGTTGAACGTTACCACTTGGGAGTGTATTTAATGATAAAGGAGTTCATAAAAGAAGACCACCACACAGATCAAGGGATGGGGCGACTGATTGCAGGGCACACCAACAAAGAGGAGGAAAGAACAAATCCAGAGGGAAGAGAGGCTTGCAACTGTTGTCAGGAGACATGGAACCGTCCCTCTCGACGAATACCTCCGGGGGATAGCGCACAATTTGCATTTCAGTTCAAGAAATGTAAACGACTATGAGTTGGAAGCTAATTTTGGTGATGGTGACCATGAATTTTGAACAAGTTTAAAATATTTTAACAATTTAATGATTCTAGTTTTTGAAATAAAATCTTAATTTTAACAATTCTAACAAATTTTGTTTTTTTAAATAAAATTTTAATAATTATACTTTTTAACTGTCACTCCTTGGAATTATCGTTACGTCACTTGATCGTTGTTGTCATTTTATGTTTGTTTCTAGTTTTTGAAATAAAATCTTAATTTTAACAATTCTAACAAATTTTTTTTTTTTTAAATAAAATTTTAATAATTATACTCCTTTGAATTTTATCTCCGATTTGTCACTCCTTCGTTATGTCACTCCTTCGTTACGGTATTTATGTCACTCCTTTGAAATGTCACTCCTTCGATACAGACCCAAACATTTAGGCGTAGTGGTTTGCTTGCTTTGATTAAATTGCAGCAACATACTCGTATGCCTTGCGTAACCTAACAGCCTACATCAACAACAAAAAAAGTAGTTAACCGCAAGACCTAACTTAACGGATGACGACTCCAATAAGAAAAAGGTATGGTACTTTCCTTTTACCATTGGGTTTCGCTAAACACCGAAAGCAAACAAATTTAATAATTTAACTAAAACCTACTTAAGGTCTTTTGAAGACCGAAAAAATAGATATGCTTTTGCCGTCGACTCTAGGCATTAAATCTGCTGGAAACCTTCATCGGATCACCAGGTCGAAGACAACCAACCATAAGCCTACATACGGTAGTTTTCTAAAATGGACTTCTCTCTTGTGCGCTCCAAAGTACTACGGTAGTTTTGCATTCACAAATTCTCCGCGAATTTGAGGAAACATTGACGTAAATAGAAGCTCTTAAGCTATAGTAAACCTGCCAAACTATTAACTTGTTGAATATTCTATGTAATGAGCTTCCGGAATGCAGTAAAATGAGTAAAAAATTGAGGGTATGATACAGCTCAGAAAAAGAAGTGACAGTATGGAGTACCGTTGCATATTGACTCGCTTCGAGCACCGCCCGTATGTTCACAAGGATACTCATTAATGGGAGCGTTACACCTTTCAGCCAAAGGAGGGCAGGTTTTTTTTTTTAAATTAATATACAAGGGCGGGGGCCTCTCGGTAATTTTTAAAAAGCGAAGAAATACGAGAAAGCGGAGAAAATAAATGGGAGCATACGAAACCAAACGTGCCCGACCAGGTTAATCTAGATGAAAGCAACTTCTTTCCGTAGGTTTAAGGATAAGAACCCCGGCACTTACTAACCAACAACGATGCCAAGAGGCCCCCTAAAAACTTGGCGAATAGGTGCCAACGACAGAATTCCAACACCTTTCCAACGAGATCATATATGTCAGAAAACAGAGATTGGGAAGAGAAGGCAAAGGCCGATTACTCTTCTCTAACTCCCCAACCTCGTCTACTTCATTGCACTAATATTCAGGTGTTTTCCAAATAATGAGGAAAATGAAGAAGAGAAACGGGAAAGTATAAGAGGGAAAGGGCAGTGAAAGGAAGGAAGGAAAACGAGCGGAAGAGGAGAGAAACCGGACTTAACCAGGCGAGCTCCATTAGATTTCCGAGTAGTGTGTGAGTACACATCCACCTCCCCAAGGGGATCCCACCCTACCCCACCTTAATTCCAGAAATATGTAGTCTAATCGATAATCTCTACCTTAATTCTTTCGCCTATCCTTTCAAAATCGATTCTTTATAAAATTATAATAAAAAGCCCATAGCACTCAAGGGGGCTCAACCCATATATTAGGCAACCAGTGTGACCACCCAACAAAAATTCTAAGTGAACCGCAAATTCTTTTCAACTTCTAAACGTGTTGTAACAGATCGACCATCCAAATCTTTCTGTATCGATTGGATTCTGGATTCACGTTGCGATTCACTGGTGCAGGGAACCTCCTCCCTAATATGGTGGCATAATTTGTTACATCCCACCAAAGTTGCGATTCACTCGTGCAGGGAACCTCTTCCATAATATGGACTGCAATTCAATTGTAGCTCTTCCCTAATATGGCTCAGTTGCAGATCTTTTTTTTTTTTTTCTTGATTTCGTGCTTAACGAATCTTCCCCCTTTGCTTTGTCCGGAGCTATGGGGCGCGTCCTTCTGTGGTCAATGTGGGAATGCATCTTCCTTCGATGTAAGGGCTCTCTCTGCCTTCGTGGACCACTGGACCCGTTTGGGGACACGGCTGATCTGCTTATGTTTTTCTTTCTTTCTCCTTTCCCCCAATCCTTCTGGCTTTTTTTTTCTCATTTGGCTTTGTTTTGGACCCTGCAATGACTTTCCTTGGACCTTGTGTGAGGGAGGTGGTTGTCCTTCACGCTTGTCGCTCTTAAACCAAACTCAATCCCTGTCCATGTCATCTTTCACCGCGCGTTGGATGAGAGTGGCCGCCTTTTAGGCACGGGGACTGGGTATGGGTGTATCTTCCCTGCGTGACATCTTTTGGTGGTGGGACCGAGTGTGCCCACGATTCGCCTTTCCCTTGTTGGAGTCGGTGGTGGCTGGATGCGCGCGGGAGATGAAGCCTCCTTTTTGTTTGCTATGGCTTCTTCTACCCCTCGGCTTACGACCTCCGCTTCTAATTCTCGGACTACTACTACTACTATTAGCATTCGGGTGGTGGGCAACCAGGCCCTCGAGTCCTCTACCACTGGAAGACCACATCCTGATGGGGTTGACTCCCCTCGGGCTGCGGAACACTCGCGGCGTCGTCCTCGCTCAAAGACTTCTCGTATGTCTTTTTTCTGCAAGATTTTTGACCCCTTCGTAGGGGCTGACGACCCTGACCCTGATTACCCTCGGTTTCTTGTCCTCAGTTCTTCTGCCTCTCCCACCCTCTAACAGCGGGATGTGTTTGAGGTCTACGATGACTTCACATCCCGTTGTGGCGATCCCCGACAGATGTGGCCCCAGAACGGTGGCTCCCTTGTGGTGGAATTCTTCTCCAGAGCTCAACACCAGAAGGTTTCGTCTCTCTCGACCCTGGCTTCTGCTCCCCTGGATTGTCTCTCTCACTCTTCTTTTAACTCGTACGGGTGTAGTACATGCTCCCAGCCTTTTGGAATACTCAGAATCGGATCTTCTCACACGCTTCTCCTCTCAGAAGGTGACCCGTGTTTATCGCCTACCCGTATGGTTCAAGGGGGGCAAGAATCCCATCTCCCTTGCTGATTCTGACTTTTGCTGCAATTTCCGGTCCGTCGTTATATCCCCAGACCATACCGATGTTTTACTTGCCAGAGGTTTGGACACGTCAGTAAGACATGCCGAAGTTCCCCTGGCATTTGTGTCAACTGCGCGTCCCCGACACATGGTTCCTTCTGTTCGAATCCTCCCCGCTGCGCCAACTGTGGAGAAGACCACGCCGCCGCCGCCGCCTCTTCCTGTCCGACTTACGTATTCGAACGTGAGGTCCTGTCGGTTCGGGAAGCTGACAAGGTCAGCTTTTAGGAGGTGAGGCCCCGCGTTCGGTCCCGATTCGCTTGTCTAGGCCTTAACTTTGCCCAAACACTGCGCTCCTCCCACCCTCCCCGGACTTCGACCACCTCCGTACCATCCTCTTCCACACCCTATCATTCTAGGCCAGATCAGGCCTCATCCACCTGTCCCCCCATCACGTCGTCTACTTTCTCGTCGTCTCCAGCCCCCGTGTTCACTATTCCTCCCGCCCGTCCCTCCAAAACTTCCAATTCCACTGTTCCCATCTGCTCCACCTCAGTCTTGAACCCTCCTGAAACCATTGCTGACATTTCAGCATACATATCGAAAACTGCTCCCTCTTCTAGTCTCTCCTCCCCTCCGCGCTCTTCTGTTAAACGACCCATCGCCATCCTCGGCATTTGGGTTCCTCTGCCAAACTCCCTTGTTCAGGCCCCCCGTCTCCTCGTCCTTTCACTTCCTCTCCCACCAGTTCTCCCCCTCGTGCCCCCATATCCCTCACGTCTACATGGCTCCCTCTCGTCTTGCCGGCTTCTCTTCGCGACCGTCCCCTCCTCTCCTCCATTCATGACGGTGATTATGCAGGTTCAAGCTGACATCCATCCTATCCCCCGTTCTCCTCCACCTCACTCCCTCCTTGACCTCCCGATACCCCCGGCATCCTCCTCTCTACCTCCACCCCGGAAACTGGATTCACCCCGCCCTGCTCCGTATCTCCCGTCTCCTCCTCCCCGCTCCCTTCTTGACTTCCCGATGCCCCCGGCGTTCTCTCTCTCCTCCACCCCCACCCCGGAAAATGGACTCACCCGCCCCGCTTTGCAACCTCCTCGTATTCCCCGACTCCCCCCGAAACCCAAACCCCGTCAACCTCCTTTTACCCGCTCTTCGACCTCCCCCACTTTAACCTGCAGCCCAGTCCCGTCTACTCGCTCCACTGGTCACTCGTTCAAGTCTCGCCCGATAACGTCTCTCGCTCCCACTGTTTTCCGCAAGTGATGGCTATTATCCTTCAATGGAATTGTCGTGGCCTCTTCCCTAATTGGGAGGACTTCCTTCTACTTCTCCAAGATTTTTCCCCAGTGTGTGTCTGCCTTCAAGAAACCGAACTTGAAGTTCGCCCTTTGCTCCCCCTCCGTAGGCTCACATCGTACATCTCCCCCCCCCTCCCCCTGATGCAGCCCCTCGTGGGGATACGGCCGTCTACTCCCCCTCCGCACCCCTCTCCAAGCTGTTGCGGCCCGGGTTTCCCTAGACCGATTATATTCTATATGTTCACTATATCTCCCTTTGTCCCAGGAAGCAAACGACCTCTCTACTCTCCTTTTACAGCTTCCTCCCCCGTTCTTTCTGCTGGGAAACTTCAACGCGCGCCATCCTTCGTGGGGTGACACTGTCACCAACCAGCGGGCTGGTGTTGTGGTCTCCCTTCTCTCAACTCCTCCTGTCTGTCTTCTGAACACTGAATCACTGATGAGATAATGAGGTTTGCCGTAACGGCAATGAGGGGTACTTCAAATAACAAAATCCTATCGGTGTGGCTCGACTCGGCCTTTTATAGAACGACTCGAGTCTCGCGGATGAGGATTGAAACTCCAGCATGAAAGCGACAATAACATGGTTATGGTCATGGCCGTAACTACCTATGAGGTCACCGAGGTCCGGACCTCGGTAATTATTTCCTAAAAAAAAAAAAAGAGACTGAACCGTTCTCCGTGTATGAAACGCATATTACCGCTTTTCTTTTGAAAAGAGGGAGCGTCGAGCGTTTTGTGTTTTGTGTTTAGTGTATAGCTTGGGTTGTGTTTGTAGATGTCATTTTGGTCTGAATTTTGCTCGTCCCGCCGCGCTCGAAAAAAATCTGGACCTCACTAATTTCTAAACCCTAGTTACGGCCCTGGTTATGGTTATATAAGAAGCGCTGTATTCAGCTACTCGTGAAGTTATAAGGAGGGCAATTTTCTAATATATATATATGTATATTAGGGTGATTCAAAAAAATCAGTTTTTTTTTTTAATTGTTCAACCTGTATTTTTGTTCCCTATGACAAAAAAAGTAGTGTACGCCAAATTTGGTGAATTTTAAATAAAATTTACTATGTGCTACCAGGCGTCAAAGTTTCCCTCTTTTTCAATTTGTTTGTTTTTACAACTTATGATTTTATGTTTAATTGTTTATATTTCGGAATTTTTAATTAATGGTTTATATACTAGCTTGCTTTTAGTTGTTGCTTGGAACTTGTAATTTTGATACCAATTAATCGATTATGGAAGCTAGGCCTAACTCACCATCACCCAGTTGCTCATTTGGGAGAAGTTCTACAAGAAAAGAAACTGAAGTATGGCTAATTGGGCAGCCCTCTGCAGTACTAAAAACATCCGTATTACCATCAGAGAAGGAAATGATGGCCCTCTTCATGCACTACAGAAATATTAAAAAGCAAGACATTAGAGAATCATGCTGCTCTACTGCAGATGATGTGCTAGCAGTTTGGAAAAAAGCAGGAATACCAGCAAAACAAAGAATACATGTAGTAGATAAAATTCAAGGAATACTGAAGGAATGACAGCTGCTCAATAAAAACAAAGCAAACAAATTGAAAAGATCTCAAAATTTAAATAATAAAGAAGAAAAATGGAAAGATAAACTGGAAAACTTATTTCACATTGCTCATGAGAATGCTATGCAGCTTATAAAAATAGAAGATAAGAAATTCTTGAAAATGCAACGTGAGAAAGGACGTCATGGAAAAATGGGTACCATTGATAAGGCTGTTGCTAAAAAAGAGCAAAGAGCAGCAGAAAAGCAACAACGTTATGAAAAGAGGAAAGCAGAAGAAGAGATCAAAAGAAAGAAGAGTGAAGAGGCTGTCATACTCACCAGTACATCATCAGAATCAGAATCAGAGGAGAGTAAAAGTGATGAATCTGGTTTCTGTGCTGCACAACCTTCAACATGGAAAAGTAAGGTTGGCAAACGTAGAAAATTGTTTGATGATAAATTATTAGGAAGTCTTGATGTTGCAAAATTGAGTGACAGAAATGCGTCTCTTTTTAATGCAAACAATCAGACATCGCTTGAATGGGACATCTGCGAACAAATAAAATGCATGTGTTTCAATACAACGGCAGCCAATACTGGTCCTAGAAATGGTGCAGCTATTCTTCTAGAACAAAAATTCGACAACGATTTATTGTGGCTGGCATGTCGACACCATATATTTGAAATTATGCTGGAAGCTGTTGTTTCAAAGTCTTTATCACCATCTTCTGGCCCAGATATAGTCCTTTTTAAGAAGTTCAGAGAAAAATGGTCAAGCATTAATAAGGAGGACTACGAGACAGCATTATCAGATCCAGATATCTATGAAAATATTCATGACATCAAAGATGACATAATTATATTTGCAACAAATCAACTAGATACATTCCAACCAAGAGACGATTACCTAGAACTATTGCAGTTAACAATTATTTTTTTGGGAGGTGAACCAAAAGGTGGAATCAAATTTAAACATCCAGCGGGACTTCATCGGGCTAGGTGGATGGCCAAAATTACATATTCATTAAAAATTTTTATGTTCAAATCTCAGTTCAAAATTTCAGTAAAAGACAAAAAAGGACTAAAAGACATCTGTCTATTTGCTACTCGGTTATATGTAAAGGCATGGTTTACAGCTCCTGTGCCATCTTGCGCTCCTCGTCTTGCTCTGGAATTATTACAGAATCTTGTAGTCTACAAACAAATAAATGACACAATTGCATTTGTTGCTATTAAAAAACTGTTAGGTCACCTCTGGTACCTATCAGAAGAACTGGTAGCCTTGGCCTTTTATGATGATGAAGTGCCTACTGAAACGAAAAACAAAATTGTAAAGGCCTTGCAAAATACAACAGAAACTCTTCCTGCAAAACGGGCTTTTCTAGATCCTGCACTTATTCCAACGAAGAAATTAGAAGATTTTGTCATCAAATACTCAAAGATTCTTTACAATAACAGAATTTAGTTCAAAATTTTTACTCAAAGATGCTAAAGAATGGCATAATGATGAAGAGTATAACTCCGCTAAGAAATCTATCAAACAGTGGAAAGTCGTGAATGATATAGCGGAAAGAGGAGTAAAATTAATGGATGAATATAATAAAATACTAACACATGAAGAAGATCAAAAACAATTCTTGCTACAAGTAGTGAAAAACTACAGGGCTGTTTACCCTGATAGAAAGAAACATTGATGAAGTAAGGACAGCTAATGTCTCAAATATCATGCTAGTTTAATTATGCATGCTTGTGGTTATGGTAGGACCTACGGGGGAGCTTTCCACATTAAAAAAAGCAATGCGCCTTGTACTGTACCCCCTGGGTGGTGTGGAAAAATTTGACAATTTGAGTCGTTCTGTCAATTTTTAATTGCTGGTAGCAACCCCTAAAAATTAAAAATTTGCTAAAATATTTTAGGATAGTTGTTTTTATGCTGAAATGAACCATTTAAAGGGTTGAACACATTAAAATATATAAAAAAAATTTTTACCCCCATATTTGAATCACCCTAATGTGTGTATATATATATATATATATATATATATGTGAAAAGGTTTATTGGCAGACTATAGTCCATATGACAAATATTATTAATACAATGAAAGTTCATATACTAAGGATAGAAATATATACAATTGATTAGAAATAATACTTAATACTGTAATGTCGAAGTTAAGTGGAGCTACAGACAGACGTTTTTGTACCAAGAATTTCATAGCTTAGAGGATAAATGGCAGGACTCATGGATAGCTTGGATAATCGGGTTGGTTGATTTTTTAATTCTTTGCATTAGACTGTATTGAGCACGTCTTGTTACCTCCGGGAAGCTCGGGACATTGCGGGTAATGGTTTGACCCAAATACTTAAACTCTTGTACTTCCTCAATTACTTTACCATTCATTTTAAACCTTATATCAGGTGGCTGATTACAGATTTTATGATGAAATTGCATAACCTTAGTTTTTGTAACATTAAAAAGAATATCATGTTTCTGCGAATACACTTCGCAGACTTTTAGTAGCCGATTCAGACCTTTAACAGAGGGACTTATTAACACCATATCATCGGCATAAGCTGTTATTTATCTTTGTGTTATCTATACAACATCCCACTGTTGTATGGAAAAACTATACGCGCTTACAACATGGTATCGTATGTGATACATTTACTTCATAATTAAATATAAATTATTAATTAATTGAATTAAATATCTATACAAAATTGCCTCGGGATTGGCGACATAGCCTAATGGGAACGAAATGATTGCCATACATACATAGAACCCGTATGTAGGCGTCGGGCCTACATAACTACGAGAAACATTTATTATTTCACGTGATCAAAATTTTCCATTGCTAACTCATGTAAATTATAAGAGAGAAGGAGTCAACAACCTTTGCCAAATCAGCAATTTATACTAAAATAGGAAGATATATTATAGCGGCGCTGGCTCGGAGCTTTTTATGTTACAGCGAACGCTTTAAACAGGGAAGATGTGCTTTTGTCTTCCCTAAAGTTCTGAGTGAATTCCTTATAATATAAAACCTAATAACTATAAAAAGGATAGGCCTATTCCTTCAGGGGTTTAATTAGTGATTGCCTGTATTAGTAACAAAGTGTCAATTCGCAGTGTAGGCTCCATCGTAACGGCCCTACATCGAAGCAAACTAAGGCCCAGCGAAAATAAGGTGGGAAAAATTTCTTTCGTTCACATATAGGCATCTAAAATCCTGAGGCTAGAATTACCGAAAACAATTAAATATAAAGAGGTCCTTTGAAGACCTACACAAACATAACTCTCTAACGAAAAAACATAGGGCTTTTGTCGGTAACTCTCCACTGAAGTCTGCTGGAAATTTCCAACGGATGAGTGTATCAGGCAATCAACCCATAGCCCTATATAGTTTTTTTTCACATGGTGGCCCGTATATGGGGAACTGACCCCTCTAAAATTTACACTGACACACACCGCGGCTAGGCTTAGCTCATTAGGCCTAACCCCAATTTCAACCATAACCCCACTATAGTTTTTTCATATGGTGGCCTGTGTAACTGGGGAACCGATCCCCTTTACCTTTACACTAACCGAAAACAAAGGCTTGTTTATTTAAGACATAACTCATTTTAGGTCCTATAAAAATAGGCCCACAATATTAAGCCTATTTAATAGGTCCTACTCTTTAACTCAAAACAAAGCCTTGTTGATTTAACAGGCTTAACCCATTTAAGGTCCTATAAAAAGACCACTTTCAACATAAGCCTATTTAGTAGGCCCAAACCACTTTACCTTAACTAATAGGCCTAACATACTCATACGCTAAAGGCCTACTTCAAACTACAATTTGCAATTAAATATACAAGAAGCCTACCTCACAAAGTAGGCCCTACTCTTTACACTCAAGGCCTATCCTAACTAAAAACACTAAATTTATAATTGAACCTGTGGTGTAGGTTATAAAATTTATTTCAGCAATTTAACTTACTCATAAAACCCTGTAACATCACAAAATTCGACTCAGAACTGTAACATCACAAAATTCGACTCAGAACTGTAACATCACAAAATTCGACTCAGAACTGTAACATCACAAAATTCGACTCAGAACTGTAACATCACAAAATTCGACGCAGAACTGTAACATCACAAAATTCGACGCAGAACTGTAACATCACAAAATTCGACGCAGAACTGTAACATCACAAAATTCGACGCAGAACTGTAACATCACAAAATTCGACGCAGAACTGTAACATCACAAAATTCGACGCAGAACTGTAACATCACAAAATTCGACGCAGAACTGTAACATCACAAAATTCGACTCAGAACTGTAACATCACAAAATTCGACTCAGAACTGTAACATCACAAAATTCGACTCAGAACTGTAACATCACAAAATTCGACGCAGAACTGTAACATCACAAAATTCGACGCAGAACTGTAACATCACAAAATTCGACGCAGAACTGTAACATCACAAAATTCGACGCAGAACTGTAACATCACAAAATTCGACGCAGAACTGTAACCACAAAATTCGACGCAGAACTGTAACATCACAAAATTCGACGCAGAACTGTAACATCACAAAATTCGACGCAGAACTGTAACATCACAAAATTCGACGCAGAACTGTAACATCACAAAATTCGACTCAGAACTGTAACATCACAAAAAATTCAACTCAGAACTGTAACATCACAAAGGCCTAAAGCAATTGCACGAATTCAAGCCTACACCCACCTAACACCTATTCGTAACCTATTCTAAGTCCTATTTGACATATAGGTCAACACATTCTTAGTCCTATTTGACATATAGGTCAACACATTCTTAGTCCTATTTGACGTATAGGCGCGACCTATTCTTAGTCCTATTTGACGTATAGGCGCGACCTATTCTAAGTCCTATTTCACATATAGGCATAAAACAGACAAGGCTTGATATAAGGGTCTCAAATGTAACATTTGATCTTTACTCAGCCAAATTGGTTAACTTAACACAAAACTCAAAAATAAAACCCTACAACAAAATATACATTTACACACATACATACAGTATATAAGTATATACATACGACTCCAAACATCCAATTCTTCTTTTAAGGAAGAATCACACAACAGATTTCATCAACGGACACATACATTCCTTGCAAACAGATTGGATTCCTTCAAAACCCCAAACCTTCCAGACCTACCTGTAGGATACACAACATTTACTCATTCATAACTACGGGTATTGACTTCACTGGAGTGATGAATCCAAGTTTTGAAGACCAACTGGATTCGGAAGAATGCAACACACACACACACACACACACACTGTACTCTTTCCATGTGTCAAACACAACAACCTGTCTAAACATAACCAAGGATCGGAGAGTAAAAGCTTTTATTGCTGCGCTCTGATTCTGTGCACATAATTTTGTGCCAAAAATTATATGGTTAGACAGTGACACATACAAACAAACTACTCTACTCTAAAGGGTTTTATGGCTACTTTGGCCATAGCCCAAACTACTATTTCAAGGGGTTGATGGCCTACCTTGGCCATAGCACAAATTCATCAAAAGGGCTGATGGCCTACCTTGGCCATAGCCCAACCTATTCAACAAGGGGCTGATGGCCTCCCTTGGCCATAGCCCAACCCAAACAACAGGGGTCTTGTGGCCTCCCTTGGCCAGAGACCAAACAGGGGTCTTGTGGCCTCCCTTGGCCAGAGACCAAACAACAGGGGTCTTGTGGCCTCCCTTGGCCAGAGACCAAACAACAAGGGTCTTGTGGCCTCCCTTGGCCAGAGACCAAACAACAAGGGTCTTGTGGCCTCCCTTGGCCAGAGACCAAACAACAAGGGTCTTGTGGCCTCCCTTGGCCAGAGACCAAACAACAAGGGTCTTGTGGCCTCCCTTGGCCAGAGACCAAACAACAAGGGTCTTGTGGCCTCCCTTGGCCAGAGACCAAACAACATGGGTCTTGTGGCCTCCCTTGGGCATAGGCCAAACAACAAGGGTCTTGTGGCCTCCCTTGGGCATAGGCCAAACAACACAAAAACAGTACAGGATTCAAAGCCCCAAGCCCTCCAGATCTACATGTGGAGGAGTAACATTTACTCCACTGAAACTACGGGTATTGACTAGTCTGAAGTGGTAGGAGGTTTGAATACAGTACAAACTCTTTTAACCAAACAACACAACATGGAAGTACAGTACATTTCAATTAACTCACCAACGTAGAAGTCACTTTAAAACATAAATCGTTAACAAAACAAAACATGACAAAACGCCAAAACCGCGTCAGTAAACCAGCATTTATAAAATTTACACAGATAATGAGCAAAGTTAAAATGCTTAATAACTTTACTTTAATTCCATAAATTTCCTATACCGAAGGGGAGTCAAACTGATTGACATAACTTTAACTAAACTTGAGAAGTTGGCCTCTTGAACTTTTATACTTAAATAGGTCTTGAGTAACCTTTCTCCTCCTAAATTCCTACTTCATTCTTTTTAATCCATTTTACATGTTTTTACACAGTTTGTCAAAAAATTCGATCTATAACATACAAATTTTTCTCCAGCCCCCCCCCCAGTGTATGGAAAAACTAACGCGCTTACAACATGGTATCGTATGTGATACCTTTACTTCATAATTAAATATAAATTGCAAGGAGAATGTATAACAGACTTTGATTTTACCTCAGAAGATGTAGCGAGAGTTATAGGACAAATGAAATCGCATTCAGCTGCAGGTCCGGACAAATGGAACGCACTATTAATTAAAAACTGTAAAAATGAAATAGCTACACCCTTATACTGGATATGGAGAAGATCCCTAGACACTGGGGAAATACCGAGCATCTTGAAAAGAGCAAATATTGTCCCTATATATAAAGGCGGGGATAGATCTCAAGCAAAAAACTATAGCCCAGTGTCATTGACGTCCCACCTCACCAAAATATTTGAAAGAATAGTCAGAGAGAAAATTTATGACTTCTTGGAGACATTGGAAAGATTCAACGAAAATCAGCACGGATTCCGATCAGGAAGATCATGCCTATCACAACTTATAGAGCATTATAACAATATCCTAGATACACTTGAAGTCAATGAAAACTATGATGTCATATACACAGATTTTGCTAAAGCTTTCGACAAATGCGATCATGGTATAATAGCACATAAAATGAAACATGGGAATAACAGGCAAAGTGGGAAAATGGATCTACAACTTCCTCAGAGAACGACTACAGGTGGTCAAAATTCAAGGTGTATCATCATCAGAATCAGAAGTACGCAGCTCAGTACTACAAGGTACAGTGGTGACTCCACTCCTGTTCAGCTATGCAAATGAAGTGGAGGCCTTGCAGAGGGACACGAACAAAATATACAAATGGTCAGAAGACAACAATATGACACTTAACACCGAGAAATTTCAGCTCTTGAGATATGGTAGAAATGAGGAACTTAAACAGACTGCATATTATGCTCCAGATAGATAGGAAATTCAGAGAAGCACGAAAGCGGTCGATTGGGGGTAATAATGACCGATTATGCCAAATTCGAGACAAAATCAGATAGCAATAAACAAAGCAAAACGAGTTGCGGGACAGGTACTAAGAACGTTCAAAAGGAGGGACAAGACCAGGGCCGCCGAGAGGGCGGAGAAGCCGGGATAAATCCCCTGGGCCCGGAAAGAGGGGAAATAAAATCTAAAAATATTAATAAAGCAATTGATTAAATAACAGAGGAAATATAATGAACATACATTTTATAGAGATTATCATAGTCAAACTGAAACAGATAAAATATTATCTGTGGTCCACCAATGCCCAAAACCGACTGACATATCTGGGAACCATTGTAATTGAAAGCCAGTTAGCACGTACTTTAAATTTCATCAGAATCATTTACCATTTTGCTAGAGAGGAGGCAAAGAAAGTACACTTCTAATTATGAAAATCTTGCAGTAAACAATTGTCTTGCCTGCATGAACTGGTACTGCATTTGTAAATTGTATGGTGATAGAATTAATATAATTGATTCGAAAAATAAAATGGTCATTTTCTTCTGAGTTGTTTATTCATACTGTATGTTTTGAATAGTGACTTGGACATATAATCAGTTTGCTTGTTATGTACACAAAAAACATTCATAATAAAATACTGAGTAAACAGGGGGAGCACATATACCAATCCCTCCCCGGGGCCCGGGGCAGCTCTCGCCGGCCCTGAACAAGACAATAATGATTCCCCTGCTGAGAAAACTGATCATACCAAAACTCGAATACTGCTCAGTTTTGACGTCCCCATATAAAAAGGAAGACATTAATAAACTAGAAGAAACGCGCACACATTTCACAGCCAAGATTGATGGCTGCAAAGAACTCAACTACTGGGAAAGACTACGTAAACTAAATCTGTACTCCCTGGAAAGAAGAAGAGAGAGGTATACCATAATCTACATATGGAAAATGATCGAAAAACTGGTACCAAACCTCAAACTAAAGCCAATTACCATCTAAACAACGCTGGACTATAGGAAAGGTAAAATGTTTAGTGTTCCCAAATTAAAGGCCCGACAAGGGACCTCAACACTGAAGGAAAATAGCTTGGTTGTCAGGGGCCAAGACCTTTTAACCAGCTTCCAAAGGACCTCAGGAACGTTACAGGGGTCAAAGTTGAAGTCTTCAAGAGAAGACTAGATGCCTGGCTTAGGACGGTATCAGATGAGCTGGGTGTACCTGGCTATGTGCGGTGGAGAGCGCAAGAGAGTAACTCGCTCCTCCACCAAGCCAGGACGAGGCGGGGTCACCAGCTTGACCTTCGTGTGAAGAAAGACCGACGCACGGAACCCAAACACGGTTATATATATCTATATATATATATATATACACACACACACACACACACACAGTGGTGTAGTGCTGTGGGAACGCGTGGGAACGGCGTTCCCTTACTTTTTTTGGTAGACGGAACGGCGTTCCCTCACTATTTCAAATAAATCCGAACTTACAAATCTCTAACGTCATGAAATTTTAATTCCCACCCCTAGAAGAAATATGAGAAAGAATCATTACCGGTAACTGTTTCATTTCTTTTAGCTTCGACTGAGGCAATGCTAGCCTATAAAGATCTGATGAAACAGTCACCACGGCGTACCAGTTGTTAACTTTTTTTTAGTTAATCATTCCAGTTGTTAGCTATTTTTATTGATCGTACTGGATGTCGTATATCTAATGACACTGGAAATACTGCATCTTCAACCTTGGAATATATCTTAATATCCAGTGCGTATGACCTCAAAATATCCCTGAAATTGGTCAGATTTCAAAAGATTTCCAGGGGGGGCTTACAGTGCCCCCGGACCCCCAGCTGTATGGGCTCGCCGCGCTCGCCATTGTCTCCCCCGCATCTGAGTAACACTTTCAAAATGCGTTCCCTCACTTCTTTATTTAGCACTACACCACTGTGTGTATATATATATATATATATATATATATATATATATATATATATATATATATATATATATATATATAAAGGGTGTCAGGAAATGATTGCCTCCCCCTGTACAGAAGAAACTGAAAGGAATAGAAAAAAACAGACAAAACCACGCGAAAGAGCGTTTAATTTTGAATAAAAAACACTTTTTTTAATATCGGGTGTTGCCCCCATTTGCAGCTCTGACGGCCATTAATCGACGGGGTATGATCCCAGAAGTGTCTCAAAGAGATCGGTATCATGACTCATTTCTTCAAGGACTTCGTTGATCTTTGCAGTCATAATTTCTGTTGAATACCGATTCTGAATGGGTTGTTCCAGCATTAAGGATTCCACCCGATCCTTCATGATGGATCCGACATGTTCACAGACATTAAGATCGGGAGAATTGCCAGGCCATTCATTATTTCCGAAAAAATCAATGTTATTGTCCTTAAGCAGTTGTTGAGTCGCAAGTGCTTTCATACAGGGGGCTTTGTCGTGAAGAAAGGTTGCCTGTTGAACATCCAAAACACACTCGGGGTCTTTCAAAAACGGAATTACATGTTGGGCTAAAATTACATTTCGAAAATAAGGCCCATCCCAACTGGTTCCTCTTGGTTTGATAACCCAGATGAGCTTCCGAATAGAGAACATAATGAAAACACCGACACATGCTGCATTTTTTACTATTTCTCGATACTTCTGGTCGTCTGGGACTTCATCAGGAGTTGTTGCCCAAACCCGATCATTCTGAAAATTTGGTTTTCTGGAGACATAAACGAAGAATTCATCGCTGACAACCAAGTGAAGGAAATCGTCTTCCGTCCATTCCTCAAGATAATCACAAAACCATAGCCGATCTTCAATATTAAGATCACTCTTCCGTGGCTTAGCTATTTCATGCCAAGCACTCAAGCCTTGGCGAACTCGAAATTGATGCACAAGTTGCCGATTGACTATCTTACCACGACGGATAAGTATCTCTTTCGCTACCTCAGAGCAGCTCTTCTTTCGGCGCCGTGATGCAGCAAGCACAATGTCTTTCGATTCTTGAGATAATTTCTCCGGTCTTCCTCCTCGAAATTCTGTTTCACAATCTTCAGGATTCTTATTCCAATTCCTTTTGACAAAGTCTTCTGATCTTTTTAATCTCCCAGCCACCCAGTGTCGAGTTATGAAAGTTGCACCAGCTTCCTTTGCTTCACGAAATGTGACAGCTCGAATGCGGTCAAGAACTCGCTTTTTCTCTGAATCGTTCAAAATAGATGATGCCATGGTTTCTGTGAGGAAAAAAATGGTAAGAATTAAAATCACAGGAATAGAATATAATGGTTTTTATTCAGATTTTAACGCTCTTTCAAGTGGTCTCGCCGGTTTTTATCTATCTCTTCTAGTTTTTGCTCTACAGGGGGGGGGGGGCAATCATTTCCTGACACCCCGTATATATGAAATAGGATCCCTCCTAAGTTAGGAGACGTAGTTTTACATTTAGGATAAAAACGAAGACGTAGAGCAAAAGAGTCATTATATTTGGCTGCAGCCGACGTTTCGGGCAACTCTAACCATTTTCAAGGCCTAACAAATAAAAACTAAAATTAATACATGACAAAAAGAAATATATATATATATATATATATGTCGAGAGTTAAAAGCTAATCTAGAGTACAAAATTAAAACTTCAAGAATAAAAATTAAAATTACAAAGCAGAAACAGGCATAACCCAGAATCAAATCGAAAGTAAAAAATATATAAATGACAAAAAATATACGAATGATAAAAATGAAACTTAAAACTAAAAACATTCAAACGTAAAATTGTTAAAAAACTTTACTAATAAAAAGTTAAACGAAAAATCACGAGTAAACCAACATACCATGCTCCCTTGACAGCCACAAAAAATTGAAGCGAAAAGGAGACAGAGTCGCAAGGGAAAATTTATCATAGTAGGTAGTTATTCTAATTAATATAAAGGGGGTAACAGCCAGAATCAATATTTAAATTAGAGTTCAAAAACTTAATACACAAAGATTCGTAAATACGAAGGGAGGACGGGCATTTTAATGATTTAAGAATTTTAAAATTGTCAACAGAAACGTCAACCTTACACTTGATAGAATGACTTCTAATGGCAGACTGTTCCTTTTTTGACAAAACCTTCCCTGTCCTATGACTAACCCATATGGGATCAAAATCTCGCCTGCAAAGAACGAACTGTACTGCCTACGTAGTTCCCCTGGGAACACCCAGGGCAGGTAAACAAGTAAACGACAGAACAGCTCATCGCAGGGGGGATTTTGTCCTTAACATCGGAAAAAACATTCAAGGGTATTATTATTTACAAAGGCAATCTTAAAATCAGTGTGAAAATAAAATTTCCGAACAACACTCAACATTTGCTTCTTCACAAAAGAGTTAAAATGGTAGATATCAGGTAAAACAAAAGATAGTTACAATTCTTAGGAACATCACACCATGGGACAAGGTTTGGGGGAATATACATTATTAAGAAATTTACCTATAACACCGACAAGATCCCGTGGAAAACCATTTTTAAAGAAAAAATCAGTAAGGAATTCAAACTCATTATGTAGCAGAGCAAAGTTCGAGCAAATATTATAAGCTCTATGCACAAGTGTGCGAATGGAACTTAATTTGTAATTAAAGTCGCAAAAACTATGAAAATTAAAACCCAAACCCGTAAACGTAGGCTTCCGGTATGTAGAAGTTAAAACGGTCGAGCCAGATTTGGAGATCAAAACATCACGGAAAGGAATAGAACCTTCAACTTCCGTTTCCTGTGTAAATACGATGTTCTTATGCAGTGTGTTCAGAAAGTGAACTGATTGGTTGTCCGTTTGGAATAGAGCAAACGTATCATCAACATAACGTCTGTACAATTTGGGCTTAAGGTGAGGGGGGCACTCACAGAAGACCCTTTCCTCAAGATGCGACATGAAAATATTTGCAAAAACGGGACCCAAGTGGCTCCCCATCCCCACTCCATCCAGTTGACGGTAAACTACTACTTGAAAACTAAAAAAAATTATCCTTGACTGTCAAATTCAGAAGCTGCTCAAACTGTACTCTGCCAAAGCCGTGAAAAAGCTTTATTCAAAATAATTTTAATGGTCTCATCCAAGGGAACATTTGTAAAGAGGGAAGATGCATCGAAACTTGTCATAAACAAAGAATTCATATCAAACTTCTTAATTTCCGACGCAAAGGAAAAACTATCCTTAACGCTGTACGAGTTCACGGTGAATGAAGATAACAATGGGACAAGAAATTTAGCAAGTTTGTAATTAGCCAAAGGATAGGACGTTAAAATTGGGCGCAATGGAACACCCACTTTATGAATCTTAGGTAGACCATACATACGGCCAAAATAAGAGCCTGATACGTACAATTCTTTTGATTTGACCTCCACCAAGCCAAAGCATCATCATCTTGTCCAATCCTTTTCTCTTTGTGATATTTCTCGATCATTTTTCGCGAGTCTCTGCTTGACTCATTTTCGGTCTCGTCATCACTACCTTCATTAATGACTGCATTTGTTATATCGATAATGATATCCACAATCTTCATAGCCACTGCTTCGCCCGTGTCATGATTGATCAGTAACTTCACCTCTCCAAAGGCCCCTTCTCCTAATGTCTGAACTACATTCCAGACATTAGGGACTGGGCGGGTGTCACCTTCCAGAACCTGAGATTATAATACATTGGCAGGCAATTGGTGTGACAGAATTGCCAACGATTATCACACATTCGTTCTGCCTATAAAGAATGCAGGAAGGTATCTTTTCTTGGTCAAAAAAATCAATTCCTTGAAATGACAGTAAGCTCCAGTGAGGCATAAAATTAGCGCAACATTTACATTACTATTTCATTAAGCATAGGGTTGCCAGGTCTCCAGAAATTGAAGTATTATTTATAAGGAAATAAGAAACTAAACTGGTTATGTATGTACAGTATTTTTCTTGATCAATTAATTTTGTGTAAAAAAATGAGGAAGTTTATATATCGGTTTAGCTACATAAACAAATAATGATGAGCTTCGTAGGTAAAATCTCCGGATTTGGAAACCATCTGATCTGGCAACCCTAGGGCCCGCTAATTCATTATTAGGGGCAATTAAAGAAAAATATATATTAAATGGCTCAGTTTTGAACATCAATGTGTCAACTCTTTTTGCAGCAGTGATTATTTTTATAGGATGCTTCACTAATTTTGTATTGTCTCTCCTTTATGTTTCCGATCTCCTTTCTTTCACTTTCTTTACCTTCATGGTTTGAGGGTAGTCACCCCCACCCCCTTTTAAACCCGCCCCTGGTGAATTAAAGTGAGTTAAGTTACATTAAATTACAAAATTTAATTAATTTTTATTAAACTACAGAACTTCAATTAATTCCAAATTATTTATATTTACATTTCACTAATTTAAATGCTGTAATTACTTTAAATTTAACTGATTTAGTTTAATATGGTTACCCCTTTAAGGCTGAGAATATTTACTCACTGAAAGTTATTAAATTTCGAGTGAAACATTAATTATTCTAATTTCAGGTTAATATATTTTATATTAATTTATTGTAATCTTGAATAGTTACCCATTCATTTAGTAGATACGACATTCATCCGCTGTTTGAAATGGATGCTTATCTCGCAAACCTGTTTCTGCGAATCTGTTACATGAGACATATCTGCGACTGTGAACAAAAAAAAAAAATATCACACGATATCCAATTTAAAGGCCCTTTTGCAGGGTTACGGGTTTAGTAATTCAGAGCCGTGGAAACCCCTAATATGAATAGTATCTCTCATACTCTTTCCTTTGGAAAATATACAAACTCAGAACCTCAAATGGTGCAATTACTTAATTTGCAATAACTAATGCGATAATTGTCCAAGTGTTATACCGTGGTTTAACCTAACTTCAAATTGAGTACCGATTGCTTAAAATCAACCAACAATTTGGGACTCGGAAAATTCCATCTTTTTAATTAGTAAAGTTTTAGATTGTCGCCGTTTAATGGGGTCGTTTAACCTCTGTAACATTTAAGGTCATATAACGGAGGGGAACTACTAATATATAGCTTAACGTGGGATCCGAATGACTGGTTGCTACATAATCTGGAAGCGGAGAACAGTTCCCCATCCAATATACTATCAGACTCCAATGTCACTTAACTTCGTTGACCGACAGGGAGCGGTGTTACGACATTGGCCACGAAGTAACCCAAATTTTTAAGTCATTTGCATGGTTTTATTTGGAAGCTAAGAAATTAGTATCCTCCTCATTTAATCTGAGGTTTCACATTTGAACCACGACTGCTCTTAATTTGATTTATCCTGGATTTATCCAAGAAATAAATTTTGTGCGCACACTTCCAACTCCTAAACGAAGTTTTCTTTTCCTTCAGCTGAAAACTCATTCGTCCTAACTGGATGATAGTCTACAAAGGATATTGAAATCTTGTTTAAGTAGTTACTTATTATTGTCATAATAATTATATAAAAGTTGGATGTCAATGATGCAACAAGCATAAGTGTAATACTTAAGATTCTTTAACAGGGTTTTCTTGTGTTTCCCGTCATAAAAGAATTTCCTGCAGGGAATGCCGAGGAGGAAACTGGAAAGAAACCAAAATTTTGCGTTCTGCTGATGGAGATCTCTGGGGGGGGACCGTACTCCGGTGGGGCCCCTTCGTGCGTTGCTTTCGAGGCTGGGACGAAGGGAAAGGAATTTGAACTAAAGGGGGCTGTAGAATGAGAGTCCTTAAAGGGATAAGAAGGGAGCTCAGCCCTGAACTTGCTAGAAAGAACAGGATGAAATGAAGGGCCACTGGATTGGAAGGGGAGAGAGAGATTCCTGGTGGGTTACTGCGTCCTTGGCATTGTCCCACAAGATCCACCTGAGAGCTATAGGAAACCCGACACCGGAGAGAGTCATATAAGCCCTGTAAAAAGGAAAGAATTCGGAAAAAAGTTAGCAAATGTTGCAAATGAAAATTGGGAAAAAACATTAAGTTTCATGCTAAAACTTGGCAGTGTCCATTATTAATCGTTCGGACTCAAATCGTGATAAAGTATACAGTATATGTATAAGGAAATCACCTGATATATATATATACACACATCTTAGTTTTCCATCCATTCGAATTGTTCATTTTGATGAAAGTCAACCTTGTTGCCCCACCTCAGAGCTACAGTTTGACGTGGAATCCTAACTACGACCTACCAGGGAAATTAGAAAGTCCTCGCCTAGATTCAGGTAGTAGGAAAAAAAAAATTATATATATATATATATACAGTTCAACTGCAAACAACACACAGTACAATTAACGTAAAGAACGACGCTTGTAGAGAAGAACATCCGCGCAAGATGAGGAGGGAGAACGAACAAATGAAAAAGTGAGGTAACCACCCGGGAATCGAACCCGGGATCTTCCGATTGCCGGTCAAATATGATAACCACTACACCATGGGCCTCACTCGATCAGAAGTCTAATTCTCCTACATACGCGCAGAAACCAATGCCCCGAGGGGGTACCTCCTGCATGCCGCACATATATACATTTCAACTGCAAACAACACAGTATAATTAACGTAAAGAACGACGCTTGTATAGAAGAACATTCCGCGCAAGATGTGGAGGGAGAACGAACAAATGAAAAAGTGAGGTAACCACCCGGGAATCGAACCCGGGATCTTCCGATTGCCGGTCAGATATGATAACCACTACACCATGGGCCTCGCTCGATCAGAAGTCGTAATTCTCCTACATACGCGCAGAAACCAATGCCCCGAGGGGGCACCTCCCGCATGCCGCACATACATACATTTCAACTGCAAACAACACAAGCGTCGTTCTTTACGTTAATTATACTGTGTGTTGTTTGCAGTTGAAATGTATATATGTACGGCATGCGGGAGGTGCCCCCTCGGGGCATTGGTTTCTGCGCGTATGTAGGAGAATTACGACTTCTGATCGAGTGAGGCCCATGGTGTAGTGGGTATCATATCTGACCGGCAATCGGAAGATCCCGGGTTCGATTCCCGGGTGGTTACCTCGTGTTTTAATTTGTTCGTTCTCCCTCCTCATCTAGCGCGGAATGTTCTTCTATACAAGCTTCGTTCTTTACGTTATATATATATATATATATTCCACCTTGTCGTGGTGGGTACGCTCCCGTGTTGACCCAGTGGGCTACGTCGGCGGAGGCTTAGCCCCTGGAAGGGTCACCCATGCCGGACAGGCTACTGGGGAGACCGGGCTAAGAACCACTAAAGTCTTTGGCTCCTAGTACGTGTCTCCAGAGCTGTCCGCCGGAGGTGACGCCCTTAGGGCGTCACTGTGTGGATGGTTGGGTGTCCGGGCCGATGGGATTGGGGAGGCTGGGGTCTTTGCACCGTTTGGGGGCAAACTTTCGCATCACGGGGCTCCGTTTTTAAACCGACGGCGTGTCCCCCCGGGACGAGGTACCCCGCCCCGCGGTTTGCGCTCAGCCTCCCTTTCTCACCGGTAGGCAGTTTCTCGCGGCCCCTGGGTCCATTTTTCTCTAATTAATAACATGGATACTTCTACCTCTTGTCCTGGAACTCGGGTGGTGGGCGACCAGGGCCCCCCCCCCGAGTCCTCTACCACTAGAAGACCACGTCGTGAGGAGGTCGCCCCTCCTCTGGCTACGAAACACTCGCATTCTCCTCCCTCTTCACCGACTGCAAACTGTATCTCGAACATGCCTTTGGACACGCCTCCTCTAGAGCAGGGGTCCCACCCCAGCTCCCCTCAGCCAGCTACGGGCAAGCCAACAGGGTCCACGAAAGGCTCTCCCCGGAAACCAGGCCTCTCACCCGCCATCGACCCGCTCTCCTCGGAGAGAGCCCCAAGACGGACGGGGAAGTCGGCGCCTACGTCCGTCCTATCGATCACTAGATGTCCCAGTCCACCTCGAACCAACAGCTTCCCTATCCCTACCCAGTATTCACAATTTTTTATTATTCGCCCTATTTCTGGGTCCCTACCGTCTAACTCTGAAAGGACATTTCATGTGATCCGCACGCGCAGCAACTCTAGCCGTTATGACGTCCGACCACAGAAGGACGGTTCTCTCCTTATAAAATCGCGAACAGCGGCAGAAACGAATGTCCTACTCTCCCTCACAGAAGTCCTCGGATGTTCGGTGACCGTTTCCCCTCACCCTCGCCTGAACCAGAGTCAGGACTACCCGTTTATTGATGATACCCGAGAACGAGTTATTAGAAGACCTCACACCCCAGGGTATCATTCAGGTTCATAGATTCACGTTTCGTCACGGAGATACCTCCTCCTCACATCCAACACCTTAGTCCCTCCCGGTCGTATTGTGTGGAGCATGGGGGACCGCGCGTCATGAGAGTTCTCGGTCCGCCCATACATTCCAGACCCGATCCGTTGCTTTAAGTGCAATAAGTTTGGGCACGTCAGTTCGCTATGCCGACAGCCACAACAACTGTGCGTACGTTGCGGGGATATCGCCCACCCAGAACGATGTCCCAACTCGCCTAAATGCTCAAACTGCGCCGGCACACATCGTTCTTCGTCTCGCGAATGTATCTTTTTTAAGTTTGAGGAGGAGGTCCAGGCCCTACGGGTGGCGGACTTCATCAGCCTCCGAGAGGCGCGGGACAGGGTGCGGAGTCGGAAGGTGAGGCCGGGGGTCTCTTATGTTGCAGCCCTCGGCTCGCCGTCCGGATCCGCCACTCAAACCCCCATCGACTACTAATCCCCCTTCCCGATCGGGCTCCACGCCTGTCCCCCTACCATGCCTCCTCACCATGCATCTCCAAAGCTCCAAACTTCCCGGAACTCTGGAATCGGGACTCTCGGTTCCCGTCTCCCAGGAACCCGCTCTCACCGCACTCTGAGAACACTCCCAAACCTAGCGCCCGGGGTAAATCAACGAGGCGGAGATGTCGGAGTGAGTCTCCAGACTCACCGACTATCTAACAAGCCTCCCTCTTTTCTCCTAAATCTAAAAAAAAAGAACTCGAGCACCTACACCCTTAACCTCGCGTAAGATGACCCTCTCACCCTCGCACTCGCCCCTGCAGAAGTTGGTGGTCGTCGCTGACGTGCACGAGCCACCACCTAGGGCGAGACACGGGGTAGATAACCCGACATCCGAGGATCCAGTGGACGCGGCACTGACACGCCTACATGGTCTGACCAGAGTACCCTTGGCCGCACCCCCGAGCCTCGTGGATCTACCTTTACCCCCTGGTGTCATCACCCCACCACGAGAACACCCTGGCTCATCCCCCTGTACCTCCACTGAACCGGCCCCGCTCACACCTCCGGCTCTTCCCTCATCGGCCACCCAGACTTTGTCCTCTCCCCCACCCGCCCGGTTTTACTGGTACCCCCTGTCGTCACCCCGGGTGTCCCGGGAAACCACAAACAGGGAGGTGCCAATTTGGACAACGGAACCCCTCCCCCGTTGCATGACCACTGAACCCTGCCTAGAGACTCCTCACCCTCTGAGCCCGCGACGGTCCCCGGGCCGTCGCGATCCACGCCTCCGGTCCCGTTCGGTTGACGGCCCCACAGTCCCCATACCTGTCCCCTCGAAGTGGTGCCCACCGCGCGGTTTCTGGGCATGACCTTCGACCGACGGCTCAACTGGGTTCCCCACCTATCTCAGGCACCTGAAACACACGCTCCAGCGAACCCTCGCTCCTCCGTCTTTACACCTCCGTGGTCCAGTCAAAGCTGGACTATGGGAGTGTTGTATACGGATCTGCCTCCAGCACTTCCCCCCGAATCTTAGACCTGGTACTTAACCGGTGCCTTCCGATCCTCCCCAGCTTCCAAGCAGAATGTAACTACCTCCCTCTCACCCATCGACGGGGTCTGCTCCTTATGAGGACCTACCTTCGCGCGCAGAGGCTGCCCTCGTCACTTCTGTGCGCGGCAATTTTAGAACCTCCACCCCAAGGTCAGAGCTGGCACTTCACGGAAGCGGTCCGCTCTTTCCTGGATCTTTCCAACATGCCCCCTTCCTCAGTCACCCCCATCTCGTATCATATCCACCCTCCCTGGCTCCTCACCCCTATCAAATTTTGCAGGGACTTATGTACCCTGCCGAAAGCTACCACGACCGCTACAGTATACAAGTCGCTCTTCCAGGAACACTGTCCCCGTCTATACGGATGGTTCCCGATCAGAGGTTGGTGCGGCTGCCTTAGCGGTGATCGTGACCCAACGACTCTTTAGAGCCGTTCCCCTTCGCCGTGAGGCATGTCTTTTCAGCAGAACTCTTCGCTATTCTGGAAACCCTCGACATTATAAGCACCCACTCCGCCAACTCCTATGTCATCTACTCAGATTCCCAAAGCGCACTGCTCTCCCTTGAGAAATATGACCCCCCCTCACCCACTTGTCCGCACCATCCAACAAACCTTCCACTACTTAACGGCATCCCAGCACGAGACGGTCACCTTCTGCTGGGTCCCGGCACCTGTTGGTATCCGGAGTAATGAGGGGGCGGACTGAGGCGAAATCCGCTTGCTCATTGCCAGTCTCCACCCGACCCCTTCCTTTCACGGATTTTTTCCCGACTTTCCGCTCCCACTTCCGTTCCATCTGGCAACGGGAATGGGACCAGGATATAAACAACAAATTCCAGCGGATAAAACCACAACTTGGATATTGGGCTTCCTCGTTCCATAGGTCCCGTCATAAAGAAGTGGTTCTAGCCCGTCTCCGCCTAGGGCACACACGACGTACACAAGGTCACCTTATGGTTAAATTGCCAGCCCCGCTTTGCCCCATCTGTCATACCCCCATCACCGTCGTCCACCTCCTGGTCGAATGCCCGAATCTGTCTGACCTCCGCCACAGCTGTTTCCCCTACCTGTCCCGCATCACGTCCGAACGTCTCCAGTCCATACTCGCCGAAAACCCCCACTTTTCAGCGGAAGCGATTTTCTCATACCTCACCCACTCTCAACTACCGTACTTCACCGCATCTAAATTCATACCCCCCCTCCCACATATTCAATAACTGAACCTTCTCAACCCCTCAGTCTAATACTCCCATCCCAACGACACCCCACCATCTGTCTCGCCGATATGTACCACTCTAGGTACGAATCGGCGGTTAAGCAACTAAATTATATATATATATATATATATATATATATATATATATATATATATATATATATATATATATATATATATATATATATATATATATATATACAGGGTGTTCCATAAGTCTGGAACCATAGGGTAAAATAAGTAATTCATGTTTTTCCGTTTATGCAATGCCCATGATGTCTTTGAGTAAGGAAGAACGCATCCAGGTAATTCTGCTCGTAGGAAATCGGAGTCAGAGGGAGGTCGCTGAGGAATTTAATTTAATTTATCTCTGGGGTCACTTGAAGGCGTTGGTCTACGCGGAGAAAATTCAGTATATTGCACATTTGCGAGAGCGCATCATCGACGCATGTAACACCATCACTCCTGATACCATTCGCCGTGTGTTTGCTGAATGGATATCTCGTCTGCATTCGTGTATCAATAATAATGGTGGACACATTGAACACTTTCTGTGAATGAAAGCCGTTTTTATCATTTTGCCCTATGGTTCCAGACTTATGGACATCCTGTATATATATATATATATATATATATATATATTATATATATATATAATATATATATATATATATATACAGTATATATATATATATATATATATATATATATATATATATATATATATATATATATATATATATAATTCTTGCTGCCCAACCAAAATATATCAGTAAAACCTTTAATAATAACTCGGACTAATTGGGGTAGAGCAGCGTTTCTTAACCTGGGGGTGCTAGCACCCCCAGGGGGTCCTGAAATCAATTTTAGGGGGTGCTGGAAAAGGGCTTCTGTCATGTGCAGTATGGGTATGTTAGGTCCGTTAACCAAACTCCTAATCTTTTCTATTTTATTAACAGATATTATTGTATGAGAATTTGAATATATATTTAATCACGAGAGATTCATTGCACGTTTACATTATCACCATTAATATTAAGAAGGAAGACGTTGACTCTGTGTCACAAGAAATTTACTTTTTTTGCATGATTTTGACCCCAAGATTAGGGGGTAAGTAATTCTCCTTGATTGTTATTCTTAACATTTCTTTTGGCCGCTTGATTCTATTGTTATATTCAAGAACAAGTATTTTATTATATTGTTATATTCAAGAAAGTATTTAGGTTTGAATTTGTAAATATAATTCTTTGTGTGTCTTGTCTTAATATCGTTTTAAAATTTTCCTCGTTTATTTTTTAGTCTAAATGTGCTGCTTTTAAATGTATGTTCACTTTGCTTTCACTTTGCTTTAACTTGATATCTTTTTATTCAAAGTATTATTGGTCAACTATAAATTGCACCCATATTCTTATTTGTTTTGTATTTGTGTGGTGCTTTTTGCTACTAACCAGGTGAAGGGGGTGCTGGACTGCCTAGACCTAACTACAGGGGGTGCTGATGTCGAAAAAGGTTAAGAAACGCTGGGGTAGAGGGTAGTGCGAGAAATACAGGATTTTGTCTTGTAGAGGTAAAATTTAAAGTACAGGTATACCCCGGTTTTCGCAAGAATTATGTTCCTCAGACTCATTACGAATAACGAATCATTTTTTCCCATATGAATACATGTTTTATGGGGGAGGGATGCGTTCCGGTGGCCATTTTTCAGAAGGTAAGATGTTTGGATACGTTCCCATACGATACATAAAAGCAAGTATAAAACACAAATACAGACTTGTATTAGCGTAGTAAGTTATGAATAACATCAATAAAAGAATAAACATACCTGTACTGTACTTTTATTTCCTCAACCCCACCCCACCCCCCGACTCGCACTAAAAGTTTCACCACCGCTGCTCTTACCTTCACCAACGTCTTCCTTCCTCACATCTCGCCACAATGGCCTGCGATGCGGGCATGCTGCGCTGGGTTTGGTAGCAGGCGGAATTGTGAATTATGTTTTCCTTTCTCTGGCATTGCGAATAGCGGAATTTGGTGTCAAAAAATATATTACGTATAAGCGAAGCTATGAATAAAGGGGTATACCTGTATTGTAAAAAAAACTATTTTAAAGTGTATAAATCAATAAAGTAACCAAGACAATGTTTCTGCAGAAAAAAATATATACAAGTGGGAGCTTGTGAGGGTATCACGTGATGGCGTCAGTTTGCCGTGTTGCTGACAGGTATCGGAGTACACCACGTGGTCACCTCGGACAAATTCCGAGGAAGACAGGCTTTTTCCCGAGGGGATTTTTTGCGGCCTATCTAGAGTCCGAGTTATACAGGTTTTACTAGTATGAAAAAAGTTTCCTCCAACAGGGATCGAGTCCACCACCTCTTGAATGAGGGCGCTGGCCATTACCTACACTAGCACCCTCACTTACTCAAGAGGTGGTGGGTTCGAACCCTGGTGTGGGTGATTTTTTTCATCATGAAAAATCGTGCCTGCTCATGCATGATATTCTATATTATTATTATGCAGGGTGTCCCATAAGTCTGGAACCACAGGGTAAAATAAGTAATTCATGTTTTTCCGTCTATGCAAGTGCCCATGATGTCTGAGTAAGGAAGAACGCATTCCAGGTAATTCTGCTCGTAGGACAACCCTCACTAGTTTACTGCTTCAAAGGAACAAGGTGTCGCTCGTGTGATGGTATGGTGTGGCATTTGGAAAGACCGTATCATAGGCCCCTTCTTTTTTGATGGCACTGTCACATGAAACGCCTACTTGCGTATGCTCAACGAGGAAGCATTCCCCAGTGTCTTGAACACAGATGGGGATTTCCCAACATGGTTCCAGCAGGATGGTGCTCTTGCCCATTACACTTACAGCATCCGGGTAAGAGAGTGGCTGCACCGACAATTCCCTGGTCATTGAATAGGACGTCGAGGGCCTGTGGAGTGGCCGGCGAGGAGCCCCAATCTCACCCCGTTGGATTTTTATCTCTGGGGTCACTTGAATGCGTTGGTCTACGCGGAGAAAATTCAGGGTGTTGCACATTCGCGGGAGCGCATCACCGACGCATGTAACACCATCACTCCTGATACCATTCGCCGTGTGATTGCTGACTGGATATCTCGTCTGCATTCGTGTATCAATAATAATGGTGGACACACTGAACACGTTCTGTGAATAAAAGCAGTTTTTATTGCCGTTTTTATCATTTTGCCCTATGGTTCCAGACTTACAAATTTAGTTGTGAAGGTAAAATTATTTTGCGACTCATGATAAGCCGTTACAAAGACGTTGCTTCTTTATAAAATCATTATGCATTATGTATAGAAGTTAAATATTTTTTTTTTTAAATGTTTAAGTATGTACCACGTTGTCACTTTACTTTTTATTCTGGCTAACACCAGACGATATTATTGTCTTATGAAACTTTGGTAGCTAACAGGTTAAGGAAAGTTTTTCTAAAATATACTCCTTTTCATTGCAGAAGCTATTAAAGAATAAAAGAAAAACCTTATTTTTACCTTTAGCTTTTGGTACTGTCTGTTTTTCTCTCCCAATTTAATAGAAATCGATTCTTTTTGCTCCAAAACGCCCGCTATTTTCTTCCTAGAATCTGATATGAAAGTTGCATTTATTACGACTTATTAAAATTTCATTCTTCTATGAAAGGTAACTTAAGAATTAACCCTCGTATTTCTGTTAGTGATCGAATATAACATGAACATCAATATGGAGCTTGCGCATGCTTGTACTCTTACACCGCTGGGAATAACAACACTAGACAACAATTTTTATCTTTGTCTTTAACTGACACAAAAGTTTTCACTTAGTTAATTTGGACATGTTGATTTCAATGGTAATACTCAAAATTCTCTATCACGTGTAGATTTGTAGTTATGACTGACAAAATGTTCAGATATGAACAGTTTTCTATAAACTTAAGATTGTTTTTATTTCTCATAAAATGGATCACGAGTCTTTAGAATAGGTATAAAGTGGATTACATTTCAAAATACAATTGATAAATGATAGTCATGAAATAGTCAATACAGACAGAGTTTAGATTTAGGCTATTAGCTGAAAAGTGTCGTGTGCTACGTGATTTCCTCTTGCACATTGAAAATGACCTATTAATTTAATAAAGGGTGTAACTGGAAATCTACGCAATAAAAACTTTTACGACATTCTTGGAATCAGCATATCAAAATTAAGTAAAGGCACGTATTTTTTGTCATTTAAAAAAATCCTGTGTTGACCAGTATAACCTTTGGTTTGCTTCCGCCCGAATTGTTCATTCTGACGAAGGTCAAGCTTTTCACTCCACTTTAGACCTACAGTTTAACGTGGAATCCGAACCACGCCCCACCAGCAGCCCAGCGTCTAGGCCACCATTTATTTACCAACCACTTTCTTTATTGTGTGGAAGGATGAACAGCTGAGTTTTGCTGCGCGCCGGCTGCCGTCACCGGGTCTCGATCCCGGGGCCAACGGATTCGTAGTCAGCGACCCTAACCACTACACCACCTAGGCGCATATATATTGGGACTGTTAGTATTGAAAAGGCCAGCGTCCGTAGCTCAGTAGGTAACACCATTTCTCTGTGATCGGAGTCGGGGGTTCGACTTCTGATAGTACTCGTAATAATAATTGGGGAGTTAGCGCAATGAGCCGCATTAGTTGGCATGAACGTTATGCCAGTTTCTGGCCCTCCTCACTGAATTTTAGTAATGATAAATTTAACGTCAATAATTTATTTTTGAGTTTTAATATTAATCGTTGTGGCTGCAGGATATTAACTGCAGAACAGATACTGAAACAGGGTTAAAGGATATTGTAAAAGATATTTATGTTAAGTGAAGAGACGAATTTGAGCACAATTAATGAACTGTTGTATCAAAGTCTAGCCTTACTTTGCAAATGCCTATTCAAATTCATAATCTCAGAGTTGTTCTCTCTCAGAATCTTCTCATAGTATTGCTCGAGTTCTGTCATTTGGTCTTTTAGTTGATCCATTTTCTGCAACTGTCTTTGCCTTTCTTTATCCGTCTGAAAGAAATTAAGGTATATCTAATTACTCTACAGATCGCCGAGATTTAGATATAGGCAAAGGGCTACGTCATGACCATATCGCAACACCGCTTCCCATCGATCAGCGAAGTTGAGAGACAGTGTGTCTGGTGACCGTCCTCTGTGTCCAAATGATATAGCGACCTATGATTCAAATCCCACGTAAAGCTGCATGTCCCCTCCGTCACATGATACTTGTTGTTACGAAGGTTTAACAACCCTATAGAACCCACCCATTTAAAGCCACGACACTTACCTGATAAGACCAAAAGTTTAGACCTCTGTTGCAAATATCCATTATAATATCGGGTTTCAGTCCTGCCAACATCATCTGAAATAATAATTTCAAGTCAACCTTTTAAGGACGATTCCCGCAGCATATGCGGTCACCGTCACCAAAAAGTACAGGTTTTATCGTTATTCAAAATTAAATATTATAGTAACTAGTCATTGAAATTATACACATTTTGGGTTCCTTTCTCGACATCTAAATGACACCAATATAAACATGTAGAAACATTTATAGAAACAAGGCATTGTTGTGCAATTTATATTATTTTTTCTGGTAGGACTTTAAAATACCATCCATCGTGAAAGGGGTTAATGTTGCATATAAAAAAATATTAATTTAATTGTATTCATATCATAACAGCTTTTAAAGCTTTTCTATCCCCTTAGGTGGGATGAAAATGGTTTCCCTGCTTTTTTTTCTGGTGGCTGTCAATAGTGGCATAATTATAGATGTTGAACGTTGACGGAAAGTTAGTAAATCTTTTTTGTTTATGGTATTTTTTTTTTCGATTTGCAATACAATTCCTTAATGCTTTGAATTCATGATAGCGAACATGTAGGTATAGGTACAAAAATTTCTTTTTGAAGAGATACAGGCCATATGAGGTGGTGCCCCCATCTTGTTGAAATCACGCACCACGTTCAATGATATCTCTCCCTTTTCAGCAGCTACAGTTTCCGTAAAGACGACGTCCAACTGGGTGAGCAGACGAGTGTCGCACGACACGCCGGAAGATGAAGGTTGCATACGCCCGTTATCGTCGTCGCAAGTTTGGTCATTACTCGGTCCTCTTTCGTCAAGCTTATACTCGTCTTTGTTATCATTTAAGGCAACGATAAATTCCCGGAATCCTACATATACTTTGGAATCGAGTTCGCAAGGCTTCTGGGAAATTTGCTCCAAGCCGTCCACCTGTTGCCGAGTCAAGTGTTGGGTAGACGGGTTCGCCACCTTTTCGGGTGTCGAAGATGGTTGAAGTTTCCTCCTCAGTCGACGGAGACCGTCAAGTGGAAGAGTTGCAGGTTCTAGACTTCTCGTCGGGGGGAGAAGAGAGTTACAACTTTTTCTTCTCGCTACGGGAGCTCCGATCTGCTCTCTCTTCCTGTGGCGACAAGCTTCTTGGCTCGGACGATATTCCATATGCCATACTCCACCATATCTGTAAAGTCTCCAGTATTTTTTGCTTGACTTAACAGATGAGAGGGTATAAAAAAAAAAAACCTATTGATTGCCTATCGCCTTATCGATCCGATGAAAATTTTCAACGAGTTAATGCTTAGACGCTTTTCATCATAACTGTATGTGTACGTTTTCAAAAAACCTTGCCAAGTTGTTTTTATTGAGTTAGATTAGTTTGCTCTCGGTATTAAGGGAGACCCAGGGCTGAGTTAAAATAGAAATTTATGTCACCTGCTCTGTTGATCTCCACGTACCAGTTAGGCTTCGCGATCCTTCATTGTTGTCAATAGGCTAAACGTGAATCGTGTCTGTTTTTATTGTATTTTAATTTATGTAGGTTATCATGCTTACAGTTTTTGGGCAGGTCTACCCAGTCACTTTACACTAAATTTCTACAGAACTTGAACGAAAGTTTAGCACCTCCCTAGCGCCTTCGAGGGTTGCTACCAACTAAAGCGAACTCTGCATATTTTTTCTTTGTTTTCGTTGATGTCAGTGGGTGGAAAATTTTATACGAAAAGTACGTTCTCTTGCGTCTTTCGTTTTTGTTATGAATGTAGGTCTAACAGCCTAGTCTCTGTGATAGTAGGTCCATTGCCTGCATCTTTTGTTCTTCGGTACTCTCCATGGTAATTTTGTCCATCTCCGATGGGCTTTACCCCAAAACCAAGGCAATTTTTAGTTATACAGTATGATGTAAATTATTATTTTATATTAAAATACAGGGTGTACACAAATTCCTTTCCCGATTATAAACTTTAATTACATAAAATTCAAAGACGCACTAATGCTTTGTTTTGCATGTTATTGCATAACACCAAGTTTTTTTCTTATTTGCAGATCCTGTTGTGCCTGATTGGGAGCCATTGGTGATTGACCAAAACAAAATGGCAACTCCGCAGGAGAAAATGTGTCGTTTGGTTTGCGGAGTCAAAGTCCGTGATTACCGTTCAACGAAACTATCGCCGTCATTATGGCAAGAACGCTCCTTCCAATCATAGCATTAGAAACTGGTACCAAAAGTTTCTGGAGACAGGCAGTGTGATGGACAAGCCCAGGAGTGGACGTCCCAGTGTTTCAGACGAAACGGTTGCTAGTGTCCAACAGGCTTTCCAACTAAGCCTTCAAAAGTCCGTTCGTTGCGCCTCATGGCAACTTCAGGTACCACAGGCAACGGCACACAAAATTCTGAGGAGGAACTTGCACCTGCATTCGTCGCGCCTCACAGCAACTTCAGATACCACAGGCAACAGTGCAGAGAATTCTGAGGAGAAACTTGCACATAGTGCAAGCGTTACAACCGGATGACAAGCCACGGCGCCAAGCGTTTAATTAATTATGAATAACTGGCAACTACATATCATTTACAAATATATCAATGTAAACATTATAGTAAACTACGAATGGATTTGGAACGAAATGTAAAAGGGAATTTGATTGAGTGATTAAGGTTAATTAATCAAATGGTATTGGAAAGTTTCAATAATAAACTTACTTCATTCAAGTTTCACTTTTTTCTTATTATACAAATTGATTATATAATTATCCGTGCATTGGGATTTAACTTGTATGGAATTAAAACATACGTTTATATATATATATATAAAATTTCTGACTGACATCTATTTTGAAGTTTTGTGTATTTCCATGGTACAAAAATAAATCAGTAAATAAATGTATATTCTAATTCCAAATAACTGAATCCTAATGTACGGCTAATCAATCCTTCTACACTACATTTGATGAAAGCTAACAGTGGCGGCCCATTAGGGCGGGTCGTACTCAGGTGACAACATGAATCTGAAGGAAATCCTACCATCAGGGGTGTCTAAATTGTGTGTTTTTACATGGGGAATTCAAATATGAGCTTCTTTTTTGGATAGGATATAACTAACCTACATCATTTTGTATTTCTAAATTGCCAATTTTACCCTTTTGAACCCCTTTATAATATATTAAAAGATATAAGGTAAATCATTTATATTGACATGGCCAAATCAACTTTACATATATTTATTAATAGGTGAACTGCATGTACAGTATATCACTGGATATAATTACAAAGATCATTCTCCTGACATCTTGAACTTTGCCAGGTTGCACAAATCCTGCTTTGACTCAGACTTGGACATCAGCTTCCTGCTGGTCTCCTGAGCCCTGATCCCTCCATCCCTCTTTTCCTGTGAGAAGTACTTAGTAGAAGCCTCAGTCACCATTTTAACAACCCTCTCAATGCTGATGAAGTTTTTCACCTCTGAGGTGCTTAGAGAGCAGGTGAGAGGTGGCTCTGACACACCTTCTGACCAGCTGATCAAGTCACCGATGCTGGAAGCATCACAATTGATGTCAGGTGTCCTTCTGCTCCTAACAGAGGAGTCCCCCAGCTGAGTGTCCGGGTCCCCTCTCCCCTGATGGCCAGGATTCTCTCCACCCCTTCAATCCTCTCCTTCTGATCCTCAGAGTAGTGTTTGGAGGATGACTTCACTGTGGGCATACCAAGCAGATCTTCTCACAGTTGGCATCACAATATCCAGCACCTCCTTTCTCTGGGACTTGAGGCAGTCCAGCTGAAAGAGGATGTGCCTAGGCCCTTCGATCCAGGAGTGCTTGACCTTCACGTTGAACCAACATGGGTAATACACTCCAATGATGAATTCCACAATGAATTGCAGAATCTTCAGGTTCTTTCCTTTAAGTCCGTGCTTTGACACCCAGAGCCTGAGAAGTCTGTTCGCTGTGGTGAGCCAGCGGCTGTGGTTTACTGGTCCTATCTCTAACAGAGCCAGCCCTGCAGGAAGTACTCCTTCCCTGACTACACAGACAATTTTATAGCCATAGTATTGATCAGTTGAGAGATCTTGAATGACCTTGTCAGGAAGCTTGATCAGTGGAGGGCCAACAGAGATTCGGGTGAAGTTTGGATTGATATCAAAGCCTGTAGCAGAATCAAGGAGCTTTCCTATTGGCCCGGATAATTTTTTGTCTGACAGAGTAGGGCCATCAAGGTCAACAATGAGATGGCGCAGGGGAAGTTCAACAGTGTGCAGGTTGCACACCAACCAGACCAGCTTTCTCCCCAGGTGCAGCTCCAGCTTCCGCATTACTCCAGCTTTCACACCAGTGTTGACATTTGTTGAGTCTCCTCCAATGGCCAACAAGGTCTTATCATAACCCCTCTCTTTCAGCCAGGCAAACAGTACCTTAGCAATCTTCTCCGCATGTGACTCCTCTTTAGTTGCTTTCTCTGGGGTAAAGTGGAACAGATAGTAGCTGCCAGGCTCACTAACACACTATAGTAAAAAAATATCAGTAGATAATCATTAAATCTATCCCCTCACTGCAAGCCGAGGTGGTAAAATAGCTTCATAAATCATGAGTCACTTCAAATATTTCACAAAACGTTTTAGAATGTTCTGAAACGTTACATTCTAGCCTCTGAGAAAGGTGGCTCAGAAAATGGCCTTATGCGCGCCAGAGAACCGTCAAAATATTTCATATACCAAACTGTATGATAATTACAATTAAGTGGAATGGCACACCTTTTATTTGAGTATTTAAATATTTATTATTATATGAATTACATTATATGTGTTTATATGAATTAGTTAGAACAATGCTCTATGAGAGAGAACGTGAGAAGACATATTCTGGGGTAACTACAATAGTAAAATAATCAACAATTTAATAATAACACAGGTCAACAAAAAAAAATTTTTTTTTCGTTGCCAAGGAAATTCGTACGAATTTAGGGTATTTTGGGGTTGCTGAATTCCAAAATGAAAGTAGTTTTTCCAATTTGGCTCTAGTTCTTGAGATAATGAATACCCTCAATTAATAGGAAACGTAACCATAACGCGTGCATATGGGAAACTACCGGAATATTCTAGATGGTGAGACCGAATAAAATGCCATTATGTATTTCATGTGTTTACTTTGTATGATTTGAGACAATTTCAATGCGATTTGTAAGTAGGCTCCGCCTGAACATTAAATTTTTTGCATTTTTACGTGTTTCAATGGGGTACCAATTATCTCATAAATTAGAGCCAATCTAGCAAAACCGATGTCATATTCGGAATCAGCACCACAAAGTTACCCCAAAATCACTCTAATATGACTGGCAATAAAATGAGTGTTGACCAGTGTAATCAACTGCAAAATGATGTAGGTTAGGGTTATCAGAATTAAATATTTTCTTCAGAATTGTGTTCTATACACCAAAATATGTCATTTGAACACCCCTCTCCATTGATTTAAAAAAAATGCATAGTATGACCCGCCCTAGCGGCCCATGTGCAGTGCGCAGAGCCCACCAAACCCTCGTCATAAAAAATAGTCTACAGGGTACTCCAAAAAACCCTATCTATTTTGCTGAAATAATAGTATTTTAGGATAGAAATGTAAATTACACATATTTATTTATTTATCAAGCTTAGGTCTAAGATTTGACGTGTCTTGGCAAACCTCAAATCTGTCCTTGGGTTATTTTAGCGACTACCGCAATAATGCGGGTTCGCAGATCCTGCAGGTCTGTAACGCTTTGTTTTGTAAACCTCAGGCTTTATAAAGCCCCACGCAAAGAAATCTAATGGTGTTAAATCCGGAGATCGTGCTGACCAGGGGCTGTTTCCACCACGTCCAATCCAATGATTTGGTAAGAGCTTGTCAAGGTACGGCCGAACGATGTTTGCATAGTGACATGGAGCTCCATCTTGTTGAAAGACAATAGTGTCGAGAATGCCATCTGAACGAAGCTGAAGTTCAAGAAACTGCTGAAGCATGTCAAGATAAATTGGCCCTGCTACCGTAGCTTCTGCAAAGAAAAAAGGTCCGTAAATCTTCGATCTTATCATACCCAACCAGACATTAACTTTAGGAGAATCTCTCTCCCACTCGTAGAACTAACTCGGTTTTTCACTAGCCCACATATAGCAATTATGTCGAGTAACCATTCTGCGTGTGTAAAATGCCGCATCATCGCTGAAAAGAACGTGTTTAATAAGTTTTCGGTATGAATTTTTTCAATCAATTCTGTGGACATAGCGGTTCGTCTTGGATAATCCTCTTCGTGTAACTCATGTAGCACTTGAATATGGTAATTTTTCTTTTTTAATGTTGATTTTAAAATCGTTAGAACAGTTGTTTTTGGTATGCTCAGTCTACGTGATGCTGCGCGAGTTGACATTCTAGGATTTGTTTCGAAGGCATCTCTTACCAATTCCACATTTTCTTGAGAGGAACCTGGACGTTCCAGATCTTGCCTTATCATGAAGAGATCCTCTTCTTTTAAATTTATTGACCAACTCGCGAATTGCTTTGACTGTAGGTCCTGGTTTGTGAAATCTTCTTTCGAATTTTTCTCGAATTTCTTTGCACTTCTTCCCTTGGATAAGTAGTGTTAATACCATCACACGGTCATCTGTGACCTGTAGAAAATAAAATAGAAATATAATTATTTTAGCAAAATAGCTACGGACTTTTGGACCACCCTGTATTTTGTATCTATAAAATTAACTATATTGTTGAGAAAAAATATTTATTTGCGTATGTCATTTGTTCAAAAGCTTTATTTCAATGTAGGGAAAAGTGGAATAGCTAACTTCTATATTACATAAAAAATGAAGGAATAATAATAAAAAATACAAGAGAGTACCAATGCTTTATTTGACACCCAAATTACAATTCCTCATGAACAAAAATATGTATTTGTGATATGAAATGCCAAAAATTAAGCAAAACCATTTATTTGCATTTTTCTCCACTTTGCCCCATATACGGGACAAAGTTGAATCATTAAATATGCCAAGGGGCAAAGTGAAACATAGTTAGTTCAAGTGGAAAAATTGATGTTTAGTTGAATTTTATCATGCCATACCTAAATATGTTGATTTGTCATAGCGGTATATTGCCTCATGAAGCTAATTGAGACAGAGTTGGAATCGATTTCTTCAACTTGGCATACAAATTTCTCTTTCTTTTTAGTTTTAACATTTTCTAACGACCATCAAAAAGTCTTTTACTTTAATAGTGTTGAAAGGTATTTTTTCAACAATGAGATTTGTAATCCTAACTGCCGTGGGCGTATCTTCATCTGATTCATTAAATTCACTCGGAGTGTCTTCATCATTGTACTTTAATTCCACCTCATCAGCGCTACAAAAAAATTTGCCCCCGCCCCCGTCAGATTAATTTTATTGAAAATGGGAACACTAAATAGAGAATATATATTATATATATAAGTATATATTATAAGGCCACTTAGTGTTGCCAAACGGCGTGTCAACCTCTGTGGCGTGATAAAAACGATTATCCTCCCATCCAATATGTATTTGGAAAAAATAAAATGCTACACACAAAAATAATGCAAGAAATACAGCATAAAGAAAACAGTACCGATAAATTCAATAAAGCATAGAATAACTCGACAACCCTTCACATCACTTATATTTACAACGTACCGATTCGTAGAACAAATCGCAATTGCCAATTGTAAATGTTAAAAATGACGTCATGAATGATGTCACGGCGGAACTTTTATCACGCCACACCTCCCCTTAAGCTGAATTTATTTTGTTTCCTAATCAGTTTTTGGCACGTGCTGTTAGTGACAGTGTGTAGTTTAGTTTTGTATTCCATTTTATTAACTGTGTAGTGTATTCAGTTTGACTTATAGATTTGTAAATAATCATACTAAAATATGTCTGATCGGTCAGCCGTTATAATTTTTGGCTATAAAAATCACAAAGATAATGTTGGAAAAGGTGATGGCCACAAAAAAAAACACATGGCATTTTGCAAATTTTGTGGCATTTCCATAACTGATATTAGTGGAACGACTTCAGCGTTCATCCGCCATCTTCAACGTAAACATCAAAAGAGGTTAGTTTTTCCAATCCTAAAAACTGAAATATAGTTTTACTTGCCTACTGTGTATATGCTGAAAAATATAGATTATAGGTGTAGTAGCATCTCCTATGAACACAAAATTGCATAAAAAATAATAACAATGATTTTCTTTCCTGAGCCATTTAATTTATTTTCATTTAATCAAGATTTAATTAAATTTTTTTTAATTTAATTTAATTTAATCAAGAAGCAACTTAGCCAAATTCACTCACGCTTCTTTGGAAGTGAATGTAGGCCTATGTATTTTTGCATGTGTAATTAATATGGTGTATATATATATATATGATAGATTGGTTGTTTATAAATATGTTAGAATAGGTTCACCCCTATAAATCATTATTCTAGCCTAAAAAACGACTTACGAACGTCCTTCTGGAACGAATTATGTTCGTAAGTAGCCTAGGGGACTTACTGTACAAAGTTCATCGGCCCTCAGGCCCATTATCTAACATTATTCATACAGGCTATTTCATAGTTCATACGTTCTTAGGTATGAGGAGTATCTGAAAAGTCGGACCAGTACTGCAGTGGGGACAAATCAACCAACAATTACGGACTTTGTGTCAGATTTGACCACAACTCATGATGGTGGCTTGAAGTTATTTCAGTCCGAGCATCCAAGACAGAAGGCCATTAACGATGCAATAGTAAAGCATCTCATTGTTGGATGTACTTTGCCCATTTCCCTGGTTGAGCAGACACACTTCAGAGAGTTTATGAAAGTTTGTGAAAGTAGGTGAGTAGTGAGTACCGAGACTGAGTACATTTCGATTTTTGTTGTAATGAGAAATACTGAATTATATATCGTGAGACTCATCTGTGTTGTTATTATTTCAAATGAGTGTATTTCCATTTATTAAAATATTTTAACTTTAAAGACTGTATGTGGAAAAAATGGTTTACAATTTTTTTACTGCTTTATCCATAATTCAGGTACCAACCAATGGCGAGGTCATTTGTGACAAATTTGAAGCTGCCAGAACTGTGTGCATCTGGGAAAAAGGAGTTGTTAAAATGCTTGAGCTGCAAGTAGCTGTTCCCCTTACAATGGACATATGGTCAGACAGAAGGATGCGATCCTTTCTTGGAGTGACCGCACATGTTATTGGTAAGGTTACACCTTATTTTATAATTAATTTGTTATTTATCACTCCTTAAAAGTTAAAACCATTTTTATTAAATTTTGATATTTTCATAGTCCATAAGAAGCGTGATTGATAATGCGCTGTTTCTTTGAATTATTAGATCCAGCTGACCAGCATCTTAAGTCAGCACTGTTAACGTGCAAAAGATTCACCGGCTCCCACACAGGAGAGAAAATAAGCAGTGCCCTGGAAGAAATTTTAGAAGATTTTCATATCAAGGATAAAGTAAAATATGTAATTACCGATAATGCGGCTAATATGAAAAAAGCCTTCAAGGTACAGTTCCCTGATAAGGCTAATGTTGAAGATTTTGAATATGAAGTTCATGACCAAGAGCTGGACTCAGCTGACGAGCTCGATGACGAATCGCTATGGGAAGATTTGCACAAAGATGATGCTGACACGGTCAGCGACTTATTGGCCATGTATGCAAGAACGAGACTTTCCTGTTTCGCACATACTCTCCAGCTTGTGATAGGAGATGGACTGAAGGAATTGAAGGGCACATGCATAGAAGGAGTAATATTCAAGGCCAGAAAAATTTCGTCTCTGCTACACAAAAGCACCGTTTTTAAAGAAAAGTATGGCATTCTATTATCAAACATAATCTATATTTAGCATAAGCTTTACAATTTAATTGCTCGACAGCTACGCTATGTTTGCAAATCATTTTGTTCTCGCAGATTTGAACACGTCTTTGGGAGCAATCGTTCTATTCCAGTAGCAAATGCTACGAGGTGGAATTCCATCTATCATCAGTTGGCTTCTCTTTCTTCTTGGATTTTAAGAAGCTCTTCGACATTTGTGATGGAGAGTTCAAGAACTTCAATATTTCAGCAATTACTTCCAGGGAATGGAGCTTTATGACTGAACTATGCTCAGTACTGGCTCCATTTGCAGAAGCAACATTGATAACCCAAGGTAAATACTAAATACCAATATTATGCAATATATCATAGGTCGTTTCTAAGAAAAGGATGAAGCAAAGAAATTTCAGCGCGGTGAAAAGTTTTGTTTAACATACTTATTTACTATCTTTACTATTTTAGAAGTTACTCAAATGGTTTACTTGTTATGATTAGGTTCATTTAATGAGCTATGTCGTTTCTAAGTGTCTTCGTGCGCACTGCGTGCGCGCGCGCACGCACACACACACACTATATATATATATATATATATATATATATATATATATATATATATATATATTATGTAGGGTGGGCGGAAAGTAGCTCCCTAATTTAAATTACATATAAATTATGTATAAATTGTGATTGTATTGTTATATTGTTATGGTGTGTTCTCTAAAGTGGTACAATTGTAACGGTAATCTTTTTTTCTCTAAAGTGTTCTCTTTGTGTTCTCTAAAGTGGTACAATTGTAACGTTCATTTTTTTTTTCATTTCAGATTGAAGGGTAACATGGCTGAGCGTTTAACACTGCAGGAGCGTGCCCAGTTGGCGGCACGGTACGAAGTTTGGCAATCTGTCGTTCGAGTTCAAAGATGGTGGCTGGCCATTCACGGACCACGTGCCCAAGTGGACCCGAAAACAATCAAGAACTGCCACTCGAAGCTCATGACCACGGGGTCTGTGGCAGATGTTCGAAGATGTGGTCGCCCTTCGACATCCAGGGCCCAGGAGACGGTGCAGGCAGTTCAGGAAATGTTCGCACGGAGTCCACGAAAGTCAACTCGCCAGGCAGCTCGGGAAAGTGAACTCTCCCGCTACTCAGTGCGAACTGTGCTGAAGAAGGAGCTGAACTGGCGTGCGTGGAAGCCGCATTACTGCCAATCTCTCTCGGACGAGGACTGCGACATTCGCATGGAGTTCGGGGAAATCATGCTGGCTTGGCATGAAGACTGGCCCCATCTCTTCCGCAACATCCTCTGGAGCGACGAGGCGGTGTTCCACGTCGGAGGCTTTGTCAACCGCCACAATTGCCACTACTGGGCAGGAGAGGATCCCATGGTTACCGCTGAAAAACGGCAGAATCGGTTCATTGTAACGGTGTGGTGTGGTATGACCTCAGATCAGGTTGTGGGCCCGTTCCTTCTGCGCAACACCATGAATGCTGAGCGGTACCTTGCTATGTTGCGAAACGAGGTCTGGCCGGTTGTCAGCACATGGGAGAACATCGACGATCTGATATTTATGCAAGATGGCGCCCCTCCGCACTTCGCTCTTGTTGTCCGTGAGTGGCTGGATGCTCACTTCCCTGGGCGTTGGATGGGTCGTCGTGGTCCACATCAATGGCCAGCCAGGAGCCCCGACTTGACACCGTGCGACTTCTTTCTTTGGGGGTGGGTAAAGGAAGAAGTCTACCGCACCAAACCGAGGACATTGGAAGAACTGGAGGACCGAATTCGGGAAGTCATGTCCTCCATCCCGCCGGAGTTCCTGCTAAAGTCAGTGGACGCCATTCCTGGGCGGCTCCAGAAGCTGGTGGAAAGAGTTGGAGCCCACATTGAATTTTAGAGAAAACCTACCATGTATGCCTACCTTTTCATATTATTTCTTCTGAAATAAATGGATAATATACGTATTTTTTTACCAATCCAAAATAGGGAGCTACTTTCCGCCCACCCATATATATATATATATATATATATATTATATATAATATATATATATATATATATATATATATATCATATGT